>JAOBAS010000072.1:50342456-50354236 GCA_025311575.1 Elanoides forficatus | reverse complement strand
ACCTGTGGCCCCGTGGAGAGAGGAGCCCAGGCTGGAGCAGGTTTTCTGGCAGGACTTGTGACCCCGTGGGGGACCCAAGCTGGAGCAGTCTGTGCCTGAAGGACTGCACCTCATGGAAGGGACACATGTTGGAGCACTTCATGAAGAACTGCAGCCCGTGGGAAGGACTCACGTTGGAGCAGTTTCTGGAGAACTGTCTGCCGTGGGAGGGACCCCATGCTGGAGCAGGGGAAGAGTGAGGACTCCTCCCCCTGAGGTGGAAGGAGCAGTAGAGACGTGTGATGAACTGACTCAACCCCCATTCCCTGTTCCCCTGCACTGCTCGGTGGGGAGAAGGTAGAGAAAATCAGGAGTGGAGTTGAGGTCAGGAAGAAAAGAAGGGTGAGTGGAAGTTGTTTTAAAATTTGTTTTTGTTTCTTGTTATCCTACTCTAATTTGATTGGTAATAAATTAAATCAATTTCCCCAAGTCGAGTCTGTTTTGACCATGATGGCAATTGGTGAGTTATCTCCCTGGCCTTATCTTGACCTGTAAGCTTTTGTTGTATTTTTCTCTCCTCTGTCCACTTGAGGAAGGGGGAGTGATAGAGTGGCTTGGTGGGCACGTGGTGTCCAGCCGCGGTCAACCCACCACAGTGTCTTAAGCAAAAATTCTGAAACGGGAAACACTAAGTTTTTAGTTAAAGTTTAGTACAAACCTAGGTTCAGAGTCAGTGAGGTAGTTGTACCTACTGGTACATGGATGATGAAATAGCTCAAAATATGAAATACTAAGACAAGGGAGGGGAGTTCACAGATCTCTCATATGTCCATAGGTTTCCTGTATAGTTAGTAGGAAAAAGCCATGACCATCATGAAAGCCAGTGCATTCAGTGAATGTTGCCTAAACTTCAAGGAGAGACAAGCGTGTGTTTGAAATCCTGTTTCTATCCTGAATTTAAGCATCCCCTGCAGTAAGCATCCACATGAAAATAGAATTTGCAACCTAAATCTACTTCTTTGATCTAGATGTCTGTCACATTTCGTGAAATAAATGTCTCAGCCAATATGTGGATCTTAGTTGCCTCAAATCCTTGTGTGTCCAGGCCTCAATTTTAAAATGCATCAGTATATAATTTCTATTCTGCATGAGCCTGTTTGAAGTGATGAATATTTTTGTCTCAGAACTGTGAAGATACATCTTTTTCTCTCCAGTCTTTCAGCACCAAAGTGCCACAGATTAACATCCACTTAATTCTCATCAATGTGTATATTTAAAAATGGTTATAAATTATTTTATCTCTTTTAACAGCTTTTGTAGCAAAAAGTGATTTGTATAGGTAAACACCTGCACAAATATGTTCACGAATGTGATGGAAACCTACATGCATACGGCAACAAATTAATTACATTAATTATTGGTGTCTAAAATGGCTTCTCAATAAAAATTTTATAAAAATTAAGGTATTCTAACCCTAGAAGGCTGAAACTTCCTTTTCTGTCATCTTTACGTCACCCGTCAATTTCTTTTTTTCTGGCACAATTACCTATACGATATGATAATTTTAAAGTTAGGTTGAACACAAAACTGCTGAAAGAAAAGTCAGTAAATAAATAGTACTGCACATAAAGTGTTGTGATCTGGATGACTGACTTCTAACAGGTTTTCTATCGACATCTCTGATTCCATCTCCCTAGATGTCATATTAGTTCAAGACCTTTCTCAAATTCGTTTGTGCACTTCAGGTGATTAGTGCTTAACCACAGAATTTCAGTGTTGCTTGGCAATGGTAAAAGAGGTTGTTCTGAGCCTTTTTGATGTTGTGGAACTGTTCTCTATCAAAATGCACTAGATGCCAACCCAAAACGCAGTATCCTTCCTTTCTGCATATACATGCCTTTGAAGTTTAGACAAAGTGAATTGTTCTAAAGAAGCTATGCCATAAATTACAGCTGACAGTTGAAGTGATTAAGGCACATAGTTTGATTGCATGCATTAATCTCTACAACTTTCCTCGATTCTAATTTAATTATCCACAGGTGTACATTTCTTTTTAATTTATTAGCTGTGTCAGTAATCAGTTGCACTGTATACTATTGCTTGCAAAAGGTGCAACTCAGCTACATTCATGGACAAACCAGACAATAAACAGCAAAATAAAAGAACATTAAGTGCCACAGCCCTCCCTCAAGTGTACACTAATGCTACTAAATCAACATATGAAATAAGAGTACTTATTTTATTATGAAGAATTGTCAGATATCCTGATTGAGACCAGTTCACTAGCCCAAGCAAAAGAAGTTGAGAAGACTTAATCCTCTTCTGCTATGGAAACAGCTGCTGTTGTTGGAATACCTTGCTCAGATGTCATCAACCATCCAGATTTATTTTTTTCAACGAACTTTATGGCACTGTTTGGACCCAGCTATGTATTGTTTAGATGATAGTGCTGTCTTTTCTTCCTGATCTAGTGAATGTGAATACTGATATTTATTGTAATAGACTAAGATCAGGACCCTGATTTTTAACATACCCATCATTTTAGGTCCCATATACAAGCTATGCACATTGTCTTGAAGTTTCTTTGTAATCCAGATGAGACACTTTCAGAATTTTTGTATAACTAGCAGAACCGTCAGTTCCAGAACACTAATGCGTTTGTAGCCAGTAATGTTTGCAAGACTCTCTACTCAGAAGTATGGTTCTGGTCAGTCTTTTGATTTTAATATTACACAATCTCATAAAGATCCATGACTTTCACCCACAAAATCTCTAACCAAAAGGAAGACAGTCCTTGTTTGGTTGGTTTTTTTTTTGTTTGTTTCCCCATGCACTCTATCCTTCCAATGACATAGACATGGAGGGGTTTTGTTTGTGTTGTTTTAATAATCAATAAAATGCCTTTTAATTGTGATTAAAACAACAGGAAGAACAGCTGTTGAAGTTATTGAATACTTCAACAATGACATGAGCTAAGCACAGGAAACAAAAAATTGTTATGTACCATAAGGTGATGAACTGCAAACAGCTCTGAGACAAGCTCTATTTATTCTATGCAATTTCATAAAATTTGGTACTATGAAGCTCCTCAAATGAAAGTATATCTGACAGAGGAACGTTGTGGTTTTGGGGGGTTGTTTTTTTTAAAAAACTAACATATGTTTACTCCCTACGCGCCCTTAAATAGTGGATACTAAACCATTTCAAACAAATATCATGTTGAAAAGTTAGTTACACTAGGGAAATAAAAGAGGTTTCCTAAATAAAACAGTGAATTGCACAGTACATGCAATTATTATTAAACTTGTTTAGTGAATACACACACAAATAAACCAGTTACTTATGGCCAACAGATTTAATGATTGCACTTGCTGACAGACAGAAATAAGCCTTCCCATGAAGTAAATATGTTGTACTTCATGGCTATAAATGTAAGAAAATATTTTTAATATAGTGCATGTACATTATTACTGTTGTTGAGCAATAAGTGCAGTAGTTGCCAGTCTCTGAGAAATGATAGACTAATTAGGACTTGCAAACAAGGGCATGATTGTGTTCTGTGGTGTACCAAACTTCAGGAAAGAAAAGATAGCATGATTCTGAAGTAATGCACACACAAGATCAGTAGGAAAACTTTCAGTTTGAACACTGTATACCAACTATATGATATACTTAGCAAGTGGAGAGTGCTATGTCTGTATTTTATTGATTCTTTTTTAAAACTTTTTTTTCTCTAATGTAGACATTATATAGTGGAGCTTATTCTAAAACTGTTGTTACTTTCCACAAAGCTATAGGCTGATGTGCAATCTGACAGATTGAGTGAGTAACAGCAGCTCCAGGCAGGTGGAGAGCTGGCTACTCCCCTTGCAGCTCAAAAGGCAAACCCCATGCCAAGCAGAGTAGTGCAGAGGAGGGTATATGGGGCCAATAAAAGTTCAAATTGGACAACCAAATTAAAGAAAATCCTGATCAAAACCAGAAAGCTCATTTAGCCTTGGTGGTCCAGCCACATAGGAAGAGAATCTCTAAGTCCAAACCAAGACAGAAAGTGTAAAATTGCCAAAACCAGTGAATGCACACTACCATTCTCAAACTGAGAGCATAAGACAAGTAATAGTAACAAAATGCAAAGCTTCTTCGTAAACCTATATCATACTATATTAATCTGCATTTCTGTATTTTTCATCTGTTACTGTTTCATGCAGAAAATTACTGCTTGCATTGAGAGACACAAAAAAAAAGAAAGAATTGCTTACTCATTAATGCCTTCAATACATCTAATCAATTTACACAAATAACCTTGCAATGTAAGATATTAAGAGAGACCTTTAAACCTACTTGAACAAGAAGTTAAAATGGATACATTGATTGGAATAGCTATTAAAAAGCAATATATTCTGCAATAGTTATTCTGTTCAATTTCTCCATGAAGTCTAAAGCTCTAAATCCACTATCTTTAAGCCACCATAGGTTATGTGGGTTGTTATTATGGTGTATTATGCAGACTGTCTACTGCTGGCCAAGAAAGTGTTTCACTATTCAGAGATCTCTCTTTATCTCTTTTCCTTTCTTTGTACACATATGTTGCTCAGAACATCTTGGGTTTTGACACCAGTGTTAATTAAAGTCAAATAATGAGCTAGGGATAGTGGAAATAAAGGTGGGGGGAGAGGGAAACTAATACAGACTTTGGGAAGCAATTCTACAGCTTTAAAAGTTACATTTTTCAAACTTTGCAAACATACACTGAGAGGAATACATAAACTGTAATCACCCAGACAATATAGTTGTGACTTCATAGCTACAATTACCTAGTCTTTTACTCCCATGTAAATAAGGCTGAATCTATGAAGACAATAGAAAGAATGAAACTCTTACTTATCAGGTATCAGAACACAAAAACAATGAAAGCCAGGAGGAACAACACTTGTTGAAACAAATTATTGCCTGTTTATTGAAGATGGGGTTAACTGTGCTCACTTTACATGCCATCTGATGAAGCAGCTGTTCCTCACATTCAAGAGACATTGAGAATGTTTACTCTGATCCAGGTTCTTCCTTTCTACATGTCACAGTTATTTAAACACCACAATAAACTAACCGTTTGTACTGCAAGTTTATTTCTCAGATTAATTACTACTCAGAAGTAACATTAATTATAGCAGAAAAACATTTAACATATTGAAGAGCAAAAGTTTACTTAAAATAAAAATTTTAAAATAGAAGGAAAATGAGGACATGCAATCATTCTGGCATGGACCTGAACTAGCCATGAAACTAGTATTGCCTAGCCTCTTCAAGGACCTACCCTGAATCAAGACAGACTAAGAAGACTAACTGTTCTGTTCAGTGCAAAGTCAGCTTCTATTGGCTGATTCAGAGACAGAGTGCAGTAACAACACTCATCCATTTAATTTATGCAGCTATGCTATGAGTGTGACAATCTCCAGTGAAAGGTCAGTAACAGGAATTAGGTATAGGTGACTAGCAAGTTAAACAGCTGACATTGTATATACAAAAGGAATATTGCTTAATGTACCATGTCTCTTGTTAGTTCTCTAATAAAAAAGAATGAAAAATAGGTTATTTTTAGGAGAAACATATTTCAAAGCAAAGGAGACAAATAGCGTGTAATACAAACCTTGAACAATGCTAAAACTTAAGATGGAAAACTCCTTTCTCCATCCCTATACAACATACCATGTCCTTGTTGGCTAGATATATATGAAGATTTTGACTTTATTGAAAACAGAAAGAAGGACATGCTTTGGTAACCAACCACCTTGATTTGTAATAGGCAAGAATTTGTAAGAACTCTTTCCCCAGAACTGAAATAACTCACATCTCTTAACTGTATCTTAAACTTAACCTTATCCTCTCTTAAACACAACTTTCAGGTCATTCCACAAATTAGGTAAAATGCCTTTTTGGAGAAAAACTGATCTGAACAGAATGGATGAAACACTCTCCCATAGAAATGGAGGCCTTATCTTCATGACAGAACAACATGAATCATATTAAGCATAAACCACTGCCTTGCTCTATGCAAACCTCTATGCAAAAGGCACAATGTTTATGCAATAGGTACAATTAGCAAGATATAGGCTCATTAAGATGTTTCTTTTCTTAGTTCCTTGCTGTGACTCCCGATGGAATGAATGGTGGTTTTCTACCAGTATTTTTTTTTTTTTTTTTTTTTTTTTACTAAGTATGTCCACAGGGGAGTTTGACATCTACTTAATTTTTGGGATCCCTTGTTGTTAGAGGATGCTTTTGTTTTCAAATCACTGTATTCTCAAGCAGGTCGCGCACTGAAAGCTGAAAACATGGAAACTGGAAATTGACATGCTCTACAGAAGCCTGAGACAGAATGTTTCTCCACTTAGTAGCTCAGGCAGAACATGTAATTATTTTCACATCTTCCAGGAACATTGGTTTAGTGTTAGATTGTTTTAATGCTGTGCACTTGTAGTGAAAAAAAAAAAAAAAACCAAACCAACAAAACTTTTGGGTTCTGTCATTCAGAACAAGCTTAGTGAATTTGTTAGATTGACTTTCAAATTCCATAAGAGATTATTGAACAATTCTATCCATGTAGAAAACAATTACTTTCCATTTAAATTTGCCATAAAGTTTTCTCACTTCATGTCTCTCTTCTTATACTTGATAAGTTCTTTTTCAAGGAGGAAAGGCTTTACTGCAGGGGTCAGGCACCAGTTTGGTTGCTGTCCTCTCAAGCGTGTTTTAATGAATTTAATTGTTTACATATTTTTCAGAATACCATCACCCAACTCCTAAAAAAAACATTGTAGAGTTATGATATAGATGAATGCAAATTGTGAACAGCAATACTTCTGCTGTAGAATCCAAAGATAATCACAATTTCTAAAAGAAAACTTGCCTTGCCAATGGAATTTTAAAATTATGTGATTTCCTTGTATTAATATCTACAGATTCTTTTCCTAAGTATTTACATCCACATGCTTACTACCTTGTCATGAAGGAAATTGTTATCTAAACCTTTTAGAAAGAAAACTGAGGCAAGTGGAATATTAAGGTCACAAAGGGAGTCACCCTCGGCAGTTGCCAGCATTATAATGCTATTTTAACATTACAAAGTTTACCTTTTTGGTGTCTATCCTTCAGAAAATACCTTCTTGAAATAGCTAATTCTATCAGGAGGTACACAGATGATGAATTCAGAGAACTGGAAATGGCTTCCTGGTATATGAAGAACAAGGAATCAGCTCAGCAATCAAAAAGAAAAAAAACATACAGAACAAAGCATAAGCTTCTTTAATTCCTGTGCCATGTATATTGAAGGTCCTTTACAGGAGTGATTAGAAAGATGCTTAGAAGATCATATTTCTATACATATTTTGTGCAAATTCTGTCTATGTCCCAATTACTTTTAAATTTTAGCTAAAACTATTGTTTGCTCAGTGTCTCTCACAAAATGAGAAGCTTAACAAATGTAGGATCCTACCATATTCAATACAGTATCACATAGTAACTTTTAAGTAAAAGTGCTGAGATATGAATAGGGTAAATAGACTGTAACTTTGGTGGAAAATTGGCAAGTCTATCAGGATCAAAGGTCTTTGAACAGTGGCACAGTCCAGCTGGTGGCAATTACAATGGGAGTCTGTCAGAGTACTGGTCTGGGAGCAATACTATTTCACTGGTATTTAATTATCTATTTCATTATCTTTATTACAACCTAGATGATGGGATGAGCTGCACCCCCAGCAAATCTGTGGATGATACCTAGTCTGGATAAGTGGTTGATACACTGGAGGACAGGGCTAATATGCACAGGGTCCCAGAGAGGCTGGAGAAGCAAATGGACAGGAACTCCATGAAAATTATCAAAGGCAAATGCAAAGCCTGGCCCCTGGGATGGACAAAGCCCTGCAGCAGGACAGGTTGGGGCCAACTGGCTGGTAGCAGCTCTGCAGAAATGGCTTTGAGGACACCAGATTGGCAGTGCCCTGTGCAGCAAGGTAGCACCCCTGTCCAGGGCTGCACAAGCAAGGGTGCAGCCAGCAGGTCCAGGAAGGGATCTTGCCCAGCAGTCTGGGGCCCATGAGACACTCCTGAATGCTATGCACAGCCTGGGCCTCCCATGCATGACACTGACACTGGTGGCAGTCCCACAGAGGCCACTGAGGCAATCAGGACTGGAGCACTGGACATTCAAGGAAAGGCTGCGGGACCTGGGTGCATTCAGCCTTTAAGAAAAGGAAGGTTGATGGGAAATATAGTTGCTATCTTCAGCTGTCTACTGGGAGAGTATAGAGAAGATGGAGCTGTAGAGTGAAAAAAGGAGAGAGAACATAAAAAAAAGAAGCTTCACCAAGGTAGCAAAAGAAATTTTTTGCACATTATGGGTAGTCAGAGATTTGAACAGGCTATCCAGAAAGGCTGTGTAATCTCCATCCCCAACTGTATTAAAAAATCAATGGGACAAATCTCTGAACAACCTGATCTGATTTGCTTGCTTTAAGCAGGGGACCAGATGACCACCAGAAATAGTTTCCAAAGTGTATTTTTCCATGATTCTGTATTACAGAAATATTATATCTAGAGCAGTTATTTTATGGCTTGTTTACAAGACTTTACACTTTCTGGGACTGCATCTACATCTGACAATCACACAATAATTTTGTTCAAATAGTAGGTCACCAAGCCTTACACACACATTTCTCTTAATTGTCTTTCAAAAGCTACTTGCATTCTACACACATCCATCTGGGACTAATGCCACTGATGATACAGGGTTCAGAAATAAGGAAAGAACTCCTTTGGAGATGCAGTTTGCCTAGCTTAAATCACATTTTCAATGTTATGGGGTTTATTCCATGATCTACTTTCTCAGGCACTCCTACCTGATTGTTACAAGCTCAATGACACCCTAAATATCCAGATGTTTTCTAATCATGTGAATGCATAATGTAATGTACAAGATTACCGTCTTCTGAAACAGTAAAATACAGTTACATTTCTATATCTAGTTTCCTTACAAGAATGAGGCAGACAAGAACTGTGTATCATGCTGCAAGTTTAAGATTTTGGGTATCTCATCCTGACCCTATCTTTCTAAATGATTTAAGAATTCTATCAGCTTATTTTCATATTACAAAAACTAAAAATTAATTTAAAAACCAACCAAACCACAGATAAACCTTACAGTCTGAGAGAATTATGTCCGTTTTGCAAGGCACGTGCTGTGAGAAATCCTATCTAGAGTAAGATGTCAAAATCACTATACAACATAAAATTAATTCCCCAAGTTATAATTAAACACTCCACTCATTGGTGATTTCTGTATTGACAGCTCAACTGAAATAGGACCACATAGACTCTTGATTCCTGTGATTACCTTTGGGCAGTCCCTTTGCTACAACCTTTCAGAATACTGCCAGCCATTAATCAAAAGAAATCATGTCAAGGAGCTTTTGAAGCATCATAAAACAGATGAACTTGAAAACGTCAGTATTTCATGGGGATATGAGGCCTTAAAAGATTAAAGGATATAAGGCAGACAAGAAGAATGAAAGACAAATGGATACATGTGTAGGAGGGGGACTGAAACCCCTCTTCCACAGCCAGCAGCTTGTTTATGTATTTTATTAACTCTTCACTGTGTTTTTTTGGTTCTACAAAGTTTGTTTGGGGGAAGTGTTGGGAAGTATCAAGCTCTGTATGCTATGATTAATCAAATGTAAAATACCATTGGAAGAAACACTCCAAAGTAACTAATGGTTTAAATTACTCTGTGAGTTTTCAATGTTAACAAACAAGTGGAACTTTTACTTCTATTGCAGGGGAAACATAATTTGGTTGTTGTATTTTGTTGCTAGAAGTTGAAAGACTGGGCTATTTGAGCTCTCTCTCTCTCTCTCTCTGGAAGCAGCTTCATAAAATGAAAGCAACAACGGGATCACTTTTGTCTCCATATATCAAAATGTGATATAGAAAAGTTTGCTTCAGGGTATTTCATTACTTATTTGGTTGAATGAAAAATGCAAGGTGCCAAACACAAGACCTAAATCACCTCGTTTTCAGGTGTCTTCTCTCCTTACTGATCAGCAGCCTACACGATGGAAGAAAAGCTGTGAGAGATATCTGCTGAAAATTATTTGTGGCAGAAGTCTATTTTCCCTGGTGGGTTTGCACAAGTTTAGTAACAATTTTGAGCATTTCCCTCTCCTTATGCAGACTTTCCTTCAAAGTTTTGGCATAGTGTTGTTCTAACTTTACAGCAAAGGACAAACCTCTTGTGATTTGAAGCTGCTGACATCCTGTCTTAGAAGGCCTATGATGGTGATTATTTTGCATCACAAAGGGAGTCCAAATTCATTATAATTTATACTAAAGACTGCAACACTGTTTGTGGGCTTACATAAGAATTTAAAAATTCAAGCTACGCATAGGAAAAGCATTTCATGGACATAATATTACATACCTATAAAGGGAAAAATACATAGCAGTTTAGAGCCACTGGATATTTTTTATCCACATTTATAGAAAACCAATAGATTTCCTTTCCTAGGGGAGGTGAAAAGATTAGAGGTCAGAGGAAAGGGAACCTATCAAGGCTTCCTTCCTAGCATCAGAAATCAAACAGTATTTTTTCCTCCCAAAGCATCAAGAAAGTTTAAAATATTCCCTGTGTTTCTACATTTTAATTGAATTATACTTATAATCTGTACCTTCATGAACAGTAACAAATACTTTTTCTCATGAAAACTAAAAAATAATAAATGTTCCTACCACCTGTAGATGGCATCAGTGGCTGGTGGTCTGAAAAAAATCATCTTCTTACATAAAATTTTTACTGTTTTAAATACTGTCCAAAGTCCCCCATGATAGACTTCGTTTTGGTATAGAAGGTACGAAGTTAAATACCTAACATAAACAGAGCATTCAAAAAGAAAAGAAGCAATACCATAACAAGCCAAGAGATTATCCTATTGTGCTTAGACATTTCTTAACTACCAATCTACTGCTTGGTGAATATGGGATAGGAATAGGTTGCTTACCTTCTTATAACATGAACTGACTGAAGCATCAGTTAATATAAATCAAGCTATGACATGTATTTTAAAAATTGATGCAGTATTTTTTGAGAGGTAATTTCCATGCCATTTTGGTTAGAAATAAATGTAAGCTGATAGATGCCATCATAAACTTTACAACAAATTACTGCTTATTATCAAGCTGTTGAAACTACATGTCAATAGAGTATTTGCTAAAGGTAAACAAAGCAGTAATCTGTTCCAATACTGTCATTACCAACTGGTTTTCAGAATTTTACCAAAAGTAATCTTCTGATAAACTTTATATAGTGAAATTACAACCGTAGCTTATCTTAAATGGAAATTTCTGATTCTCCAGATTTCTAATGCAAAACAATTCCTCCAACCTGCAACATAGGGCAAAATTCTAGATATTCTATGCTCTTATAACAATTGCTTACACACTATTTGCTCATCTGTAATGTTCTCCATTTTTCTTTCTTCCCCTCCTCTTCTGCATCTCAGATGCCTATAGAAGGCAAGAAACATGAAAGCAAAACATGAGAACACTAACATGGGGAAAAAAAAAGGAAAAGATAGAACTTTACATGTTTCTAAGAAAGATTATCGTAGCTCTAATAAAGCAAACACAGCTGCAATAATCTGAATGTCAGCTGGGCAGATGAAGGTAGATGAAACATGTTGTCCTGGTTTCAGCTGGGATAGAATTAATTGTCTTCCTAGTAGCTGGTACGGTGCTATGTTTTGAGTTCAGTA
>JAOBAS010000072.1:50318378-50330075 GCA_025311575.1 Elanoides forficatus | reverse complement strand
TCTTTAAAATATTTTAAAGATGTTTTGTTTTGTTTTGTTTTGTTTTGTTTTGTTTTGTTTTGTTTTGTTTTGTTTTGTTTTGTTTTGAAATGGAAGAAAAAGCATTTTGAAGTCTTGTAGTATTTTATTAAAGGAAATGGTTTTTTTCACGTCTGCTACCCCAAATCCTGATTCAAATGAAAAACCAGTACCTAATTCTACACAGGAGAATTCCTACTACTAAGGTGTAGAGAAATGTGGAAGACAGATCTCTTCGCATAATACACAGAAAGCATACAAAGATATTCTGAAAGTGTGTTAAGCCAGTGATTAGAGTGGTAGAGCAAACAGAAAGCCAGACATAAAAAAATCAAAGAATGACAAGATGCTAGAAGAACAACAGTCAACTGTGTTAAAGATGATACTTTCTCTGGCCTGTGAGTGGGGAGAAGTTACCTGGCACTAGTTATTTTGGTGCAATACAATGGGCCAAAGTGAGATTGGAACATCCAGAATGGAACTGTGATGAAAATAACTGAAATAATTGGCAATACATTAATACACTTTGTACATTAAGTGTACAACACATTCTACATGTAAGGTTTCTGGAATTTGTATTATTGAATTGAATTCACCTCTGTAGGTTTTGCTGTCTTGCTGATTTAAATCGAAGCCATATCTCTTACTAACTTCTATGACATGGAACAATGTTTTTTGTGTATTTGAATTTTATGAAGTTGCTGTAGGTGAAATATATTGATGTATGTGCCAGAAACAAGACAGATAAAGTAAGAGAATCTCTGCTGAGATTTGTATAGTGTTCACTTATTTTCATTTTACATCCAATCATATGCTCAAACTAATGAAAAAAAAAAGGAAAAAGAACTCCAACAGTGAAATGACTTTGACTAATCTAATTGTATAGCTTAGTAAAATTCGGCAGGAAGCCAGCAGAAATGGACTGAACACCTTTGCCATATGGGCACAGAAAGGCTGCTGTGGACCATATGTTGGGAAAATGGCCCAGTAAGGCTTCCCAGACATTGGATAGACAGCATGAAGAGCTATGCAAGAAGAGAGTCTATCAACCACAGCCATACAGCCCAGAATTATCAGCATTTGAGCTAACTGCTGAAACAGCTAATAATTTGGAGTGTATTGTCCAACAGGGAAGAAAAGCATATCTAGCCAAATTGTGTCAGAGTACATAATTCATAGACTTTAATTGTGAAATATCAATGCAGTCAATGTAATTTTTAAATAATAACTTTAAAACTGAAATCAACCACATATGTGCTAAATAACAACCTCCTTACAAATTATGCAAAACTACAAAATATTGGCAGGATTACCCTGGGGGGAGGGGCAAGGAGGAGGTTTAAAGAAGAAAGGTAAACAATTCTGATACAAAGATTGCAAGTCCACGTGCAATCTTTGAAAATTAAAGCAATCTGTTCTCTGCAAATGCAACTGAAAAAGCAAAATCCACTTCTTTCCTTAAATACAGTGTATTCTCTAGTCAAGATATCCAGCAAGTACTTGGTGCAGGATGCTGTAGAATTTTATTAGATAAAAAGGGTAATTAATAAGTATTGTCTTATGGTAATCATTTAGAAAGGAAAGGCATATCTTAAAGAAAATACAATAAAGATACAGAAACTCAGTCAGGATTATATAATTTTCCTAGAGTTTTTAAATTACAAATTAAATTAATAATTTACTTTTATTTTGTAGTTCAGTAACTGTAGCACTGGTATTACTACCTGAGTAAACATCCCAATCTCAGTGACCTTAGAATAAATAATTAGCACAGCAGTAATGTAATGGGATTTTTTTGCGGCAGACTTGCTAAAAACCAGGTGCCTAATAGTTCATTTCAGGTGCATTCCTTCACCAAGCTTTCCCATAGACAAAAAGACCGTGCTTCTCAAGTCATTCTTCAACTGGAGTGTTTCCTCACTCTCCTTTGATGCAATATGCATTGAAAAAACTAGATCTTAACATACTCATGATGTAAAAAGAGAGTTTTTATTGGCACCTGAATGAGCCATGCAAGAAAGGAAAAGATCACATGTCTGCTGACAAGCACTGTAAACTAGTCTTAATAAACAAGCATGGTCAACAGTATAAAGCTTTAGCAAACCAACAGGAAGATAGATAATCCCTTGCTTTTCTATACTTAAATGCAGTATCTTTATTGCCTTATGCTGCTGCAATTTGATTACCTCTCTTTACCCCTGAATATATCACAGCTCCACAGATTTGGCAGTAAGACCTTTAGAATGTTATTAACTAGATCTTCCATTGCTACAAATAAGCTCGAGGAGAAATGAAGAAACAGTAAACTTTACAAGGACAAACAATGACATTCTCATGAGTATCTTTTGACACCCTTCTATTATTAATCCCCATTAAAAGCACCTTTATCTTGAACACTACATAGGAAAATAATAGCATTTTGTCTATTTTTCAAATATAATTTGTGTACAAGAGATTCTACTATTCCCTTCCTTTCAACCTTTTCTCTCAATTTCCTCACTGCCCGATTAAAAAACAGCAGCAGCTCCTGAGACAGCAAAATTAAGATTGCTTGTAATGCAAATGAATGATATGCCTGAGGAGTTCTGTGGTTGTTCCTAGATGTGATCATTTCAGAGCAATGTGAAGATCTGGTAACAGGAACAAGTCCCTGGAGCCTAACACAGAATAAAGCATGTCTTCTGCAAATCACGTAAGACTTGAGACCCAGATCCAGAAAAAACAGTTGGATGACCAACTCCCACTGGTAGTTTATGGAGAGTTATGTCCATAAATCAGTCAGGTATTTATAAACTTCAATATCTATTGAGTTTGGTGATAATAAATGCCACAGCTCTTTCTTTCAGAAACATTAATGAGGAAACATCTTTCATTTGGTACAGAAGTAATAATTTTATCCTCTGTCAATGTGTGGATGATTACAGAGGGAATGGAAATGTATTTGCTTTGATTAGGATCATGCCAAAGGGAAAGCGTCTAAAAACCCACTCATCTGAAGTTATTAAGTAGTAGAAGAAAACTCATAAATCACTATTCATTTTGAATCACATAAAATAATTGTATCTAATTGGGACCTTATTATTTCATTATTCATCTTGTTTTATTGGGAGCTATCCAAAATACTAAGTCATAATATATAGTCTATCACAGAACACTCTGCTATGTGCTGGCACATCTTTTGGTTTCAATTATTTCCTTCCTGCTTTTCATCTTTGCATCTTAGAGCTTTTTATTTAAAAATAAATCACTTAAAAAACACCTCTGCTGTGGAAAATAATGTGTTCTGCACATGAAGTCAATGTTAGTGCCTTTTGCTTTGGACTTACAGGATTGTTTGATATTTGTAGGAGATTGATTTCTTCCATTACATTATTTTTAACAGTTTGGAATCCAGGGCTGAGAATACTTATTTTTGTGTATCTTTTTTTTCTAAAATATTATAGTTAATTTTGCACTTGTTACTATTAACACTTAAAATAAATGATTGCATATGTTTCTTTATGGAAAGTTATGCTGACCTCTTCATTCGTCTGTGGCTGTTTAAACTTACAATGAGAGCTAAGAGGTTGTTTCAGTAACCCTTGACTCCTGCCATGGTTTCTGAAACCCTTAATTTCTGCTAAAAATTTTAACTTCGAATGCAGCTTTTCCTCCATATTATAATTAAATAGTCCACTTCTGAGTGGCAGCCCTCAGATCCTTTTAAAAAAGCTGGCCTATACGTGCTGAATCTCAGTGATCCTTTTGAAGTCTATTCCTCATGATCACTGAGAGCTCTTTCTTTTTAAAATAAATGTTTTGTCATTCTTTTAGTCACTGGTTACAAATTATTTTCTCCACACCAGATTTTCCTGAGCAGCACAAATGACAAAAAAGGAGAAGATGCAACAGAAGTGCTCAGTAACATTCAGCTAAAAAGGACAATAACCACTATTTCAGCATTTACAATGGAAACTGACAATAATCCCCATCAAATCCACTCAACAGGAATGTAGAAAGTAGTTTCAGAATTTATATAAAATAGACAGAGCTTCACTCCTCCACTTCACTGAAGTCAGTGGAGCTATGCTGAATTACATCACCTAAGCATTTGGTTTCCTGGCTGGGGGGAATGTAAAGTATTTGAATCTTAAAATAATAATGGATGGTTCTTTTTCACACGGGACAATAACTTTTCTATAAAAATGTTCTATTATTTTATCTAATATATGTCAGCTGCATCAGTCATATGAAATGTTCTAACCTGTAAAAAAATTAAATAAGATGCTGAGACAAAAGTAGAATAGCCAGCTGTAGAGCAAAATATAGTCGTCTATTGAAAAAACTAGATAGATGGATTTCTATATCTGAAACATCTTTGGTCAATGTGATAGATATTGTAAAGAGAAAAGAAAGAAATTACAGAACTGTAAGCATGTAAAGGGCAAAACTCTTAACATTAATTAATAGAAACACCATGAAAAATGAAATTCTAAGGTAAGGTGCAAACTTCTCAGTGATAGCAAATTTGCTTCTGTATCTAACAATTATATGTTGCATTAAGCCATCAAATGTATTCAATGTCATTTAAAGCAAAGTTATCAAAATTGCTTTTAAACAAAGTATAAAGATGAAGCCGTTATATATGCTTCAAATTCACCTTCATGAAACCTCACGTGGAAGAAGATCACATGCCGTAATGAAATGTGGTATCAAAGATATCTGTAGGCACATTTGGTTCTTAAAATAATTGCTTGATTTTCCATGGTAACATGAAGGATGCACTGTATCTGAATTTCCACAAAAAAATTAACATGTTTCCTGGAGCACTCTGTAGCTGTGCCTGTCTTCTAGTAGTTAGAAAAGTAGTACAAACTCAGCAACTTAGACTCAAATGTTTGCTAGAAGAATGTTCCTTATTCCTTATCAGTCTGTGCATGCTATAATAAAATATTTATGGTATTTGTCACATCATTTTGTAGAACTCCAATAGGCCAGTCTTTTCAGGAGCATACCAACTGTGGTGTGGACTTTTCCATGGCCATACAACATTCTAGCTGTTCCAGCATGAGCTTATCCACAGCCACAGGCACTGAGGTGTACCACCTCAAGCATGGACTTATCCTTGGGCCACAATCCTTTCAGGGGTGTACCTGCTGTGATATGCATATATCCATGGCCACAGATGCTTCAGAGTGTACCTCCTCCCATGTGGACTTACCCACAGGTCACAGTCCCTTCGACTTGAGTTGACACCGGAGTTCCAGTCTGTCCTGTACAGCAGCACATGAAGAGCAGTGATGCCCTGGCCATCTGCCAGCCCAGGCACATGACTGTTTCTGTTATTAAAATGTTCCCAGGCACAGTAGATTAAGATGGTAAGGAGTACAGCAAACAGCAAAAGCAAAAAGCAGTCGCTAACAAGCACTAGACTTCAATATACAATCAGGCAAGCAAGCCCTATGGCAAGAACAGGAACCTGCCAATTAGTAGTGAAACAGCTATAAATTTGGTCTAGCACACTCCAATCAAATCTGTCACTATTTTGAACCCTTTGAGCCCCATGGTGGGCTGCAAAAAAGGGCTGCTGTGGTTTAAGCCCAGTTGAGAGCTAAGCCCCACACAGATGCTTACTCACTACCCCCTAGTAGGATGGTATAGAAAACTGAAAGTATAAAAGTGAGAAAACTTGTGAGTTAAGGTAAAAGAGGTTAATAGGTAAAGTAAAAAATGCAAAGCGAAGTAAGGAGTTAATTCACTACTTCCCATTGGCAGGCAGGTGTTTAGCCATCTCCAGGAAGGCAGGGCTTCATGATGTGTAATGGTTACTTGGGAAGAAGAACCTCATATCTTCAAATGTCTACCCTTCCTCCTTCTTCCCCCAGCTTTTATTGTTGAGCATGATGTCATATGGTATGGGATATCACTTCAGTCATTTGCAATCAGCTGTCCCAGCTGTGTCCCCTCTCAACCTCTTGTGCACACCCAGCCTCCTCGCTGGCAGGGCAGCATGAGATTCAGAAACAGCCTTGATACTGTGTAAGCACTGTTCAGCAGTAACTAAAACATGACTGTGTTATCAACACTATTTTCATCAAAAATCCAAAACACAGCACCATATGAGCTACTATGAAGAAAATGAACTGTATCCCAACAAAAACCAGTACAACTAGAAAGAAGGAATAGTAGTGACAGATATAGTACCAGAGCTTGATGACATATATTCCACCTGGACTAATTAAACAGAATTTTTATTCAGCTATCTTTCCCTACTTTGTTCCCCTTCATCTGTCACCTTCTTCCTGATGCCATTTTGTTTTCATTTTACAATTACTGTTTAAGTACTGTCAAGCATCGTGGCCTGGGCCCCTCTCATTCATACTTTGTAATCTTATCTTCTTATTCCTTAACATTTCTTTTCTGTCCAAAATGCTACTGAGAAAACTTCAGGGGCAGACCCACCAGAGCACTGTGCATAATGTATGCCAGGAGAAGGCGGCCTCTCCTCCCCTATCCTCTCCAAAAATATTTGCTTTCAGATTGAAATATCCTGTCCATCTCCTCATGCCATCAGACAGAGGTTGTACCTGTTTTAGCCTTGGATATGACTAATGGGAAGAAGTTTTAACTGTTTCTTAAAACAGAATTAAATAGAGCCCCTATGTCCTATTCTTGCTTTCCACGTTGAAGGTAATTCCCCTACTAATAATACAAGAAAATCTTAGGAAATCTTGAAAAATTTTCTCGCAAAATAGCAGAATGGCAGCAGTGGCTCTGTAAAAGAACTTATATCTCTAGTGTTCCATATTTACTTACTTTAGGGTTTATTTGCTACATATGTTTTTATTACCTTTGGATTGCACCAAAGAATATGAAGTCCAAGAGCCAGAGACCTTATTTGTATCATTTAAATAAATTAGCTGGTTGGGGTTTCTAGACCTCAGTTCCATAGAAAAGGAATGAAAGTTCCATAGAAAAGGAATGAAAGTTCCATAGAAAAGGAATGAATGAGTCCTTCATCTCCTCTGACCTACTATCTCACTGATCCTTGATATGAATGTTCTTCACTTTAAGTTCACTTTCTTTTTCAACTGTTTTATCACATATAAGTTACTGACAACTTTACTACAAGATTCCTCTTCTTCTATCTTAAATAAATTATTTTCTTCCTTAGGGTTTATTCTACTGTTTAAACTTCTTAAATAGATCTTATTTTACTCACTTGGGACTGATAAATATACTTAAGAATCTCACTAGTTATCAAAGAACTAGCTCCCAAAGAAGCTGTTGCTCTTTCCTTCTTTTTTTCCAGCAGATCAAGATGCCGCCTAATTTGTAACTTCCATGCACACTCAAAAACATCTTCTGAATTCTGAAACCCTGACAATTAAAGTTAGCAAAAAGTTAGGACAATCTTCAGCCAGAGGAGAGACTATTATTGCTGTCAGCACTGTCATTATTATTATTGTTAATATTAGTAGTATCATCAGCATAATTTTCATCAATGTCATATCTCAGTTTTCACACTGGCAGTTGATCATGCTACTGAAGGAGTGAGTGAAGCAAGACTCTGAAATATTCATATCTGGGGTCAATATTTTCCAAGAAAAAATTCTTTAAGGCACAACATATGTTTATTGAACTGTGTCCCAGTTTGGGTCAAAAGAAAGCAGCACAAAAAATATTTTGTTTTGTTGTTATACATAACTGCATATGTCTGAAATAGAGTTAATTTTCCCCATAAAAGCTTTCATAGTGCTGCGCTCTGTATTGGTAGCTAGAAAAGGTGTTGATAATGCACCAGTGTTTTGGCTACTGCTGAGCAGTGCTCACACAGCATCGAGGCTGTCTCTCCAACATTCCCCCCAGTAGGTTGGGAGTGGGCAAGATCTTGGGAACGGACATAGTGGGGGGACATTTGTTATTATGACATTTGTTTTGGAGAGCAATGGCTATGCATACTGAAGCCCTACTTGTCAGGAAGTGGCTGGACATCACCTGCTGATGGGAAGTAGAGAACAAACCTTTTGTTTTCCTTTGATTCCAGTGCAGTCTTCGCTTTTGCTTTATTAACTTGCCTTTATCTTGACCCATAATTTTTTTCCATCTTATTTTCTCCCCACCCCAGTCCTGCTGAGGAGGGGAGTGATAGAGCAGCTTGGTGGGCACCTGGCATCCAGCCAAGGTCAACCCACCACTGTATCTCAGGAAATGCAGCTGTTAATTTCTTAGCAAAAAATTTAGTGTTGTCAGTACTGTAAAGACAATACACTATGTTATTCTTTTCCATGCACTATCACAAGCTGCCTGTTAAGTTTTAATTCCAGAATCTTTACTGTAGGTGATTAGGTAGGAGACAAGAAGAACTCAGTTTGATTTTCAGAGAAAGGATGAGCATGTATTTCTGACAGAAAAATCTGGTTTTAGCTTATGAATGAATGAATTTGGTATGGAAGACAGTGATGGAAATAAACACAGAAAAGCAGGATATCATTTTACAGCAGCTATTCTTCTCCCCTCCCTCCACCTTATCATGCTTGAAGGCTAGCAGGAAAAAGCTTGAATGAATGCCAGTTCATCCTTTTCTCTCATGGCGATCTGATCAAATCACAGAGGTTTGGGCACAAACATTAAGAAAGTGACAGGATGGAAAATTAATGACAAACACAGCTGCTATTATGTCCAAAAGATAAAGTGAAAAAAAAATTTTTTTAAAAAAAAAGCATGTGAGAGAGAAAAAGAAAGAGAATGAGAACAGGTGAAGCTAGAAAGAGATGGAAGGATACAGGCCTTAAAGTGTACTCCTACTAAATAGTCACTAATGGTGTACAGCTACTTAGGAAACGTGCTACAAAACCTGCTATATAAGGCCAACTGAGAAAAGACAATCTTCTCTTACTACACTTGCACAGCCCCTGGCAATTGTTCAGTGCAATTAGAACAGCATGCATATGAGAATAAAATAAACATTTTCATAATAGTAAGAACTTGCTTATGATCCCTTACACTGATATGAATCTTTTACAATTTTATTATGAAAACTGTGAATAATTTGCACAGCTTCTTAATATAGAAGCTTTTAGTAACATGAAGCAGCTAAGATCACTGCATGTGTGAACATGTTCTTCCTTTTCTCACTATTGAAAGCCTGAGATTCCATGGTCCTATCACTCTCAAAATGAGGACAGGTGCTCTGAAAATACGTTTCTAGGCCACATAGTCTTGATGAGACTCTTAATGTATAGGTTTCTCAAGTTTAAAATTCTGGACATGCAGGAGAAAGATTATGATGCAATTAAACTTGTTAAAGACCTAGAAAAGAGATACAGACTGAAATATATTAAAATTGTAAACCCGGGGCAAGACAGAAGTATCTCAGTCAACAGTTCTGCAAGAAAGAATTGTAAATTTGCATCTTGCTTATACTCCTGTTATAAAAGACAGAACTTTACAAAATTACAGTTTGAGAAACACACTCTGACCTGCAGAGGTGATTCATTTCAGCAATGGACAATTACTTTGGTAGTGATTCATTACCTTTTCACTCTGGGTTCTGGGTATCATGAAAATAAGTTGCTGTGACAGAGATGTTAAGGTAATTTACACATGCACAGTAAACCTAATATATTTGGGACACTTCTGCTGTACTTTTTTCAGATCTGACAGTATCTGAATAGCTGAAGTCTCATCTTTGATTTGTCTGTTTTTCCCTTACATAGTAATCTGGAATGCTCAGGTTTCTTCTACCATTGGGTGATAGAGAACCACTAAGTCATGTCTTCATACATAACCATTTTTCTTCTGAATATTACTGAAATACTCAGCAACCTGTGTATATAACCCAAAACTGAGCTGTGGAATCCTAAAAAAAATGAAGTACTAGTATGCAGCACACAGAATAAGACTGCTCTCAGAAACCCAACCATTAACAAAGCCATTTAGGATTATGGGTTTTGGTAAACAAAGGTTTTTCTAGATATTTCTGAGCTAAAACTTATGTCCCCATATCCCCTCATCCTTCTTCTATTTGCTGTCATTGATATCTAATTTGAAAGATTGAGACTCAAAAAGACTGTTATACAACAGTAGTTTAGGACCTTTCCATGACTGTTTATTTTTTTGTTTGTTTGTTTTAAGGTAAATCTAAGAGATTAGTTTAAAGCTTATTACCTAAAGCTAATCAAGTAAAACTACAGTAGACATTGCTTAAATGCAGCCACTGCGAGCTAGATCACCAAATGCCAGGTAATTATAAGGTGTTAACAGTGTCTTCATGCTAAGACCTATCCAGGTCCCACAGAGTTAATGAAGCAGAGACCGACTTTAAATCATTCCTCTTTTCATCCATTGTTAGAAAATATCATTACAATTTCTAAAAAATGAATGTATGTTAATAATGACAATTCATGCAGCAGAAGTATATGAGATTAAAAATCCTGGCATGCTTTCATTTCTGACATGGCATTCATAGTGCATCCCAGTTCTTCAATAAATATCAAATAGCTTATGAACAATTTGGGAAAATTAGCTATCATCACCCAATCAGAGGAGCTGACAATTCCAATTTAATTTAGGTAATTGAGACCTAATAATGAAATAGTGGTGTCATTCTATTGAATTCTGATATAACACTTGACATGAAGCACTGACACCACCTGTGAAATCTCTGACTTGTCATTTGGAAAACCAAATGAGTAATTCAACACTTGCTGTTTAAATTTTTTATTTTATTTTTTTCCCCTAGTGTGAAGCCTGTTTTAAATAGGAAAGGTTATCATCTCTTCTTGGTTGCTGGTAGTTTGTATGTAGATCTTAATACATTTTAATTACCATTCAATAAGTTAATTATATTTTTCCTGAAGTCATTACTTGTAACTATGTTTCAAGACTTATATTTTCACCTGCATGAATCGTAAACAAGACACCTGTTAACAGCAATGCAGAAATCCAACAGGCAAAACACATCTTCTGTCTACCACTTGCTGCAATGAAATCAGGGAAGATAGAAAGAATAGCTTAGCCCTTTAATAAGATTATTTCCTATATTTTACAAGAAGAGTGCACTCTTAAAAAAGCCAGCTAAGCAACATTTTCACTTATCACATATATATATAAAAAAACCAAGCACTTAAAAGTGCAAGCAAATTAACAAAGGCATTACATTTCAGATCCACCCAGTTCATGCATTATCAAGTACAGGCTTGACTGCTTTGTAGGTTTAGGAAGAGTTTGCAAAACTTCACTATGGAAAAAGAATATTGTATTCTTATCTCTTTTTCAGTAAACCTTGAAACAAAAAAATCTTTTCTCCCTCCTCATTTTCAAAGCTTTTGTATTTCGCATGAAAAAAAAAAAAAGTAGTTAGAAATGAAGAAGTGTTTGAGTGAATCAGTTTAAAATTTTATTCAAAAGTGAAGTAATGGTAGCCTTTGTGTTCTAGACCCGAGTTCTCTGTTTCTTGTAGCTACCACAGGTCAAAAAGCAGTGCAAGCAAGAATTTGCAACATATCCACATATTTTCACAAGGAATTATTTTTGCCACACTTGCTTGCATTATAAATTATTTATATTGTTATTAACCCATGGTTACCTTTTTCAGTAACTGGTTTAACATTTGTCCTGATTTCAGCTGGGATAGAGTTAATTGTCTTCCTAGTAACTGGTACGGTGCTATGTTTTGAGTTCAGTATGCGAAGAATG
>JAOBAS010000072.1:50305386-50316821 GCA_025311575.1 Elanoides forficatus | reverse complement strand
GTCCAGAGAAGGGCAACCAAGTTGGTGAGGGGCCTGGAGCACAAGTCTTATGAGGAGTGGCTGAGGGAGCTGGGGTTGTTTAGTTTGGAGGAAAGGAGGCTGATGGGAGTCCTTATTGCTCTTTGCAACTGCCTGAAAGGAGGTTGTAGTGAAGTGGGTACTGGTCTCTTCTATCAAGCAACTAGTGATAGGATGAGAGGAAATGGCCTCAGGCCGCAGCGAGGGAGGCTTAGGGTGGATATTAGGAAAAAATTCTTTACTGAAAGAGTTGTCAGACATTGGAATAGGCTGCCCAGGAAAGTGTTTGAGTCACCATCCCTGGAGGTATTCAAAAAGCACGTAGACAAGGCACTTCAGGACATGGTTTAGTGGGGATAGATGATGGTTGGATTCGATGATCTTCAAGGTCTTTTCCTACATAAATGATTCTATGATTCTATGATACAAAATCAGACTCAGCATATTTTAAAGCATTTAGGTTTTTTGTTTGTTTAGGGTTTTTTTAATCTCTTTTTGCAAGGAATCAAGAGAGTTTTTTAAAGGAAAAGCAGCACCCCCTAAAAAAAAAAAAAATACACTTTTAATGCATTCAGTAGGTTTTAGTTGACAGGGTCAAATTCAAACTTCTGCATGGAGATGACTGACATGGAATCAGTGGATAGAATGTCGTTGACACGATGCGGCAGGTCTTCAATTTATAGGAAAAATATCTAGTCCAGAGATGAGATTTTTGTCCTCCTAATTCAATAAATTAAACTAATGAACATTAAAACACTGACTTGCTTACAGATTATCACCATCAAATAGTAGCACTAAATGTGTGGTTATCAGGATTGCTTCAATGTTTAGGTGGTTATGAGGCAGTAAAATGTCATAATGAGCCAGTTTAGGACTCATTTGGTTATAACATATACTGGATGGAAAAACATTTGCAATTGCAATTGATGCTACAGCTGGTTCACAGGACTGGTGGTTTGACTCTTCCAACAAGAAGTTGGGTGACACCTCCTCACATGGCTGAAGATGGTACCCTTCTCTGGGAATAATATGTGCTGAAGTCACACTTGCCCTACTATTTTTGTCTTGGAGACTGAAAAGTCTGACATATCACTGCCATTATTTGTGCAGCAGAACTTGAATTGGATTTTTCCAAAACAAATTATTAATGTATAAGAGTTTTCAATTTAATACTATTTTTTGTCCTGCATAAGCATCTTGGATCCTGTTTTCAGCAACTGATGTAACATATAAATTGGCCAAACTTGGCAAAAGTCAAGAATATTTAACAGGATACAGATGGTACAGCAGAAAGCAATATCCAGAGATTTGGGTGACTTGAGTGCTCTTTAGCCCTCTACCAGCTGCTTTGGCTCAAGTGTGAATAAAGACCTTTTAAGGATCAATAAGTGTATCTTATGTTGTGCCTAAGCATTGCCCACCCAACCAAACTGACACCAAAAACAAAAGCAACCATATGGTTTTAAGTATATTAATGAACAGGGCACTACAGCTTGATATGCAAGATTAAATATGTTAATTTAATATCATCAATTTCTTGCACATTGCTAATTTCCATCATCCACCTAATACAAAGAAATGTACTTCCCTCCAGATTTTCAGTTTTAATGGTAACAAAAGACAGGCAGCAAGTGCCTGAGGCTATACAAAAATGGAAGAGACACTCAATTTCTTTCTTTACAAACCATAATAAAATCACAGTCAATAGATTTTAGTTATTGGAATCATAAAACAACACTAGCTGCAGTTAACAATTAAGTCCTTTGGAGCTGTAAGTGCTCTATATGGTGTTTTCAGCTTGTAATGAATGATTACTAATTACAAGGCTCAGATTATACTGCAGGCATTTAAGTGCTGATATCCCAATATAATACAGCAGAAAACCTCAAGCAATGTCTTTTTTTTTTTTTTTCCAGCAGCCTGCATTTGATACATTGATCTTCAAGTTCCTAATAAACACTAAAACATAAGTGATGGAGTGAATTCCAATTGCAAATGGATTCCTAGGGCATTAGATGCTGGAGGCAATAACCTAACAATACTGCATGCTTTCTTTTAGCATTGACTTGTTATTACAATCAGAGACGCACGTGGCTGTGTATATCAAAAGCGTTATTATTGCCACCATTCAGACTATATAGAGTTGTGGAATCTTCTTTCACATTAGGAAAAAAAAAAAAAAAAGATACCAAACAAATCTACCCCATCTCAACGGTACTGACAATCACAAACAAAACCTTGCTCGTTCACTCATATGTATGTGTTAATTAAATGAAGTTGTACATTTAATGTGTTAGTGTAAGATTGCTACATTTTGTCTAAGATTTGGTACTCTACAAAAGTTGTTGCATTCAAAATTGAATGAGACTTTGTAATGAAACACATCTTTCACATTTCATTCAAAGGAGAACTCTACTTTTTTGTCTAGTGTTTGGGACAGGAAACTGTGCTGGCATCTTTTTGTTATCTTTCTTTTTACTGTTCTATCATTCTTTCCTCCACCTTTGCTACTTTTGAAGTAATCTATAGTCTCTTGTCTTCTACCTACTCCCACAGAATATTTCGCCTAAGGTCTCCTGCTACTCATATTCTTCTGCTTCTTTCTTCAACCAGACCTCCTTCTGTACTTGCAGAAACCCTAATCCCCTTCTTCACCCACAGTCTCCGTTCTGTTAAGGCAATCTTGATTTATGTCATAGCAGCACATTGAGCTCTGGAGAACACTTAATTACATGGCACACTGCTGGATCACTCTCTTTAGAGTTTAAAAGATATACTCATGTGCTAGGGATGTACTGTAGGAAGTTAGCCCTTCAGGGAGGCATAGGTGCTTCTGGCTAATTACTTACATGTCCTGAAATCAGTTGCATTTTCCTTGGCTTCTTTATATATAGCTCTGATGCCTAACAATTGACTAACCAGTTTCCTAGCCTTGAAAAACAGAGCTCATCCAACTTCCATGAAGATGGTTTACTTTCAGTTCCTCTGGAAATGGAGGTGGCTTCTCTTCTGAACGTGGTGAAAAAAAATTGTGACCACTTCAGCAAGACTAGAAGTCAACCCTATTGGATATAATAAGAGATCTGGACTTTACCTGTAGAGGATGTTTCAAACTTATTTCAAAGCTTCAGGAAGATCATAAGAATTAAAGAAAAACAAAAGAAAGGGGTTATCATAACATGGTCAGATTATAAGTACCAGTTACAAAACAACATTAAGGTTGCATTCCTGCATTGATCAGACCTTCTTATGAACTATGAGACCCAGACTTGACTCATAAGATTTATTGAGCAATTTTTCTCTGGCACTTACCATAAAACATCTGCTGGGAAGTGGAATAAGGAGTTATAACTTCAGAATCACATATTACTTCTGGTTTTGAAAGTTCAGACATGGAGTGAAGCTCCTAGTATAAATTGAGAGAAGAGTGACAAAAGTTTACATGTGTTTTTCCTAATTTTTCTTTTTTTAGGTTGTTGTTGGTTCTTTTGGGTTTGGATTTTTTTTTTTTTTTTAAGTAAACTTGTTTTAAAGTGACTAATGGTGTTGAATTAATATCAACGTAATGAGAATGCAGACGTGGAGGACCCCTTGGATATGATGGAATGGTAGTTGAGTGTCTGCTGCCTGACTTGTGTTTGTCACAATATCTTCACATTTACTTTGTTGGAGAGACAGGAATGTGCAAGACTATGGAAAATGGGCTTGTATGATGCACGTAGTCTGTTTTCTGTATTCTATATTCACTGTCACTGTCAGAGGTAGTAGTATCTCCCTCTGAGTACACTTCTCTGTCTTTTAAAAAATCATCCTCAGGTGCTTTATGATTTTCCAAAACAGTCTATTCTTTCCCCTTCTAACATCCCCCTGACTATCAAGGCCAGTTATGTCAACCATTCTAACCTCTTACCTCTAATCCAATAGTGTAAGTGTAGTAATAATTAACTGCTGAAATGAACAAGTCAATAACAATGCTTTTCTGTAGCTACACATTCACATTACAGTAAAAAAAAAATAATTACCAAAGAGAAAAGAAGACTCCAAATATGTATACGCTAATTTAAATGATTGAACAGGGAGGAAAACCCTGCCATTAGCTAACTAGAGGTAAATTAAATAATCAAAAGACGTGACTATGGAGTTTGATTTGGAGAGTACAGTATTTGGTCTATAATGCAAACTATTAGGCCTTTCTCAGTTATAGAAAGTTGCAAGTGAAATTCCACCAGAGTCCACACTACCACAGTGTGGGTAGGAAGGGATGTTCAGAGGCCATCAACCCCAGCCCTGCTCAGAGCAAGTCCAATTAGAGCAGGGGGCTTAGGGCTGTGTTCAGTGCAGTTCTGAGTATCTCCAAGGACAGTGATCACAGCTTTGCTGGGCACCTGTTGCCATGTTTGATCACCTCCACAGTGAAAAAACTTTCCTTACCTTCAGTCAGAATTTCCCATGTTCCAGCAAGAGTCTGTTCATTCCTCTGTACAAGTCTGAAAGGAATATAGCTCTATCTTCTTTACACCTCCCTACTGGATAACTTGAAGAATTAATAAGGCCCTCTTAAAGCCAACTGTTCCCAAGTGAACAGATCCAGCTCCCACAGCCTCTCCTCAAACAACCTGTGCTCAAGACCCCAACCAGCTCGGTGGCCTCCATGGGACTTGCACCAGTACATCAGACATTGAGTTGCAGGAGCTTGTCCAGAGAAGGGCAACCAAGCTGGTGAGGGCCCTGGAGCACAAGCCTTATGACGAGCGGCTGAGGGAGCTGGAGCTGTCTAGTCTGGAGAAAGGGAGGCTGAGGGGAGACCTTATCACTCTCTACAACTACCTGAAGGGGGGTTGTAGTGAGGTGGGTGCTGGGCTCTTCAGTCAGGTGGCTGGAGATAGGATGAGAGGAAATGGCCTCAAGTTGCGGCAAGGGAGACTTAGGTTGGATATTAGGAAAAATTTCTTTACTGAGTGGGTTGTCAGACATTGGAAGAGGCTGCCCAGGGAAGTGGTTGAGTCGCCATCCCTGGAGGTATTCAAAAAGCGCATAGACAAGGTACTCCAGAACATGGTTTCGTGGGCATGGATGATGGTTGGACTCGATGATCTTGAAGGCCTTTTCCAACCTAAATGATTCTATGATTCTATGATTCTATCAGTGTCTGCTCTATATGGAGGAGCCCTGGAATGGGCACAGCTCTTCAGGTGCATCCCAAACGTTCCAGACAGCAGGGCATGATCCCTTCCGGGACCTATTGGGTGAAACCCTGCTTGTGCAGCCCAGTAAGCAGGGGCTGCCAGAGGTCACTGCTGCCTCATGGCTAACCTGGTGTCCCTGAGGCTCCAGACCATCTTCTGTAGAGCTGCTTCTGACCAGTCAGCCCCACCCTGTTGTACTACAAGGCTTCATCTATCCCAGGGGCCAGGCTTTGCATTCAAGTTTAGTGAACCTTGTAAGGTTCCTGTCTGCCCACTTCTCCAGCCTGTCCAGGACCCTCTGCAATCCTGCCCTCCTATACATTGACCATTTCTTCCAACTTGGTGCCAAATGAATTGGCAAGGAACACATTATGCCCTATCACCCTGGTCACCCGTAAAGATGTTAAGATTATTAGCCCTAGTAACAACTCCAAAGTTAACACCATTTGTAAAACTTACAGCCAGGTGGTCTGGTTGCATTAATCACAAGCCTTTGCACTCACCCAACAGTCCACTATTCACATTCTTGTCCACTTGTCAAGTCTATATCTCACCAATTTGTCTATAACTTAAAAAAACCTTGAAAGTTGTGAGATTTTTAGTACTTTTAACCTCAATTTAGACACAGTCAATTATTTTATGACAAAATTGAAACAGAGTAAGCATGCTTACATATTTAAATATAGATTTAAATAGAATAAATATATGATAAAATTCATATAAATATAAAATTAATAGTTATATAAAAACTTTAATAAGTAGATAAGTGCTATTGAATTTCATTAAATTTCTTTTTCACCCACATAAGTAAATTACATTTTTGTATAAACTAGCTTCAGAGGATAAGTATTAACCATTTTCAGAAAATGAGATTGAAAGCATGCCATTTTAATCACTACTTGAAAATTTACAAAGGTTAGTTAAAAATGTCTAAGCAGTTAATCAAAACAGAATCATTGGGTAACTAAGGCTGGAAGGGACCTCAGGAGATCTCTAATCCAAACCTCTACCCAAAGTAGAGTCCGTTTGAAAATCTCCATGGGTAGCGATTGCACAACTTTTGGGGGTCCCTGCTCCAATACTTTACTTTCCGCCTAGTGATTTTTTTTTTTCTTATGTCTAGTAAGAATGTCTCCTGTTTCAGCACATGCCTGCTGCCTTTCACTCTCCTGCCATGCACCACCGCTCTTATGCGATATATTAAAAAAATCACTTGTATTTCACAATAATTGCTTTAATCTAAAACATCTAAGCCACATTTTAAAACGCTTAACTGAAGAAACAGAGTGGTCTTAACCTCACTCTGTCCCAGCTGAAAACCTATTAAATCTCCTTTGTAGAAGCTCTTGTTTGCACCTGCAATTTCTTGCAGCCTGCTTTTGTGTTGGTGCACTTCCAGCAGTAACAAACCCATGAGTGGAAGGGGATCTAGGCATCTTTATGATGCCTCTATCAGTCTGCTCAGGACAGAGTCAGGCAACAGAAATGTCAAAAAAGTCCAGTAACTCTTTGGGTCACAACTGTTGTCATTAACAGTTGCTGGTGACTTATTAGCCCTGGATTTCCTAGTGAAAATAAGGACATGTTAAGGCGGCGTTTGTAACAGTTCATTCATGTTGACACTACGTGTCAAATATCATCAATGCAACTGCAGCTGCCAACAGCTACAAAATGTGCTTCTAAAAAGGTAAGAAAATACTTTTCTGATTTCTTTACACCATTCATTATATAATGAAAACATCTCTTTGCTATTTTTATTTTCTCCTTTTCAGCATCTGTTAAATCACAATTCACTTAAAGAAACATTTCTTTCATTTTCCTCTCTTCTCTGTAACTCTTCTGATCTTGTTTGAAATGTCATCTTCTATAGTCTTTATTTTTTATTTTTATTTTTTTTTTAAATAACTTAACTTCTTTCTCTCTCTGCTTCTCAGTTGTTTTCTGTTTGATCTGACCTCACTCAGTCTGGGATCTTTTCCCTATTACCACTAATGATATTTATGAAATCAATTCATGAAAATAAAGTGAAAATGCTTTTTTTTTTTTCAGTTAAACAAAAGCTTTGTCATTGTCCCCTCCACTTCATCTCCTAATAATTTGTAGTGATCATAATAATTTTATGTTTTGCCTTTCTCCACCATCCTTCAAAATAGGGTGAAATTCATAGCCAGAGACCTTTCTGGTAAGCCAATATAGACTAGTATTGCCATATGACTAACACAGTTCTGCAAAATAAAAGCCTGATTTGGGTTTGACTATTTTTTCCTGCTCACGTCTAACTCACACTCTCTCCTTTTAACTGTGGCTATAACTGGGGACATCCCCAGTGAATTAGCTTAACATAACAGAAAGAAAAGTTTAGGATTTTCCTAGTACTACTATTTTTAATAAATTGCCATTTATTTTTTCAGATTAGGATCAAAAATACAAAAAAGCAAGCACATGCTAAATACTTAAATGTTCCAGCTTAACCATTGTGAAGTTTGCTTCACTGAGACTACCTAGTGCCATTTCTGAAGTTAATAGAGAGGTCATCTGCATTTTTTTTAAATGTTTATTTAATAGGTGCAAAGATGTGGTGACCAGATCACCTGTACTTTTTCATAGTAGAAACAAAACCACAGCTTGGCAGATGTATGAAGGTCTGGACAGAATAGAAGGAAACCAAATATTCACAATTTACTAGAAGAAAATAATATTTACAAAAAGTAAACCAGTCAGATGCAGATATTCAGGAAATCATTGTGTTCAGAAATACTTTTACAAATGGATATGGCAATTTAATACATATGGTGGATAAAACTACTGATATTCACCACATATTGTGGCATTAGTATCATATTAGCTATGCTAATTTGGTACAATTAACCTTTTGTAATAGCTTTAAAGACCTTGTCTAACCAAGGAATAGCTGATGGAGTATAAAACTAGAAGCAAGCCTTCAAGAAACCAATTACACTGTCCGCATACAGTACATATTTTCCTGGTAGGGTTTATGCCACATTTTCAAATTTTTATTTTGTGAAGTATTCCCCAAAAGACTCTGATTTCTGAATGATTTGTGATATATTTTTTGTTCTTCCACAGAATTTTAGTAATGGAAAACCATTACTCAAAATTAAATGTTTGTTTTTCATTCTTCTCTCAATTAGAGCTAAGAGATGCAACCAAATACTTTCATGGGGTAGGACACGGGGAAAGAAACATGATAAAAACAGAGCACAGTTTACAACTGTGTATTCAAATTAAGGAAACCATTTGCAAATTTTGTGCTTCATTGCCCAACATATGCTGATACAGACAAAAAGACCTAGCACAGACATTTTCCCAGTAGGTTCTGGAGAAACTGGCTAAGTGGTGGAATGCTAGAGATCAATCACTTGAGAAGAGTAAACCACTGTGTGCTCATATAAACCTGGAAGGGTGTGAGCTACATTGATCAGATTTCACAGAATAGAAGGTTACTCTATTTAACCAAAAATGAAACACAATTACTGAAGAAAGGTAGTCTGGGTTACCTTGTGCTTTTCCATACCACATAAGAACCTAACTGATAACTAGGTTCTTAATAATAAGTTAAGAGCCAGACCTGCCCTTTAATCTGTGGTAAAGCCTTCCAGATTTAGTTTGGTATTGCCTGACTCAGTTATTACTTTACTAAGTACACAGTCCTTTAGTTCGACCTCAAGACATATCATCTAAAGAAGTTATTAGGACTATTTCATTGCCATGTGACTCATGTCAGAAATTAAGAAAATGATGCATGAGAAATATCCTGACTGAAAGCATAAACTTGACTTCAGAGGCGGGGAGAGTTCCCTTAGCTTCTAAGCACCTGCCATCTTCAGAAGTACCCTTTGCAAGTATCTGTGTTTGCAAAGCCAGAAGACTAATGCCTATGTTCTTTAAGAAAAAAGACATGCAGCATTAGCGCCAATCACATTTCTTATACATTATTAACATTAAAGCTTTATAAGAAATGTGGTATCACCTTGTGGCTGAGCCCCTGCTGAGCTAGTTACTACACAAACATGCAGAAGATTAATTTCTGAATCTTGAGCACTAATAAATGTACTTGAAAAAATAAATGCAAAAATGCAACATTAAAGCAAGGAAATAATTTATTGTTTTGTTGCTGTTTAATCTAAGACATGTCTTTTTGAATATAGAAAAAGTTTTGTGAGAGAATGGTGATACTTTTCTTGGAAGTAGATTTCCAAGTAACTTCTCTATTAAAAAAAAATCATATGAATCTCAAGTTTCACCTGAAATTATTTGCAATATAAAACATGGCACAAAAGCAAACCCATCTGGGTGAACTGAAATAGCCAGTCTTCCCTCAAGAGTCTAACTGAACCTTGAACTGAAGTTCCAGAAAAATTAAGCTAAAATCATATATTTCCATGAAACTTTTAACCTGGAGATCTAAGTTATTCCAAAGGGGCCTATTAAGGACAAGAATATACTGAAAAATGGAGAAGTAGCATTCACAACATATTTTGAATTTGAAGAAACTTAAACTTATCTAACCTTCTTTTAAAATATTTTTTTAGCCTCTATTGGCATTGCTGGATTTATATTTGCAAGAAAATAGAGATGAATGTGCGCAAACAAATCTGTTCTTTACCTCTTCATTTGCTAAGGGGTCATCCAAATTAGAAAATAGAAGAAAGGTGCAATTCAGATAACTGCTCACGTACCTCAGGCAACAAAAAAGATAGGGTAAATCTTTTTCTGAATCTTTTAAGTCATATTTTCAAAAATATGTTGCTCATCTTAGTTCTGTTGGCTATGTCTACCCACACTTCAACAAAAAATGGCAAAAACAGTTGCACAATCCACCTATTCCTACAAGTATACCACTGCCTTGCAGGGAGATGAGGAACAGGCTTATGGTGTAGAACACTTACACAGCTACCTACTGCCACAGGAGTAGCCTTAGGCATGAGGAGTACTGTGTACTCCAGTTACACTTACATGTTCCCAGTCTGTGAAGAGCCAGTACAGAGTTACCCTCATAATTTCAATGCTGACATATTGGAGGAGCATCAGAAATTTAGAAAATTTAACTGAAGAGGAACATTGAATTGTATTTGAAAAGTCATGGTGGTCAGCCAAATTCCCAGTGACTGGAAAAAGGGAAACACACTCATTTTTAAAAATGGTAAAAAAGGGGACCTTGGGAACTACTGATCAGTCAACTGTACCTCCATGCCCAGTAAGATCATGGAACAGATCCTCCTGGAAGCATGTCAAGACAAATGGAAGACAGGTAAGTGTTTAAAAACAGTCAATATGCATTCACCAAAGGAAAATTGTGCCTGACTAATCTGTTGGCCTTCTATGATGGGGTGGCTGAGTTGGTGGATAAGGAAACAGCTACTAATGTAATTTATCTGGATTTCTGTAAGGCCTTTAGCATGGTCCCACACACATTCTTGTCACTAAATTGGAAAGATATGGGTTTGATGGATGGACTCTTAGGTGGATAAGGAACTGGCTGGATGTCCACACCTAGAGTTGTAGTCAGTGGCTCAGTGTCCAAATGGAGATCAGTAACAAGTAGTGTCCCTCAGGGTTCCATAATGGGATCAGTACTGTTCAATATATTTATAATGACATGGTGAGATTATTTGCATCCTCAACAAGTTTATGGATGACATGAAGCTGAGGTGCAGCTGGCACACTAGAGAGAAGGAATACCATCTAGAGGGACCTTGACAGGCTTCAGAAGTGGGTCGACCATGTCAGAGACTGAAGGAGTTAATGTCTCAAACATTGTGGTGGGGCAAGTTCTGCTTAATGGCACAATATGCATAACAAGGAACCCTGCATAACAAGGAACCCAGGCAGGTGAGAAGTCAGTCAGCAACAGAGCCTGCAGGAGGACGTGCAGTTCCCTCTTCTGACATGCTGAGCCAGGCAGCTCACCATGTTTGGCCAAAGGTCAAAGAACAGTCATACCTGCAGGGAGGGAGAATTTACTCCCCAAACCATCCCCAAGCCCACTGACCCATTTCCCAAAGGTTCTGGAAGCACAAACCACGCATGACACCTAATTAGCTTAATGAGTTCAAGTGCTCGCCTGAAGGAGGGGCAAGGAGATGATAAAAGGACACAAACTGAAGCACTATGTGCAGCTGCCCTCTGGAACTGGACCCTTAGGCTGGCTGGACTAACACTGGTCTGAGGACTGGTGAAATCTTTCTCCTCTCTCTCTCTCTCTCCGCC
>JAOBAS010000072.1:50294724-50305286 GCA_025311575.1 Elanoides forficatus | reverse complement strand
ACTGGTCAAATCTTTCTCCGCTCTCTCTCTCACACCCCCCCCCCCCCCATGTACTCCCTACACCTCATCCCTTTAGACATAAACAGTTGACAAAGTGTGGGACTAGGAGTGGATCCAGCCACCCCTGGGCTCCCCTCTGAGAGGGAGTCTAGAAAGCAAGGGGGTCCGCTTTGAACCTTATGACTCAATGGGAGGGGCTCTCCTTATTTTCTTCCCTGAACTAATCCCCAAATAAGTAAGGCTTGTAGTATATGTTTGATGTATAGTTAACAGGCGTTAAATGTTCATGGGAGATGAATGGATTGAGAGCAGTCCTGGAAAGAAGGACTTAGGGATATTGTTAAATGAAAAATTGGACATGAGCTGGCAAAGTGCATTTGCAGCCCAGAAAGCCAGTTGTATCCTGTGCTGCATCAAAAGAAGCATGGCCAGCAGGTCAAAGGAGGTGATTCTCCCCTTGGAGAGACATCATCTGGAGTACTGCATCCAGCTGTGGGACCCTTAGCAACAGAAAAACATAGACCTGTCAGAGACGGTCCAGAGGAGGGCCTTGAAAATGGTCAAAGGGCTAGAAAATCTCTCTTGTGAAGAAAGACTGAGAGAGTTGGGGTTGTTCAACCTTTCAATATATAAAGGTTGTGCAGCTGTTCAATACATAAAAGGAACTTACAAGAAGGATGGGGAATGACTTTTTACCAGGGCCTGTAGTGACAGGACTAGGAGCAATGGTTTTAAACTGAAAAAGGGTAGATTTAGATTAGATACAAGGATGAAATTTTTTTGCAATAAAGGTGGTGAAATACTGGAACAGATTGCCCAGAGAAGTGGATGCCCCATCATTGGAAATGTTCAGAGTGAGGTTAGATGGTGCCTTGAGCAACCTAATCTAGTGAAAGATGTTCCTGTCCACAGCCAGGAGGATTGGAACTAGATGATCTTTAAAGGTCCTTTCCAACCCAAACCGTTTTATGATTCTTGAACCATGAGTATTGCACAACTTCATTGAAAAATCAGGGACAAAATTAATGGCTATGAAAGAGAATGATTTCTAAAAGGTAATAAAAACCTCTACAGAAAGTAAGTCTTTTTTTTCACAATGAACTATTGGATCACGCCCAGTAAGAAATTATATCTCACAATTTTTATGTTTCACAATAAAGAATAAATCACAAAGTAACTTCCATGAATAGCCTTCAGAAAATTGAACAACTTCTTACAAAATCTTCTCTTCAGTCCAGAACAAAATCTATGTTTCCACTTCAGGTCCCAAGCAACTTATATTACTCTTTTATACTATGAAGCTACTGTTTTTCAGTCTAGAAGAAACTGTGATTTGGTGGAGGTTGCAAATCTTGTAAGTGACATAAATAGTTTTGGTGTTTTAAGTCCCTCTGAAATCACACAGATTATGGCAATGTGAGGTATTTCAATGATTGCGCTAAATCTGCATAAAATATTTGCCAGGAGAAACACAGAAATCACATTTATAAGAAATTCTTATTTTCATTATTGCTGTTTCACTCATAAGTGCTTACTGTGAAAAAAAAAAGGTAGTAATACAATGGATTAACTCGCTTACTTGACAGGAGACCATCTGAAATGTTCATCCTTCATCAGAAAGAAACTGCATGGTTATCTGTAGTAATCCCAATATACTTCAATTCTTAGTACTTTAACAGACAGATTTGGGTAGCTCACACTCAAAATGATTCCTCCTTCACATGCTACATAAAAACTTCATCCAACAGGTATAAAGGTACAGTCTGTTTATACTTTAGTGTACACCTCATTTCAAGAAAAATCATGCTGCCTTTCTACTGAAAGAACAGGTAAGACCACTCTCCCCACACTTTTGAGTAGAGCACTGCAAGTCACAAGAATAAAGGATTTAGAGGAAAATAGTTTCTGTGGCAATCCGCCTGAAAAGCAGATGACTCCTAATTTCTTGAGTTTATTCTATTGGCTCTTCCCTGGCTCATTTCTGCCATTGCTCCTCTCTAGAGGGACAAGTGCAGACAATCATTTGGACACATGAGAGATATGCATCTGGAATTATTGTATTGGTGAAATACCTTTTTGAGCTGAACAATGTAGCACACCACTGAGCTGTAACATCTAATTATCGCTAGTGGCACAAACTACTGAATTGGTCAGCTCTTCTATAATGCTGCTTTATGCATTGCTTCTGTTAAAATGTCCAGTTGTCAGTTACTTAGAAGCTGATGGATGCCTCCACTCATCAGTCATTTGAAAGGAATATTTCTTTGGAAGGAATGGATTAGTCTGGGGTTTTGAAAACACAGAGACTATAGAATTCACCTGGAAAATGACTTTTGATTAACAATCTGCTTGACACAGATAAAAAATAAAAATAACACCCCCCCAGGTTTTGGCACTTATTTCTATCCTTTCCTCAAGAGTAAAAGATCCAATACCTGAGCAGGCTGTTTGCAGTTATTTTGCTTTTTGGAAAGATTACCATTTTCTCCTTCTAATCCCTTCTATCCTGCAATGTACTGCAAGCTTGAATGTGATAGAACTAATTAAATAATTATTATAAATTACAGATTTCTTTCATATGAAAGATATATCTGAAGTTCCTAATAAAAAAAACCCCAAATCCCCTAAACCGCATTGTGTTACTGCGCATACACTTTTTATTTACAAAAAGACAAGTATGACACCCTAGCATGATGCAAGGGTTATTTTCTTATTTCCTGACAACTTTTTTAAAACTTTGTATTGGGTTTGTGTGCTGGGGTTTTGGTAGCATAGGAGAGGCTACAGGGGTGGCTCCTGTGAGAAGCTGCTAGAAGCTTCCCTGGCTCCAAGTTGGACCCACTGCTTGCCAAGGCCAAGCTCATCAGTGACAGTGGTAGCACCTCTGTGATAACACATTTAAGAAGGGAACCCTTCAGCAGAGGGGGGAGTGGAATGTGGGAGAAACACCAAGGTTAGTGTAGAAGGAGGGGAGGAGGTGTGTCGGAGGAGGATATGCCTCTGCAGCCCGTGGTGTGACGGCAAGCCGTCCCCCCCCAGCCCATGGAGGGGAGAGGGGGGAGCGGAAGCCTACCTGCAGCCCAGGGAGGACCCCACACCAGATCAGACAGATGCCCCTGAAGATGGCTGGGAGTCCATGGGAAAGCCCATACTGGAGCAGTCTGTGCCTGAAAGACTGCAGGCTGCAGAAGGGACCCACACTGGAGACGTTCATGAAGAACTGCAGCCCATGGGAGGGACCCATGCCATGGAGGTTCAGGGAGAATAGTCTCCTGTGAGATGGACCCCATGCTGGAGCAAGGGAAGAGTGAAGAGTCCTCTTCCTGAGAAGGAAGGAGTGGCAGAGACAACGTGTGATGAACTGACCCCAACGCCCATTCCCCATCCCCCTACATGGCTGGGGGGAGGAGATAGAGAGCCAGGAGTGAAATTGAGCCAGGAAAGAAGGAGGGGTGGGGGAAAGATGTTTTAAGATTTGGTTTTACGTCTCATTATCCTTGTTTTATTTGATTGTTAGTAAATTAAATTGATTTTGTATTTTTTCCCCCAAGTTAAGTCTGTTTTGCCCATGACCATAATTGGTGAGTGATCCCTCCCTGTCCTTGTCCCGACCCACAAACTTTTCATTATATTTTCTCCTCCTCATCCCACCAGGGGGGAGGAGTGAGTGAGTGACCGTGTGGTGCTGGGCCCAAACCATGACAAACATCTACCTAAAATTCACAACTATATGTCGTGGTTTAACCCCAGCCAGCAACTAAGCACCACGCAGCCACTCACTCACTCTCCCCCACACCCAGTGGGATGGGGGAGAAAATTGGGAAAATAAGTAAAACTCATGGGTTGAAATAAGAACGGTTTAATAGAACAGAAAAGAATAAACTAATAATGATAATGATAACACTAATAAAGTGACAGCCGTAATAATAAAAGGATTGGAATATACAAATGATGCACAGTGCAACTTCCCACCACCCGCTGATTGACACCCAGTTAGTCCCCAAGCAGTGATCTCCCTGCCTCCACTCCCCCCAGTTTATGTACTAGATGTGATGTTACATGATATGGAATACCCCTTTGGCCAGTTTGGGTCAGCTGCCCTGGCTGTGTCCTGTGCCAACTTCTTGTGCCCCTCCAGCTTTCTCACTGGCTGAGCATGAGAAGCTGAAAAATCCTTGACTTTAGACTAAACATTACTTAGCAACAACTGAAAACATCAGTGTGTTATCAACGTTCTTCTCATACTGAACTCAAAACATAGCACTGTACCAGCTACGAGGAAGACAATTAACTCTATCCCAGCTGAAACTGGGACACTATGTTTACTTAGTGGTAGAGTGGTAATAAAAATGAGTAGGCAACATTTTTTAATAAATACTTCTTTTGTAGCAAAAGTACCTCTTACACTAAGTAGCTGTATTATCCTGCAAGAGACATATTTTGATATGCAAAATCCTTTCTCATGCTTGCTCTTTTGTGGATTTTTTTGACAATTTATATTTTGAGTTATTTAAAAAATACTATGGCCTCCCCCTTCATATCATTTGTAGCTTGTCAACAAGTGTTTATTTTATTAGAAGTATTAAACATCTGACACTCCAGTGTCAGATGCAATAGGGATCTCTTAAACACACAGCTCTGAACTAGGGCCTGTTTATTTCTGTAACCAGGTTATTACTTTATTAGGTGTGTTTTAATGGTTATACATGCTCAGTGAGAAAAAGAAAACCCTGAAGTCCTCTTACTAACTAAAAAGTTCCCTCTCAAAAGAGGTTCCATTAGCATAGGAACCCCTGTCATGCTGCCTGAACAGAGTTTCCCTAAGAGAAGGACAGAGAAAGTATTTCTCAAATTCTAGCACATAGGTTGTTACTGGGGGTGGAAGAGACTTTATAAAATGCTTCCAGCTGCAGACCTAACACAGCAAGTCAATTGCATAAGAAAAAACTTATTTCCAATGATCTTTTTTGGCATAACTTTATTTTTAACGAGGTAAAATGTACAAGTTTTTTCACAGCCTGCATATTTCCCAATTCACTTTTCATTCTCATTCTACTGAACTCAGATGATAAAACTCTTTACCTTTTACTGATGCATCTTTCATCTGAAGACCAAAATATGTTTTGCAAAGAACTAATAACATCTGTGAAAGTGGTAAACATAAAAGATCATCAGAGGGCATAAAACATGTCTGCAGAAAGGGGATGTTCATTGGTTCATTTATTTTATAGTGATACTGGTAATGTTAAATATGCATCTGTCAATAAATGAGTGAATGAATGACAGCTCAGTGAAAATTCAAGTCCTCATCTACTAAGACTAGGACATTCAGCTATATCTAGAAAGCCAGCTAGAAACAAAAGCTTAAATGAGATTGGTTCATGAACATCAAGGGCCCTGAGCAAAGTGAAAAACAACTCTGTGAAGAACCCAAACAGAACAAGAGAACTCATGAAGGAGCATAATGAGAACAAGATCCTGGTATATGAAGACTAATTTCTCATTAAACAAACTGTTTTAAAAGTTTATTATTATGTGGACCCTTATTATTTACTAAACAATTTATAACAAGCACTGAAAAGGCAAAAACCCAGAAAAGGTATCATTGTATACAATCTCCACTGAAGGCTTTGATCAGTAGAGACAGTTATTCTATCACTGTTCATTGCATATCTCATCAGCTTGGATGTGCTAAAGAAAGGGTCAGTTACTGTCTCTGAATCCCCCTACCTCCCTGTAAAGTATCCCAAAGCCTTGCAATAAGACTGGATGTTTTCACTTTCTCCTTATGTAATTTTTACACTTTATATAAATAATTAAATATTTGTGAGCATGAAAGGGGAAGAAGTATTCTCCAGCCTAGAGGTTCAGACTCTCATCTAGGAGCTGGGATAGTCAGATTTTATTCCTTGTTCCACAGATGTTTAATTATTCATGCAAAGAGAAACAGAATGTGATAGGAAGTAATTGAGAACACCCCACCTCAGAGACCCATATACTGTGATGACTGGAGATCTTTACTGTGATGAAGTTAAAATCTCCTCAGAGGAAGGAATTGATTCTCCTGTTTCTTCTCCCAGTTTCACAAGTCTCTTCCTTTGTGTTTGTATGATCCTGAACACTAAAAATACTGTCTAAAATAGTTTTCTTAGACAGCAAGAACTACTTTTTATATCACACAAAGTTAAAAAAAAAAGAAAAAAAAGGAAATTGAGGCAAGTTCATTGGCACTTTTTGTCTCTAAGACTTTTTATTTAGCAGAAAAGACCACACACACAACTAATTGAGGAACATTAATTCAGGGGGTTTTTTTTATTTTCTTTCACAAGCTATTGGTCTGAAAAAACATGAATGTAAAATAAGAGATACTATATATGGTGTATAAAAGAATTACAGAACTCTAGGGATTTACCAAACTGGGTCAAACAATTCTGCAAAATCTTTGGCTTCAAAGGCTTTATAGTATCACATCATAGTCAGCACAGAGCGTGGGACTTAAGGACTTTGCTACAGTGTCAGGTTCTGGTGCAAGATGCTTACCTCCAATCAGTCTCTTACTCAGTTCTTTCTCTCTAAAAGCACAGTATTTCAAATGTAAATTCTAAAGGAAGGTTTGTAATGTGGATACTGATGGTTCCTACTTTAAAATTCACTTTCCATGAGTATTTTATAAAACCAGAGGAACCTTAAAAAGGATTTGGACAATCTTGCTAATTCACTCACTAAAATAAACATGGACAGTGTGCTTAATGAAAATAAATGCAGTAGAGATTTATTTAATATTACAATGTTAAATGTAAATTTATTTTTAAAGAAAAATGCAAGCATGAATTCACCCAGCCCTGCTTAAAAAGTCAATAAATTTTAAAAGTCAAGGTTTCTCTGGCAATGCAACATATATTTCCTTTTTTAAAAAGGAATATTTTCCTATTTCATTTCTGTAGAAACCTTACATTTTACCTTGCTTTTTATGTTGCTTTTTATGTTTATGGAATAAATCAGCTAAAGCAGTGTTTTTGTGTGTTTGGTAGCTACTGATATGTGCTATACAATTTCTTTCAGAATCATAGATTCCTTATGTCATGATTATTGATACTAAAGGAGTGTCTAATAACAACAACTGAAAGAATTGCAGTAGATATAGCCCAAGTATTTAGCTAAAACCAGTTTCTCACAGGCTTCAAAGCAAAGCCAAAAGGGGATGGAAAGTGAAATGGAAGCTCATTTTGTGAGTGGCAAGTTGAGGCACAAAGATGATAGGTGGCTCCTTGTCACAAAAGGCCAGGGCCAGTTTTCTAAGAGACCAGATTCTGTGGCTGGTAGCACTCAAAGGTACTAGGCTTTAATGGCTTGCTCTGTGAAATGTATGGCCTAGTTTTCAGAGCAGTTCAGCACCCAAGGAACTGGAAAATTACTTGTTTCTTATTCTGCATCTCAACCTTGTAAGCCAAACCTTATGAAAATCTAACTTTAGTGATGCATTCTGAGTACTGTATGAATCTATCACCATGTCACTTTGTACAAGGTCACACAAGAAGTCCATCAAAGTGCCTGGAACTGAACCTACATCTCTAGAATTTTAGCATAGTACTTCTTTTGTCATGCACAGAAATTCAGGGAGAGCACACCATCATAACCTACTCTCAGTGAACGTGTTGTCTTGCCAGGAGACAGTGGAAAATAAAAGAGAAAAAAATCAGAAGAGAAAAGTTACTTCAGCATTTTTTAAAGAATTTATGCATCCTACTTTTATTTTAGATTCAATTTGCCTTTACAAGTTGGGGTGAGGAAAGTGATCTTTCTTGTTTGTTTTCTAAGAGATGTGCTAAATGCCCAGGAAATATAGAACACACTAGAGAGTTTGGAAACTTCTCAATTCATTGCCCTGGTGTACAGTAAATCTATTCCTTGAACAGGTTTATTTCTTTTATCCAGCAAGATTTCACCTAATGGATGGCATAGTTATAAGATGGTGACTGTATAGTGAGTGATGTTACTAGGGGCAAGACTTATCACTGTGATGAAAAGTAAAGAGAAGCAGCACTTTACAAATAAGTGCTTTGTAAAGAAAATGGGGTTTAAAGCAAACACTACTTTCATACCTGCAAACAAGTTCATTGCTATGAAGGATGTAGACTTACAGCATTGCCTTGACTGAGGCAGTCCACTCCTACCGGTTGACTCCAACCCTTTGTTCATTCTAGTCCTGCGTGGAGAAAGAAAATTTAGCAAGTTAGTAGCCTTAACATTGTAGTGATATGGATAAACTGTTCTGCATATACTCACCTATTTTTGTTAGGACTGCAGCTAAGCCCAAACTGAATTCAAGGTTAGCTAAGCACATTTTAATGATATGCTCTTTGGTAGCATTTGGCTTCTAGTATAAGCTAAGACAGCAGGGCTTAAGAATAGGTTAGGTGATCAAGAAAATTGTAGGTTCAAGGGTTTTTTTTGCCTTAGAGCAACAAAGACAGTTCTGGACATAAACACAGTGTAAAACAAAATATGAATGTTTGCCTCCATCTGCAAACAGCAGATTCAGGACTATGAATTCCCCACTACTATTTTTTTTCCCTGGAATATTATTACAATGATAAAGCTTCAAAATCAGTAAGGCTAACTATTCCAAAGGTGAAAGAAGAGAAGTGATATGAATGATGCCTTTAAAGGTGATAATTTAGGAGTGGCTTCAGGGAAGAAATTCTGAAGAAAGAAGGGAGAGAGAGTACTGCAGGAGAGAAAAGGTGAAAAAGAGGATAGATGAACAATAACAGTGGTTTGAGGACAGGCAGGTACTTTTCACTAATCAAGGTTCAGTGTGGTATTGCAATATCAACTAAACATATCAAGACCTCTTCAAGAATTGCATTCTCCTGTTCTGTGTAGATATTCTGCTGATAGTAGCACAAGATTCTCTACAGTCTCAGAGGACTACCAAATAATCAGTTTTATTCTCAAGAAAATTTGGAAGTCAGTCCTGTCCTCAAAAGAGGTTTTATACATTGCTCAGTGCTAAGGACGATGCAATTAATGTCTGGGATAAGGCTGACAGTTATTGTAGGGACCCTGCACCCTGCTCAGTACACATACACACATGCACGCAGGCATAGAGAACATAAGGGTGTTGATGTCTACACTTAAGGCCAGCTTAGATATGATGAGGTTGCCTGGACCTGGGTAACAGCTGTGAGAATGGGCTATGAATAATGTCCCTGATCCCCCACCTTGTTCTGCAGCCCTCACAGCTGTGCCAGTACCTGATAACAGATTGTGACCCACAGACTCAGCTCCTTGGCTTGACCTCATGGTGTCTATGAGAATCCTGGCTGGCCCTGGTCACCATCAGGGACCTAACCTGGTTGCCCAGCTCTGTTGAGGGGGAAATGCACCCGTCAGGGGCACTGCCTGTCCTGCCCTGCCCTGCCCTGCCCTGCCCTGTGCTGGGGTTGTCCTTGGCTCTGCTGCCACTGTAGAGCAGCCCTACCTGCTGCTTCCTGAAAAAGCTATTATTTTAAACCTCATCTGCCTTTGCTGAGAGAAATTTGCCTTGCTGCTTGAGAAATGTAGCACTACATTGTTTTTTTCCAACTTAGAACATGTCTACACCAAAAGGAGTTTCAAGTGTTGTTTTTACTAGTTTTTCACAGTGGACTTCAGCCCAGTGAAGAATTTTATGAGATGTGAAACCACTATAGCATCTCTCACCTCAAATATCCCCCTTGAAGGTAACAAGGTGGGCATAACTGAAATATAAGCAAGCCAATCTGAATTTCTGAATTCTGACCAGTAAGGGCAGACACATTTGAAAACTGATTACTGAGGCCTTTGGAAAGGTCTTGGAAAACCAAATTATCCAAGGACAGACAAATTCAGGGATGACTGAAAAAAGTATCTATAATCCCAGTAGAAATAGACCATGGATTAACCTAACTCATAGCCTCTAAGATTTTCATTTGTTTCCTGTCACTGTTCCATTCAGCAGAATTTGCCTTTGATAACACCTGATACAAACAAGAATGGACAAAACTGCTAAGCTGCTACGGCTACTGGGGGTTTATTGGCATGTTGCCTAAACCCAGACTAAATGACATGACATCTGTATCCACAGGAATCTTGTTAATACAAAGCCATCAACAGTGGAATTATACCAGTTTTAGTGACAGTGATGCATACATTCCCCAAAATCCCATTTATAGACATGGTCATCCAAATAATTCAGCCAGAGAAAAATGGTGATAATTATGTACATTTTGACACATCTAGAGTGCCTTTATCTCCGGATCTCAAAGTACACCTCATACACTTTGCAATCCTAATTTAATCGAGCTTTATAACTTCATAACAGAGAGCTAAAGTACACAGAGATAGTTTTAGCCATTACCCACACAGAGCAGCTGCCAATCAATAAACCATATCAGTGCTTCAGCACAACTCTAAACAGAAAACCATGAAATAGTAAGAGGAAGGGGAAGGGAAGATGGAGAGGGAGACCAACTACTGTGGCATTTTGGCCTTTTCAAAGGAAACCGAGGGTGCTCCCATTCCCAGACAGGAATTCAAAA
>JAOBAS010000072.1:50268551-50294624 GCA_025311575.1 Elanoides forficatus | reverse complement strand
GAGGGAGAGGGAGAGGGAGAGGGAGAGGGAGAGGGAGAGGGAGGAAAACTTCCCCTCCTCCCACAGGTGACTGTTTTCTGGATCCAAAAAATGAAAACACTACTTTGTATTGAAACCATGTGGTATTCGTTGCCCCACACCCTATCAATTGTTTTAATTTCATTGGTAGTACAGTACATATTCTCAAAGAACCTTGCTTTGTCAGACATCAATATCACACAGAATTTCAGATATAATGCTAAATAGTGAGAATATCAGAACAGAGATCTTGTTATGAATATTCACAGAAATATAGCAAAAAGGGTAACACTGGTGCTAATGACCATTACAGCTATGGTTAGAGATGCCATATAGAAATTGTCACATTCCAAACATTTATATCAGTGGCTCAATGAAAAGAATTTTCCTGTCCTTTTCAGCAACTTTACTTATATAAATTAGCTGGCAATGTCTAGTCATGACCCTTTAACCTCTCGTTTCCACATGGGAAATTCTGTGAGAACAATTTTCCTCCACAGATTTTAATCAACTTGAAAATTTTAAGAGAAAGATCAGTCCTGTGAAAGTGTTAAATACAGAAAATTCAGAAAAGTATAGGAAGAACAAATAGGGTCAGTAAAATGAATATGATATTTTGAACACTTGGGAGAGAAAAGGGTCATAATGGATAGGATCCTACAAATCCCTTATCTTGCTTTCATTAAAATACCTTTCTCCTACCTAGTTACTGGATGAGAATGGCGTTCACCGTCTGGGGTTTCAAAACAGTAGTTTTTTACTACTGTCAGCTTCAATATATTTTATGCCCTTCCTTAACTATATTGCCTAAAATTATAGGCTTCTGAAACTGATCCCTTACAACAGTATTAAAACATTGACATAAAGAGTAAAGTATTACCTTTATATTACTTAATTTCTAGAGTACCAGCATGTACCCTTTTCCCATCACTTCCACCCAGAAACCTGACTTCATGAAAAAGGGCTCTCTGGAGGGGAGCAGAGCACTTTGTCCCATATGATCTGTTGAGGAGTCCAGGAAGTCCTGAATTTCAGATGATGCAATACTATAGGAGCTCTCCAGGTGATCTTTGCAAAAAAGGGATAGCTTGTCCATGCAAAGGGAGATTTCTATAGCAGTGCTGTCTCTTTTTCAAAAGTGGATGAAAGAGGCCTTTTCACATGCAAAAATTTTGTCATTAGGATTTGAGTTATTATTAAAAGTCCTTGGAAATCGTACCTTCCACAAAATAAAAGAAACAAAGCACTCTGCTATTTTTTTTTTTTTTAACTTAAACAAAAATTTCCTTGAAAATACATGCATATTTCACAAAGGTATTTCGACTAGAAACTAATCCATTGAACTTTTCCTGACATTCCTTTGAGTTTTATTTGTTGTTCTTATGCCACATAAAAAAGGAAATATGTAAAGGGAGAGACAGCTAAACTTGTTTCACAGTTTCATTTGGTACATGAGCTTTTTATTCTTTTTTTAATCCCTTATTTTTTTGTATTTGTTTTCTGGAAAAGGACTCTGTAACCTAAGAAATCTGTACAATATGTCTAGAGTGTTGAGGGGCTGTTTCAATCCAGAATGTGAATTTTATTCCTGGATTGAGGTCCCATTGGAAGTTTTTGTATATGGAGTTCATTAACCAGTAATGACAGTATAGGGTTTGTAATTTCAAAACTCATGTATACCTCATAAAGATTGCAAGGTCTGAGGGCTTTGTTTCCCCAAATTACCTGGTTAGATAGTTAATTGCTTTTAAAAAGCAGTATTCAAATATTAATTCTATTTGTATACAAAAATAAACTAAAAAACCCTCCAACAAACAACCTTCAGAATAATAGCAAAAATTTCTAGGTGATTTTACAATATGGAGTTACTTTAAAAAGAATATCCTTTACTGGAAGTTTGTAGGGCATATATTAGTAATGTGAAATGAGGTAAAATTGTTTATCAGTTAATATGAAAGTTAGCCAGTGTAGTTTAACTAAATGGTTGCAAAAAACCCCCTCCAAACAGTAATCAAGCACAACACAGATAACTATATTATGTATTTCTGTTGATCAAGACATGTACCATATAGTTTAAAAATATCTCATTTATAGTGATCTTTTGAAACCTCAAATTTAAATCCTTTTTTCCACTCAGCAGTTTTCTTATTTTTCAATTTCTTAGCCAGTTATGTTTATTTTCAACTCATTGCTTGGAAAGCAAGTGAAATTAACATTAATGTTTGCTTTTAAACAGTCTAGAGATAACTGCTAACTTCTTATTGACACTGTAGCTCAGTGATTTTGAGAAATACATTATTAATGTTTATCAGAACAGAGTATCTTCGGGCTTTTTCCCCCATTCTATCAGTATTGGCATAATACACTAGAAATACTTTTGTTTGTTTGTTTGCTAGTAGTGGAAGATTAATTTACTCAAGAAAGTTCACTGTTCTACTTCCTGAATCCCACATGAAGACTTAGATTACAAGGTTCTGCCAAGACTGTGTTTCAGAAGGAAAACACTAATACCTTTTTTAGGAGACTAAGTAATTCACAAAGTTTTGTGTTGGTTTGTGCTTCACTCAATAGACTCAAGGTTTTTGAGATTCTGTTGAAGCATTGGCCTACAACTCCCTGCTTGAAATACCTTCATATAAGGAAGTCAGAAGAAGAAGAAACTCAATTAAAAAGGGAAGTTTCACCTCTTTATGTAGCCTGTTTGGATATCATTCAGCTACACTCAGGAAAGTCCACTCCTGGGGAGGTTTCAAGCCAGGGATAGAGATTTCATATTGTTGCCAGTTCCAGAAACCTCTTAACAACACAATTTCTTTCAAAATCACTGTACTGAAGGGTCCTCTGGTGATTAGAACATCTTGCAGCACATTGCTTAAATTTAAACTGATGGATCTATCTCTCGACTTTCTTCTTCTATTTGGACAGGCATAGAAAAGCTTTTGCTTTGTGGGAAGTGGAGGCTGGACATCTAGGAACAGGGAAAGGTTGAAAGATGTAGGGCTTTCCAAGTGTAGGCAACTCACAATTATTTCCATTTACTTTCCAACATGAGCAAGAAGATACTTGCACCAAATCCATCACTGAATATCTCTGCAGCTTTTAGGTTTACAATTGGACAAGATTACTGTCATTTTTCAAGTGAAATTTTTCTGCATTATTCCCTTCTGTGACAGAGAGTAGTAGGAATAGCAGGAATTTTAAATGTGTTACTGTTATAAGAATCAGGGTCAGAAAGGGAAGTTTGAGTTTTATATAAAAGTGAAGAGATTTGCTGTCATATCCAATTCCTGCAGGAGTATTAGACCATTTGAAAACAATACCAAGCCCTTGTAGACTCTGCAGATGAGATTCATAGTGGAGTTAGCTGAGCATCAGAGATTGCTAGATTCCAGTGAATGATAAGTTATATTTATGCTTTAACTGTATTTTCCTACTCAAGAATGAGAAGGAATTGTAGGAATTGAAAAACGAGGAAATTGAATTGTAGAAAAATGAGAAGGGATTGTACAAACATTGTGTGCCATCAAAATATGTGTGTCCTAAGCACCCAGCCATGGTTGAATACATTATTTAAAGATGTTGCAATCTTCATTGTATTATTTCAGTCCAAGCAGAAGTAAAAAGTATTGTAAATCTCAGTAGGAAACCTGTTTTCAGAAGACTGCTGATTCACATTTACTAGCATAAGAATTTCACATAGCTTATATTCATAAGTACAGTTTTTTCTAAAATAACTTTGGACTGTTTTTTACAATAAAATTATTTTCTTCTATGACATGCACACTTGCAAGAAAGTTACATGAGCTGAAACAAATTGATGGGCTTTACGTACCCACATAAAATCCGGTTTCCCTACAACATAGATTATTTGAAAACATCATGCCTGGCTTTCCTTTTTTACTTGATTGCTGTATGGAAGATAGACAAATTTACAGATGTTTTCTTTATCTTCATGGCACTCAGTAGACTATGCCCAACTTACTGAAAAAATAGTCTTTTACCCTACAGTGAAAGTTGGTGTCAGCACTTCTGTTGCTTTAGCACAGTGTATGTTTGTTCTCTAAGACTAAATCCTGTCTTATGCAGATAAAGATCTTCCCCTGGGATCTGAAGACCAATGAGATCCTTAACTGTCACCTGTTCCGGGCACAGGATATATTTCTCTCCTGATCCTGACATCTAATGTAAATCCATAGCAGCACATTCTAGAAGTCTCCACAAAGACAGAAAACAAACAAACAAACAAACAAACCAACCTCCACTGTTCATTTTTCTCTCTTTGGGAATAAAAACAAGAGAACAAATAAATACAGAAGAGATGTTAGTCCCACTACCTAATATGCTACAGGAAGGTACTCAGACGTTTCAGAAATTGTAGACAGAGCTGAACCTGAATGGAATGAGGCAGACATTCAGCAGAAATGTTGGGCTCCCACAGAAATAAACCTGTGGTATAGCCAGAAATGTAAGGCAAAGTTGTTTTGAAAAGTACACATTAATTGTTAGAATTATTTTAATACTGCATTCATTCTCCAGAGCCGTTGCTTTCCTGCACTCAAACTCATAATTATCTGTTTACTCATAAATATAACGTAGAAACCTCACTAAAACTTCCCACAAACTGAGCCAGACAGTCTTTTGCCATGCTGTATATCTGTATGATAGGCTGCAAGAATGTATCAGGTGCTAACTTGAGCCAGTTGGGAAAAGGCAGCCATTTCTTTATTGAAGCTAGTAGATCATCAAGTTATTCATCTTATCTGTAGTGTCCTTTCTTGCCTTTAGGTCTCAGGAAAATGTAAATCAAAAGCTTTTTGAGTTATAGTTCCTGATGATTCACAAGGTAATCTTGCAAACACAGCAGAGAAATATACGATTTGCAAATTGCTTAAATGACATCTTTGCTATTACCTTAAATTATTGTTGCAGTAAATCTCATTTTACAATATTTCAGCTTGATTATATTTTAAAACTTTACCTTTCTCAAGATAAATACTCTATTTCCTATTTGCATACTTTAAGTTTTTTAAAAACCTTATTCTTACTAAAGGACTGAATGTTTTATTTCAAAATGACCTAAGGTTCATTTCTTTATGCCAGCATCTATGTGTATTTTAAACTATTTCTAAATCCTTAACTAATGCAATTTCTTGTACAGAATTATAGTAGGATTTGCCTGAAAATTAACATTTTCAAATTGCTAAAGATTTCAGGTTCTGAATAACTTTGGATTAAGCATAACGTTTGCCTGTGTATCTACAGAGTATTAGATTCTCCTCCAATTGCTAAAACCAAATAGCAATTTTATTAACTATTTAACTCCTTGGAGCTATATTGTGAATTAACATCTTTTGTAACAGAAAATACTGAAGACATGCAATTAATAATCCCTGTGTTTAATTTTGATCTGCAAAAATGCTGTCTAACTCCATTAGGAGATAGCCAGCCACATGATACTTCTTTCCAGGTATGCTTTGTACTTATGGAGATCAACACATGATAGTTCTGAACATCTGAAAATGGAGGGAGAAATTTTTGTCTCCATTTTCTATATTAAATGTAGTGGACCTGGAAAGGATTAAGGTTGTAAAAGGCTAATACTGACCTTCTGCACCTCTGGATCTGCCTAAATTATAGTGACTTTAAAAAAACATGTTTATTGAGACAGCTGCTTACAAGTAATTGGTTTTTGGTGGTGGTGGTATTGTTTTTTAATTTATGTCTAGAAAACCATCAGAAAGTGCAGTGACAAACAGCAAGAGTTCTTGTAAGATCAGAATGTGCTTTCAACCTACAAAGACTGGGTAGATGTCTTTCAAATAATGGTATTTTTAGGGATTTTAGTGATTTATAGATTTGGTATATGTAGTATAGCTATTTAGTGACATATTTAATATGCTGTATGCATTTCCAATTCTATTTTTTTCTGTTTTGGATTATAATTTACATAAGAATCATACCTCAAGCATAATTCATAATAACTCTTATCGATTAATAATAATTATTCATATTTAACATTTAATAATTCATAATTATTTGTTAAGTTTGTCATTAAACATACATATATAATTTTATTAAATATTTATGCTTGGGTCTATTAAAAATAGTTGGTTGTAATTATAACTTCAGGTGATATGATTTCTATTTTCTAATGAGCCTTCTTGTTAATTTGTTACTAGATTTTTTTCAGCATTTCCCTATGACAAGCAAAAGGCAATTAAATCAAAAGAAATCCTACACCCAGTGAACTCAATGAGAAAAGACAAACAAAAACCCAAAAACCTGTTCCAGTTCTTGCCCAACTAATTTAAAATCTGACCGGCTGCTTCTGTGAAAACACATCAGCACTATGTAGTATCTGACTAAGCCAAGGAACCACATGTTTAGCTGCACCTGTTCAACCCCAAAGGTAAGAATTTGGCTTTCAGAGTAGGCTCGTGATTCAACAATTGCCTACATGTCTGGAGGTGCCATTTTATGCTGTCCTTTGTGCAATAGCTTTCAAATAAATTCTTGGACTAGATAATCTTCTGCATATATATATATATATATATATAAAAGGAATAATTATTTGTAAAAAATTGCAAATAGGAAAATAAAATGGTTATTAAAAATAAATCAAACACCTAAAAAACCCCACATAACCCACAAAAACATGATCATTAAAAGACTAGGCACTGAATCTTTCATCAGATAAATGGTACTCACTGTTAAATATGACATTACAGAATTAAAAGACTACTTCATGATATTTTGATCTTAATTCCCTCAAATATTTTCCAGTACTCCCTATAGGGAAACACCAGAATGTGTGGGGTTTTTTCCAGAAAATAACATGTGGACTATGGTAAGCATTCTTTTTTTAACCAGAATGATTAAGGGAACCTTTAATATGAAAAGTATAATGTCAGGAGATGAAAAATTACCTTCTATGTTAAGAATGATTGTTCCAATATTTCTTTCAGAACAAAAAGCTATACTTCAGGGTTGCAGGGTTTTTTTTGGTTTGGGTTTGTTGTGTTTTTTTTCTCCTAAGCCTCAGCCGTCACTGGACCGGTGCTACGTAATGCATTCTAACAGGAAAGTATACTGTTCAAATGTTTGTTGGTAGCACTTAGTCATAGCAGTCAATGAGAAGTAATGATTACATGCTAGTTTAAGGGGGATAAATGTTACTTTTAGTTCACAAGTTGGAGAATTCTCTCATTTCCAAACAGAAGTACTTAACTGTAGAGATCTACAAGTGCAAAAATATCCAATAATTGCCCACAGACATCATGTGGATGATGTCTTACACCTCAGAACTTCAAGTGATCTCCCAGTAACTAGGAGCTTAGCAGACAAACCAATGGACTACTCCAAAGGGGTTAGTGGAAATGATTTGTCATGCAACGACGTGTTAGCTGCAGGCATCTCAAAATACCTGGCATTCAGTCAAAAACACTTTGAACTCCGAGTTCTATTATCACTTTCGCAAGCAAAAACTTTTGGGAGTGATGTCTTAGAACAAGAAAAATCTGAGTTTCTCTGCACAAATGTCACTTCTAATGGAATGTTTCAGACGTAAGACTGGTTTTGGAGAATTCATTTCTATGAATAATATTCAAGCCTATAGAACAAACTACTGTACTAGAGACAGTGACATATCCTCGATAACTCTTACAACAGTAAAAAAATGCGTTAAAGAAACTATATAATCAAAGGAAAGCTCTTGGAGTGATATTTCCCTATATTTATGAAAGCTGATGAGCTATGGGGCTAGCCACTTGTCATTTCTTCTCAGCATGCCCATTATGAATGAGGATTATGTGAAAGATAATGTAAAAGCCAATGGGTTGCAAGCAACTGGAATTCTTTTTTTTCATGGACACTGGCCTGAAGCTGGCTGAAAACCAAGAAATTTACCCAGAATTGTAAATTTAAAAATTAATTTCCTTTGGTTGTGTCCTCTTACCATGAAAATGAGTGTGATGGAGATTTACTTGCATGCACATGCAACAAATGTTAGGCTACAGAAAGACTGTCAAGTGAGTGTGGCCAGACTAGTAAACTATACATCAGGAACTGTAATACAGTTGCTATATTTTTCTGAGAGATTCCTTAAAACCTTTGCCAAACCTGTGGTACAGGATGATTCAGACCAGAAAAACATTTGGAGAGGAATATACACTTTTTTTTTTAATCTCTCCATTAGTTATCATTTCACATAAATTTTCTAGAAGTGTTAACAAAGGCAAATATTTTACAATCTAGCAAGAAGTTTATTTGTAAACACTGTATTTGGGAAGGAAAGTCAGTATTTTTGACAACAGAAACTAAACTAATGCATTACTCTTTCTTAGTAAGGATCCAATAACAGATTAAACAACGCTGGCCCTTCCCTTCCTTCCTTCCCTCCTTCGCTTCTTCCTTCCTTCCTTCCTTCCTTTCTTCCTTCCTTCCTTCCTTTCTTCCTTCCTTCCTTCCTTCCCTGCTTTAAAAAAAAAGAATGAAAAAATGAAGGCCTGTACTGATGGCAGCAAACATGAGGCCTGGAGGTAGGAAAGGGGATAGAGGAGAAGGAATTCCACTACCATTGTAAACAGCCAAATATTCAACCATTTTTTTAGGCTTTCTGCTCTGGTTGGAAACACAGTGACAAGCTATAAGCACTAAGAAAACAATGGAATGGTGATAAAAATCTATGATTAAAGTTAAATCTATAGGCAGCAGGAAGTGTGTTCATGAGTTGTAGATTGCTAAACTACTCACAGGCAAACCTGGGTGTAAAGTAGCCCTTGATTGTCATTAGTGATATCTATGGTGATCACCTCTTTTCCATATTTAAGATCGCTAATATAAAGCTGCAGTTGATTGGTTTTAATTCCTAGCAGGAAAATCTTCATCTACTAATTGAATAGAAATTGATTTTTCTAGCTGTAAGATACTGGAGCCCTCTGACAAGATTCAACAAGTCCTTTGAAAAGCTAAGTGCAAACAGAAAATTTTAGATGTTCCAGAAAGCAGAACTGGAAGGAGGAGGGAAGGTGGTGTGCAGATATGACATGCATCTGGTGACTCCCAGTTGCTTTTGTATTGACAACTATAGAAAAACTGGAAGGGAAAGAAGCCTTCAGCAGCTGTCCAGAAATACCAGAGATTTTGTGACATTACCTGCACAAGGTAATTCTCAGTCTTCTGTGACAAACACAACCAATAATCCATAGCAGAGAAGATCTCAGAAGTTTCAGAAAGTCTTTGGAAAAGTTCCATATTATTTCAGGGAATGGCTTGACTACTGAGCTATAGAGCATAAGCATAGGACAGAAGATCAGTCTTAACTACTGAAACATTCCCTCTCAGACATATTTCAAAGTAGAGATCATGACAAAATAGATATGGCTGTATTTATGATTTAGATCTTTTATGCTCAGTGCGTAAGATTAAATATAAAAGACAAAGGCTAGAGAAACATATACACTTACCTCATAAGGTCCAGGAGGTTAGCAATTAAGAAACACATACAGAGGGAAAACATGCCATTGAGGCTAAGACCCCTTCCATGATCAAAGGTCCACATGATTTTGGAACTAGATCTGGGACTGTTCTTTGCATCATATGGTCCTCCTCTGGAGCCTCAGTGGTTCTAGAAGTGGCATCGACACTAATTCCTTTTGAAATTTTCTTCTGTCGTGTACAAGTTCACAAATTGGCAGAGACTGCCAGTCGCCTGGAGAAGCAGCCTGAGCCCTGGTTAGCATTTCACATTCCACAGCACTGAAAAAAAAAGCAGAGAAGACCAAGCCAAAGAATGAAGTACATAAGGCAGCATTTACATAAGATTTGTTCTGTGTCATTTTTTAGGCTTAACAGTCAGATTAAGTGCACAGCTTTCACAGATGAATTCTTACCTCTCCATCTTTGGTTCTTGCGGATTTGAGTCCTTTGTTATATGCTTTATTCTGATCACAGGGGACAAACACAATAATTTCAGAAAATGTATCGTGATGGCACACATCCAGATCAAAGATGCCATCACAGAAGCATTATCTATCTATCATATCTTCCAAATGGAAAAAATAGCCTCATTAGAAGAATCAGACTACTGACAGCTAAACACAGAAAATATAGCCATATGACAATGAAGTTTGTCATTCACTGTCTTCATGGACAGACAACAAGAAGGACACTCAGCTTTTGGATTTAAGCAGGGACTGGGCAAAACACCTTTTCCAGCTACCTTCTCCTATGAGAAAGTGGAAAAATACTTCTGATCACTTGGAGTTTGGGAAATGGTTAACAGGCCAAGCAAAGGACATCACTTTTACCTAGTGATTACTCACCCAGAGGAAATCCTTATACTTCAGGACATCTTTTTTTCCACTGGGTTCTGTTCCCTGAATATACACAATACAAAACGGTAATTTCCAGTAAAAACCTGAGCTTGTTGGGGCTTTATTTCTTCCTGTGACAACAGTCTCCAAATTTGCACAAGCACATAAGATGATCACTAGATCTTAAGTCTTTTCATGATATAGGCTGCCTACAGAACATGAACGAGCCACCTGAAAATCAGGAGTGCTCCATTTTTTTCTGGATAAAATATGGGAGTGAATCTAATTTCATTCTTACCCTTAAGTGAGAACAGACAGTGGTTCAGCAAAACTATGAAATTATTCTGGACTTTCTGATGTGGGTCAATCTGTTAAAAAGCAGACCATTGCAAAAGGAAGTAGTATCCCCTCAAACGCACTCTTGTTGCCTCAAGCAAGCAAAAACTTGCTGAGTTGAAATTGGAGGCTTTTCCCTCTGTTTCTAAAAAGCATTATTTTAAGACATGAGAACAGACAGTGGCTGTAGGGAAAGCAGAAAGATGAATTGCTTGGGACTCCAGGAGAGTCTCTAAACCTTTGGGTATGGAATGAACTAATATCACCTCTTCATGAATCTGTAATAGATTTCCTTAAGCACCAGAGCATACACAGCATTTACCATGAACATCCAGAAACCTTAGCCTTTGACACGGATTCAGCCCAGTGTTGTCAGCAAATGCAATGCACCTGTAATGTGCAGTTTCGGCAGTTTGATTCTGCTATTATCAAGAGAGAAAGTGTTTTTTAAAAGTGATCATTTGCTCAGGCACACTGCTTAAGTGCACGCCTGGCCTCTGATGAACATGAGACGGACATCAGATCTGGACAATCACAAATGTGTAATCTAGTTGTGAAATACTGACTAGACCTCTGATGTCAGCCAGCCCAGACTGTTTGCTAAAAAGAACATCAACTTTCAAATAATGCAAACAAAAACCCAACTATTATTGGATTTTGACTGTTACCTTAAAAAAAAAAAAAAAAAGAAAGAAAGAAAAAGAAAAAAAAAAAAGGCTTCTTTCTATGCATGGGGAAATGATCAGTAAAGTGAGTGAAACCAGAAGCAGCAGGTTTGGGAAACAGATGAGAGGGAAAAAATCCTGTATTATTACAATTCACAGTGAGTTAAAACCAATCAATCAGAAGTAGCACCTCTGTATTAGGTCTTTGGTTGCCACTTCTCAAAACACAGTTAAGTCCATTGTAAGATGTAAAAGCATCCTGCACCGGGATTTGAAAACTGAACTTGTTTACCTTACTGAAATATCTCTGTCTCAAAGGAGGAAATCCTGATTAGAGTGTAATTTTGAACTAACAAAACCAGTAACTTATAAAAGGACATCCTTTTACAGGACCTCTCCTACATAACTCCAAATTGCTTATGTATATGCAGGCCAAAACCATGGATTATCCCCCATAAAAGCTGTTTCCAGCTCTTGAGATAACTGACCCAGTGTCTGTTATATTCCTTATGTAGTATCTGACTTCAAGTTAAGTCTGCAATGCAATGAAATATTTCCACAGTTTATCAGTGTAGAGTCCTTTAAATAGTTTTTGAAGCTTCACACTTGTTTTTTATTACTGCATTACCATACACATTCATTTTTCCTACTGAATATCTGTATCTCATCTTCCTTTTCTATATCAGTTTTTAAAAAACTAACAGATACATATTAAAATATTTACGAAAAGTATATCCTAGATGCTTGAAAAGTGCCAACTTGTTTTCCTCTGAAGCAAAGGAAATTCAAAGTTATATGGCTCTGTGAAGCATTACCTAGTCAAAAATGGTGCCTTGAGCATTCGCACGATTTTACAGCAGTCTCTGGAGACCTGCGCATAAGCTAGCTTGTGCTATTTGGGAGTGTGTGTGCATATGCTGGTGTGTCTGTGAGTCTGTGTGCCTGTGTGAGAGAAATTAATAGGCTGTGGGAGGAGAAAAAATCCAGAACTTTCTCAATTTTAAGTTTCATCAGGAGAGAAAAACTGAAAGGAAAAAGGGAACACAATTAGGGAAGGGGAAGGATAATGGCCAATCTGTTGGTGAAAATACCTATTTCTTTATTGACTACTGTGGAATTATGATGACCTTCAATGCTTGAGGATCAGATCCTCTATTCACATTTGCTAAAAAAGTTAATTATTGCTGCAATAATTAAGAGGCATGAAGAATTAAACATGATTTAAAATGAGAATACAAAACTATCCCATCAGCATGCTTGATCAATATTTGATCAGCGTATTTTCAGGAACAGAAAACACACTTCCAAACTTTCTTGGATTTTCTGCTCACTCAGTCCCATTTCTGCTTTTCTCCATTTAAGAGTACTAAAAGGTCTACAGCCAGTGCACCTTGGAACCTGGGCATGACCCGAATAGCACCCAGTGAAGGGAATTCAAACATGTGCTGCCAGAAAGAAGACAATTGCATAAGTAATGACAAATTTGTGATAAATTACTTTTCTTCACCATGGTGTTCTGGGAATGGAGAAAGATTCATGTTACTTTTCTTGTATATAGCATGACAAAGCAATTAAGTAGGCTTATATAGCATAAAATTCTGTCAAGATTTCCTAGGAGATTAAAATGGCTTAGATGTCTTTCTCATCTTGGATTTTTGTACCTAAATCCTTCAATCTGTTTAAGTAATTCCATCCTTAAAACTTCAGCTGGCTGAATTCTAGACTTGCCAACACGTTTTAATATCTGAGTTATTTATCAAATATCGTGCCATCTGATAATTAAAGTAAAAGTGTGAGTGAACATAGAAATTTTAGAGCAAAATGTTGCTGAAGTTGCTGTCAGCTGCCTTCAGAGTGCCACATCTACAATGAACTGGAATTAAATAAAATGCACATTATATCAGACTTTATTAAACACAAAACACTTGTTAATGTAGCTCTAGCAGGTGAATGCATTTGAAAAAACAAAGACAACCCACATTAATTCTGCCTCTTTATTTGTATCTCCTCTCTCCCTTATGCAGATTTGCTATACTTGATTTGTCCATATTTTAGGCAGATCCTTTCTGTATCTCTAATATATGTGATTTTTCAACTTGTATATTATTCTTCATTTTAATACTACTCCATTATATTATTTTCCTACCAAGAGTTAGCTAAACTCATTACATCGATTGTTGCTTAGTCATCCAAAAAATCTAAGCCATTTCCTTGAACTAATATTTATGTCAATAATAAGTACCCTATGACCACTGCATATTACCATTTCATTATTGTTCATCTCTCTGTGCTTAAGTGTAATGAAGTGTGTAATTTCCCTGGAACCAACCACTGAGCCTTAAGGTGTGAATCAATTTCATATGGTCCACCTCTGTCACACTGCAGTTCCAAAAGCATACTTACCACAGCCACGAAATGTAGAGGGAATAATGATAGAGTATGGATAGCTTTGTAACCCCCTGAGAATTTTTTGTCCCTTTCAGTCTGTTTAGATCAATGCTGAATGTTTACTAGGCAGCACCTGTTCATACATCATCTTAATATTCTATCTAATAACAATCCCCATAAGTTATCATAGAAAATGATTCAATTCAACAAAGTGAATGTTTTACATGATCTCCTTAAGGTAAATCTGTTGGAAAAATATTATTTCCTAGTGCTAAGTTTTCTATTTTCTATACTAATAATCACTAGTTAGCTATATACAAGGGAATTAGACAAACACTGTATTTTTCCTCACTTCCACTAATCTTTTTTCCTTTATTAAGAAATATCTACTTGTAGTGACATAGTCTGCAAATAATGCACTGGATGATGAAGAAGCATTGGCAGACAATCTTAATAACATTGTATAGTACCTATCCTATCTTCAGCTGTGGCTTGATCCAAATTCTCTGAGATCCAAAATCCACAACTATAACTCACAATATGGAGCATAACTGTAAGCACATATGTTGATCACACATATGTACAGAACTACCCAGAGTGTGTTTTATAATCCTCCAGAATGCTACTACAGCATAGAATGACTCCATAGCAAAAACCTCAATAACTTTCTCTGAGAGCTAGTCATCAAACAGTATGCTCCACAAAGGGCACATTCAGAGAGAGATTTGCATTCACACAGTATGGATGTAGACAAACCCAGCGTGCCCAGTTTCTTGAGCAGCTTTCTTCTTCCTTATTTATCTGATTGCTAGCAGTCTCTTCAAAACAGTCACATAAGGGTTTTTGTTTTTTGATATTTGTTTTTTACTTTGTTTTAATTTTCATACAGAGTCAAACAGAATTGGAAGTTACCCCATATGGTCAGAAATACAATGTTTCTGTTTGCTTTTTAAATTTAAGTTGCACTCAAGAACAGAACACATTTTGCACAGGAGTTGCAAAAGTTCTTGCTCTGAGTTCTAAAATGGTAGTACAGTTGAAAAATAGGGCAGTTTCTGTTTAAGAGTAGATGGGTTAAATAGAAATAGCATTATTTTCTTCACCCAGAGTTAGGTGTATTGACTTTACAGATTCTGGTGCTGCTATGGTTACCTCCAATCCAGAGATTATTATTTTTTTTTTCTTGCAAGGTTGTATCAATACAATAATGTCATGTTTTACATAAGAAAGACTACTACCTCCTCTGGTACAGGTGTGTAGACAGTGAAGAGATGTAGAAACAAGAATTATTTTCCAGATAGGAATTCTTACCACTAGCTATTCATTATTAATAAATAAATAAATAAATAAAGCTGAATCAAAACCCCACTAATACAAAAGGGATAAAATATTTAAATAACCTACTACTTGAAAAGAGAGGTTAAGTGTTATATTTAGGTATGGATTCATATTCTCATATAATTAAACCAGTTTATAAAAGGAAATAAATTAATTGTACAGTTTAAGAATACTTTTTATTTAGTAAGTATCCTTCTGAAGAGCATATTAGGGCAGATACAGCAGAAAAACTGAATTAAATGCATTATTAGGCTAACATTGCCTGCTTTTTACAACAGCTGTTGTTTGACCATCTCTGTACTTTAGATTTTGGGGAATTGAGACTGACCAAGATTTTTGTAGGGTAAAAGCCTGATTCTGGAAAATTAAATAAAAGTCCTGGACAGGACCCAAATCCACTGAATTTACAGATTTCTCTTTCCCATAAATGTGCTCCCTGACCAAAAAGAGAGCTGTTGCTAAGCAACGCTGTTCCCCTTTTCCCCGGTCGGGTTTCAGGCTCAAACAAAGGCTCGCTGAGCAAGTGGCCGTGCCAAAGAGCACTAAAAAGGGAAAAGCCGGCTTGTAACCAACAGCAATTTCCACCCCCTATTCGGCCCTCACAGGATCCAAGTTTGGGGATTTTTCTGAGTGAGCCATAGGGCAATGAGGAAAGCAGGGCACGTGGATGCTTTGCATTCTCTTTGCCATTTTCTGCACACATTTTAAAATGAGGGGGAAGCCAGAGCCCTTATTTTGTACAAACCACGAGTCATTGGTCCCACTTGGCACCAGTCTAGCAAAAGATAAATTTCCTCTCCAGAGCTGATCCACATGTGGAGGTTTTGTGCTATTGTGTGACAGGTTACAACAGAAATGGTCTTGACAATGTGTGTAGGCACTCCTGTAAGACTCTAACAGCTTTTTCATTGTCTGCTAGATCCTGGCTGTACCAAATCTTTAACAATTTGCCCATAAACACAGACACTTATTCTGCTAAATTCAATTCCTATTGCTGTTACCATAAATTGCTTCAAAGTATGAGGTGCAATACAGGTGTAAGATTATACTTCTGCATTTAGGGTTTGGGGTTTTTTGCTGTTTTCATTTGTTTCTTTCAAGATTTTACTGCTTGCTATTCATATTAATGAATGATATCTCTTGCCAAGACCTCTGCATCCATTCCTCTAATTATTTGGATAAAAACCACTAAATGCCCTCCTTTCCATTCTGGCTATCCGTACAGCTAAAACTTGACCAGTATACCTCCATCTGTACAAGACACATGCTTTAGTGACAGATTATAACACAGCATTATAGACACTCCAGCTGTAGTAAGGTAGAATTTTATCCCAGGGAACGTGTGTCAAAGGTAGCACAAACAGTGCTCTGCCCTAGAAGGCTGAAAGCCAGTGCATGGTATTCTGTTTTGCAAGTTCAGTAGATCATTTAGCTTGCATTTCCTAAGAGAAAAATGGTTATAGGAGGTGACCTTCATAATGGACAACTGTTGTAATGCAAAAACTGACCTATCAAATAGTGAGAAAGTTAAGTGAGGATCACACTTAGGACCATCTGGAAGTGAAAAGCTCATAGGCAGGAAAAACAGCTAAAATCTATACCGTGGCTAAGATATTATTTAACTCTTGGAGCATTAGACTGAGTCCAGGAATCATTGAGAAGCTAGTAGAGCTCACAGGAGAACTCTGAAAATTAAAAAGATGTCATTTTCACAGGTAATTATTTTTCAAACCATCATTTCACTACCAACTTCCATAAGACAACTTACCTGGCTCCCTTGGAAGCATTGTTGTGAATGTCACATTTTGTGTATTGGCAGAAAAACGTGGAGTGTATTTGGAAACTCATGCATGCAATTTACATACTCTCTATGATTAAACACAAATATACTGATAATTGGCTTTTTAATAATATTTTATTTTGGAAACTAATATTTCATTTAAAGAGAACAGATAATATTTAGGGAAATCATTACTTTTTCTGACTTCATGTGCCTTGAAAAAATTAAGTTTGAACTGCAGAAAGAATAGCCTTTTTTTTTTTAATCCATTTGCATGTTATTTTGTATGAGAGAGAGAATCTTATAAAGCCTCTAAGTTGGTAGAATGACACCGAATTTGTGGTTATAAAACCCTTCCTAATTAAAAAATTACTTTTTCACAATGATACCTCATATAACAACTGGGTGGCAATATGAAAAGAAAAGAAAATAGGAGCAAGAACCAAATTTCTAAAGCAATGTTATTCTTTTCAATAAATGTGGAGCCCATCTATTCCTTCTCTCTGCCCCTCACAATGAGCAATGTATCTTGAAGAAGCTGACTGGTTACCAGCGGTGCCTCCTTTTAAGTATGGACTCATCTCGATGTGTATTCTAAACCATGGAATAGAGTCAATGGACAGGAACAGATAATTTTTGTAAAGGATAAATAGCACAGTGTGGTGTTTAAGTCATGCATTATTGAAACTGTATTTCCCAAAAGACCAGCCATTTTAAGTAATTAGCAACTAGTTTGTTAGTTTTCCATCCTGAGGCAAAACTGACAATGGGTAAGTATCTGATAAAGTTGTTCGCCATAGAAGTGGCTGCTTCCATAGGTGTTGTTATGAAGACTTAATAAATAGTTTACTGTAACGATATTTCATTTTCAAAGAGGCTGGGCAAGAAGCATAAGAGTGCTGCAGCCATTAAGAACCAACTGTGATAGAAAGCTGATTATGTTTACTAGTATTTATGAACTGATTTTCTAGCACTGAGAAAGAAGAATACTTTCCATTTGACAAATTAATAAGTACTGTGGTTTCATCTTTCCTGCTACTACATGACATTCTGTTCTCTTTCAGTCATCTATGCATTTCATGTTCAGACCAAGAAGATTATCCATTGCTGGTCCATAATTAGACCAAAATCTTCAGCTCACAATCTTCCATTTTTACCTGGTCTAATAACACAGGGCAGAAGGAGTACCTAGGAGTGGTTCCTTCCATTGAAAATCAATTCCACATTTTAAAGACTATTATGAATATTCAAACCAGCAAAAGGTATCTAAGTAATCCGTTACTGAAAATACTGTTTTGGCAAGTCAATGGGTGAAACTATGAACTGAATGGAAATAAGTATGCTAAAAGAGAAGGGTACCAGTAGCTTCTAGATAAAGTAATTTATTTAGCTATACTCAAATATCTGCCTACACTTTTATTATAAAAAGAAACACATGGTAATATCATCATGATATATGGCAATATGACAAAATTAGGCATCCATTCCATAACAGTAAAATAAAATAATGGAAATTTCTAAGAGTTCTGAGAGTATTATATTTTTGTCTTTTATTAGTCATCGTTTAAATTAATCTGCAGTACAATTCTAGTTACTTCTTGAGACTTATACCAACCTTTAAATCAGCTATTAACCTTTCATTTTATAGTGTGCTTAGGAAATCATTGACTCCCCATTTTGCAGAAGTTATTTAGTTTAAGTGTATGCCTATATACTTAGGGCTAAACAGGGCAGCAATTGATAATGAAAATAATGGTATTGGGAATAAGTATTCATCAGCACAGGCTGAGGTACAAGAACACTACCCAATTTTCACAGCACTGTGTCTTTTTCATTTCTTTCCAAAGTGTTCATGCCAACAACAGTTTAGTCTGTCAAAGGAAAGCATGTGTCGTCACAGCCTCTTGTAGAAATATGGATTTATGGGTGTATATATATGTATTTATATATATATATAATATATAATTTCCTACAAATGTTTCTATTTTGTGTTCTTTATGCTTCCTTAAGGTTTCTTACATCCAATGAGGAGAGAAAACAATACTGCCAGATACCAATACCAGAAAGATTAGGAAATATAAATTATAAATAGCATAGCAAATAATTCATGAACAATCCATTGGCTAGAATTTGTGTGCCTAAAACAATGAAATAAGTTTTTGTAAATTTTTCAAATATACAAAAATGTTTGAGTTGGTTTACATACAAACTCTTAACAAGCAATTGAGCTAATAATGTTAAATAAATTGGTCTTATTGAATGGTGCACCTGATAACTCTCTGTCCTCATTTCCCTGTGATTAAAGCAATCACTATCAGAGAAGCATATGAACTATTAAGTTGATAAAAGGCAACTTAAAATTTAGACCCTTTGAAGGTATAGCTGTGCTGCAGGAAAGGGCCTTCTTATAAACAGCTTTTGAATCCAGGAAGTCAATGATTAAGCTTCTCAGGACTGTTTTCTCTCTACCCAGCAGCTAAAAGGAGGAACATCTTTTCTCTCGGTCTTGCAGGCACCAGTTCTCAAATTCTTCTGCCATATGTGCTAGGAACTTTTTTTATTTTCATTTTACATAATCATCCGGTTTCACTAAGGGGAATCTGCCATCTGCCTAACCCTTTGCAATGTATCCTACTGTTTCACTTTGAAGGGATTGGCTTCATTTTGATATGCTGACATAAGTCTGTATTTGGAGGCTTGGAAGGGGTTACTTTAATCACCAGGGGAAACTGTACATAATTCTCTTGAGTTTAATAGTCCTATGGGCTTGAAAACTGGTCTAAGATTTATGTTTCTGGTACACGTGTTTTTTTTCATTGACCATGGTTATGACCATAGTAAAAAAGCACCCCTATAATACCTACAAAAGCATAAAAAATTATGACCTTTTAACTCTCACACCAGCAGATAAAAGAGACAGGTCCAGGTATATTTAGAAGGATGTGGGTTTTCATGTGAAACTGTGTAAGAAATATCAGCATTTAATATTAACACCTCTGGTTTCAATTATTAATGGAACGTAAGCATTTTTTAGAGTTATTCAATTTGTACCTCAAAGCACTACAACTTTGGAAACTCTTTTCTGCCTTATAATACCAGGTCAAAAAAGGCTGAAATTCTGGATGATATGTTAGTGAGTCATGAGGTCAAATATACCACAGGTTTGTGTGCTACAGCTTGCTCACTAATTTGTCGACGTAGGAAGCAGGCCTCTTCAAAATAAGCCACTGAAGTGCATTCTTGCACTCATACATTTACTTTCTTTGGTGAATCCAAGTGGGAGCTGGAGAGAGTAATTCTACAGATATATTCCTCTCTTCCGTGGCTGTATGCACAGTCTGGTGAATATATGCTCTACAAGGGATAGCACAGAGATTACTTTAAGATAGCTTAGATGCTCTTGGGCTAGCTTTGGAAGTAAGAAAGCACGTATCTGACTCCCCATAGTCACAAGGTGTCATTCTTGCAGTTGAGGAATTTGGTTGCTAGAGTTTTCCCCTTTTTGTGATTTATTTCTTTTGAACAGGTTTTTTCTTTCACTCTGGAGATGACCTAGGCTGGTCATATTACCTCATTGCAAATGAAATAGAATATTGGAAGCCCTGGTTCTATAGATAAGACTCAGCTATTATGTGTGTTAGCAGAAAATGCTTTAAAAAATTCTTAGAATAAAGAAATAGATTATTAGAACACAGACATGAGAAAAAGTGTGATTAGATAGACAATTTTTTACAACCTCTTTTTCATATTCATTTCATGAAGCTTCCAAATAGATGGATGTAGGATGTATCAGGGATGTCAGTTACAGTATCATTTTATTTACTACTATAAAGAACTCTCTTAGTGTTATCTAGAGCTCCTTTACTGTATTGGTAGCATTCAATAATTGCCACTAGTCTAACTGTAAAATTCTTTCTACTGGAAACAATCTCTGCTGTGTACATTGTTAAGTGTACCTTTTTGCTGCTCAGTTTAAGTGAGTCAAAACCTGCACATATACTTTGCCAGAGGCTTATGTAACTCGTTTATTAAGTCTGAAGAATTAGTAGAGAAGATCTTTCTCAGGATAATATACAAATCCTAACACAATACAAAACCCTACCATGTTTAACTGGGCAACCCAGCATTTACACAGAAATTATCTTTCTGAGTTTTTATTTGATCCATGGAAATGGCCAAATTTTGTGGGAGAGACAGAACTTCTAGTTATGTATGACACCCTTGACTGGATAAGACGTCTCACAGTTAACTAAGAAATTGTTGGTCTCCAGTAAAGAGATTCTGAGGTTCAGTAAAGTATCAGGCAAACATAATCTGCAGACTTATTGTGTTCATGTCTTGCATGTGCGTAAGCATAAAAATCTCCTAGCTTTACAAATACATATTTGTAGACATAGTTCTATTTTCCAGGCCCTTGTCCTTGTGTGGAAGGAGGACTGCCTCAGTCACCTTATGCACTGTAAGCAGCCATATTACTAGGTGGTTCATATCAGACAGTTTTCTAAAAATATCTCTCTGCATATTTCCTTTCCCACAAACATGAACATCAACTGAGTGAACTAGTGGAAAGTACAATAACTGTCTTCATGTGCCAAGGATGAGCTTGTAGTTCAGTACCTTCAGATCTCCAAGCACAGAGGCCCTCATTCCAAATTGCCCACCTGTAAATAACAACAGGTTCCCAGTGGGATCTTCTAACATACTTAGGTGCCTTACTCTCCCTAACACTGTGCTGAGAATTCAAAACTTCCATGTTTTGAAATTTCATGAGCACCCACATACTTTTTAAAATCTGCCCCCAAATCATTTGGGATCTAGCTCTCCACAGGTTCCCCAGAACACTCACAGCCAGGACTTTCAAGAACAAATTTCACATGTATTTATTCAGCACTTACTGAGAGAAGATGATCCAGCCGTTGCTTATTCAGCTCGAGATGCTCTCCTATACAGCCATCCAAAATGTAAAATCATCCTGGTATAACCCTTCTGCATTTGTTTCTCAGTCTGCAGGTCTGTGGCATTCTTCCCTGACAGATAATGATGCCCTATTCTCCAGCTGTGCAGGAGATCTTGTATGCAAGAGGTTCTCAGAAAAGCTTTTAGAAATGGACTGTGTTCTTGTGCAGGGGATCATGTTCTACAATTCTGATCAGTTTGAAGTGAAACACTGGAGGAAGCAGAACTCTGTTAGACTCCTTGGCTCTGAGTAATCATGAAGAGCCAATAGTGCCAGGAATAAATCACATGAAGAGAAATACTTTGAGCACAGGAATGGAGCTGTGAAAACCTCACTAGAGTTGGAATACTCTGGAAACACAGAGGACAACTGGAGAAGGTTTAAACATCACCCAACCTTTGGGTACAGACTTAGGACTACAAAACAAGAGAGTTATTGCAGTTATAAAAAGCTACAAAGCACCCATCTTAATTGACTGTGTGCTCCTAGTTTATGCAATAGCAGTGAAATATGTTAGCATAACACTAAGAAGTAAAAAAGAAACCAACAACAATTCCTGTTTAACTGAGCCATGCAAATGTTTTGAGAGACAATTTGGGGCTATTTACTGTGGCATAGTTTCCATTCCATTGCATTTACAAAGGCTTAAGCACATACAGACAGTAAAATACAGCTCACCTGTCAACTGTGAACAGTGAGTCACTTCCTGAGTTACTGTTGTTTATCTATCTATACAGACTCTGAGCAATGGGACCCTGGGAAGGGGTGGGGGGACTCAGAAGTTAATGTAAGATTTCATCATGTCTGATTTTAAAGCCCTCCTGCTTCTTAGAGTTTCCCAAGTTATTACAGGTAAACTAACCATGAAATTACTACCTGGCTGTTTGAGTAGAATGTATGTAAGTTAAACATGTAAGAGTATGAAGAAAGAGGATGAAAAACAGAAAGAAAAAAAAAAACAAAAAACAAAAAACAACAATGAAAAAGCAAAGAGAGGAGAGAGTGAAGATCCCAACTTTTCATCTTGAGCCTGACCAAATCCCACATGCAGAGAAGATTTTGTTTGGAAATTGGTACTGTGTAGTGAGACTACTGAAAAACATGTGTACACATTTTAATAAGCTACAACAGATTCTGTTTTGAATAATTTGATATCATCTGAGTAAAAAAAAGCTTTTGCCTAATGCAAATCAGATGAAATTTTAAAACTGGTAAGTTTAAAACTCCTCAGTCCTGAGTGGCTGACATTGGTACTTGCTTGTTGTTTGCATTCAGTGGATGCTTAGCACTCCAAACTGAGTCATGAGCTCAATTATGAGAGTATTTTTCAGCATTTTCTACAGAGAGCAGATAAACCTATACCTGAAAAACTAGTCTTGGCCTTTCTGAAAGAAAAATACCCATCTCCTTCTTTTCTTTAGGCCACTGAACAATGTTACCCATCCATTTCATGCAAAATTGTCATTTTCTACTCCTTCTGGTTAAGTCCAGCCAGCAGCTGTAATACTTCTGGAGTTGCAGTTCAATGAGATTTGGTTTTCTAAACTGAACCAAAAAGAAGACAAACCTTCTGGTAATTTCTGTCCCTAATGTCCTAACAAGCAGTTCACCTGAAGCCACCTCAGAGCTGGACAAATGAGGAACTGGTAATGGTATTTTGCCTGAATGGGTTTCAAACTATGGAAATACTATTTTTCTGAAAATAAAACATTACTACACAACAGTAACGTCAGATGGATAATGGAGCAGGGGTTCTTTGGCCTTCAGTTATTAGCATTTAAAAAAGAAAATTGGAATAAAAAGCTAAAATAGTGTACGTAAGGGAAGACACAAAGAGCAATGGAGATATTTTTAAAAGTTTTTCCATTCTGTTTTATGTTTCTGGCTGGTTGCCAAGGTATAAATAGGACATCTGGATGAAAAGTAAAAAACTTAAAAGCGATTTGCTTTTTATTCTTTATTTAGAAAATAAAATTTTAAAAAAGTTTAAAATAAGAAGACAGCAGTAGAAATAATATTATCTACTGATAGCAAGCCAGAACCTAGTGTCTTAGGGCTAGGTTCTTTCTATGGTGTATTGAACTAGGAAAAATAGGGTAAAGATTTTACATTTAATTGGCAGTGCTTTGCTCATTTCATTTTTTTCCAGAGACTTTAAGGAGAAAGAAAATTATATGTACATGTGTTTTGCTGAAGACTTTAAAAAGAAAATTAAAATGCACTTAAAATGGAAAAAGTGTCTGTCTCCTGCAGATGCTTCCTTCAAGTTAAAGTAAGGAAATGTTAAATGATTACAAAAAGTTTCTTTATCTTAAGGTGATTAATAGTCAATAATAACTCATACTTTAATATTGTCTGCAATATTAAAACAGAGTTCTGTTTTAAGAAAGAAGAACTAGAGCTCAACTGTCAGAAGATACACCCACAGTTTTGGGTTTTGGAAAGCACAGTGGCTCAGCCACTAGCCATGCCCAGCCAGTAACCACATACCTGGGAATAGGCACAGGACCCCCATAAAACGTACTAAATACCAACTCAAAAATAGCACAGTAGAGACCAGGGACAGTAGAAACTCTCTCTGTTGTTATAATGTTCAATACTGGAGAGCTAGAGCGTTCAAACCCTCAGCTGGGGTCTTAGTCAGACTAAGAAAACTTTTCCTTATACCATGGGCTGCTTGCCAGGAAAACTATTAAAAGCTAAGGGAGAAGGTCTTGTTTCATCATTAAGGACAATGTCCAGATCAGTTTCCAACTAGGTAGAAAGGCACAACATGGGCCACAACTGTCCCACAGTAAACACTTAAACAATATTCTCTATATAAACCCTGTCTCTATTCTACAGCTACTTTAGCATAAACCCTTAGATATTCACATCTGCTTTCATATCAGTATTGTTCACAGAGATGGAAAGTGGCATTGCTCTATTTACTGTAGTAGACCACAATGGCCACTGATAATAAAAAAGTACGCCAGCTTTTCAGAAGTAGACTAGCAACAGTTTCTGATAGGATGACAGACCTGGATTTATAACTTATAAACCTCCAAATTCAGGATGGCAAGCATCCTCTGCTGCTTCCAGTCTTGACATCTACCACTGTCATAGGCGGAGGAATTGTAAGTGTGCTGCAGCACCTATCAAACAAGTTTTGATGCTTCTGTTCTTTGAAAGTGCAAATTTCAGCTTATTTCTGCCATATACACCTTCTTAGTTCTATTAAAAGAATGAGGACACATGCCAGACTGTAGTTCAGAACTGCCAAGAATCCATAAGAGTGATTTAGGACTAGGAATTTCCATCAGTGCTATGATCCTCATCTTGTCTTAAAATCAAACAGCTATATACACAATAAAACAAGAAAAAAAAAAATGCAACCTGGAGATAGTGAATGTAGGACTCAGTCACTTCATAAAAGAATATCTCCAATTCCTTCAACAAAAATATACTGCAGGTTGCCTCCATTTCAGTGTATAAAGTATCTGAAGAACACATAGGACATAAGAAAAGGCAAATATACACCAGTCAGAATCAGAGGGAATTGGGCAGTGAAGCATGTGGGTTGCTTCAATCATCCGTGCTCCCTGATGAATGAGGACTGTGTGCACTTGAGATGTCTCTGCAGGAGCATAATAATGTTTCAGTCACTGGGATATCAATGGTAAAGAGGAGACAAGGCTAGAACATTTAAACTATAACACTTGAGTTTGCAGAGGACTTCCTTCAGTGTCTATGCTAAACCGTAGAGGTAATGTTTTAGATCACAGTACAAGAAGAGCATTAAACATCCATTGCATATCTGCCTAATGACAGGGAAAATGGGACCTTTTGCAGAGATCTAGCAGGGTATGTAGGCTTTCCATTCAGCTTTCAAGTGAAGAAACTGGTGCAGCCTAGAGGACATTATTCCTTGGAAGCTGTGTCCTTGACAGCTTACATACTAGTACCTATCAGTTATATACGTGTGGTCAAGGACTAGCAGGCTTAGAGAAGAAAATGTTGAGACAACTTCTCATGCTTCTAGCAAGTATAAAAAGATTTTGGTTTATGTCCACTTATGTTCAGTAGCATCTACAATGAGTCCTGATTTCAGCTTTTCACAGCATCATAGATAATGCTGACAGTACAAGTACTTGATATTGTATGTTCATTTTTGCTTAGCTGGGAATCCCACAATTCTGTGCTGAAATGGTTATGGGCTTTTTTGGTGGTGGTGGTGGGGTGGTTAGTTGCTCGGTTTTTTGTTTGGGTTTTTTTAGTGGGGGGGCTGTTTTTTTGTTT
>JAOBAS010000072.1:50205974-50233775 GCA_025311575.1 Elanoides forficatus | reverse complement strand
ATAGAATAAGGGGTGGATACTGTCCTGGTTTCAGCTGGGATAGAGTTAATTGTCTTCCTAGTAGCTGGTATGGTGCTGTTTTTTAGTTCATTATGAGAAGAATGTTGATAACACTGATGTTTTCAGTTGTTGCTGAGTAATGTTTCGTCTAAAGTCAAGGACTTTTCAGCTTCTCAAGCCCAGCCAGAGAGAAAAGCTGGAGGTGCACAAGAAGTTGTGATGGGACACAGCCAGGGCAGCTGACCTTAACTGGCCAATGGGGTATTCCATACCATGGGACATCACATAAACTGGGGGGAGTGTGGGTGGGGGTTATCACTGTTCAGGGACTATGGGCGTTGATCAGCAGGTGGTGAGTAATTGCACTGCGCATCATTTGTACATTCCAATGCTTTTATTATTACTGTTGTCATTTTATTAGTGTTATCATTATTAGTTTCTTCTTTTCTGTTCTATTAAACAATTCTTATCTCAACCCATGAGTTTTGCTTCTTTTCCTGATTTTCTCCCCCATCCCACTGGGTGTGGGGGTAGTGAGCGAGCAGCTGCATGGTGCTTAGTTGCTGGCTGGAGTTAAACCATGACACATACGCATATTTGTATTCTGAAAGTTCCATCTGAAAAAGAGTTTCCTTTGAAGAAATTATTTTAAATTTTTATATTAAAAATGTTATGTTACAGGCTAATGTGGGAGATTAAAACTGTAAAATCAAGGCTGATCTGCTGTACTGAGGGAGGACAATCACTGCTCATTCTTCCCTTTTGTAACAAATCAAAATGCCACTTTCAGTCCTTATGGAGTATTATAAACACACAAAAACCACATGGGAGATTGGAAGGTTTGTAGAAGTCAGCAGTAGGAGCATTATGCAAGCAAATAGTCAAGCACATTACATCAGAGCATGAAGATAATGCACCCTAAGACTTAAACCCACAAAGATAAATTACAGAGTATGGTGACTGGTATCATAATAATGCTTTCTTTCTTTAGGTTTACTTTCTTATGTCAGAAGAAAAGATACAAGACTCCCTGGTGGCTCGACCCCAGCTGGCAGGTAAGCCCCCATATAGTAGGACACTCACTCCCCTATAGATGTGTGGGGGACAGAATCAGAAGGGCAAAAGTGAGAAAATTTGTGGGTCAAGATAAAGACAATTTAAAAAGTGAAGGGGAAACAAAAAATGGTGAGGGAGAAGTGACACAAAAGGAAACACTACATACTAGATGACTGATGCCCAGTTAGTCCCTGAGCAGCTAACTTGGACCACACCCCTCCACCACCCCTGCTAGTTTTATCAGTTTTACTTCTGAACGCAATCATATGGTACAGAATATTCCTTGGTGAATTCAGGTTAGCTGTCCCAGCTGCATCCCCTCCCAGCCTCCTGCTCACCCCCAGCCTACTTGCTAGCAGAACAGAGTGAGAAACAGAATGTCTTGATGTTGTGCAAACACTGTTCAGCAACAGCTAAAACATGAATGTGTTATCAACACTGTTTTGGTCACAAAACCAAAACACAACACCAAGTGATCTGCTATGAAGAAAACGGACGCTATCCCAGCCAAACTGAGACTGCTATGCTGTCCAATACACTACTTGTGGCTTTCAGTTAGCAGAGATATCTATCACCTCAAGAGAAGGAAAAGGGAAGAAGGGAGGAAGGGGAAGAGGAAGAAGAAAAAAAGAAAAGGAAAAAAGGAGGAAAAAAGAAAAAGGAGGAAAAGAGGAAAAGGAAAAAAAAAAAGAAAAAAGGAAAAGGAAAAATGAAAACTCCTTCAGTATCCCACAGTCAGAGATACAAGAACCAGCTAGAAACCTTAAAATTACTAGAATATGTTTAAGTTGCCATGAAATTACACTGACCCGTTCTGTAGGTTGTCCCACATTCATATAACTTCAATTAAGAAGTTTCTTTGTGAAAGCATTTAATGGTCTTTATAGAAAATTAGGGTAACAAGTTCATTATAGTCATGTGGAAAGATCTGCTGTTAATGTTCATAACTTGCATATTTATGCTCTGACACTAGTTTCTGTCTTTGACTTCTCTGCTGAATTCAGGCACATAATTTATTTTGCTTAGTTTTTCTATTTCCAATTTTGTTCCTGTTTTATGTCTATATCCTGTCTTGGTTACTTAAACCCACAATCCTCTAAACACACTGCTTAACTCTGTTATCATGAGCACTCCTGCTGATTTCAAGCCTGTATTTAGGATAAACCCCTTTGACTGTAAATACTTCATAATACTTTGACTGTAAATACTTCATAATACTGCTGATTTCTTATTCTGAATATCTTCAACATGTTGCATAATAAGACCTTTCCTTTTTCTATTTGTGCCATAGAAATAAAAAAGGGTGTTTGTTACACTGTAATGGAACGGTACGGAACTTGGCTATGTTACTATAGCAAGTATTTACTGGGAACAGGGTAGACAACTTATGAAGGAGCACTGAAAAGTGGAGAATTAATTTGGAAATGCGAAGAAAGCCCACACTAAAGTTTAACAGTGCTAGCTGAAGTACCTGAACAAAGAAAGACAAAGGTATGAAACCAATAATGAAAGGGTAAACCATAGACTTAGGTTATCATCATCATCATAAGAAAGAATGCTATTTGCCATTCTAAAAAATTCTTATTTCTGGCTCGGTGATGCTGGTTTTGGTACTTGAGCTTATGAGTCTTGATAGTATCAGTGTTGTAAGCAGCTTAAGTGGTTCATTCACTAGCTATAGTGGTTCATTTGTTAACTATAGAAGTTCAATTTGTATTGTGCCACATTCTTGTTACTGAAACATTACAGGTAAAAATCTGGTAAAATTAAAGCGTTGAGTATTTTGTTTATCTTTTCACAGATTAAATATCATTAATATACAGGGAGTCATGGAAAGATGGATTTATTGGGTGATATTTTCTGCAAATATATTGAATGATGTTGTAAATGTTATTAGAAAAGGAGGTGAATGTCTCTGGATAGTGCACAGTGTGTTTGATGAGGTCCATTATCTACACAGAACTGATTCAAGCTCTATTCAGTACATCACCAAGGTACAAACTGTCAAAAAGCTAGAAAATTAATTTACTGTATATCTTCTTCAAGCCTCTATAAAGAGCTTTCAATAGGAACAAGTTAGTGTAGCAGCATCCCCCCTCATGTATCCCACCTTGATATGAGAGGTTTGATAATCAGAGAGACCAGCTCCACAGTCAAAATTCAAATCTTCTGTGGCACAAAAAAGCTAAAACCTTCTGAAGAATCTGGGCAAACTCACCCTTAACTGACAGTACCAGTATCTGACCACCATATTTATCTGATCCTACACACTCTCCATGAAGAAAGTAAGTTATTTACCTATTCTAGTCAAAAGTGGTTTCTAACTAAAAATTCAAGATAGACACTATTTTAAGTAATCTTACGTTAACCAAAGCAGTTATAGGCAAATAATAAACCACAGTGTAAGCACACTGGGTAAACCCAATGTTCTGCTATATGCATAGCTCTCCATCAAACTTGATATTGCTTCCTCTATAAGATCCCAGCTGATACCATTCTGCTTTAAACTTCTACCTTTTTAAATCTAGAATTTTTTTATCCCCTTACTTGAAAGGGTGATGATCAAAAGCATTATCTTTTACTTATCCTGTTGTCCTGCAGATTTTTACCTTTTTTTTTGTCCAAAATCTAGTTCCAAACCCACTCCCCCCATGATATTCGAAAGAAATTTTTGTCCTTCATAGCTGTTGTTAGATAGAAGTTGGTCATAAAGTTTTTCACTATTCTTTCTCTATATTATTCCAGATTAGTGCCCTGTCTATCACTGAAATGTTATTGGTTACTTGTAGTGTTTCTGCATTTCTTTTATTTATTTATTTGTTTGTTTGTTTATTATTCCTTTAAAGAAGAAAGTGTTCATATGTCCTTATTCTTTAAGGGTCCAACAATTGCCTTGCTAGTTTGTGATTCACGTTGTGATGTATATAGTCTGAGAAGCCTCAAAGTATAGTTATAGATAGGATAGATGGAAGTAATTTATGCTTTTCTGATGCTACAGATCCCAGAATTAGGCTATGCTTCGGATTTTTATATGTAAAAGATTCCCCAGTATGCAGATCTCTTCTGCCAAACATTGCTCCTTCTCACACGGATTTGTCATGTACCTATCCTTGGGAGAGGCAAGAAAGGGCAGAGACATTCCCCCAAACCATTTCGAAGTGAAGAATCCCTTGTAGTTTCAACTTAATATTACCTTTCCTGAAAATGCTTTCATCATCTATTGCCCTGTGGTAGCTAAACAGGATCTTGTTCCTGACTGAAGGTATCCGGAATGTGATTGTATAGGAAGAAAATATGAAGGACAATCTGTCCTTTCCTCATATCTTTGGGAAAATTTCAAGATTAGGACAGTTTGTCTGGACAGCATAGAGCACACTTAAGTACAAGTAGGCTTTTTTTTTTTTTTTTAACAGCTATGAGAAAATCTCTGCTACTGTGTTCTGCCATCTTCTACAGCCTACAGCAGCTACTGAACAATTATCCTATAGTTTTGCCCACTCATGGTACCAGTGGCCTTTTTTTGTTAGCAGCATGTTCTATGTTATTTTCTGTAAAAGAACATGTGCGGTTTAAAATAAAATTTTATAACTGGATATAGCAAAAAACCAGACAGAAATCACAGTCAGTTTCCTACAGGAGGCAAGTGACTTTCAGTGTCACCTCATTTCTCACAGTTCTGCTTCCCACCAGAATTGCCTGGGATAAAATGTGTGCAATGCTTCAGGCCATTCAGATATACTCCCTGAGAAAGTCAATCACTCTGTGCGTATAATGATAATTCACATTATTTTTGCCAAGGGTGGAGTAGATTGTAATTTAGTTAGAGCATGATTCTATTGTTGAAGGAGTACTTCTCCTCAGAGAGGTGGGTCACCTGCTGCTTTGTCTTTTGGGTTTTTTGGAAGTAGGAAACAAGGTAGAGAAGAACATGTAATGGAGAAAAAAACAAACCCCAACTCATTTTCTCAGGCTACTGGTGTTGAGCTTGATAATGACGTCACATCACTGAAGTAGGCTGTCCACCTGTCTTAAATACTATCAATGATAAGAACGCCAGTAAGGACAGTGAGAAATAATTTCTCTATAACATCAGTATCTCTCTCTGGGACAGCTAGAAGAACTCTTGAAGGAAATGTTAACTCAGTACTTCAGCAGTGTGTCTGTACAGTTTCCTGATTTGCACTGCTTCAGCGGCTGTGGCTTGAAGTAGGGCCAGTCCATGTCTGTTTGCAGCTACCTGTATAGAAATGATCTTAAAATCTCTTTCAGGGAATAGTCAACTAAGAAAATTTTATGTATCTTACAAAACTTTCTTTGCTAAGCACTAGTCCACAGTGATTTATTCTGTGGGTGAAAACAATACATTAAGAACAGAAAACAAATGAGAAACTGTTTTAGAAATTTATATACACATAATATACATATACACAGTAATTGCACTGTTCACAAAAAAATTATAATAAACATTCATGGTAAGTTAATATAACAGAGAGGATAGAAATTAGATAGCTGTAAATTATAGTGAATTTAGCTGAAGATACTGTTATGTATTTTGTGTTTTAAGTCAAGCCAGAGGAAAGGATTTAGAAAACGTAAGAAAAATTACAATGAGGAGTTTCTAGGAAGACAGCACGAATCATCTATGAGATACTAGTGGTTGCATAAAATTAACTCTATTAGACTGTTCATATGACTGTATGAGAAAATAAAATATGAAAAATTGTCCAAACACTATTTGGGGGTGGGGGCAGGGATAAGCTCTTCTTCTGGGATTTTAGAAGAACATAAGAAGGAACTAATTAATAAGTGAAACATCTGTCTGTTCTTCCAAGAAGCAACACTTTGTTCATTTTTTTACCTATAATTATTTTTTTGCAATAAGTTTGTTGGAGTATCCATGAAAAAACATAGCTTCTAACAGATCAGCAATTCGTCTATAGAAATAGGATAACAGAAACACAGATCAGGGAGGTTTTAGAGCACACAGAGTTACTCACTAACCTCTGAAGTTAGATATGTCAAGGTACTTAAGCACAAAATGTAATCGGCATGTATTCTCCATAACACCATGGGTAGGCAGGAGGCCACCTTAGACAGTTCTGACATAATCATTCTTGGATTAGTGTTCCACACAACCCTGAAATCTTTTTCAAAACTGATAGCATAGTGTTTATGTGGGAGTTTCTGGTAGTGCCACTGTCTCCCATTCTGAGTGACAAAATCAGCTGATGGGGGAGGCGGACAGAGGGACAGAGAGAATCAGTATGATCCTGATAGGGCTCCTACTCTTCTGTCAGTGGTAAGGTAGATTCTCTGTGTTCCTGAACCATGACCAGAATGTAATCTTCTATATCTTCGTGATGGTTTGCTGGCAATATTTGATACTGAACATTAGCTTGGACCAGTGAGTGCAAATGCTTTTCATTTTCAAGAGGCTGGGATGTGTCTACATCTTCTAGTATAGTCAAGATTTAACCAAATTTTACTTCAGCATTTCCCAGCAAAATACCAAGAATTGGCCCCATACTGCCCAGTGGCCAGCTAATTTACCATGTGAGCCCTCCTTACATTTTGCTTAGAAGACAATTATCTCTTCTGATTTTTCCAGCAATATTGTGGTATTGTGAGATTCTCCTGCTGTTACTTGAGATTCTCCTTCCAAGGAAACAAAATCAGCAGTCTTCACACTAAACGCATTACATGCCAGCTAAGATGCGTGAGAGGTCAATAAATTTTTAACCTAGCTGAACTCCTCTTTCCTTTCCCCCTCCCAAGAATGTAACACTACATTAAATACTTATAATATCAATCTAAACCAACATGCTGGTGTCTTTACTAGACCAGCAAGAAGATGTCCAGGGTAGCCAAGTACAACCAGACTGGATTTCTCCAGTTAAACCACTAATGTGAGTAAAGAACAGCATTACTGTTTCCTTATAGGTTATCAGCTGGGTTACCTTTAATTTCCACTTCCTGTTCCGTAAGTGCTGACTCAGGATCACTGTAGTGAACTACAGTGCAAATCTGGCTGCTTTTATGCTAAAAGGCTGACATAATATTGCATATATATTAGAATACATTATGACTATTTCAGTAGACTTGATTTGTAGCACAGCTTAATAAATGCTAGGACCTTTGCTATCCATTCACAGCCATAGAGGAATTGTGTGTACTGGGAGGTAACTGCATGTCTTAATAAATAACACTATAAAAGTTAAAAGTCAGCATTTGCTGTAGTGGCTAAAATAAAATCTTGCTAGCGTAGTGCTGCAGCATTGTAAGGTTAACTGCATTCTTTCCAATGTGGAGCTAAAATTAGACCGTTTTATATTGGCAGAAGAGCTGAACAATCTATGGATAACTTTAAGGCATTTTACACAGTCTACCAGCTGCAGTACATACTGGAGTCAGAGTTTATTCGAGAACTGGCATGTTGTTTTTCTGAAGCATTCCATTTCATGGGTGGCAGATCATATTGCAATGTGTCGGTTATGACACTTCACCATCTTGCATTGTGATATGTCAGCATATGGCAGAAAGCTGCATTTCATCACATGAGTTGTTGTAAAGTATCCTGAAACATAGCATGAAGGAAAGCTCACTGGCAGATCACTTACCCATTAAGTGCTAGTATCTGATCTGTAACCAAACAGGAGGACAGGACTAGACAGTACTATGGTTCATCAAGTAGTATAATTATTTCTGAATAGCCAGGTACACCTCTGGAATCAATGAAGTATTTCCCTTTTCTTTCCTCGACTTTCATTTATGACTACAAGTATCAAAAGTGACAGTTGATGACACAAATATTTCTGTTTATATTGTTTATAGTATTAGTATAATTAGTAGCATCATTCATAATAACCAGGCATAGCATGCAGCAGTGACACTCCTGCCATTAAGCAATACCAATGCAGAAGCAAAAATCTCATGAAGACAACTCTTTCAAAGGTGGTTGAAAGCAGTTGCTTAAATCTATGTATGTATGCAGGTTTCTGTAACAGAGTCCTTTATAACATGTTAGTGTTGAATATTGTAAACAACTCCACTATGATTCAATTATATTTCATAACTGCTGTATTTCCTGATATCAGTGCCATTTATATTTCTTTATATGTACATGCATATATATATGTATACATATGTATGTATATAATATAGTATACTATAATATAAATTACAAATATAACATTCACATGCCTTTTTGGGTTGGTTCAGTAATGATCTGTAATTGCCAGTGCTAGATGAAGACTGGATTTTTTTACTCTTCATCAGGTAATTGAGTAATTATCCCACAGGTGGTCCAATTTAAGTCAATCCAATTACTTGGGAGAGAAAGCGGCTACAAAACCCTGGTAAGCATAAGGGTAGCAACACAATGCAGTCACACATGAGTATCTGATTAGTACTATTTTTAGAAGTCCTACTAATTGCTTGTATTTTTAGGGCATACAGGTTGTGTTGGAACTCCTTAGTAATCATGAGCTTCTTTGGTTAGGATCTGAGGAACTGAGCAGTCACAAAAGACAAAGGATGAAAAAAAAAAAAGAAAAGAAAAAAAAAAAAGAAAAAATAGTAGTACTCTCCCCATTTTACAAACCTGTGCCTGCACTAGCAAATTATATATGTGGCAAAGAGAAAAGTTCACCTTAGGTCTTCTGAGTCTGGAGGACAGAAATACCCTTTCTTGTACTGGGAGAGAAGATTGCATGCCTTTATGCAACTAGTTTATATCTAGTGTAAACTGGACCCAACGGGATGTTATTAAGAGCTGATAATCCCTTAGTGGGCCATATTAAATGACTTGACAGAGAATTCTTTGTAGGCAAATGTCCACAAAACAAAAGCATCATTATTAGCTCCATTTGGCACCCTTTTTTTGGTCAGGCTTAGGCCAGGATGTGGCTGAACTGTGGAGTTCTCTGAAAAGGAGTTACTGATGCTAAGTTATCTGGAAGGGGTGTGGGAGGAGGTGGTGATTCTCATTCCTGCTGAGTGAGTTGTACCTGTTCTGCTGAAGCCCACTGAAGTGTTGAGCTAGTGCTTTCTGTCAACTTTGAAACCTCTAGAAAGAAACTGTTTTACAAATAATGTTCTGCCGCCTAATGGCATTTAAAATGATGCTAAGTGGCACTCATGTATGATGGTATTAAGGAAAATTAACCTTCCCTGACAAAGTTTTGCAGGGCTGAGTTCTGCCACCTTTTGACATGAAGTGTGAAAATATGAGGTATGAAGTGTTTAGTTAAAAATGAATATTGTGAATGTATAAAAAATTAACAACAACCTGTAGATTAATGACTGCTCATGCACCTGTTGCTTTTTGGCAGTTATCAGCAAAATATTGCAACATTTTTTAAAGAAAATATGCACTGTATATTCTTTGACAAAATGTCACCTGTCCTAAAGTATAAAGCAAGCCAATAAATCAAATCTGTGAGGGTCATTTAGATTTTGATTAGATCACAGACTGAGAGGTATGGGGGTTTTAAACTTTTAGGAAAAAATAGCAATTGATTTCCCCTCTGTCCAAGCATTCTGGTTATCTGCAGTCCTCTAAAAGCCAGCTGTATGATACCAATTGACACATGAGGATCAGTGAGCCAGAAAAAAAACCACAAAAAAACCCTGTACTATGCCTCACAGTTTCTCCCACTGGGATGCTAAAAGTTGGTCAGCTGCAGATGACTGTATAATAAGCACAAAAAAACCACTCTGTCAAGTTTCCCAAGAGGCAGAGGTCACTTTACCTTTGCAGCCAGGGCAAGACATAATTAAACATGACAGTGAAGTCTTAAGGGTCAATCTATGCCAATTTTATTTGTTCTCCAGGATTGTTTGTTACTTAGTGTCTGCAAATGGAGAATAATGAAGCAGGCAAATCACAAGTATGGCATACTACTGCATTGTCCCTATATCGTTACAAGTTTCTGGCTTTTCTCAGTGGGCTGTAGAGTCACACGTATTCCATGAAAACATGTTATTCCTGAGGCACATGATATCCTGGCAAAGATGCTACAAGAAAACGTTGCATGTTTGTATAAATATTTGAAAATATTATTATGGTGGTGTTACACATACCCCAGGTGGAGGTCCTGCCTGCCTCACAAAGTAGTCAACATGAAGTAAAAGAAACATCAGTTGTGAATTGTAAAGTTCCAAAGAACCATGGTCTACTATATGTTGTGGTCCCAGCAATTCAATAAAAGAGAAGGGAGTGGGAAGGGGAAGTAGTAAATGAATACGAACTGACTAAGAAGGACACCCCTTGATCCAAGTTATTACTGTTTGGGATCTTGGATTCCAGTATCAGCATCTGTTATGGGCTTTTTTTTTTTTTTGAAAAGTCTGAGTTGTGCCCATGGAGATGCTTAAGGTTGTACTCATCTCTATTTTGCTACAGAACACACTTCTGAGGAAGGAAAAAATTCAGAGACTCAGCTGCATCTGGGATCCTAGATATTCTGGGGAGGATGAATGTCACCAAGTCATTGCAGTCACTGGATTGCAATATTGAAAGGGAAAGCAGCTTTCAGTCACTTTACTACTATTGATGTAGAGAGATCTCACATACGTAATTATTGTGCCATTAAGACATGTAATCCTAGGTATTCTAAAAATAACTATGAGGAAAACAAAAAAAAAACAAAAAACAAACTCTGTACTCTCTATAAAATGTGACCTTACTACTGAAGAAAAGTTTCTTATTTTTCCTAACACATATACATCCACAGAGCTGAAAGAACCAATCCTGGTAACTAGAGCTGTATTTTGTTTTTTATTAAAAAACAAAAAATAAAATACTTGTGTTTTCTTAAACTCCTCACACAATTTCACATTGACTGTTTTTTTCTTCATTTCATATTCTCATCTTCTGTGAAGTGTGGTAAACACCTGTGGCATTCTTCCCTTAACCTTAGCCATGAATAATAACAAGGAGAATCAGACCTAGTGCTCCTAAGAAACAGCTGTGGAATATATGACATCCCTCTGTTGCCAGTTAGGTCAATCAGAACACTTCCCCTCATTTCCATAGGAAGAAATTTGTATTTATGAGTAGGAAATGCAGGTACTGTACCAAAGAAACAAGTTAAAAGCTTCAGAGTAGAAAAAATGCAAGGGTTTTTTTCAGATTCCATTAGCTTGGCCAAAATGTTTATAGGAATATAAAACAAAAACAAAACAAAAACAAAACTGAGAATGGTTGGCCAGAAAGCTCTTTATTAGGGGGCAAAATTATTTTGTCCCAGTAATAGTTCACGTGAGAGTATGGCATGAAGGCATTTCAAAAGGTGTGTCTTCCTGCATACATCCTGTGCAAGGACTGCTGAAATGTCTCCAGATAAGTTAGCTCAGACACTGAAAACAGATTATCTGTGTTAGAACAGCATTCTGCTCTGCCTACCAGAGACACCTGAAGAGCTATTTGTACTGCTTTGTTTTGGGCTGTATGGATATGGGTAAGCCCCATTTTCAAAAGGGTCTTAAGTCTGTCATAGTCTAAGTCCCCTTGAAGTTTCTAACATACCTTTTTTTGAAAACTAAATGTAGTGTCTAAACTGCGAGGAGGTTTGCACTTCTTTTTCTTGTTTTTTTTTTTCCTTCTTTTTCCCTAGATATGCTAAATGTGTGTAATCATTAAAGATATTTTAATGCAAAACATTTAATGTAAAATGCTTCTGGAACATAATAGACAACTATCTAACTTATTGTGAAGAAAACATAACAATAAAAAAACGTTACTAAAAACCTGTTTGGTGTTTTCATACCACCATTTCCAGCTGATCAGAAATGTCTCCCTTTTGAAAAGCCATATGGAATTAAAATGTAACTAAAGAAGTCAGACAAAACAACAGCTCAGGAAAGTAGGGAAGAGCAAGACCAGAGATTTGGCTTGATGTAACTGAGTGAAGCTGAACTGAGCAAGGGGATGACTCACAAAAACCCGTCTTGGGGGGGAAGGTGTCATATGTACAAGCAACAATTTTGAAGCCTTGGAATTCATTAAATCAAGGTAATCCCTTGATGTAATGAGTATTCTTACATGCGAAGAATATTCTTTCTCAAACTAGAGCAAAAGAAGGTGACGTCTTTTATGACTTCTCAATGTCTTAATAGCTGAGTATTTAGAAATTATGTCTGTATTTTATTAACTGCCCTTGAAGAAAAGAAGTCTGGGGGTGGACAGTAGAATAGTGGCATAGTGGCTACATAAATTATATCCGTATGGATAGGCTGCACTAAAACAGGACAGGCAATTGTCTTCCTTCTCCCACACTGGTTTGCACAGAAAGGTAAACATGCTTCCTTAAACTTCATGGGCAGGACAGTATGGGTCATGAAGAGAATCTGTGTGTGGACCAAATGAAATCCTGACTTGGTTTACATTTTCCCATGGGACAACATAGAGGAATGAAACTCTGTTTGGCATCAGCTATAAACTTCCTTTTAGTAATAAGTATACTTAGTGGAAACTGTACTGCTTTGGGATTGACATTTTCTGACTGAAAGAGGGGAATATAGAAGAAAGGAGGCTAGTGAGTAGCTGAATCTCAGATACTGAGTTAACTCAAATTTAACTCAGATATCAAGAAACTCAAATTTGGTGAATTTTTTTCCAGAACAATAATGTAAGAGCCTGCAACATCATCACTTCTGAAGCAACTTTGTTCCTTACTAAAATTAAGCTAAAGTTAAAATAGATAGTGTTAGTTCTCCCAGAGTAATCAAAAGACTCAACTTGATGTTTCCTGTTTGTCCCATGACTCACTGGCATAGGTTTAACTGAATGACAGTTCCATAATCTCATAGCTGTGAGTGAGGATTAGTTCTGTGAAGACTTAGAAAAAAAAAAAATTGCAAACCAGATTTTAAAATACTATTTCAAAGTCTTACTTAGAAAGACCTCTTTGATATACTCTCATAGCAAACATGCAATTATGCTACTAAATACCACAAAACCACACAGTATAATTTTAAAAGTTAATAACACCAACATTTAGGCAAATCAAATCTATGTAATAATAGCCCTTGCTGTATGACTTTCGTAATTTAACAGCTGCATATTTCTAATGCTTTATTAAGTTCTATTCTTTATATGTTTTTAACTGACACACCTGGACATGTACAAAAATAAAAAAAAATTAAAAAAAAATAAAAAAGAGAGATGTTTAAACGTGCTTCCAAATACTCAAAAATTTGTCATATCGGTGCAAAAGGTACTCCCACAGGAAAACTTTGGTGAAATGTAAGCAAAGTTTATTGGGAACAGAAGTCTATGAAATTCAAGACAGAGTTCAGAGGCTTGGAATTCAGTAAACATCTACAATGAGATTTCTTGAGAAAAAAAAAGACAATAGCAATTAAAATACACTGATGGCAGTATGCCAGTCCACTTCTAGATGTGTATTCTATCAATAATTGCAGTGACCTCAATGGAGCTGCTGATGGAACAAGATATAGTCAGCTGTGCAGACAGTGACTTAGACTTTGGAACTATATACTTTGCAATTTTGGTGATATGTCTGTGGCACAATGAGCAAGATCTTGTGAGCTGAACTGTGTGCTCATTTTTTATACCTCAGATGTCTAGTTCATTTGAAAATTGCCTGAACTGTGAATATCTTTCTTAACAATGAATTCATCATGGTTTTTAAGTCAGAGACTTCAAGCCACTGTCTACCTTCAAATGCTTTTGTCTCTTCAGATCTATAGGACTTCCAAAAATTCTCCTGGAGGCACAACAGGGACCTTTATGCAAATGAGTCTTTGTCCTAGTCCATATCAGCTTCCATTCTAATTTATGTAGATTAGAGACCCATGGCTGTATAGGTGAAAACTCAAACTAAACATCTAATCTCCTTGTTGTATGGATCATGTGTTTTTTTTCAGGAGTCGGTATAAATTTAACTGCCTAACACAGAGATGTGGATAGGCATAGTTCAAGTCTCATCCAACCATTATTATTTTTAACCAGGACTCCCACTGATACCTCACTACCAAGGATTTTTTATCATTTTGATTGTAGGAAAAACATCTACTTTCAAATTGTTCAAGTTAAAAACCAAACCAAACCAAACCAAACCAAACCATGTATTTTAAGACATGTGCATTTTCTGGAGTAGTGCAGGACTCAAATGTAATGCAATTCTGTCTGAAAAGTGATGGGATCAAAAAAAACCCTGCAATACGCACAGAAGTGCTCTAAGACCACTACGTCTAGAAGAAACTATAGAATCAGAAGGTTAGTATGAGTACAATTTATTAAAATACCTCCCCATCAGTATCTGATCTACACCAAAAAAATGCAAAGGCTTAATAAATCTGCTGACAGAATAAGCATGCTCAGAAGTAGAGAGAAAAACTCTGAGCTATTCCCTGTAACTGAAATTGCAGTTTGGTGTTTAGGCACAAGATTGTAAAGCAACTTTAGCAGCCATTGGAAAGCAGAGGCCAAGGGCAATAAACACCATTTACAACTATTATGTGCTCAGTAAAATTTCACAGGACAGAAATGTATTTCAGTCCTCTTGGGCCTATTTGATGGAATTTGAGTTGATTATTTAGTTTTTATATGTCTCAAAGAGGCTATCAAAGAAATATTTCAAAAGCAAAGTTTTGTTTTAAAGAGCAAAGGCAGGTTTAAAGTATTGTCATTGTATTATATTTTATTTATTTTTCAAATATCTTTTAAGGTTTATTAAACAGTTTTAAGAAAAACTAAAGCATGTTTTGTTACTGAGAATTTTAAAGAATAGATACCCTATTTATGATAGAAAATATTAATCTTAAAAAGTCTAGCTTGTTCTGAACTAATACATGGATAAATACTATGTAAATAATGCATATTTCAGTTCTCAAAGCAAAGACCTAGCAAATGTGTTTTAAAGTAGGTGCTTTTAAGCCATTGTGGTTAAACAAATTTTCTTAAACCAAGCATGCAGCTCATTAAATTCAACCTCTTACCAATATTTTCATAAATCATTCCTATTGCCTATGTAGTTGAAATGCTATCACAGCAGTTAATAAAATACTGTGATACTACAGCTTCCAGGTAAATGGAACACTGAGAAAAAAGTAACATTTCAAAGAGAACAGAACGTTTTCCATCAGCACATCCTGACTAATATCTGCATTGGAGAGAATATTTTTGAAAAGCTTAATTTCTACTGATTGCAAATTGGGCTTTGTAAGGGATTGTCACTAGATTTAGAATCTCAGGATGAGTGAGAGTTGTCTTGGGAATCTACTATCAGATAGTCAAGACCCTGTTGTAAGACTAGGTTTCATTTGACTAACAGACTGACTTTGAGAATACCTATACGGCTGAACAGTTTGCAGGTTTTCCACCCACCTTTATGTAGTCAGGTTTAGGTTGTAAGATCTTTTGGAAACTGTACAGGAAGGCTTGTTGTTTTCAGAAAAAAAATCTGAAAGTTAAGAAAGAAAAATATTCTCTTTCTCAGCCTTAACATTTCTAAACATACTACTTAATAACAAGTTCAGTACACTTGTGCTTTACTCAAATACTTTAATAGTACTTTTGATCTCTTTAACAGTCTTAAAAATGAAGCCTATTAAGCAAAATGGAATATATAAATATTTATGCTTATTGTAGTTGCCTGATATTAATAATTTATAACCTCAGAAGTTACAAATCATGAATGAAACCATTAATTATTTATTAATAGTACCCTGCTGATGAAAGGCTAATGGCAATGTTGAAACAAGCCAGAGCGTATAGTAATAAAGTGCAAAACCATAGAAATCATACTCCTGGGTGTTTCTGCTTCAGAGATTATAGTTTTATTTCATTATAGTATATGCAGCAAATCGAGACACTATTTCTTAATTATTAACGCCTACATTTTTCTCTATTGATGACTGACAAAAGATAGAAGCTAAGCCTCAGTTTGGAGAACTGCAGTCCTCCTGTCCAGTCCTAAGACAGTTCTAATTTGTATAAATGCAGATCTCAATACTTCCAGTAATTATGATCTGAATTAACATTTTACAAAAGCATGCGCCAAAATCTACTGACTTTGATGCTGATTGGTTCAAAATGTGGAAATTACAAGCCATTAAGAAATCATTCAATGCCATGCCCTGCAATTAAGAAGTCAAGCAATAATAAAATCCAATTAACTGTACATCCATGTTTAAAATTTTCATCTCATAGTCAGAAAAAAGAATACAAAGTCAAGGGTAATAGTGTAGCATGGCTGAGCTTAAGAACACTTTGGGGAATAAAAAAGTCTAAAGCATAAGAAGGAAACACAGAACAACAGTCCTCTGTCTCTTCTGGCATATAATTTCTTATCTTCTTTAACCATTTTAATTAAGGTATTAATACATTTCCTGATAGATTTAATACTCAGTGACAATTGTGAGGCATAAACTGAAATAAAATCCAATGCAGCAAATCTGTAACCTGTAAAAAAAAAATCTTTATTGCCTAGTCAACCACAGTAGATTTTTTTTTTTTTTTTTTTTAGCTTTTTATTTTTTTCCTCCCTGAAGGGAAAGATTGCTCTTTAGAAAAAGATTTAAACTTTAGCCCCCACATATTAAGCAGAATTAATGATCTATTTGCTTAGATGCCATATATTACTTCTAGTTTATCCATCCACTGGGTAAACGATAGGCACTACTTGGTCACGATGATAGATTTGAATGCAGGCTGGGACATCAATCAATGCTGGCAACTGATTAGTTGTTTGTGTCTTTGACAAGCTCTTCCATCTCACTGAATGAAAGCTTGCTGATTGCTCTCACTTCTCTCCACATTCATTGCCCTCCACTGCCACTATATTATATGGTTAATGCTGATGGTGGAAATCCTCCTTGACAGCTAACAGTGAATTTCTCCCATTCCTTTATCATTACACACACGCAATTCCATGTTCCTTTAGGGACTAGAATTTCTAAGTGAGGTCATCCATGCCATTAGGTATACAGAGGGCTGGCACAGAAAGACTGGGACCTGCTGATGAAAAAGGTTTTGTGTATGAGGAAAGTAAAAAGAGGTTGCATAATGGCATGATATGTGTCTGATTGTTCACAAATTAAGACCTGGTTGTTGAATAAGTACAGATTGTGAGTAAGAAGGGAAAATTCCCAAGAATCATGCAGTTGGATGGTTATGCAGCAGGGTAGCTGCACAAGATGTGAAAGGCACAACAGGAAATTCAGTTTCCTTTTGTGGCTAAAGGCAAATTGCAGCAATCTTGGCTGAGGTTTTCAAAGCTGCTTAGGGGACTTAGTTGATCCCTACCAACTAATAGTATTTAAAAAGTCTCGGTCTTTGACAGTAATAGAATAGATTTAGCAGATAACTTCAGCATCACTGCATTATCATTATCTTTGCTTTTCTGCAACAGATGGAGAGAATATATTAGCTGAAGTATTTGAGGAAGTACAGAAAATATGAACGTTGACTTTCTTGACATCCAACATTGTCTGGCATATGTTCGACATGTGTGATTAAGCATCAGGAGGACTGGAACACTGGTAATGAAGATCAGTGATGCTTTAATCAGTTCTAAAGTGCATATTGAGGACAGGACAACATCAACATGATCTGAAGAGTCTTTTGCTTCTTGTAATAAGAAGTACAAAGTGTATATTTACACATATTTTAGATAATAACAAATGTTGTTTAGAGAAAGCTCTGTGGGGTTTTTTTGTTGTTTGGTTTTGGGGGGTTTTTTGTTTGGTTGGTTGGTTGGTTTAGTTTCATTGGTTTTTTCTTAAGATAATCTTTCCAAGTAGAGCTCAAGTAAAAAAAAACCCACTGAATATTGTTTTATATATGAAAAAGTAGATGATAATGATGGATATATTATGGGAAAGAGTAAGAACACTCTTACAAGTGGTTGAGTACCTATGTAAAACCAACTATAAACATAAAGAAATAAACTTCACAGTATGTCTCAGCTGCAGATGTCAAGTCTCTGAATAAAGCAAATAATGTTCCATTTATGAAAGGGGAAACTAAAGGGGAAAATGGAGGGAGGTTCACCCCATATGTGTAAAATCAAGCAAATAAGCACATGATTTCTCAAGATAACTAAGTAATAATTTAATGCAGGATCACTATTAGATCTACATTCCTGTTTTCACTGGGGAATAGATACACACAGAAAGTATAGCCATGATTAATGATCATTCTTATTCCAGGCACATGTAGAAAAACAAGCCTAATCCTCAGTTCACTTTTGTAGAGATACCCCACCTCATGTTTCCTCTTTTCTTGCTTATGTTCTTGTTGCCCTACTAGGTATACTGGAAAGGAGGATCTCAGCAAATGGAAAAATATTTGATGGTGATTTCTGATTTGCCAGGGTTCTTTTTAATATATTAGATCACTGAAGGCTATGTAGCCCTTCAGAGTAGTTAGGTGATGGATTCATACAGACATTTAGTATGATGAGATGGTTGGACAGAATCATTTGCTCTGCTTCATGCCATCTCTGACAGAGGGTCAGGAAAATAAACTGTATGTCTACAAGAGCTTGGAATATCAGATCCCATTTGGTAAAGAAACAAAACAATAGAGACTGACAAGATCAGTATCGCAACAAAGTGAGTTATGGTCAGAAAAACATCAGCTCCTGTCCTCTATTCATTTTTGCACAGCATTAAATAAAAACAGATAACAGTCCATGCCATTCATATTTGTTGTGCTTTATTTCTCAATTGCAGTCCAGGAATTCAAACATTGTGTATTATTGTTCTTTTATTAGATTTATCTTTAAAGAAATCATGGCAATGGTTTTATACCAGACATTATTTTCCACACACATTGTATATTTCAGATCTCCATCAATTCTTTTAGCTGTGTTGAAAGGCCAGGAAATCCTTGAATTCTACAGCTTGAATTGCTATACCAACCTTGAATCATTACAGCTGCTACATGTTTTGTGCACTTCCTGTGGACAGTTGAATCCATTCAAGCTCAGGTTTCAGCCTCTGTGAAGACTCCAATGACATTTTTGAATGGGGGAAAAAAGTGTAACTCAAGCAGCTGTTTCACATTCCATTCCAGGCAGTAGCAAAGACTGGTGACTGCTTTCCCTGTTTTGATGCTCAGCTCTGACATTCTTTGTAGTAGTCCTGTGCGAACCTTTGAAAAGCACAGTTTTTGAAGCTGGGGGAGATATGGGCACATGTCTAACTGGGACAGCTTAATATCATCATTTACTGAAAGAAGGACTTACTTATTCACTTTTTTTTGCATTAATTAACAATTACCTAAGACATTGAAATCATGCCATATATTACTTCTTATATTGCACTACATTGCACTGTACTGTACTACCCTGAACTTGGATGTCTAAGACTTACTATTCCAGCTGTTGTGCAAAAAGGACAAGACAGAACAGAAGGGAAAGGGCCAGCACATGCCCCAAAGAATTTGTAATTTAAATTACAGGGCAGCCACAGTATACTTCTTTAGAAATAATTGTTATTGCAATTTCATTAACAAATAATTTATCTTTTTCTGCAAAAATGGGAAAATATATTTCCCCTGAAGCAATAGCTAGCATATAAAGAGTCTGGGTACCTCTATCTTTTGCATGGAAATCCCTTAAAATACCAAAGGCACATTTATCTCTCTCTGGAATATGAGTATGTCTGTGAAATAATGTAATTACTAGAGCTGTTTTCCAGTACATTGTGTGTAATTTTAGTGTTATTTATTGACTAATGTTTGCAGATTCATAATGTGTCTCTACATACATATCTGAGTGAAGAAAACAGTTCTACATACTCTTAGTAACTAAATTTCTTAAATTATCCTTATTTACTCTATCCTATTTAAAGGGGTATTTAATGACCTTAAATTTGGATTTCATGTTGGATTAAACTGAAATTATATTAACAATTTTACTGGCTCTTTTAAAGCTTGGCTTAGATTTTAAAAGTGTTAAGACAAAAGACAGAAAGTATGTCTTCCCTTCAGCATCACCTCACTATTTAATAACTTATATTATTAACCTATTTTTATGGAGTGTTGAATGCTGTCGTATTATCAAGCTGCTTTGCTGATAGCACTTCACACAATCAAGTTAATACTCAACTGTTGTTATGGAGAATTGCAGAGGATCAGGTACTGGAAAGAGATATTTAGAATGGAAATATTTCAAGAAATGATCCACCTTCTTATTGTTTTTGTACTCTGTGTGGAACAACCAGAAAGCTTATTGTAAGAAAACAAATATTAATGTATAGTTACTGTTGAAAAAGAAGAGGCATACAATCATTTTAAAGGTTTAATATGAAGGATCACTGTAACTTTCAGAATTGTGTTGAGTATTTCCACCTTGTATTCCTCATTGTTCTCAACCACTATAAATGGAGAAAGAAAAGAAAAAAAAATCTTCTGTACAATACAAAGAAAAACATCCAAAGCTTAGTTCAAAAGTGTCATGATGACAATTTTCTTTAAAAGAAGCAGTACAGGGATACTATATAGTATTAACATTTGACAAGGTAATGAACAATTTGCTCTGTCTCTGGGAAGACTGGCTGCAAATGCAGGTTCACTTTATACTGAAATTTAAGGAAATTGAAATATGTTTCAGTAGTTTCTATCTCTTTCAGTTTATGCTTTGAATGAAACTGGTTTTCAACTGGTCACAGATATCATATGCCTTTAGAAAATGGTTATTGCTGTGGTAGAGATACAAGTATTCAAAAGTAATTAACCAGATCTCACTCCTGTAAAAATCACTGGGAATGTTTTCCCTGAGTTCACTGAAAGTAATATTAGTCCCTATGAGCAGTCATGTGTGCCAATGAACCCTGAAACTGGATTACACAATAAATTATGCAGGATACACTTTTAAACAGATGCAGTAGCTGAAACTCTCTACATGCTAATTTACAACTGCAATGAATATATCAGCTGGTGCATGTCAGAAAGTTCTGTTGCAAATTTTATACGGTAGATTATAGCTATTTTGTGTGAATGACAGATCTCTTTTGGTTAATGTTCCTGTGAATAGAAGAAACATTTACAGTATGAAATTACTTTCTAAAAGTTAACCAGCAACACAGCGAGCTACAGAGAAGGCCAGTAGAAGTTTACTTGTCCATAGTGTAATCAGTAAGTTATTGTATGCAGTGTAAGTGAAGAACTGCTGAAAATTTGTGCCTGTGTGTTTACTCAGGACAACAGCCTTGCCATTATTTCTTTCAGTCTCTAATACAAGTCAATCAGACTGAATCACAGGAACTCTATTTATTGACTTTGATTTTCAGCTGGATTCTGAAATACTTATCAAGCAGAAACATATTGGTTTCAATGGAAACACTTCTTTAAGTAAAGTCTATTTTGCTAAGGCATCTCATTCTAGCTGTACCTTGTGTCATTTTGCTTGTCGGGAACAAATCACAGACCTCTACAATACTCACCTCCCATCTCCTTCAAACACAGAGATACTTCATTTGCCATTGGTCTAAAACATATTGTCAATCAAACACATTGCTATGCCAAACTGATCTTTTTCTAAATCCTTATGCTTGTCAGATATCCAGCTGCATAGATGTCAGAATTGTCAGGAAGTGTCCATATGAAAAAGATTATGTTTCAGAAATATCTTTGTATGCAAACTAACTGCACTGCATAAAGAAGCACAAAATAGGTGTCTAAATTCCCCCCGTCTGCCCTGTGATGTATATATTTTTTAAATACAATTTCCTCCTGTATTTTTAAACACACTAAAAATTCTGATATCTTTAACAATGGCAAAAGGGTCAAAATTAAAAAATAATTATTTTTTCTTCAGAAATATGCTCATCAGAAATAATTTCTCTTACAAATTAGTATAACCTAAATTTGACAATGAAACACTTTTAAAAGGGGGATAATTGACAAGGAGAATGTGGGGAAGTGAAAAATAATTAGGATAAAATACATCCTCAAGGGCTCATACTAGTGATTTTGAGGGGTTTTGTACAATTAATGTCTTTGCATCTCCTTCAGTTATGAAAGAACAGATGGCAGGTGTCATTTGATGGGATGATTTGAGTATCATAAGGGAGGTGCTATGGTTGGTAGTTTTAGGAGCAGCACACCAATTGCGATATAGTAGATCAGCATGAGAAAAATCAGTAAAAAAGAGTATACGGATTGGTTTTATTTACATGGCAGAAGGAATCAAAGAAACAGAAAAGTGAAACATGTCAAAGAAATCACAGTAAGCTGTGAAATGTCTGGATCAAATGAGCAAGCCACAAAAGAATGAGCACATACAATGAACAGTCCAGACAGAGGCATTCAAGGCACAAACAAAATGATGCATTTTGGTCCCCTTTTAATAGCATGGAAAATATTTAGCAATGGTCATTCAGTATTGAAAGGAGATCAAAAGCTAATAAAATATCTTATTAATTTCATAGGATGTCTTTCTTGATACTCTTGAGGATGGTCATTGCTCCCCTGGGTCAGAGCCATGGCTAGCTCTTACCACTGTTAAGGGCAGAGCCTGCTGATACTCAAGCTCAAGGTCAGGTTTCTATGCAGATTAGCTACACGTAAATCACCTAATCATAAAGTGCACAGGGAGCACACCTGAAATTGACAACAGTTAATACTGCTTAAAAGAAAGCTACAAATTTCAAAGATATTTGGAAAGAAGCGATAGAATTAACAGAGTGTAGAAGTCTATGACTTCTGCTGACTCAAACGTTTATGTGCACTTCTAAATGCCACCTAACAGAAATGCTAAAACAGGCTAATTCAGTTCCTCATAAAGCTGTCCTCCATGTAACACCATCTTTTGGAACTGCTAGCTCAGAGTTACTGTTTTGCAACAGGTAAAATGTGGAGGTTTGACATAAGGGTTTAAAACTGCAAAGTTCTTTGAGAAATCAATTGGATTGGTAATGAGTAATTTGTCTGAATGTTACAGATGTGACAATTATTTTCATTTATGCTTCTACAAAAAGGTCAGTTTTGCTCTAGAGTGGTTATCTCCTGTAAACATATAAATACTGAACCTCAGGCTGAACAGTCTCAGATTCAAGTGAATTCAACTTACCTTACAATGGTTTTCTGTGTGAAAAGGTGAACTGAACTCCCTGCTGAAACTAGCATTACATATGACCAGTATCTGTGCATCTCTTTCAAAGTACAAATTCTGTATTCAGTGCATAGCTGCAGGCACACTCTGTATTCTGGAGCCGTGAAATTACTGAAAACGCTTTTTCATTTGCCATGCTCCCATAGGAAGATCATGCTGCTTCTAACCACAGGTACACAGAGTAAGGGATTGGAAGGAACCACCACAGATCACCTAATCCAACCTTTTGTTCAAAGCTGGTCTAATCGGATATGATTGCTTTAGACCTTTTGCCTCTGAGTCTTGAATATCTCCTGGGTCTCAGTTCCTGTATTTGATTACCCTCACAGTAAAAAGTGTTTTCCTTGCCTCTCATTGGAATTTCTCAGATGCCTGCCCATTGCCTTTTGTCCTATCACCATGCAGTTCCAATTGGTGTCTGGTTCCATATTCTCTAACTTCTCCAACCAGGTAGTTGTAGACACCTATAAGGTCTCCCAGAAGCCAATTTTCTCCAAGGTGAATTGGCCAAGCTCCCTCAGACTTTATCTCTCTGGGCCCTGAGGGCATTAATAGACCTTATTGGCCCTGAATAGCCTCATCTGGAGCCTCTCACACCCCTGTTCATTGGACAAGGGCCTTCATTTCAGCTCAGCTCAGGGCCATCAGTCCTTGCCCCAGCAGCACCTCTGGAGTGTAGGTCTCCAGCACTGCTTCTGGCCTTACTTCCTCAGCTCCTGACTGGTGCTCATGGTCCATCCATTTACAAGGCTCAGTTCTAGTTTTGCCTGAGACCGTTAGTGGTCCCATATTTTGTTGTGTTTGGGTTGGGTTTTTTTGTTGTTAATTTCCTTGTTTTTTTAAAGTTCCAAGATTTTGTTCTGCCAGTCTTGTCACGGTTTAACCCCAGCCAGCAAATAAGCACCACACAGCCACTCACTCACTCCCCCCGCCTCCCCCAGTGGGATGGGGGAGAAAATTGGGAAAAGAAGCAAAACTCATGGGTTGACATAAGAATGGTTTAATAGAATATAAAAAGAAGAAACTAATAATGATAATGATACTAATAAAGTGACAGCAGTAATGGTAAAAGGATTGGAATATACAAATGATGCACAGTGCAATTGCTTACCACCCACCAATCAATGCCCAGTTAATCCCTGAGCAGCGATCCTGGTAAAGCAGCAGAATTGCAACGTTTGCGGAGTGCTATATCACCCTGCGGATGATGGGCTGCTCTGTCTTCAAAAGAATCCCTGTGCCGGGTGCAGTAACGTTGGACTGCTGCTGTTCGGCGTTAAATTTAGGAGCCTGGTAAAGATGTCACATGGTTTGGGCTTTATGAGGCTCAAGTCGCAGCTTTACATCTTTAAATAGCTACCATGGCAGGTTAAAAGTGTAGAGCCCGAAGATCACCAAAAATCAGGTATCAGGGCAGTTAAGCCAAAAACTTACTCTCTTCTCTTGCTGGCGCAAAGTCTGTACGTCCAAATGTTGGGTTTCTATGCGTTGCTGCTTGTAAGAATAACTGTCAATGTGTGCTGTCTGAGACTAGACTACAAATTCTGCAAGAGCTTCATGAAACAGGCAAAGCAGTCTATGTTAACTCAGTGTTCCTTTTGTTTTCTACACGTCCAAATCTTGTACACAAAGGAAAAAACCTCACATTTTGATAGTTTTTGCCCAAAGCCTGGAGGCTGAGCATCAAGGCTAAGCACTGTTAGATCTGTGTTAAACAGCACAGTGCCCGAAGTGATGATCTGGGGGAAACGCTTTAACTGTATGTACCGATATGATATGGATGACAGAAGAGAAGCTCGAGTGAGGTTAAATAGTCTGCGTGAGGTAGCCCTGTGAGTTGGCAGGAAATGGTGACAAAGGATTTCAAGTTTTCTGTGGGTCAGTGGTAAGCAGTGACATCCTATGTCATGAACTGATAAGAAACTAAATATTTCTCTACAAAGCAAAAAGATCTCCAATTGTGGAAGTGCACGACATGCAGTTTGCCAGAATTGGGCTTAAATATGCAAGTTTCTTTTGCTCCTTCTGTAGTGGCTAGCATTATTCATAGAAAAATTCCCAAACAGGGCTCTTTAATGAAAGACAGCAAGCTGATAATTACAGGGTGAGAGACTTCTGCTGAATGGCAGGCAGTGTGTTAGCTATCGGCGGTCTCCCTGGGGAGAGAGGCGGAGAAGATCTCTGACGAGAACAGAGATCTTCCTGTTGCGACAGCTCGTTGCTACGTGTGTTCATTCGTACTGGAAATACTGCTACTTTCGGAGGAAAGACCTCTCCAGTACAAATAATAACAAAGTAAATGGTGACAAACCCAACACTGTACATGACTCCTGCAATAGTGTACTGTGGCGTGCATAGCTGTTCCTATTAGAAAATGTAGTAAAGAAGCATACTGGTTCATGCACATAAATTTAAAAATCATAAATGAAAATCCTTTTGTTGGGAGGGCTCAAAGAGCAAGCTCAGCAATAGCGTGCTCAAAGAAATGCAGCTTCATGTTCATGTGAAGATGATGGTTGGAGGAGTGAGTATCCACTGAGTGTTCTGCAGATGTTATTCCATTTGTTTACCCTGCTGCAAGGTGTAATCATTAATAATGCTTTGGGCCCCATGGAAACAAAATCCCTCTGAATGGGAGAGCATGAAAAAAAAAAAAGTTAATTTGATGTGTCCAAATCTAAACATCTCTTCTTAGCCAAGAACGCAGCACTGAAGTGTTGCAGGCTCCTCCGTCAGATGCTTACCCTGTCAGTTTGTAATGCTTGATGTGACACTGTTCAGCAAATGAAAGTAAGTGTTCAGGATGGTTGGACTCTGTTATCACAAATAAGAATTTCTCATGGGAGAAATATAAATTATGTGTGTGGATTCATTAAGAACAGGAATTAAGGATCCTTAGGTTTCTTAGCAGAATAAACAGAAATCCTTAAGCAAAGGTTAGACTAGGAAATGAGCATAGATCATAGTTCATGATGATAGTATTTAAGTAAACTCGGAACATAGTAGTCATCTGAAAAATCATATTTAAGACAACTTCCAGTGTGGTGCATATGAATTAATGAGACAATAGCAGTCTCTGAGTCTTACTAACTGTCTTGGGGAATAAGTATGTATTGAAATGGTGAAGCTGAGATGCAGTTCCCACACTTCTGACAGGATGCGGCATATATTGGAAGGAAGCACTTGGTGAAGATAAAAAGGGAAAAGCAGATTTTTCTGCAGGCTTTTAAACTCTTTGATCTTGGGGCCAAAATACCACTATACTTGATAGTTGAGTTTTGGACGATTTTCAGATTTTAAAATGAACGTGTGAAGAAGCTCCATCTAGGGAAAAAGTTACATGAACTGTTCTCTTAACTCTTCTGTCCTAGGAGGAAACATGACTCTATAAAGAGAGATCTTGAGCAATGGTGTCAGAAAGCAGAGGGCTTACAACGAAGGTGTGAATTCTTGGTGGGGAGAAAATTTGCAGGGATGTGTCTGTTACACAAGGTTCTTATAAATTACACTACTGCCCCTCGCCCCCCCGCAGGAAACTAAGCAAATTGCTTTGCTGGTCTCAGTTGTTGTTTAGGTAGAAGTAGAGACCTAATGAAAAATCCTGCTTGGTAATGCAGTCAAATTCAGTAATAACTTAGAAGGGCATGTGAGGGGAAAACATGTAAACATTACCCAAGTATCTTAAGAAGCAAGAAAATGCATGCTCACATTCAGAGCTGTAAATTAATTTCTCAGTATGCTGAAATATGCTGTTGAATGAAACTTTCTGCTAAGTGAAAAGGAAAGCAACTGTCCCATGTTGTAGATGAGATTATAATACTGATGACTTGTAGCAGCAAAGACTAATTGTTGTGTGCTTGGATCTTGGAGGCATCTGCATCAAGAGTTGATCTTATCTCGGTCTTTTACCCTGTGTCAAAGATAATCTGGCTGTGCTACTGAAACAAACACTTAAACTCAGTGGTTAGTGTGACTTAAAGCTATATTTTTAGCTAGTTAACATAATTGTAATAATACTTCATTTACAACTGATATGGTAAATAACATCCTTGTTCTTACCTCTGTACTGTCACTGCTGCTGGATTTCCGATAACTGTGGGAAGGAGGAGAGGGAAGGAAGGTGGCATGTAACTTTTTGCCTAATGCTTTTGGAAGTAATTTTTCCTTCCCTTGTTTTCTGTGCCAAAAATGAAAGCCAGGGATTCTGCGTTTTCTGCAGCCTATGATGATCATCCCAGGCACAATGATGGTGAGTCTGGTCTCACTTATGTTGGTTGCCTGCTTTTGTTAGAAGCTTGTTAGGAAAGCTGGGAATTTGTAGGGAGCTAGGCTTAGGTCCTTCAAAACATATCACCCCCAAAGAAAGAAGAAAATTACTAGAAATGGGGATTTTTTTTGTAACTGATTTTGAGGTAAAGAATGGACTGCTGGAGACCTTACCTACTGTGTCAACAATTAAATGAAACATTATTTAGGAGAGGCAAATGAATGCCTAATGAAGTTATTGCGCATACTGTACAAGTTTTTAAAAAAAAAAAAAAACAAAAACAAAACACACAACCAAAACCAAACAACACCATGTATAAAATGCTTCCTGCATGCATCCTTCATTGGATTCTTTAATGGCAAAGTGGAAGGAAATAACCTGACATTGTCT
>JAOBAS010000072.1:50183497-50198277 GCA_025311575.1 Elanoides forficatus | reverse complement strand
CCTGGAGCACCTCATCCCCCTCCTTCTTCATTGACATGGTTGTGTGCAGAGTTGTTTTTTCCCCTTCTTAAATATGTTATCCCAGAGGCACTACCACTGTTGCTGATGGGCTCAGCCTTTGCCAGCGGTGGGTAATTCTTGGAAGCGGCTGTCATTGGCTCTATTGCACATGGCGGAAGCTTCTAGCAGCTTCTCACAGAAGGTTCCCCTGTAGACCCTGTAGCTATGAAAACTTTGCAACACATACCCAATACAGGTTGTTTCTAAAACATCTTGTATGTACATGTTCCAAAGCATTTATTCTTCATTTTTTTTGGGTAGATGTGGTTGACCACATGACTACTTAATAGCAATTATATTGATAATGTTCTTTTTTCCTCTTCCTTTTATTTTTTTTCATAGTGAATAAGGTTATTAGACTTAAAAATTATAAGGCAGAATTAGAAAATAGAAACTGTATGTGGAATATAAACTATAATGACCTTGAAAACTTGTTGCTGTTGTCACGTCTTAGTGTGCAGAACAACATTGACAAAGAATTATTCAACTATAGACAGTAAATTATATTCTCTTTCTTGAGAGAAATCATCATTCCCTCTAAGATAATATAGCATCTTATAAAGAAAAACTGACCCTTTCTGTGACTTGCTCTCTTCCCCCTGCTGCTTGTATGCTCAACAGCTAAAACCTGGCAAAATAGAGCAGAACTCATAACTTGATTCTAATATGTTAACCTGTTACACTTTTTAGTTTCCCTAAGACAAAGAGAGACTTTAGAAGAAAAAGTATGTCTGGACTTTCTAAAATTTTCTGGGTTTACTTTTTACCTTTCCTTAAAAGATTTTTATTGTTTTTGCACTGTGCAAGTTAACATATAAAAATGTGCTTTTGAAACAAAACAATGGCTTAAATCAGGTTTAGGATACAAAATCTAGGAACAGAAAGACCCTTCACAGAAAATGGTGTTTGGAATGGACTTCAGACTCTAGCACTTCATGACTGGAGTGCTGCAATCAATTGCTATAAGCTGTTCAGAAGGGACAAGCAAGGAAGGAGGGGCAAGGGGAGTTGCCTCCATGTAAAAAAAAATAATTGATTGACTGCACAGAAAAAAACTTTGAAAAAACAGTGACGAACAGGTTGACAGCTTATAGGTAAAAATCAGGGGCCAAGCCAACAAAAGAAATCTTATGTCTGGTGTTTACTACAGGCCACTTGACCAAGGGGAGCCTGTTGATGAAATGTTCTTATTTCCACTATGGGAAGCATCAGACTTGCAGGCCCTGATCCTGCTGGGGAACTTCTGCCACCTTGACACTGCTGAAAAGCAGAACAGCAAGCTGTAAGTGGTACAGGAAACTCTTGGATGGCATTAAGGATAACTTCTTAACTCAAGTGATTGATAGCCTGACCAGAAAAGAAGCTTTATGAGACCTGTTGCTCACCAACACAGAAGAACTAATTAGGAATGTCAAGACTGGTTACAGCCCTGATGGAATTCACAATCTTGAGGGATATGGGCCAGGTGAAGAGGAAAGTTAGGACACTGAATTTTAGGAGAGAGAACTTTCAGTTGTTTACAGAATTAGCACAGAACTCTCAGTTCCCACATGTAAGAAATCGGGCAAGGAAGGCAGGAGACCAGCATGGCTCAGTGTTGTGGCTTAACCCCAGCAGACAGCTAAGCACCACACAGCTGTCACTCACTGCCCACCCTCCATGGTGGGCTGTGGGAGAGAATTGGAACAGTAAAAGTGAGAAAATTCAGTGGTTGAGATAAAGACAGTTTAATAAGTAAAACAAAAGCTGCACACATAAGCAAAGGAATTTATTCTCCAGGAAAGCAGGGCTTCATCACATGAATGGCTACTTGGGAAGACAAATGCCATAACTCTAAATGCCCCCACTTCCCACTTCTTCCCCCAGCTTTTATTGCTAAGCATGGTGCCATATGATATGGAATATTCTGTCACTTGAGATCAGCTGTCCCAGCTACATTCCCTCCCAGCTTCTTGTGCACCCTCAGCCTACTGCCTGGCAGGGCAGAACTGGAAACAGAGAAAGCCTTGATGCTCTGTAAGCATTGCTCATCAGTAACTGAAAAACAGCAGTATGATATCAACACTGTTTTCAGCACAATTCCAGACTATAGCAACATACAGTCAGTACAATCAGTAAGGACCTCCTGGTCAAACTGAAGTGTAAGAAGCAAAGGCACAGGCAGCAGAAACAGGTATGTGTATCCTGAGAATAATGTAGAGACGCTGCCCAGATGTGTAGGGATAGGATTAGTAAACCTAAGGCACAGTTAGAACTGATCTTGGTGAGGTATGAGAAGAATAATAAGAGCTTTTATGGGTGCATTGGCTGGATAAGGAAGATTAAAAAAAAAGGTATCTGCACTGGTAAACAAGAAGGAGAGGTGGTGACAACAGACATGGAGAAAGCTGAGGTACTCCACAATTTTTCGCCTCAATTTTCACTGGCAGTTGCTCTTACTATATCTGTTGAGTCCCTGAATCTCAAGGCCGGGACTGGGGGAATGATTTCCCACTCATCACAGGAGAAGATCAGGTTCAAGATGACCTGAAGATCCTGAATATACACGCGGCCATGGGACCTAATGAGAGCCACACTCCACCATATTTGGCCTTTGACATGGTCCCCCACAGCATCCTTCTCTCTAAATCGAAGAGATATGGATTTGATGGGTGAACTGTTTGGTGGATGAGGAATTGTTTAGATGGTCACAACCAGAGGGTAGCAGTCAACATCTCAATGTCCAGATGGAGATCAGTGACAAGTGGTGTCCTTCACGGGTCTGTACTGGGGCCAGTACTGTTTAATATCTTTATCAATGACATAGTGGGATCAAGTGCACCCTCAGCAAGTTTGCAGATGACACCAAGCTGAGTGGTGTAGTTGACACACCTGAGGAATGGGATGCCATTCAGAGGAACCTGGACAATCTTGACAGGTGGACCTATGTAAACCTTATGAGGTTCAACAATTCCAAGTACCTGGCTTGGGGCAACCACTGGTATCAATACAGGCTGGGGGATGAAGGGATTGGGAGCAGCCCTGTGGAAAAGGACTTGGGGATACTGGTGGATGAAAAGCTGGATATGAGCTGGCAATGTGTGCTTGCAGCCCAGAAAGCCAACCGTATCCTGGGCTGCATCAAAAGAAGTGGTCAAGGGAGGTGATTCTGCCCCTCTACTCTGCTCTGGTGGGATCCCACCTGGTGTACTGCATCCAACTCTGGAGTCCTTGATACAAGAAAGACATGGACCTGTCGGAGCAGGTCCAGAAAGAGGGCCATGAAAATGATCAGAGGGCTGGAACACCTCTCCTACGAGGAAAGCCAGAGAGAGTTGGAGTTGTTTAACCTGGAGAAGAGAAGGCTCTGGGGAGACCTTATTGCAGCCTTTCAGTACTTAAAGGGGGCTTATAAGAATGATGGGGACAAACTTTTTAGTAGGGCCTGTAGCAACAGGACAAGGAGTAGTGGTCTTAAACCAAAAGAGTGTAGATTCAGACTAGATAGAAGGAAGAAATTCTTTACAATGAGCATGGTGAAACACTGGAACAGGTTGCCCAGAGAGGTGGTAGATGCCCCATACCTGGAAGCATGCAAGATCAGGCTGGACAGGGCTCTGAGCAACCTGATCTAGTTGAAGATGTCTTTGCTCATTGCAGGCGGGTAAGACTAGATGATTTTTAAAGGTCCCTTCCAACTGAAACTATTCTATGATTCTATGATATGTGAAAAGCTGTGGCAATCATGCAAAGTCCCTAGTGACTGAAAAAAGGGAAACATCATTCCCATTTTTTAAAAAGGTAAAAAGGAGGACCTTGGGAGCTATCAACCAGTCAGCCTCACCTTTGTGTCCACTAAGATCATGGAACAGATCTTCCTGGAAGAAAGGTCGAAACATATGGAAGAGAGGGAGGTGATTAGAGACAGCCAACATGGCTTCACCAGTGCAAATTGTGCCTGACTAATCTAATAGCCTATGATGGAATGACTACATCAGTGGACAAGGGAAGAGCTATGAATGTCATCTACCTAGACTTCTGTAAGGCCTTTAACACGGTCCCGCATACATAACATTCTTGTCATTAAATTGCAGAGATATGTGTTTGATGGGTGCACTATTAGGTGGATAAGGCACTGGTTAAATGGCAGCGTCCAAAGAGTTATAGTTAATGGCTCAATGTCCAAGTGGAAATGAGAAATGACTAGTGCCCTTAAGGGTACTAAGTGTAATGGGACCAATACTATCCAATATCTTCATCAATGACAGACAGTGGAATTGAGTGCAGCCTCAGCAAGTTTGAAGGTGACACCAAGCTGAATGGTGCAGTTGATATGCTTGAGGGAAGGGATGCCATCCAGAGGGACCTTGACAGGCTTGAGGAGTTAGCCCATGCAAATCTCATGAAGTTCAACAAGGCTAAGTGCAAAGTCCTGCACCTAGGTCAGGGCAAACCCCAATATCGACACAGACTGGGAGATGAAGGGATTGACAGCAGCCCTGCGAAGAAGGATTTGGGAATATTAGTGGGTGAAAAATTGTGTATGAGCCAGCAATGTGTGCTTGCAGCCTAGAAAGCCAGTCATATCCTGGGCTACATCAAAAGAAGTGTGGCCAGCAGGTCAAGGGAGATGATTTTCCTCTTCTACTCTGTTCTCATAAGACCCCACCTGTACTGCATCGAGCTCTGGATGAGTACAGAAAGAGATTAACCTGTTGAAGCAGGTCCAGAGGAAGGCCGTGAAAATGATCAGGTCCTAGAAAACCTTTCCTGTGAAGAAAAGCTGAGGATTGGGATTGTTCAGCCTGGAGAAGAGAAGACTCTGAGGGGACCTTACAGAGGCCTTTCAGTATATAAAGTGGGTTTATAAGACAGAGAGACACTTTTTACTATGTCCTGTAGTGACAGGACAAGAGGCAACAGCTTTAAATTAAAAGAGAGTAGATTTAGATTGGACCTAAGGAAGAAATGTTTTACAATGAGGGTAGTGAGACATTGGAACAGGTTGCCCAGAGAAGTTGTGGATGCCCCACAACTGGAAGTGCTCAAGGTCAGGTCAGATGGGGCTTTGAGTAAGCTGATCTAGTGAAAGACTTCCCTGACTGTGGCAGGGGGGTTAGACTAGATGATCTTTGATGGTCCCTTTCAACCCAGTCCATTCTATGATTCTACAATCCTATGACTTTCTACTTTGACATACATCTTCCATTTCATCCTTACTGAAGGTCTTCAGTTGATTTTAATTGTCTTCAATGAGTCTACATTTCACATTCTTCTGTGAACTGCACAGTTACTTCAGTGACTCTTCATTGCTGCGATTATACTCAGTCTTTCTCTACACCATAATGCTAGGGATGATGAAGATTAAAAAAAAAAAGCCTTCTTTTTTTTTTTTTTTTTTTTTTCCCCTAGAAGCAAATTTCCCTTGTTTATACAGTAAAACCAGGAATTCTTCATTGAATGCCAAAAACTGTAGTCAGGGAGTAGTACTGCAAAGAGAAATTAATTTGGTATTTACATGTTCTCAGTTTGGACTATCCAATCTGACCAGAAAGCTTTCAGCTTTTGAATGTTTCTTTTATTGACAATAAGGCACTTCTGTCTTGGGAATGCAATCTTTTTTTTTTTTTTTGAAAAAGTTTTTTCTGTCAGGAAAATTGTTGTCTTCCACAAGCTTGGAATGGTGACTCTAGGCCTTAGCAGTTTCTTTCATGAGTAACACCTGGCTCTCTTGACCTTAACTGAATGTCATTAACCTCCATCAGGCAAGAATTCAGCTTTGCGGTTTGAACTATACAACCAAACCAAAAACTGCATTATATTTAACATTATGTGAAACTGGTATTATTATCAGATGTCACTACATATTAGCTTGCACACTTCATTACATGCTATCCTGAACATCAGTGTCCACTGCAAACACATTTTTCATAGTGGAAATAAATTTGAAAAGTGAGATATTTGTTCTCATTTTAAAACACATTATGTCAATCTGGTGAGACAGCATTGTTTTGTGTGATCTTCTTCTACTTCTGTTTCCATACTTCAAGCATTAGTACTTCACAGTTAGAAATTATCTGAATTCTGAGTATAAAGTGTAAAATATAAGTTTTACTTGTAGGCAGAGTTTGCGAAGATAGCACAGGAAAATTTTCCTGTAAATTACTGTGGCTACAGTATTATACTTGCAGATTCTCAGGTGAAGCAGTCTGTGTTAGAGTAAAACACTCTGGAGTCCATGAAGACTTACAGATTTACAGATACCCTTGTGCAGTGGCTACATGTTCTGGGCTGTTCATTCTCAATTAGACTTGTTGCAACAATCTTAGAAAAATCAGTATCCTTTCACATGACAATTTAAAACCTTCCTCTCCATTTTCAGAGAAAGAGGACTTTCGAGAAGACTTTCACCTCCTCTCCATTTTGTTCCCTCATATAGAAGCCTTCACCAATTCATGCTAACTCACATTATTCTCCATCCTGGCAGTTTGTTACACTTACCTGTTTGCTATTGCAAATAACTTCTGAAAAACAATTACATAATTTTTGAGTAGTCAACAACATCTCAAGTACTGAATTTATCCTCTTTTGATCCCTGGCTTTTTCTTTTCCTTCCTAGATTATCTAAAACACTACAATTACAGCAATCTTTCTGCTTCTTTAGTTCAGTAATGTGAACTCTAAGTCACTCCTGTTCTGTTTGTTGGGGGTTTTTCTGTCATTTTAATACTTTATTTACAAATATAAGTTCTGTGCTTGTTTTTTCTTATTTTTTTAGCATTCTCTTCTTCTATGTTTGCTCTTGTATTAACCCACTTCTCTATCCACTATATTCTAGCCACTTCCTTCACTTCACTTCTGATGTTGTCACATGCTGTTGCAATGAAGGAAGCAAAAGAATTTGGAAATAATTCCTCAAATCAGTAAGAGATGAGAGGGAGTCAGAAATTACCCTTAGGCTGCAAAACTAATGACTCAGATTCGCCTGGCATTCTGTCTACAGATATATGCAGCAAAATGGCAGAGTTTAGAGGGAAAGATTAACAAGGTGGTGGGGTTTGGGTTTGGGTTTGTTTTTTTTTTTTCATTTAAAGCGGTGACAGGCAATATCAGAGAACGAGACACTATGAAAAATAAAAGTTAATGACAATAATAGGGAGAAAGAATCTTTTCTAGATTACTCCTGCATATCAACTTTGCTCTACATTAGTGTATTGCATTTGAGTGGCAAGGTTTTGGTAGCTGGGGGGCTGCAGAGGTGGCTTCTGTGAGGAGCCGCTAGACGCTTCCCCCATGTCCGATAGAGCCAGTGCCAGCTGGCTCCAAGATGGACCCACTGCCGAGCCCATCAGTGACAGTGGTAGCACCTCTGGGATAACATTTTAAAAGGGTAAAAAGTTGCTACACAACAAAAAAACCTGCAGCTGGAGACAGGATTGAGAATATGTGAGAGAAACAACTCTGCAAACGCCAAGGTCCGTGAAGAAGAAGGGGAAGAAGGCGCTCCAGGTGCCTGCAGCACCTGCAGCATTGTGAGGCAGGCTGTCCCCCTGCAGCCCAGGGAGGTCCACAGTGGAGCAGATCTCCACCTGCAGCTGTGGAGGACCCCACGCTGGAGCAGGCGGATGCCCAAAGGAAGCTTTGACCACATGGGAAGCCTGTGCTGGAGCAGGCTCCCGGCAGGACCTGTGATCCCATGGAGAGAGGACCCCATGTTGGAGCAGGTTTTCTGGCAGGACTTGTGACCCTGTAGGGGACCCATGCTGGAGCAGTGTGCTTCTGAAGGACTGCAGCCCATGGAAGGGACCCACACTGGAGCAGTTCGTGAAGAGTTGCAGTCCATAGGAAGGACTCACATTGGAGAAGTTCATGGAGGACTGTCTCCTGTGGGAGGGACCCCACGCTGGAGCAGAGGAAGAGTGAGGAGTCCTGCCCCTGAGGAGGAAGGAGCAGCAGACAAAAAGTGTGACGAACTGATCCCAACCACCATTTCCTGTCCCCCTGTGCCTCTTGGGAGGGAGGAGGTAAATAAAATTGGGAGTGAATTTGAACCCAGGAAGAAGGTAGGAGTGGAGGGAATGTGTTTTAAGATTTGGTGTTATTTCTTATTATTCTACTCTGATTTTGATTGGTAATTAATTTTCCCCAAATGGAGTCTTTTTTGCCCACGATGGTAATTGGCAAGTGATCTCTCCCTGTCCTTATCTCTATCCATGAGCCTTTCATCATATTTTCTCTCCTTTATTCATCTGAGGAGGGAAGTGATAGAGCAGCTCGGTGGGCACCTGGCATCCAGCCAAGGTCAACCCTTCACAATTAGTTAATTTTTTACTGGCCTTTTCCCATATCCAGAATTTAGCTGAAGTGTGGCTAATACCTTTATGTCACAGTAGAGCATACTACTACTCACTTTGCTAAATCTGTGTCCTAAAAGTCCTTAAAACCCTTAGGGAAAATATTCTTATTTCCCCTTAGATTTTGCAGATGCCTCCTCAGGCATCATAGTTCACTAGAGAACTGGGTTTGTACATATGGAAAACAATCATTACATATTTTTCATTAAACAATGGATTTGTGTCCATAAGGGAAAGAGATTGGACAAAAAGGCAAGGCAAAAACTCAGACAAAATGCAGCTTCAAAACTCTAAACTGATTATACTCTACTTCTTTCAGCAAACACAAATATGAAAGCAGGCATTTCTACTTTGTCCTAGCTATGCAGATTATAATAAAAGGATGTGAAATTAAATGCAGCACATTAGATTGAAACATAAATGTTAACTTCATTCAGATATATTCAAAACCAATTAGAGTTTTCCCAAGACAGATTATTAAAACTACTTGAGGTACATAAACAGTTCAAGGGAGTTGCTAGTTCATGTGAAATCACGTGAGTCATTTATTTTACTGAAAGAGTTTGCAAAATACCTGTAGGGATTCATACATAGATGCTGACCAGTGGATAAAAATACTAATTGAAAAAACAAGGACAAGTTCTCAGATGCTCATTAGCTACAAGTTTCATTTTTATGCAAGATTCAACTAAGGTGACCTTTTCTTATGAACCAGAGCAGAAATAGCTGTCATGAATGCTACGTATTCTGTAGTGACTTTCAGGCATTGTCTAAGAACACCTCACAAATAGTTATTATAAAGCTTTCTCCTTTAATTGATCTTATTATTAAAAATGTGTAGAACCCCACTAACTGCAGGAAGAAAATAATTCAAATTGCCTTTGTCATTATTTGTAAGTCAATGCAGTGCAGAAAAAAAAAAGCATTATGCCATTAAATTATATTCTAATAAAAATTAAACAAGGAGGACCTAAATAATGAATTTACATTCTTTTTACAATATCAGAGAGGGTACTTGCATAATTAAGAAAGCCAAAGGGTTGGGTTTTTTTTTTTCACTTATGTGCCTCAGTTGTGAGATGACTCATTAAATAGTGGAAAGCAGCACTATTTTTAAAGCTGAGGATTGAATTGTGCCTGGGGCTGAGACCTCCTTTATGTTCCTACCTGTGCAAATCCAGATCTTATCAAGAGATGTATAAAGAAGGTTTAGTTTAGGAATTTGTCAAGTCAATATTACAGAGAAGTTGTATAATTTGTAGTGCTGGAGTAAACTAACAGAAAATTACTAATCATGTGAAGAAACAATGATAATAAAAGCATTACACCTAGGTCCTCTGAATAACTAATGCTTGCAAGGCTGCTAACTCCAGGGAAGCCTTGCACAGTCATGGGCCGATTTAGAGCTACAGCATAGCCCACACCAAAAACAAAGAAGAGAAGGTGTTAAGCTGAATCTAGAAACCTAGCGAGACAGTTAAAAAAAGTTATCCTGAAGAATATACCTTGCTTATAACATGTAAAGCAAACTTTGACACTATAAAGCTGGCTTAAGTGAATGCCATTATAATGGAGAAAGTGACAAATTAGTGCCAACTTGATGTACAAAACTGGAACTATTTGTGCCATGAAGACAAAACAAACAAATTTGGCACACACAGCTCCCCACCCCCACCCCCCTTGAAGATGTTGAATGAAAAGTCTAGCATCCCACTGCCCAAGAATTGTTCATGGATGAGGTCTCACTCTAAAATTACTCCACAATTAGCAAGTTCAAAGGAATTTTTTTTGCATTCCAGAAGCTTTAGATTGCAACTATATTGCAGAATAGGAACCTGCTGTTCCTGCTGCAGGACAGTAAATATCTGATAATAGAGGGAGACTTCAAAGATCCCAAGAACATATGAAACAATCCGTTTTCTTTTTCTTGTACAAGACAAATTGAAAGATATTTTTTCATTCCTTTGGAAAGACAGAAAGTTTTGTGTTGATTATTACAGCCTTATGTGGGAAAATAACAGAAGAATGGCAAGGAGGATGGTAAACATGATCAAGTGACTTTCAGCTGGGGTGTTGAAAACAACATATATCATACTAACTGTTGTTTGGCCTTGTGTGTTGAGCAAGTAGAACCTCTCTGCTTAGATAATACAAGCTCGTGATAGACTTAGAGGAACCTTATAAAACATGCTTGAGATTCCTGATCTGCTGTGGGAAAGATCAAAGCACAGTGGTAAACTACACCTGTTCATATCCTCGAAATACAGGCAAAACCAGCAGGTTCGGTGATCCTCTATCACAGACCAAGCTCTGTGGTGCCTGCGTCCCTGCTTGTGTGCTTCTGCCTGGGTGCTGCTTCAGGGATCCCACGATTAGCAGGGTAACAAAAATAAATTTACTCTTTGCATTTCATCTGTGGTTTTGTGGTTGTTCCTGTGTCCTGCCTGTGCCAGCCAGCTCACACACCTTACAATGAGTATTACTCCATTAATATGATTAGTAGTGATAATGGAATGAAAGCAATGGCCATACAAAATGCTTTTTTCTACAGGTAACACTAGAATGTTCCCTTTTCCAGTGCTGTGAAAAGGAAATTTACATACAGGGGGTTGGCTAGGAGAACTTTTTCTACCATCACATTTGGGACTTCTGTCTATGGATACAACAGCATTCTCTACAATTTTGTTCTGCATTATGCCCAAGTAGAGTTGTGTGTTTTGTGTTTTTTCCACACTGCAGTATCAGAATATAGACCTTAGAAACAGAGTCTCAGAAACAGAGAAGTGAGAGCTTTGCATGAAAGGCAAGGATCTTATATCAACTCCTATAGGCTAGACCCTGAGCAAAAACTCTTTACCTGTCACAGTGAAATGTTTGTACTAAAGAGAATCTTTAAGTCAAGAAGAGCAGAAAATTACTTGTTTCTCAGTAAGGCGTATAATTTTTTTTACTGTCTTTTGAACTTCTTTGTCTGGATTGGCATTGGTATTTTTATCAGTTTATTTAGAGAATGTTGAAGAATCTTTGCCCTTTACTGTAATGTCTCTAGTCTATGAACTAGGTTGCATTAGTTTGTATTTGTATTCATACAAGTTCATTTGGCATGAATTAGAAAAGCCCTCTTTATCGTGTTATGGTTATAAGACTGTAGATTCAGAAAAGCAGCACCAACATGTAGTTAGGAATATATTGCCCATTATTCATTACCAATTTTACAGAAAGGATGTTACTGCAACCCTATGTTTGTTCATCAGACATTGATTATGAGAATATGTTACTGGATTGTTTGGATTTTTTTTAATCAAAGAGAATAGCAAAATACACAAGATAAATACCCTCAAATAATACCCTCAAAATCTCTACCTTTCATTTTGAATTGCTGTATATATTCATAATATCCAGTGGTTCTGAGCTGAGGCAATGTTTTTCTTTCCTAAGGAACATAAGTTTATCCTGTACTTAATCTTTGTTTTCTGAAAATAAGAGTACTTTTAAACACAATAATGAAGAACAGCCATGTAGCACACTATGTAACAGCTTTTCAAATATAATTCTCTTGAAATCACAACAATCTATTACAGTATGAAACATTGGTTAATATGGAAAAGCAGAGTCTGTCTCCTTTAATACAGCCTGGAATTCTATGGTCTTATTTTTTGTCTTTTCTTCTACAGCTCTCTCTCACAGCTGTTTTTAGAGAAAAACAAGCTCATTTGTAGATTTCAGACTTAAGAAGAACTTTGTTCTGTATTATTTTGACGTTTTTTCAAGTTAAAAAGGTGAAATTTAAAGTGTTGAACATCAAGTCATACAATTAAAAAACAACAAAAAAAGTGGTCTTTAGAACAAGAAAGGATCTTTTAATAACTGTCACAGAATGGCAGTTCAGAAGTGTGACTCTCGCTTCCTAGTCACATGGTGCTTTCTTCCAGTGTTTTATGTGACAGCTCCATTAAAAGAAAAGAAAATAATGACTTTGTAAACTGATTCTCTTTGCAAGGAAGAAGGATAAGTCAGTCCCTTCCGATGAAAATATATAGCTCTGTTCCACTCTGTAGAATTCTTTATCTTTGAAATGTCTTTCTTACTAAAAAAAAAAAAGTTCCAAAACAGCTACGCACACTCTTTCTCAGGCTGGGTTCCTGAGAATATCATATGTTACAGGACCAGTTTTTCCGAGATGATGAACACGTCTCTTTCTAATTTGTGTTACTGTACAAGGGGAGGAGTATTCCATTTTATTGTCTATTTGAATTTTGCCCACATGGTTCTAGCATTTGCAGAGTATTTACAGCTTGAAAGTGAAGACTCCTATGTAGCTAGCTGTTCCATAGAGACTCTGAAGTGGAATACCAAGCATGTGCTTATACGTATCTTTGAAAAGACATTGTAATTTAAACCAATATGGAGATATTGGAGTAAAATAGGCACAAAAACACATTCTAAGAACTGTATAGATCCATGCAGAGGAACTGAATACCTTTCTACAGCTAAGGATATGTAATTCCCTTAGACATTCAGGCTCTCACTTTTGAAATATATTTAAGGTCGTTTACAATTTTTCTTAAATAGACAGAAAATTTTCCATCATAAATTATCCATTGGAAAGGTAAATATATTTGCACAAGTAGATTTTTACCCACATAAAATTAAAATACTAAAATTAAATACGTGCATCAAAAATTATGCATTACCACTGAAAATATCTCATTTCCAATATATTTTTGAATACTCAGTTTAGATCTAGTAATACTTCTTTAAATAAAGATTAAAGTATTTTGTTATAAAAGAGATTGTTAAAAAGGACAGAAAGAAACAAGACTGTTGCTTACAGTATTGAGTGGTAATATCCACAACACTGCCTCTCTGCGTTGTTTCTGGCTATTTCCTGCACATGCTGCCGTAGAGCCTTTTCTGAAGAGTTACAGTAACAGCCAAAACCATGACGGTAGCAGCTCATGGGATTTAAAACATTCTGTCTGTGTCTGGGTCTTTCTGTCCCACTCCTATCTGAATAACCTTTCTGCTGTTTCTTTGGAGAGTACCAGCTGAGTAGCCATTACTCATTATTTCTCTTCCAGACTACTTAAACTCTTATTTTTATCAATATTTTACAAGTAATATGATATCATTTTGATCCTTTTCCATCTCATATGATATAGCCTCTTTCAGATATTGAATGATTGCTAGACTGAACTCTCTAATAGCTCAGGAGGGTGACTTAGTATTCATATAGTTTGTGAAAAGTTATGCATAACTGTAATAAAATTAAAAGCAAAAGACAAAAAGAAATTAAAACAAAAATACAAAAAAAAACCCACAAAAAAGTAGAATAACAGGCCAAATTCTCAATCATTATAAAACAGCACAAATTCCTTACCAAAAGGCAGATACCTATTCATTAGCTGCAAATCCAGTTCCTCACCATAATAGATAATCTGAGGTAAATGAACAGATGTACTCTTTTAGAAGACCTTTTGTTTGAAATGGTTCAAGTTGCAGAATTTCTGTTCAGTTCCTCATACTTGCCACCAGGGAACTCTCATAATCTGTAAAACTGTGACATCATGTTCACATATCAGCTTGCATATTTATGAGAATTGCTTCCCCCAAACAAACACTCCCAAATACTAACAAATACACAGTATTGAAGCAGTTGAGTCTTTCCAATCTGTCTTATTGACACATGCTTCCACAGCATTTCAGTATCACAGAACTACAAAGTGGCTGAAGCTGGTCAGCAGCTCTGGAGATCATCTAGTACCATCTCTGCTTGGAGCTGGTTTGCTCAGGGCCATCTTCAGGCACATTTAAATACGTCTAAAAAATAGATACTCTACAACCTCTCAGGGCAACCTGTGCCAGTCTTTGGCCAACCTCACTATAAAATAAATAAATAAATAAATAAATAAAATTTGTTGTGTTAAAACAGAATTTTCTGCATCTCAGTTTGTGCCCATTGGCTTTTGTCTTGTCATTGAGTACCACCAAGAAGTGTTAGGTTTATTATCCTTACTTCCTCCCCATCAGGCATTTGTACACATGGAAGAGATTCATATGAGTTTTCTTTTCTCCAGGCTGAGCAGTCTCAGCTCTCTCAGACTTTCTTCATATAAGTGATGCTCCAGTCCATGAACAAACTTGGCCCTTCACTGGACTGTCTCCAGTATGTCCATGTCTCTCCTGTACTGAAGAGCCAGAATTGGACACAGTACTCAAAAGGTGGCTTCATCCATGTTGAGGAGAGGGTAAGGATCACCTCATTCTACCTGCTGGCTCCTCCTAATGCAGCTTAGGAAAAGTTAGCCGCCTTTGCCACAAGGGCACATTGCTGGCTCTTGCTCAGCTTGGTGTTCACCAGGACCCCCAGGTCCTTTTCTGCAAAGC
>JAOBAS010000072.1:50168312-50182697 GCA_025311575.1 Elanoides forficatus | reverse complement strand
TCATGCATCATGCCGGTCACCTCATCATGGAAAGCTGTCAGGTTGGTCAGGAATGATTTTGCCTTCATGAATCCATGCTGACTGCTCCCAACCACCCTCCTGTTCTCAGTAGGTTTGGAAATGATTTCCAGGATTCTTTGCTCCATGACCTTCCCAGGCATCAAGGGGAGACTGACTGGCTTTTAGTTCCCCAGAGCCTCCTTCCTGGCCGCCTTGGAGGCAGGTGTGATATTTGCTTTCTTCCAGGCCTCAGGAACATTGTCTCATCATCACGGCCTTTCAAAGGTAGCCAAGAGTGGCTTTGCAATGACATCACCCAGCTCCCTCAGCACTCAAGGGTGCATCCCACCAGTTCCCCAGGACTTGTGTCTGCCCAGTTTATACAGGTGTTCCCTGACCTGATCTTCCTCCACCAAAGTAAGTCTTCCTTGCTTCAGGCTTGCCCACAGGTCTCAGGGACTCAGGGGCCAGACCTGAAAGTGAGTCTTATCAGTGAAGAGGGAGCTAAAAAAGACACAGACCTCACTGGCCTTTTCTACATCCTTTGTCATCAGGGTCCTTGCCCCATTCAGCAGCAGGCCCTCATTTCCCCCATCTTCCCCTTGCTTCACATCCCTCACCAGACTGAACCCTATGTGGCTTTTGGCTTACTCCATCTTTGCATGCTTGGACAAGTGCCTCTGTATTTCCCCTGGGTCTCCTCTCCCTGTTTCCACCTCCTCTACGCTTCTTTTTTTCTGTTTGAGTTGAGTCAGGAGCTCCATATTCATCCATGCAAGCCTTTTCCACCTCTGCTTGATGGCCTGCTCATCAGGACGGACCATGCCTGAGCTTGGAGCAGGTAATCCTTGAATATGAACCAGATCTCCTGGACACCTCCTCCTTCAGGACTGTATCCCATGGGATTCCTCCAAGGAGCTCTCCAAAGAGGCCAACATTTGCTCTTCTGATGTCCAAAGCTGTGACCCTGCTTTTAGGCTTGTTCCCTTCTCAGCATCCTAAAATCCACCATCTCAGGGACAGCACAGCCAAGATTACCCCCAGCTTTTACATCCTCAGCCAGTTCATCCTTGTTTGTAAGTGTCAGGTCCAGCAGAACCACCTCCACTCATTGGCCCCTCAATCACCTGTGTCAGGAAATTGCCATCAAAGCACCCTAGAAACAGCCTACATTTCTTGTGTATTCCTGTGTTGTCCGTCCAACAGGTATCAGGGCAGTTCAATGCTCCCCATGAGGACAAGGGGCTGTGAAAGTGAGGCTTCTTCCAGCTCCTGAAGAAGACATCATTTTCTTATTCTTCCTTTTCAAGGTGATCTGTAGCAGATACCCACTACAATGTCACCCACTTCAGTCTGCCCACTAATCTCGGCTTACAAGTTCTCAGCTGGTTTATTGTCCATCCCAAGGCAGATCTCCATACATCCCTGCCACTCTTTCACACGAAAAGCAAATCCCCTACATCAACAGCCCAACTCTTCCTAAAGAACCTGTATCCATCCATGACAGCATCCAATCATATGAGTTATTCTACCATGTCTCCACAATCTCAGTGAGATCCTAGCCCCAGAACTGCATACAGATCTCTAATTCCTCCTGTGTGCTTCCCATGCTGCATGCATTAGTGATGTACAGGTACTTCACCCAGTCTTGCCGATTTCCCAGAAAATGTGTGAGCTTAGCTGATACTTCCACCCTGTCCACATTTCCTTATTTGTGTGTATACATTGAGGTAGCCTGACTTCAGCCTTGTTTCACTGATCATAAGGCCTCTTGTGCCACAACAGCCTGCACGGTCTTTGCAAACCCTGACCACCACATTCAACAATCTAAACTTTGTTTTGCTTTGAAGTTTTGGGTCAAATGTACCTCAGAATCCACATTACCACTAGATAAAAAATCAGCATGTGAAACAAAGATTTGAATCAGCAGAAAGGGGTGCCAGTGGCAAAATTCACAAGAAAAAGTGTTATTTCAAGAAGAAAAAAAAAAAAAAGATGTAATAGCATGTGTCAGCTTAGAAAGACCATTGCCATTGACTGTTTCACTCCTTATGTCAGTAAAACCTCTCGAAATAAAGCTGAAATCAGTGGGACTTTTGCTTTTATTAAGACTACATGAAAGGTGATTACATATACAATTGGGAACTCTCTGAGTTTGCTAGGTTCCCTTGTAAATTATTTCTTTTGGGTCTGTGTGCTGGGCATGGCACATGTGGGAATGGCATGGATCACCGAAATGTGTCCTCAGGAAAGCTAATTGATTCTATAGTTATTCCTATCTTTAGGTAACCATTAGTTATTCAGAAATGTTCAGATTGGTTAATCAGTAACCTCTCTGGAGGTTTACTTGGCAAACAACTGATGAATATACTGATGCCAGATAACAAACAAACAAACAAACAAATGTATGTATCAATATTGTTGTCATAATGTTATTTCACATTCTTTTAACCCCTGATAGTCTGAAACATTCTGAATGAAGATGTAGCTTCCTGTAGATTGAAACAAGCAAGTTGGTGCTCTTAAGTCTTACTGCTGCTTTCTAAGCTCTTTGTAATTATGTGTTACTTAGCAGGAAGGCTAGATAAGCCATAACTACAGATTTTCAATCAAACTGAAAGAAAGGGAGCCTGTATAACTCATAAGATAAAGTGGTTCAGGCATTAGTGAGTTATACTGCTGCATTATGAGTGGGATTAAAAAAGAACAAAATGTAAATGAAAAACAAGATATCAGTCACTCCCACTGGAAATCATAGCATAACAGTTAATAATATATATATTGCATTTTAATTAAGCTATGAGCTGCGGATGTTTTGTTACTGAATTTAAATTCTTATGTTAGAATGGAGTACACCATCTTACAAGAATTTTATGGGAGGATAGAAGCTTTTTGTTAGCATCAATCCTGATTACATCTGGATTGGTTTAAAAATTATTAGATGTTTTGTCTGATCTGAAGTAAAATCTTCAGATTACTGGCATTCAAAACTTATAACTTGTAATTTATAAACTTTCAACTTTTTAACCTAATGTCAAATAGACAAAACATTTCATCTCAAAATTATTCCCGAGAAGTATTTGTACATTTATGTATATGTGTATTAGTATAGATATGTATATGTGTATTAGTATATATATTAAAATAAATATATGTGCTGTGTGTATATAAACATAGAATATGGTATGTATATATGTATTTTACATGATAAACATTGTACAGTTACTGGTTGTACATTTCTCTGACTGAACTGTGGCAATTTTTCTGTTTTAAATAAACATAAATAATTCTGACTACCATGATAGTAAAATATAAAATAATATACCTTTTTTAAAATCAAGCTGACATGCTGGCTAGAGTGCCTCCCAGACAAATTAGTGCTTGCTACATTTTGTTTTGCTTATTGAAATTGTTTTGGAGCAAGAAGCATGACTGCAAGGAAAAATCTTAAAGAAATATCAATGCATATGAATGTATTTCTTTATAGTCCAGGATGACTGAAAAAGCCATGCAAATAGGTGTAAAATGCCCTTTCTTTCCCTATCCAAATATTAAATCACACCACAGCTGGATTGGCAGCAGTATAAAACCATCAATTTCTTTGAATGAATGTGAGAGGAGATGGGAGAAATCTTCAGTCATTAGCTGCTCCTTACAAACCACAAACCACAGTGCTAAGCTGCCAGAAGATGCAGACTCTTGCTGAACAATCTCTGACTCCACTTCTAACTCTTCTAGTTAAAGAAGAATAAAATCTGTGAAGGAACTGGCATGTAATAGGTAGTGTATCTGAGAACCCAGCTAAGAGTTAAAGGAAGGTTATGTCAGAAACAGTGCTGGGGGTTTTCATTTCTATGGGAAGAGGAAGCGCTGGACTAAGCATTGTGCTGTGGTAGCCCCAGTGGCAATGAGACACTCAGAGTTTTCCCAAGAGAGCTGCCAGCTGCCAGGTAGGACACTGACAACCTGTGTGCTGCAGCTGTGAACATAGAACAGCCCAGACTGAAGATTTTTCCAAGAGTTGCTTAGGGTCACGTTCCTTCCTTGATATCAGAAATTCATATGGTTGAAGCACAGACCACCCCCTGGGAGTGGGTCACAGACCAAAGTGAGGCTATTGTAAGTCACGCATATGTCTCTGAATTGTCAGAATTCAAGGCTACCCTGTCCTTATGCTCTGAAGACTGCAACATGTGGCAGACCCTTTCTAGAAGAGAGGGGCAGCGGCACACATATACCCCTGTACTCCCTTACCACAAGTTTTACCATCACACATTATTTTCTTATATAAATGTTTTTGTTGTTGACACAAATCAGTTGTTTTATTTAAAATATCATAAGCAAAGACTCAACATAAATATGATTAATTTATGTCTCTCTGTCAAATATGTTTATATGGAAAAATAATATACTGCCTGCACCCTAACAAGCTGCAAATACAGTATAATATTGAAAAAAATAACTACAATGATGCCTGTCTCCAAAGAGAAAGAACAAGTGTAAGGTGATAATCATAATTTAAACTCATGAGATTGTGCTGTAAAGATAAAAGAAACTAAAAGATAAAAAGATGAAAACTGAGAAGAAAAAGCTCAGCTGAAGTTGGTTAAGATTGTCTGGGAACCTCAATGTGAAAAATCAAAAGCCATATAAAAGCCAGCCTTTGCACATTTTTATCATAATTATATACAGGTTAGATAAGCTATAACCTGAAATGAGCCTGATTTAAAATAATCACATTAAAAGATTATTGTTTCCAAGATATAAAGTGACTGATAGCACATTTTATACAATGTTTTCCTTGTAGTTAGCTATATATTATTGAAAAAGATCTATGACAATCCTTCTGGTTGAAACCAAGGACTGTTTCATTAGTTCTGGAAATGGTAGAAGTGGTGAACTTCCTGGAAGGAAAAGAAAAATCATAGAGAGGGTCTGTTTCTCAGCAGAGTTTTTAGTGTTTCAGAACTATGGTTCATGTCATTGACTTCTCTACAGTTGTGACCTGAACTAAGGTGTCAGTTTTCAAGGCAACATCTGTAATACAGATGTCTATCTGCTGGAAGCTAGACTGAAACCAGTAACTTGGTTTAGGTAAACTGAGGGAAAATATTTATGACCTTTGTTTTCTCCTGGCCTATACTTGACTTACATTGGTAATTAAGACTTCGAAAGATACAGATCTTTACAAACACAGCACTATGGCTCATCCAGTCAACAGCAGTATATATTTAAGATAACATTTTGTTCTGTTTTGACTTCTACACTAATAAAAAATACCTAATTCGAATCTTTGGAAAGAGCCTCCCCACTTTTCCAGCCTTTTGAGTTCTGTGAGAATGCTAGGAAAAAATACAGTAATAATGGCAGGTTAGCTGGGAAATCCAGGCACTAAAGTTGTTACCCTGGAATCCCTTTGCTTACCTGCTAAGCTCCTGCTTTCTGATGAGAAGTTTTCCATTTAAATTGCTGCATTTTCTGTATCTATGTTTTAATCTCTAAATGATATGTTATTGTTGAGAGCCCTCAGTGCTTCATACTAGAGACTGTTTGTCACACGCTATTTAAAATCAAGATATTAGTAGCCTTAGGGGCATTTCATTTCCCAATATCTTAATTGACAGGTTTTGAGGTTTATGAATGTATATTTTATACATTAAATTGAGCATCCTATTACATGATATAAATGTTTCATGAAAAGATGTATGCTTTCTTTAATATATGAAGTACAATATCCTTAGAGAGGAAGAGAGAGAAACTGAAGATTACAGTTTATGATCCATAGACATTACAAAGTCTTTGTATATGTTTCTTGTTATTATCACACATTAAATTTTATGATAATGAGTAGTAACAGCTTGTGTATGAACTCTGGGTTTTGGTTTAAACACATCGAAAGGGACACTAATCACATCTATAATAATCAGTTGCTAAAATGAAATGTCTCCGCATGAGTAAGGAATTTTATATTGCTGTTCAGAAGTTATGGCAGCATATAGTTTTCTAGGTTTAAATGAATGAAAACATATTTTTAGTAATGCCTTTCAGTGCAAGAGGAAGTTTGGGCAACATGGTCAGCTGTCAAGCAGAGGTTATGTCACTGCTGAAATAATATATTGAGTATCTCTGCCATGTGCTTATGGCAATTTACAGTAAAAGGCATGGAGTTTGTCAAATAAGAACCAAACCAGGGATATTTTTTCCAAGCATTTTACGCATAACCTTGCTCTTGTAAAAAAGTAATCAGCATTCTTGTAGCAAAATGAACATTGTCTCTAGCTGAAAAGCTGGACATCATTCCAGGTCAGTGCAACTAACTCTGGAACAACATTAACAGAAATTTGCCTTTACATATGTTGCCCCTCAAGCTAGTTAGAAAATGCTACATAATTTCCAGGGAAAAAGATAAACAAATAACTTTTTTTTCCCCATAAAACTCTCAGTTATTTTCAGTTAACTGAGGCATGAAAAAAGATTAATTCTGAAAATATGAATGTTTATGAATCAATTTGTATATTATTCTGAAAGGAATTTCAGTAATCACAATAGCACTGCAAATGCAATAATCTGCACGACTACAGTTGGTTTGGGGCTTTTCTAATTTTGTTGAGACAGTAGAAAAGACAAAATATCTCTGAACTCATTGACTGTGTTTATCTTAGTAATTATTGTAGCATGATGGGTGCTGACCTGTGGAATAAATCACTAGTGGCTAAGAACGTGCTGTCTACCTGACACACGTTGTTAGCTCAAACTAGGGCATGGCCCCATGGACCAAGTTCCTGACCACAGCTGGAGTTCATTGTGTGCACATACTCCTGGAGCACATCTTCTGGTGTATTTTCATCCAAAAATATTTCAGTTATATGCTCCAAGACCACTCCAAAATGCAGAACAGAGCATGGTATATGGGAACAACTGGATAATGCATTTATTACACTTCTATGTTACTTTTCAAATTATCACCCAGATTGCCCAAATTCTCCCCAGTTTTTGCAATTAAATCTTAAAAACTGATCCTCAAGAACAGGGGCATCAAACTACTCTGTTCAGTATTTCTGGATTAAGGAAATACACCTTAAGTGAGAAGACAAGAGTTTATAGTGAATCAACCTTTAGTCTTAACATTCTAAGAATTATTTGTCCAGTAGTGATACCAAAAGTTGTAGTCCATGTTTTCCAATTATGTCATCTCAATTACACTTTATACTCTTCCACTGGGTCCTAAAGTCAATGGTATCAGTCTTTTTTAGGAAGAATATGGGGATGCAGAAAGTAATTTTCTTGTGTTTTTAGAAATGCAAGTTCTGTGTTAGGGGAGCGTGATGTTGATGGTGTGTCCTCTTTCTCCTCTTTCTGGGATCATTTTCATATGTTTGCCAATTTACTTACCAGATCTTTTTTCAATGGTTCCTAGTTCTACATTATACCCCAATTTAATGTTCATGACTTCACTTGCGGAGGAGACTTATTCTTTGTTTTCTTTCTTACATTTAAAAGTTGGTTGTACACATATCCAAAAGTTACTTTCCTTTAATAAACCAGTAATCAATCATCTGTGACTTGTGCTTATAGACCTGTTGCTTCTGCTTCCATTTCCAAAACCTTTGCTTTCATCTTGTGCTTGTACTTTTGAGGTCTCTGTTGCCATTCCCTTTATGTCCAACAGCCCTCAAGATGTGGTTCCTCAGTGAACAGTTTTAGTGTAAAAAAGCTTATGACAATTTTGTTTTACTTTAGTGGATATTGAGAGTTCCTAAATCTTGGATTTATTTAATACTTCTATTTCAGTTTAATTCTTAGTTATTACAGATTAACACTGGAGAACAGGTGTTGCCTTGAGATAAATTGGCATTATTTTATTGACCAAAATTTAGTTTAGAAACTTAGTATGTAATGGCAATTACTGTCGGATAGATGAAGTGTCAATCTCATCTAAGATTGTCCTATCAGCCTGCACATCTTAAAAACCCCACCAAAACAACACAAAATGAAAGAACTTAAAAATTAAAATCAAAGAAAAATAAAATTGGTTATGTCACCATAGCTACTACCAAACTGTTCACCCCATCCAGAAATTTTGGAGTTTTGAAGCATTGAGGTTTGAATATTTCTACCTTTTACATAAAATAAAGATGGGCATAGAATTCTCAGACCATTATCAGGTTAAGTATTTAAAGAACTGTTGCTCTTTCTGGATAACTGTTCATTGCACATATCCTACGTATAGCTAACAATTTAGCCTAACTTGTTTCATGTACAGGCAGAAGAAAAGCAAGAAGAAAATGTCTCAAAGCATGTGTTAAAAACACACACAAAAAAACTCTAAAAAGGAAAGTGTGACCATGATTTTTGAAGGTGCACTGACTCAAATACCGTTCCACTAATCTATAGTAAAATTCTCCTTAGTCTAACAGGTGATGATCAGATTCTTTAGGTATTTGTCTTTTGTTTCTGCATCATTTCTTTCTGTTTGTAACTTGCAGTGTGTTACTGTCTCTTTACATAATCTTAGCTATCTAGATTTTCCCTAACCTACATGTAATCTTGCCTAGACAATAATTTCACATTAACTCATGCTAATGTATGCATATGCAGAACTTGAAGTTAGAGGGATTTGAAGTGTTATACTAATTATATGGGACTTGGATCCTAAATCATGAACTGTTCACATTCTGTACTTAGGTTATTTGCATACAGTGTCTATGTAAATGCTGTAGGTTTAAAGCAGCACGCTATAACATAAAAAAAAGCTATGACTTTCTTTTTAAATAAGGTGACTTCTTCTTTCTTTAAATATGAAAAATAATAATTAATATATTTATTATTCTTGCTTAATCATATGAAGGTATTAATGTAATTTAGTGTTAATAATATGGGCTCAGTAGACTTACATAATTGTCTTAGTCATAGCTTATGCCCCACAAAGATAATTAAGATTGGTTTGGTTGTCATTTGCTTACAGTGGTAAGATTCAATCTGGAGTAGATTAGAAGAGTCCTGTTTTAAATATGACACTGCTCTCAAAGATGTGAATGAAATTTAAACACAGACTTCTTCATAGTCTTGATATTATAAGATCGTGTATCTAATTTATTCTTTGATTGGTGCATGCAATGACTGGTAATTAAGAAGGTGCATGAATCTTGGCCACATAGCTGTGACTTAAAGTTTATAATAAAAGTCAACTTGTAAAGTAAATGAGGAAAGGACTTTTCAGGCTGCAAAAGAGGTGTCTGTTTAATCTATTCTGTGAAGCTGCAAGCATCAACTGCCATCAGCAACCCCTCTTTGTCATAACTTTTGATGTGTCCTTGAGGCCCTCTTACCCTTGTAGAGGGAATTGAAAATAAACACATGGTGACAGCAGTGAAGTAATGGAAATTGAAGGTATGAAGCTGTCTTAAACACAAAACCAGCACAGAAACAAAGAGCTGCCAAATGAAGAAGAAGAAAAAGCAGAAGAAGCAAAAGAAGCAGAATAAAGAGGAGGAGGAGGAGGAGGAGAAAAAGAAGAAAGAAAGCACTTAAGAAAAAAAGCAAAAATTCTTGTTAAAAGGTTTCATGAGACAGGGACTTTGGAGTCCTAGAAAGAACCCTAAAGGGAAGTCAGCAGTGAAGGTGTCACCATAGATAATGTTCTATGTCTAAAAATTCTTGTCTCATCTTCTTGCCATATAATAATTTTATGAAGTTTTCCCAACCTTTCCCATAGACCTGGAGTGAAGAACTCTCCAAAACTACTATCCTAGTAATGAGTACTCCCAGGTCCCATTGACCTCATGGTTCATAGCTAAATGGACTGAGCCACTGATTTTCATATGCTAAAATCATGTTACAAAATCATACACTCACTTCACATATTCACTTTTAAAAAGAGATCCATAAGGCCAAGAGTTTCCATTTATGTTCCAAATATGGAAATCACCAGCTGCTGTGTTGATTCATCAGAATCAGCTTCACAACAAATTAATTCTCTGGTGTGCAGTAACGATATTGCTGAATCCAACAGCAAAACTCCTAGTTACCTCAGAAGGACCTAGATTTTAAACACTGATGTTCAGACAGCCTTTCTCTGTTCTTAAAATATGACTTGTATTTTGATGTGCTATGGGAAAGTGAAAATAAATGTAACCTCCAAGTGGGCTGATGATTGTAAGAAACGTATATAAAATCTATGTATAACATACTAGATCAGTAGACCTAGACAATATTGTTTTAGTGTAATGGGTGGAGGAAAAAGGATTACTTTAAGACTTACAACTTAAGCTGCATTTGATATCTTTGATATCAACATCACTTTACCTTGCATAATGGGGCACACTTAAATATATGATGTTTACAAATGAATAACACAGCCTCCATACCTCTCCTTAGGTGATTTTGTTATTAATACTTTGTGCACAGGTCTAGCTGTTTTATGACAGCTCTAGCAGTAATATGTCTGAGTAAAATTGGATCTGACATTGAATTGTGGAGATGTAGAACTGTAGTCTGGCAGTTATTCGTTTGCTCATTAACAAAAGTTTATAAAGTGGCAGGGAAGAAGCAGTAGCACTGGGAAAGATAAATAACACAGTAGAGAAAGCAGCAGAAAGGCAGGAGTAGCACAACATTATTCAGTACTGTCTTGAATTGGATGCCCCTCACCTTAGTTATTTAATTATTTAGAAAGAGAAATGAGCTGAAACTTCTTTTCTTGGCATATTAGCTCCATTTTCTAGTCTAGATGCTTAGATAAGACAATAATCTTTCTTGTTAAAATTATTTTCTCTTTGCACTAATATATGCAGCCAACAGGTAATTAAACTACTTTTTTTTTTTTTTTTGTGCTAAATGGTGGTATTTCCTCCCCCCCTCAAAAAAAACCAAAAACAAAACCAAAAACATTTTGCAGAAAATGTAATTTCCATCAGCAAATGATTTTAAATTAAAATCTACTCCTGAATTGGAACACCAGACTATTAACCAACCTATTGTTTTAATGGACCTACAAGCATATACATTCCAAACTGGAGCTGGAATATGGTATTTAAAAAAAAAATCTACCATAGTTAAATGTTCTGGTACTACTAAAGACAGAAAGAAATTGCTGCCTATTTTGTCTGGAATCCTTTTGCTGATTTGTGGGAAACTACCATTTTTCATAGCTCAGAGTGAACCCTTGTACACTTCAGTGGCATAATTTCCGTGATTTTGTGTAGCACTAAAATGAGGTAGCATCTGTACAGAAGGCAGAAGACACACATTTATGAGCCTTCATTACTTAATGCATACCAGAAACTTGAAGAATAATATTAAATATCTATAATTTTACAAATAAATGTAATCAGTATCATGCCAAATACTAATATTCCATTTTAAGCATTCTTAATAAGAGGTTAGAAATTAAGATATCACGCATTCATTAAAATTCTATAAATCCAAACTAATTCACATTTTATCTCTTCAATAAATGAGCTAGATAATCACATATTTGAGAGGAAGAATAATTCTAAAGTTGTTAATAAGTAAATACATATTTTGGTGATGCTGAAAAATGAAAACCAGGAAAGACAGTTGTAAAGGTAGATCCTTCATTCTTTTAATCATGAAAGAAACATAATTTCTTGTCATCATAACACTGGAAATTACACCAAAAAGACTAGGTATAGCTTAGCTACGCAATGAAGAAGGGAATGTTCCCATTGTGACTAGCATGAAAAAAGAAATAAAACTCACTAAACAGTTTCTCATTAAAGGATTGAAAGGGGAGAAAGTATTTATACATATACATACCTACTGATATATATGTACCTACTGGTACCTGGAACCTAAATAATAAATAAATACATATATATTCCCATATGAATACATATATTTTATATATAAAAATATCTCTGTATATATGTATAAAGATTGCACATGCACATATGTATGTACATAAATACATATACATATGTATGCATGTATATATTTTTATAACATATGTGTGTATGCATAGATGTATATACACACACATTGCCTTAATTCTCTCCTTTTTCATGCTAAGACATTTATTGTTTCATTATTAATTCATTGTTTACTGCATACACTTTATTTTTATATATCTAAGGACCCAGCCTTCATTTTCCATAGTACCATAGTTTTGTTTGGTTGCATGGTTTGGGGTTTTGTTGGTTTGTTTGGTTTGTTCTGTCCTTGGTTTTAGTTCCAATTTATTTTGCAACTATAGTCTAACCTTGTATTTTGCTTCATGAGTTTTTTTGATCTATCTTTTATTTCAGTTAACACATTTGTTCCATTTGTTTCTGTGCTACAGGCTGCTTGGAAAGCCCTGTCTTTTTTCTGGGAGTAAGACTGAATACCCAATTAACAGCATATATGCAATATATTATACTGTTGCAGAGCCTCAAGATGTCGTGTCTTGGATTTTTACTTTTTTTCAGCTTTCCAATACCTACCTGTGCATTTGCTATTTAATCCATACATTTTATGTTCTTATATTCCACACCAATATGGTGAGCCATCTATATGTCCAGTCCACACATAAGCTTGTTCCTGCTTCGTCACAGACTGCATTTGCAGCAATCCATCCTGAACTGATCATTAAGATAACCACATTTTCGTCTTCTCGTGTTTTGGATAACAGACCTGAGGGCAAATAAAACCATCTGGAATAGTCCTGAAAAGAATATTGCCTGTATATAATTACACATATACGTGTGTATGAGCCTTGTGTTATTTCTTATATTAAGTTCCTTTGCTTTTCACATACTGGTGGGTCTTATTTGCTTGTTTATTTGTTTTTACATAGTAGATTATATAGATCTTTCCTCACATTTAAGTGCTTAGTGGCTAGATTAATGTCTATCCTCTCAGTACACCTAGATTTTAGTCCAGATTTAGATTTAGATTACACCCTGACAGTTCTTATATGATAGGAAATAAGGTATTTTATCCTTTACATTCAGTTCTACTGACTATATATCTATTTAGTAACCAGGTACCTACTGGTAACTGGGTCCTAAATTTGGACCTGGTGGAGATTCTTCTCTGCATGTAGAAGTCTGAAAATGAAGTTGCAAGAAGCAAAGTGGGTGTGTTTATAATACTGTTTTTCCACAGCAATTTTTCCAGACACAAAACAGAGTAAACTGCATTTTCCCAAACAAAGGAGTAACTACTACTCCTTCTGTAGCAGGAATGAATGAACAAAGGTATTTCACCTTTGAGAAACAATGCCTCCTGTAAATACTGCCTGGCACTACTCTGAATGTACTATCCAAAGGTCAAGCATGGCCTTTCATTTGGTGATCAGTTCTTTTCTCTACAATACAGAAAAGAAAAAAACAAGAAAAAAAGAGAATCTTCCCACATATCTAGTCTGTCTGCAACCTTTGATCAAAATGCAGATTTTGTGGATTTAGATGTTTTGTTGGTTTCTCTTTTACTGTAATTCAAACTCTCTTTGGTTTTTAAAGACTTTCTCAACTTTCTATAGGCCCCATCTACCTGAAGCTGGAAAAGAAGTTGCATTAGTCACAGACATTAGTATCAATATATTTCCACAGGCCAACTGCTGAGACTGTAACACTTACCACTAGCGCAAGAAGACATACCAATTTTCTCTGTGAGCTTTAAGATCAATATTACCAAAAAAAATTACCAGTTAAATGATGCTAAACAAAGCAGCAGGTTGTACATTGTCAGACTTCTTGTTAACTTTAGAGGTGTGTTAAGCTTGTGATAAACTCAAAAGAGAAACAGTAGAAAGTCACTCATTAAGTCTCCATCAAGAACTCATACTTGAAAGACTACAAGGTAAATTTTCTCATGTCTGTTAAGCTGCTTGAAGGGATCATTAAGAAAAGGATTTCTCCTAAAGAGCAGGATCAATTAGAGCTGGCATGGCATAAGGTTTAAACTCATTAGAGCACAAGTGCCTTCTTCCTTTGCAAGTGCTTGCCAAGCGAATTAATCTCTGTATACTCACAATAGTGATTCCAGCAGATTTAAAAGATCTAAACACTGAAAATTACCAGAAGATATATCAAGATGATATTTTTCCTTTCTTGTTCTCAATGTTCTATGTGTCAATCTATGCTCATAAATGGTCTGTTGTATGTAAAAATTATGTTTGCACAATAACCTAACCAACAGATGAAATCAGAAATTTCTAACTTTCAAAAGAAAGAACCAGGAAAAATTAACTAGGAATTTTCTATATAAATAGTTTCTGAATGAAAACTATTTCCTTAATATAATCAAAAGTTTCTGTATGAAAAGTAAGACTTTCATCACATTTCTGAATGACACAAATGCTGCCAGTGTCCACTTGCAAAAGGTCAAGTTTCTGCTTCAAATCCCTCTCGTAATTGACAGTTTCCCTTTTCCCTTCCCCTA
>JAOBAS010000072.1:50141681-50153629 GCA_025311575.1 Elanoides forficatus | reverse complement strand
TATAAAACCAGAACTTTATGCTTCCCTGAGGTGTTAACATCAAAATTAGCAGCAGAAAATACTGTGTGCCTCTGCCTGAAATGCTGCTTGTGACTATCTTCTTTTTTCTGGAGTTAATTGTGAATTAAATCCAATTCATTCTATTTTGTGATATCAATGATGTCCTGTGATAAACACAGTAAGATCCAAAACCTTACAAAATCAGTATACAGACTCTTTAGAACTAGTAGGCATAGTGCCAGCATGTAAATCGAGAAAGGGTAAAAGACTATATATGTAAATTATTTAAAACCAGGAGGATAGAGGCCAGAAGTTATCTCTATTGCTGTTCATGAACCAAATCCTACAGCAATGTAAAGGCCAGCTGAGCTGGCAGTAGAAGGACCTTAAAGTATATTTAAATATCCTAACACTGAAAGGTCTTTGGCATAAGCAGTGAACTGCAAAGAAAAGAGAAGTGTGTATGTAGCAGTGAAACTGGTGACATATACTACCTGACTCTTCTCTTGGACATAAGCCGTCATTCATGTGAGTAATGAGATGAAGTAAGGTAGTGCTACCATGCAATTCAGTAATCAATGTAACAACTTCAGCAATTCTCATCCAGAAATACTGTAAGGAGCAGATTAAGGCTGAAGCAGGAGATTTTGGAGACAGAACTGTGGCCTGGGTTGCTGATTATTAAAAGGTGAGAGCAGAGGGGACAGCCTAAGGGCTGGGGATGAAGATCTGCAGGGAGGGTTACATTCCCTTTGCTCTGTCTAGTATACATCCCTAGAAAGTCTAGCTGACAGCAGCCATCTTACATATTTGATTGCTTTCCCACATTTGATTTTCCTTAGAGTCCATGACCCCAGGGTTCACGTGCAAGGGCCTAAAAGCTGGTTTTGCAAAGCACAGCCATAGCACCTCAGTTCAGCTTTACTTTAAGAACATTTTGGTGAGCTTTGGGCAAGTATCAGAGTTAAGACCATGCAACATCAGAAAGGAAGAAACAAAGGACTGGAACTGTTAAGTCAGCTGTAAGCAGTAGGTCCAAGACTAAAGAGAAAAATACAGACATGAAAAGATAAAAAAGCCCAGAAAAATGCTAGGCTGGAAGGCAGAAGTACAGCAAGGTAAGGATAATGCTCATTTTGTCATCAAGAGGTCATAACTTGTAAATTCCTGACCAGCAGGTCATGTCACTGAATGCCTGCATGAGGAGTTGTAAGGTTTCTAAGTGTTAATCCAATAGTAAATCAGACCTTTCTATCAATTAAAAAAAAAAAAAAAAAAAAAAAAAGTGTACTCCTGGTACACACTGACTTCAGAGTTTCTACACGTAATAAAAGGTGTCCAAACACAATCAGTTGGTAGTGAAAAGGTTGACTCTACTGCAAAACAAGGTTAGCACTAAAAATTATTCAACAGTTACATAGTGCAATATATAATACAGGTAAACAATTTACAGGCAGGGTTCAGATAGAGTTGTTTTTGGGGTGCAGAGTAGACCTCTGAATATTTTTCTCCATTATTTTTTCCAAGAAATAGGTAGTATATGAAATCTATCATGTCATGGACTGACACTCAGCCATGCTACTATTTTTAGGAAAGAAGGCCATCCTACTTCTCTTTGTCTACCTGATTCTGCAGTGTCAGAGTGTCTCCTCTATATAGTACATCCATCTAAGCTAATATCCTTGTACATGCATGGACTTGAAAAATTATTGTACTTTGTGACAATTTCTTCCCCACTTCAGCTATATACTTCATAATTTGCTTGAATGTTAGCTACTAGAAATTTCAAATGCATCAAATTTTTCTTCCTCTTGATAACTTTCATGATTATATTTAATGTCACATTACATGCTTGTCAATGTCCTTTGGTTAGCAGCTGTAATTCCAGCATCATCTTCACAAAGATGTTAAGATAGGTGCATTATCTAGGAAAGTTACTTGTTTCCTAGCATATTAAGGAGAGAATGACCACACAATGATGTTAGTAAACATTTTCAAAGTACATTTTTAAAATACCTAAGTTCTCATGAAGCTGAAGTTAAAGATGTCATAACTTTAACATACACACTCTGCTGTGGTAAGACTCTCAGAGAAAAACATGAAGAGAATGTGATAATTTAAAAAACAAAAACAAAAACAAAAACAAAAACCAGGGCAAAATATGTAAATTATATTAGGTGTATTCCTCAAATATGCAAAATAATGCTTTGATTTATATACACTCTTGAGACCTTTGAGTCTTCAGCTTTAAGAGAAATGTGGTTTATCTTTTATCTTTTTCAAAATGTTCTTAATGAGGAATCAAAGTCTTTATCTAAGAACTTGCCTATAAAAGTGCCTTTTCTACCAAAATCAGATTTATGTGTACAGAAAGCAGAATCTAAGAACCTAATCTTCCATACTAAAGTCAGTTGGCAAGATGGTTTTGGTTTCTGATAGTTTTTACATAATTCCAACTAGTAGGCCCCTGCAATCAAAAGGAAGTACTGTAAATCAAAAGTCCTGCCCAAATACACACTCCAGACTGTACTGATCAGTAATCCAGTGTCCAAATACTGTGTTCAGAATCATTATTCCTTTAGCTTACACTGAAAATACAGACATACTGAAGAAGGAGATGGAGAACTTTGAGTTACAGGAAGTCCTTTACTACTAATCAGTCCTGGCCCACGGATGAAAATTGTGGAATACACTAATTAAGGAGAGTCTTTTCTGTTTCCTTTTTTCACAGTATTTAGATCATTTAAATACCATGTTAAAATTCATGATATTCAAACACTTAAATTTCATTATATTTTAAACCTGGCATTTAGACCAGGTATAAAAACAAAATTAAGATATACTTGAATGTTTAAAGGATCAGAAGTCTTCTAGGAAAGGAGGACAATCATCAATCTTGTATAAAATTTACTTCTCTTATTTTCATTGAGATGGGTTCAAAATTATTTGACATTTCATCTATAATATTGTATGAAATATAATATGAAGAAACTAACAGATGTAAGCTGCTGCTTATCTACGGAAACAGGCATGAAAATCCTCTGATATAGAGAATTTTTCTTCTTATTTTGTTTCACTATCACAGGAAGGATAAAGATCAATGATTTAGAAAGCAAATCAGATTTGGAGTTTAGGAATTAATTAGGGATAATGCAGATTTCACCCTGAGTCCTTATGAGATTTTTCCTCCAAAGAGATGAAATATCTTACCAAAACCCATTTACACTACATTTTCAGCAGTTTGGTGAAGTTCTGAGGAGTACTACAGAACTCATCACTTTTAGTGCATGGTTGTTTTGGCCACTAAAAATGGTAACTGATACCACTGCAGAAGATCTCTGATCTCTCCAAGCATCGTATGACAGCTTAGCTTTTTAGCTCTTGTGAACTGTTTAAGCTAACGATTTAGAAGATCAATGTGATGAATAATGCTTTCCTATCATGTATTTAACTGGCTTTAATGAAAAAGATAAAGGATCTTAATTTTTCATATTCAGAATTTTCATAGATCTTGACAGCAATGGTCAAGCTATCTGGCATCATTAATTCCATAGGGCGGGCTGTGGCACTAGCACTGAATTCAGATGTTCTCAGTACAGAGCAAAAAGGCATGGATACACTTTGTGTAGCAGGTGAGACCATATTTTGACATACCATTGTGTAAGTGTTGAAACAGTTCAATAAAACCTAATGATGAGGTCAGTCGGGATTGGTATCCCCTATGGTACACTGACAAATAACATTGGTCCTTACAGTGATGTCTTGTAGTAGTTGCTTATACCTGTTTCTAAAGCTTCATAAAATGAACAAATAGATATAGATATAGATTCTTATCTGAATCTGACAGATGAAGTTCTCTTTTAATGCTGTGTGCAGCCTGCCACCAGGTGATGGATTAGCTGAGGTTCAGAAACAGTATGCCATATCAAAGATTCAAGTGTAGTGCAGTGTGAGGTGACCTCTTGTAGAATTTAAAGTATGTAATAGTGAATGGTAAATTACAGTCTTTCTTTTCTCCTGTCCTTCCAGTTTAAGAAGAAACCCCTCAAAAGAAACAGGTAGTAAAACATATGTGAAAATCTTATACAAAAATTGGGGAAAAAAAAATTACATTGTTTTTTGCAATTTTTATACCTTTCTAAAACTCCTCAGCATTACCAAAAAGAGTAAATGGATCATAGTATAAATAAGAAACAGACCGTAGGCATATCAAGTTAACTTTTAGTTTGTAAGGAACCCTGAAATTTATGCCAATATGTCAGAAAATAAGAAAGAGCTGGAAAATAATTGAGGAGGGCATTTTGAACTGTCAGAAGGCAGATCCCTGCAGAGTAACTCACTAGTATAAGGCGAGGGTGGGGAGGGAAGAGATTGCTAATGCTTTGCTGCTCATCCATTGACTTTTCTTTGAGATGGTGATTGCAGGGACTCACCTCTAGAAATTAAAAAAAGCTTTATAATCAGAAAACTTCTTCACATTATTGTCTTCTTTCTCTGGACCCAATCACTGTCAAATTTAATTATTATTTTTTCTATGCCATGCTACATATTTTATAATATTCAAACCCTCCTGGGCTGCTCACAGCAAATGGAGGAGACAAGGCTGTGTAATATATTTCATTTGTAATCTGAGGCATTTAAGGATTTACCACTTGGTATTTGACACTCTGACCACATCTTTCTGTAGCTCGGTTCAGCTTTGAGATGCCCTTCACAGTGGCTAAAAATCCCACAGACCTGAATTTAAACAGTGCAGAGGAACTTCGAGTAGCTGGAGCCTCAAAAAAAGAAGAAAAAAAGGTATGCCATTGTCTCCTGAAACTGAGTTATCCTGGAATATCTTGTTCTCAGATTTGCTTTCTTTTTTTCTGGGAAAAAACAACAACAACAGCAACCAACCAACCAAACAAAAAACCCCAAACCAAAAACAACAACAAAAAAAACCCCAACCCCAAACAGAATCCTATGATGTCCTAAATGAAGACCAAAGGAAACCACATAAACAGAACCCCCACTGTTTGCCTCTGTTGAGCACAGAAAGTCCGTCCCTAGTAAAGAATGCTATAATATCTTAATAAAGCTTGTGCCTGCAAAACTAGCAGTATGGCAAATCACTATTGCATTATTACAATTACCTCTTTATTTCCTGCCTGTTAACTGGAGCATGAATTTTGAAAAAAGCAACCAGAAATGTTCTTTCCTTGCATTCTGTTTCCAGAAGCTAATAATCCACTCTATGTGGACACCAGCAATTACCTTACACTTGTTTGATGGTACTTTTTGTCTGCCATCTGTATAACTCTAGAACTCTTAAGGAATATTTTATAGGACACATATTTTTATCATAGAAATATGACTAGCCTACGTATCCTCTGTGGTATCTAAGTACTTTATGCTTTTGTGTGCTTCTCAACTGCCAGCTAGATTCACAGCCCTTGCTAAAGCTTGTCTAAAATCTTGTTCTAGCTTTCTTCAATATAAAAGCAAAAATCCTGTAGAAAAGCAGCCATTTGATGAGATGATAAACACCTGATCATATAAAAGAATTGTCAGTTTGAGGGATTTCTTGGGGTTTTGTTTTGGAAGTGGGGATTCCCAGTTGCATGAACAATAATATATTTGCTTCTGAAATATATCACTTGAGGTGTGCTGTTCTGAAAATTTTGAGTTCCATATATTTAACTTTTCTGACTAATCTAGTGCAGTTGCACCTTTTACACAGCACCTGTATACCTCAGAAGTGACCATGTGCACAGACACGCACAAACACACGTGTGCAATCACACAGTGGATTTTTTCATGATACCTTGGCAACTATTACAAAATGGAAATCAGACCAAAGTTTGACGGTAGTGGACTGGAACATGGAGAATGGAATTAAGTACCTCTCGCAATAATGCATATAATTTACAAGAAATGCTGTCACAAAGACCTCAGACCTTCCAAACTCCAGTCATTAAGCAAGGTTGGCTTGCTTTAGTTACCTGAAGAGAGACTCCTAGAAAGTCACAGTAGCTTGTAATGGATGGTGCTAGTTGTGGAATGGTTACCTCTGATTCAGCCATCTTCTAGCACTAGGGTTAATGTGCTGTTTGTGATAAATTGTCATCTTCATGCAGAGAAGCCGTGAATGTTTTTAATAATAAGACCAGATCTCTTCATTAGGTACATAAACCACAAACACTTGACTAAATACTTGATGGCTGTACAGAGGGATCTGGACAGGCTGGATCGATGGGCTGAGGCCAACTGTATTAGGTTCAACAAGGCCAAGTGCCGGGTCCTGCACTTCAGTCACAATAACCCCATGAAACACTACAGGCTTGGGGAAGGAAGAGTGGCTGGAAAGCTGCCCGGTAGAGAAAGACCTGGGGGTGCTGGTCAACAGCCGGCTGAAGATGAGCCAGCAGTGTGCCCAGGTGGCCAAGAAGGCCAACAGCATCCTGGCCTGTATCAGAAATAGTGTGGCCAGCAGGAGCAGGGAGGTGATTGTTCCCCTGTACTCGGAGCTGGTGAGGCCACATGTCACCAGAGAGTACATGACAGTATAACTTGGAATTCTGAATACCTAATACTATCAAATAAACCTTGAGTAAGGCACAGTAGGCACAGTATTAATTTCTGATAGTTCTAATGTACTTTAATATCCCTATACATCAGTAAGTGTGGAAATAAACTTGATTTATAGCTAGAAGTAAAGACATTTGAAGCCAAAAAAGTCTGTAAAATTTTATACATTGCTGAATATCCTAAAGTCAGCTTTACTGAATTTTCTTCATTGTCAAATGAATGCACTTTACCTACTACCATTAGGTGCAATAAAGCATTCTATTTTATCAAATAAGCAGTTCTTCTCACACTTCTTGCCAGAAATTGCTTTGCTTTAGTAACTGATTAAGTGATCTTCTGTGTACATTTGTAATGGACTTTGGGTGCTTTAAACTGAAGTCTGATTCAAAATATAAGATATTATTTGCATAATACAGGAAAATAGAATGTCTTTCACCTTATTCCTGTACTTACTGAAGTGTTACACAAATTCATGTTTTAGCATTTTATTTTCAAGCTGTTACTTGTATTTCCTGTAGGTCCTCACCATTTATCACATGTATGGTATGAATGTTTTTTTTCATTTGTTTGTTTGTTTCTGAATACTGTCACTTACTGTATACTTGAGAGTATTAAAAATTATTACAGTTTATGTAGAAAAGAATCCACTACTTTCTTTTAGAGTCATGTATTATAAGCATTGTTCTTATCTAAATGCAACAGTTTTTTAATTAGTGTGATCACTACAGTTAATAGGTGGGTACTACCCCTCTCTTCAGTCTATCTAATTGGGAAAAAAGAATCCATTTATGGTTTGTTACCTGATCTGTTGCTGTTATTTTTCACTTTATTGGCAGATAAAACAATCTCTTTGAGGTCAGACAAGTTGTCACTTCCAGTTACTGTGGGTGAGTATGATACGGCATGCAAAATTGCACACCATATTGTTACAGCCAGAAAAATAATGGGTGTCACCACTGTAATTGCTGATAAAAATTTGATGTTTGATATTTAAATCAATTACCTACCAAAGATGTCATACGCCAGATTCCTCTCTAGGAAGAATCTAATATAGCCTACTGACCCACAGTCAATTAATGTGTATAAAGAATGATGAGTCTTCAAGGAAATACATTATAAAATCACAGTATGTATTTGTGTATTTCAATCCATACAGTGACTTTTAAGGAGTGAAAACGGTGTTCAAAATTCATTATAAATAATAAAGGTAAAAAGTGTCTTTAACTACGTATGTGGTGATTACATATTGCAAAGATAACTTCAGTCATTGCAAGAAGAGGAAAATAGTGCTACTTGTAAAAATGGAAATGGGTGGGAAAATCAGTGTGAGAAAGAAAATATTGAAAATCCTGGAGAAAAAAATAACGTATGTGATTTTTAATTTTATAAATCCAGGTCATAATCAGCACAAATGCCTGACTGAGAATACTAAAGAGAAAATAGAACAAGAAAGGAATCAGTTATAGGGGCCATTGAGCTGTGAGAAGAGAAGAAACTAACCCAAGAATGACTTAGTACATTTAGGGTAGCACAGAGCTCTGTGTGGGAAGCTGAGTGAAATGGCACAAAACTGTTATAACAGATGAGATCATGAGGATGCTTTTTATTTATTTCTTAGCCTTCTTTTGGGTCAAACCCTGAAAAACTGTTTCAAGATGGAACCTGTACATGATAGACATCATGAAGAAATAAACCTATAGTGAATGGCAATCAGCAAGGGCCCAGATCTGGTATGATTAAATTAACAAATTTAATTTTATGATTGTGAAATGGCAGTGTATAAGGAGAGGAAAAGTGGTGGCTACCTGGTCCTTCTGAAGCAAGTGTTGAACTTTTTGAGCCAATGCAAAAAAAGTAATCAGTCAGTCAGAGTGAGTGGCACAGTTTCCATTGTCTAGCAAACATCTTCATCTGGCATGGAGATGGGGAAAAGACAGGACAGAAATTTTTGAGGTTGATCCCTTGAAGGTTTGTGTAGTTCATGTCAGCCCCTACCCTGGAGGAAAGTCCCAGTTTTGGCACCTGGGACCAAAGCCCTAAACTTCCATCATGTCCAACTGAGTCGTTTATAATGATATTCCTTCTTGATGGCTTTCTGTCTTGCTCCATGCTCATAAGGTTGTCCATCTGATATAGACAGCTTAACCCTGAATTACAATGGAGCATTAAATGGAAAATAAACACCTGCTTCACCACTGCGGACACATCCATATAGAGGCAGTGCTGGAATTTAGCAGACTTCACCTCATAAAAGATTTTTTATTGCTAATAGCTTTCCTCAAATAAACTTTTTAGCATTTCTTAAGATTACAACTCTGACTTACAGAGTCACCTATAGGCAGAATGTGCTCAGCCTGTTCAAAAAATATTTAACGTCTTTCATCCAATATTGTTCTTCAAAATACTTGCAGTAGACAAAATCAAGGTGTTAGATTAAGCTGAATAAAAAGATTTTAATTTGTGAATTTGAAAAGCTAGCTGAAAATAGACCATCACCAGGCAGATTCAAAACTTCTTCTATGCCTGTTCTAATTCTGTCTAATGTGTTTTCACCAGAGCCATAGCAAAATACCTTGAATATGTGCAGATTGAGTTATCAGTTAATTTTGAAATAGGGGCAATGGCAAACAGGAGTGAAGACCAGTCAATCCTTTGTACAAATCTAATCACCCTGTAAATGAACAGCAGTATTTGAAAACAATGCATAGACACAGAATAGATACAGAAATGAAGAAATGCAGGTCACAACTATTTTCTGAGAGAACATATTATGACAGAATGTTGAAAAGCACTTATTTGAAGGTGTAGGTAAGATTAAATTCGATTTGCTAAGTGGACCTCACTAATCTTTAATATTTTCTGATCTTATCAAACTATGGGATTATTTGTTATATAAAAAGAGTATACTTGCAAATGAAGAACATCTTTAATTCATTTTTTGACCTGACATAAACCATCAAGTAATAGCAATTTCCCATTATAGTTTTCTTCTTGACAGTCACGCTTTTACTGTATTTGAACATAACTAGCAAAGTTTCCTTTTGCTTTTCATTTGGAATAAGTTATTTTAGGATTACACTGATTTCCCAAATGTCTACCCTACCTCGCATGAAACAAAAAACCAACCAAACAAAAACCAAATAAACAAGCAAAAATTCCAATTTGGGGGTCATTATAAAGTTTCTTCTCCTGCACTGTCATACAATAGGTGCTAGAGAAAGACCAATAAATCACTGGTACCTATATATCTAACATATATAAAGACTCAGCCAGCTGTCAGTACAGTAGGGAACCTCAGCTGAATTGACCTATTTCTTGCCTAGTGTAAAATTCCTGTCTCCTTCTCCACTAATTATACCTTTAGAGACTATTCATGTTTGCTAAATATATATATGTGTGTGTGCATTTATATTTCATCCACTTTTTTTTTTTGACCTTCTTACCAATGCTGCATTTCTTTTTCATTTCCCATTTCTTTCTTTGTTTCTGTAAAGACACATCTTGAGGCATCATTCAGAAAATTCAGGATTCTGTGAAAAAGGAAGAAGCATTCTGTGCCCCTATAGTTTAATGCTTGTTAAATATGACATTTTTATTTCAGTTCATAATAAAAGGATGTGTGGGTTTAGTACAGTTCAGAGCAGGAAGAAGAGCTAATATGTAACTACCAGAATCTAAGATTATAAATTAGACTCTTTTGTTATAATCTTACAACTGTTCATCCATATTGTTGTATCTCACAAGGATAGAATAAGTTCATTTTTGAAAAATGCTTTGTGAAGCATTCACAGGGTAGCCCAGAATGAAAAGTCTTTAATGGTTATTTTAGGTTCAGAATAGCTGCGTTTGAACACTGCACCACAGAGGTGAAATGGAGGAGAAAGAGAATGAGCAGGAAATATGGTATGCTCTATAAAAGTGTGTGTTCTCAGGTCACAGTATCTCTGGTTTTGTATAGAAATATTTGCTTCTTCTTTCTTTTTTCTTGTCCCATTTTAGAGATAATATCTGTGTGGGACACAGTGAAGCAAGACAGGAAGTAATTTATTTTATTTTATTTAGGTTTATTTTGAGAATGACAGTATATTTGTACCTGGTTCTGTAAAGAGGATGTGGGTGTGGGTTCAAACAAGCCCGATCTCATTTTTAAATAGGATCTAGGGCAATGATATTTTCTACACTCCCCCTGGTCTAAAAGTCATCCTCTTTGTCAAAAGATGCCTTTTCAAGGGAGACAGATGGTATGAGCTGAACTGTGTGGAAAAAGTGTTTATGCTTTCTCACCACACCTAGAAGCATTGCACTTAAGGTACAATGCTGCTGTAATTTTTGAGGGGGCAGAGCCTAAAGTAACCTGCTAAAGGACATGATTCTGCTTACTCGGCATGACAAATACCAACTGAAGTTTCTACTGCAGCTCCTCTGCTGCTGCATGTTAGTGGAAAAAATTTTTAAATAAACATTTCTTTTATATAAGTGATTTTATAAATATCTTTCAAATCCTCTAATGGTTTTTAAGTTCCTCAGAACCCTATAAGAAACATATCTAAGTTCAACTAAAGGGGCCCCTTCACAGGGCTTCCTGTACCTGATGCCTTCCACCAGACTCAATGGAAAGGGCACAGGGACCCAGACCACACACACACAAAAATGTTTTATTGTCTTTAAGTCTCCCTCCAGCAGTGCATGTATTTAATGAGCAGGTATGGAAACTGGGCTCCTGCTTAAGTGCCAGCATTGGTACCAAGACTGACACCAAGTGAATTCTTGCAACTTCTGTGACAGAAACTGCATATGACATTTGCTTGCATTTTACAGTCTGCAGACTACATGATGTGTTTGGGAAAAGGAAAGTCTTTTGCCCTAGCATTAACTGCTGCTCACTGAGTTAGGTGGAAATTTCCGCCAGGAAGCAAAGACTCTGTCTTTTCAGGTAGGAGAGTAAGGCAGGCAGAGGGGAAGAAAGGGAAAGTGGGAAGGAGCTTCAGGCACGAATAAAGACAGTGAAAAAAACTAGGTACCCAGGGTGGCAGAAGAAGGAGGTTTTCCTGATGATTTTGCTTCAAGCCATGAAGATGCCAGAAGTTGTTTGACTGGAAAGCATCACTAGAGGGAAAGACGAAACCCAGACAGATCTGGCAAGGGCAGATTTTTATCACCTCCTTTTTTTATTTTCATGTATGTTAGCTAGTAAATCTTATCTTCTCTTTCCGAAAGTTTATCCTGTTCTTGCTTTTGTCCTAATAATAGATATCTTCAAAGTCTGAAAGCCACTTCTATGCTTTTCGAGTGCTCATTTTCAGGCAAAGGTACAAGAAAATGTACTGCAAAGCTCTGGCTACTGAAGGTCCCACCTGCACTTGAAACTGCCCATTACC
>JAOBAS010000072.1:50126854-50137004 GCA_025311575.1 Elanoides forficatus | reverse complement strand
ATAATGGGCTTTTTTTCAGGCAGTAAAGTTCTATCCAGATACTACCACAAAATTAACAGAATAAATAAAGAATAGGCAATGGGACTGTTGAGTCCACCCAATATAGAATCACAGAATATCTCTAGTTGGAAGGGGCCCATAAGGATCATGGGGTCCAACTCCCTGCTCCTTGCAGCACTACGTAAAACTAAACCATATGGCTAAAAAGCATCATCCAGATTCTCCTTGAACTCTGACAGGTTTGGTGCCATGACCACTTCCCTGAGGAACCTGTTCCAGTGACTGACAACTCACTCAGTGAAGAACCTTTTCCTATTGTCCATTCTGAACTTCCCCCGATGCAGCTTCATTCCATTTCCTTGTATCCTGTCACTGGCCACCAGAGAGAGGAGGTCAGCACTTCCCCCTCTGCTGCCTTCCTTGAGGAAGCTGTAGGCTGCAATGGGGTCACCCCTCAGCCTTCTCTTCTCCAAGGTGAACAAGCCAAGTGGCCTCAGCTGCTCCTCGTAAACCTTGCCCTTGAGGCTTTTCACTGCCTTGGTCATCCTCCTCTGGACACACTCTAATAGTTTGATGTCCTTCTTATGTTGAAGCACCCAAAACTGCCCACAGTACCCGAGGTGGGGCCACATTAGTGCAGTGTAGAGTGGGACAATCACCTTCCTTGACCAGCTAGCAATGCTGTGGTTGATCCACCCCTGGACATGTTTGGCTCTTTTGGCTGCTGGGGCACACTGTTGATTCACATTCAACTTGCTATCAACCCAGCCCCCCAGATCTCCTTCTGCAGCCTCTTGTCCCCCACTTTTATGTATAACCAGGATTACCCTGTCCCAGGTGGAAAATCCTGCACTTGCTCTTGTTAAATACCATACAGTTGCTGATTGCCCAGCTCTCTAGCTTATCCAGATCTCTCTGTAAGACCTCTCTACCCATGAGAGAGTACACAGCTCCTCCTAGTTTAGTATATATTTCCAAAACTATTAAATTTTCATTATAATAAAATAATAGCAAAGAAGAAAAGTATTTCAACTTTCACGTTTGTATTACATGTCTCATTAATAGCTTAATGCCATTTACAACCAGAGCTTACCTCATGCTAAACTAAATAAATGCCTACTAAACAGTCTTGTTTACATGCAGTACAGTTCCTTGCTAGAAACAGTTAGCAAAGAATTACAATATTTGCAGTTCTGTTTGAAGTAGCACTAAATTCACCTTACTGTATATGATTATATATTCACATGGTTAAATCTGTACTTGGTGGTTTTTTGATGGTTTTCTAGATTTCTGTTCCTATTGCTGTCTTCCATACCTTCTGGTCTTTCAGCAGGATACTTACCTATTAGCCTTGCAAATTGTGTTAGCTGGATGTCGCTGGCCTGTGTAAATGAGAGTGTAGTAGCAGATTTGGTCCGTCTGAGTTTACTTATTTGTGAAGTCAACATAGACAGCTTTTTTTTTGTGCTATGCTCATACACCAAGAGCTGTACAGAAGCTCTGTATAATGAAGAAATTGCTGGGAAACTATCAGATTTCCTTGTTTCCCCTGTCTTTCCTAAATCATATGTTGAACCCAATGCTACCCTTTCATAGTAGTTTCTTCTATTTATTCTGTGATGCATTTTTAGCTTTCACCAACTTTTGTCTCCAATCCCTGCTACCTTTCAGTCTCCTTGAAACATTCCCTTTGGCCAAACTTCCTTATTGTTAGGTATCCTCATTTGGAAAGTACACCTAGTAAGCTGGGTGTATAAGTATACCCTTCTGGCTGCGTGTAAACAGCTGTGCTAGAGAATGTTTAGAATTTCTTTTTTAATACAAAATGCTCTGAAGGGATCCAGAATATGTCCAGAGAGAGTGATGGTCTAACCACCAAAAGAATCACTGAGCACAACCATGAAGTAATTTACTGTTATTCTGCTCAGATAAAACAAGTTGACTTTTTAGTTGGCTTTTTATTTTTGTGGGGTTTTTTATTATTATTATTTTTATGTTTATTTTAAAAGATGTTCGTGTCAGTGCAGCTATTTTTCTATGCCTTATTCAGCTGTCTTATACCAAGTCCAACTTCCTTTCTCTTTAAATAATTTGAGGAGTATGTGGCTGAAATGAGAACAGTGTAAAGAAAGCTGTGTTTCATTTTGCTATGTGTGACAAATTCAGAAATCTTTTGATTTATCTTTTTGTGTGTGATGTCATTATGAAGAAGAAATAGAAAGCCTTAGCAGCCATACAGAGAACACTTGACGACTACTTCACAGCTCTTTCAGCATGGTAAAATTCAATCATTCAGTAGCCAAACCCATTCATAAAGAACTTTTTTAGCCAAGAATTCATGTAAATGTTTCCCTCTGCCTTCATCAGCTTGTGCTTCAAAGTCATGTCTGGCACATGAATAAAGCAGTGCCTCTTCGGAATCTTAGGAACCAGAGCTTTCCTTCAAAATTATAACCAAATAAACATTGTCCTCTTAGGCACAAAGAAAATGGAGGCTTTCACCCATAATTTGTCTATTTCATGAAGAACAGTTGGTAAAAAGAGTAAGGTATAATGTACAAAGCTTCAATTGCCTAAATGTTGATGACAATAAACAACAAGTAAGTTCCCTTGCTTAAAGCTCCACATCTTTTCAAAATTTTTCCAGAAAGCTCCCTGGCTCCAAACTTTCTTCAGCATCGTATTCACAGTGCCTGTTTGGGAGGTGCTTGGCTTTCTGTTTCTTCTCAAATATTTTTAAGTGATGCTTCCATACTTCTCTCTTTCTCACATGCACATGTATATCTCTCTACTGAAAAAAAAAAAAAAACACAACTAAAACAAAACAAAACAAAAAAACAACAACAACAAAAAAAAAACCAAAAGCCTAGCAAAGTCTTATCACCCACATAAACCTTTATTTTAGAAAGTGACATGTTCCTGTGCTTTCAGTGACGGCTGCTACTTTTTGTAGAGGAATTCCTAAGTTGCTTGTTACAGCTATCTTCAAGGAAGGGTGACTGTTACTCTTACCTACCACTGTGACATTTTATCCAGCTTACAACTTTACATAAATCTAATATTAATTGTCAAGATACTGCACCACACCTTTTTCTGTTGTTTTGAGGTTTTTTGTTGTTTTTGTTGTTTTCTGGGTTTATTTTTCTGCAGATACTTCGACAAGTAACATTAGAAGGGGTTTGGGGGGTTGGTCTCATTTTTTTTTTTTTTTTTAACATACATATACTTTAAACAATTTGTACTTAAGAAAATTATGAGATATACCATACTTGATTTATTACATTTATTCAAGAAATAGAAAGAACAGGTAATACCTACAAGCTTTCCAGATGGGGACAAATTTGAAAAATTGACACTTAGACTGTGCTAGGTAAATATTAATGACAGGCACATAGAGGCATGTGTTAAGTAAAATATGCACTGACACAACAGAGCTAAGAAAAACAAGAGGATTGAATATATATAACCTTTTCTCTCTATCTGCACATTTAAGAACAAAGTACAAAAAGGACACAAATTTGTATATACAAAGAAAACAGCTAATCAAGTAACTTATCTCCTTTCACATATTTACTAAGAAAGAGACTTACATATTTGGATTTAAAATATAGCCCATATTCTTCTTTAAGGATTTTTTTTGCATTACAGGAGAATGCAGCTACAATAGCTAAGATTCCCACTGCCATAAATATTAGACGTAGGTAAACGTTCCTTGCTCTTATACATTTATAGCAACAAGAAAGGCATTTTCTGTCCTGATGAGTTTATGCTGTAAACAAACAGGGAAGCCAAATAATAGAGACAACTGAAGCATTATCCACATTTTAGTCAGTAAACCAGAGCAGAAACATTTGCTGACATTTGTCTACTCTGCATCCAGATGCTTCTGCCTTTGACATGGGGATTCAGGGTGAAAAATCTCATAATAAAATAAGAAAGCTTGTTTCCCAACCTACAGTCAGGGCTTCAAACAGGGCATCCATTTAGTTTACTAGACTTCTATTGGATGTTGTTTAACAGTGAGGATTTTGTAACACAGATGCTCTGAAAAACAGAACAGGAACAAAAACTACAGAGTTTTCTTCATATACGTTTTCTAACTGCCATCAAAAAGCAGTGATTCAAACCCTGCCAGCCATGGCTGCACTTGAACTAATGACTTAGAAGTTAAAAGACTCTACAGTCTATTACTAATCTCCTGAGTCATCTGGGCTTTCAACCCTTTTTTAAAGCTATATTTACTGGGATCAGAACAGTTGCCCTTCTTAGAATAGATTTTATGCTGCAGCCCATAGTCCAGAGTTCAAGAGTCTTCCATTTATAAAAGGATAAGTCATAGTGTCCCTGTACAGTCACTTTCTGAAAACAGGGCAAAAACTGGCCTATCCAGATAATAGGATATAATTAAATATTTCATCCTCCCATGTTAGATATCTCAACTTTCTATGAACGCATGCATAAAGACAAGTGCCTTCTAATTTATCTTATATCTCTTTTTTTTTTCACTGTTCATTTATCTTTATTAAAAATATACATGGCTTACCTAAATTAAAAAAAAATGTTTATTTTATATTACTGTGTTAGCTACTGGAACAAATGAAAAAATTAGGTTATGAAAGAAATAAAGACATACAAGAGAGGAAAAGATTATTTACATCAATAAATTACGTTCATCAGTTACCACACATTCTGGAAAGTTAGTGCCAGTTTATTTCATAGGGCATATGGAATATGCTTTTTTCATTTTCTGTATTCTCAAATTCAGAACTATTATTTATTCTCCAGGAGTATTTGAAATTGAGAATAACTGTTACATGCAGATTTAAAAGACCCTTCTTATGTCATGGTCTTCAAATCTGTTTTGAAAGTCATGCTGCATATTTTCAAGTGCATGGATGTGTGCTTATGCAGTGTGCATGCATGCAAGTGATCACACACAAGCATGTTTCTGAATTCTGATGCTGATATTCAACACTGAACTCAGAGTGGGATGGAGCACAGGTGCAGGGGTCACTTGCATATGTTCAGACAGGTTTTCTGTAGTAAAGAAGCAGTGAACAGAAGCAGTTTTGCTGTACGGTGTTTCACACAGCATATGCCAGATTCGGATTGTAATGCTAAAGCAGAAAGAGGAATGCATTCTAGTCTCTAACAGTTATCATAGAGAATATGCTGTCATATCATACTGAAAAGTTCCATGAAGAGGAAAAATAACATTGCTTACTCGCAGTGTGAACAGTCCGCTTGACATGAGCTTGCCCCTGCTTCTAGAAATATCCAATTCGTACTAAGCATGTAGTAGACTCTCTAGTCTTAGCTGAGGCAACAGCAGCTTTGTATCATACTAACATGCTGTCATTTGATTTGTACAGTCGTTTCCATGGTCATAACTGATATTTATCCTTACATAAGTTTGACAGACACCTAGAAAAAAGCTGCACAGTTGCTAAGTGCTATCACAGCAATTGCTCTTCTCTTCTAGTAAGTACACTAACATATTGTGTTGGAGCACTGCTCCTTTGAGGGTTGGAGAAAGTTGCTAAAATGCAGAAAATGCAAAGAAAGACAAAGAAAAAAGTTTATTTGTGTTTGTGTTTCCCAATGTTTCCAGCTTTCACAGTATCACCACACTGGTAGTATATCTTAGATTGTCACTCAAGTCTGAGTACTCACACTATCATAACCACAGTGCAAGTATTTCTTTGGCATATGTGAGCTACTTTTTCTTTCTGTGTCTGGGGAGGTACAGCAGGTATGGCTCTTTTTACTGGGAAGGTCTAGGACTCTTCCCCAATTTTCTGAGAAATTTTGTCTGTTCTTCACAGAGAATAATGAAAAAGGAACTGGAGAATATTCAGCACACATTACTTCACTTATATCTACTCTGTGATGTACCATCCTGAGTCTTAATGGAGGCTACGTTCCAACGTAGTTCTTCATCTTGGTAAACTGGGTAAGATTTAAAGCACTTTTAAACCCTGTTCAAAGCATTTTTGTTCAGATGAAAAGGGGTAATAGATAAATAAGAGATAGAATTAACTATGCAGTAAAGATAAACACTCTCTAGGAAAATCTACAGAAAGTGAGTTATTGTGTTAACTGAACCCCTAAGTGGTTTAAAAAATGTGTTTTCTATAAATATCTGTTAGTATAAACAAAGATTACTGTATCTTTTTTTTTCCTGACTTATTTACAGCCTCAGGATATTTTAGTCATTTACAAAGCAGGTTAGAGCTTTAACTTTTATGTATGAATGCCTATTCAGCTGGAAAAAAAATCTATTTGCAACTGCAATTCCTCCTAGAGACACAATAAGTTCTAGTGCATGAACATCATCACTTCAAGAGTGTAGTGATTCTTCAGCAATTAGAATTTTCTTAGAGGGGCAGTATTCCTAGGAAGTTTAAAATTGCATTCAGTGGAGCTGGGGGAAGGAAAAGTAAATTATAGTACAGTCTAGTACTTTGCAAATCTTCTGAAAACCAAGTTATGACTCTTAATTTCTGTGGCGTCATTGTTTTAATAACTTTATATTTATAGAGTGAATAGTAACTTCTGTTTCTTGAAAAATGGATGTGACCAGGAGAACTGGTCTCATGTTTTAAAAAATCTGTACTTGAAAACCATTTAGATGTAGGTACTAGAAATTCCCCGAAGACTTTTAAAAGATGGAATGCAGATCTAATCCTCCATCCCAAAACACTGAGCTCTTCTGAGGTCTCAAAATCATGCTATCCTGCATGAACACAGCACGATATACAAAAAATCAATGTGGAAAAAAGTCTTCAACAATTTCTAGGAATATTTAGAACAGGCAGTCTATACAGACCTAATTAGAATTAGACAAGGAGACATAAACACATTCTGAGACATATCTACGCTGGATAAATACTCCTTATTTCAAGTTACATTTCAAACATTCTTACTTGATTTATTCACAGAATTACTCTGAGTCTAAGCCCAGAATAAAATAATAAAAGAGAGTACATGGGCCTGTATAATTTACTGAGTCAATACTCAAGGTGTCTGGGAAGTCAGAAGCCTCATTCCAGTTAGCTTTTTCCCAATCTCTCCTGTTACTTAAAGCAATTTCATTTTAGGCAGCCAATTTTAAGTTACTTTTTAAGACTGATTTTGTAAAACTTCTTTGATATTTTGTGAACCTGCAGTTTTACGAGAGCCATAAATGCCACAAATAACAGATAGGACATAATATTTAGATGGAAAGTATTGCTGGTACCAGGATAAAACTTGTGTTACTGGATATTGAAACATGTTAACTCTTCTGTTTCTCCTTAAATTACACCAAGTACCTTAACAGTTTGATTAGATTAGTAAAACATTATTCAGAGTATTCAAAATCATATGCTTTGATTGTTTAAATACTCTTGTACTCTTTTCTTCAGCAGCCTTATGATTTACAGGCTGCACAGCTTTTCTAGTGATTTGTCAGCTAAACTAAAGCAAATAAATCTTTACACAGACTCAGGACAGGCCTACAGGTCTTCTTCAAAAGGCTCTAGTTATGAAAGCAGCAGGGACTGAAAAAGGACAGAGAAAGAAGACATATCGTTCTGTCCCAAATACCCAAAGAGACTCTTTCAAACAAAATCTTTTCATTTTGATGTTTGAAAAGAAGATGGAAACTGTAACTACAAAAGACCAAACAGTAGAACAAAGATTCAAGTATTTAAAGGTGGCATGTGTAATTTTATGAGATGTTTCTTACAAATGACAGAGTGCAAAGCAACACAAGAAAAACCATCAGACAATCCATTAGGGAAAGACTTATTTCTGGTTTGATTCCTGACAAAATTGGAATGACTGGATTGGACAAAATTATGACTTTCTCTAGCCATACAAAATTTTTAAAAATAATAAACAGACTGTTAATAATATAAAATAAGAGTCTTCTCATGGTATTTTTTCTTAGAGTACACTTGCAAAGCTATCCTTAAAAACATTTCTGCTAATTTGGGAATATTGCATATTTGCAGCAGAAATCATGTGTATTATGGATGTGGCATCCAATGGAGATCTGTTTCATTCTGAGGTTTGGGGAAAGTTATGTTTTGCTTTAATGTTTATATAATTTTTCAAGGTAAAATTATTTTGTCATTCTGTCAAACTTTCCTGAGTAATCTCAAGTGTATGTTACTTTTACTGACTTCCACATACTAAATTATCAAAACAAATTTTATCTCCCAGAGTGCACCAGAGCTAGGGGTTATTATAATGTTATATATGGCGCAAGCCAGGAAGAAGGACATATACTGTCCAAGTAAGCAGTGTGTGCTCAAGAGGAATGAAGGAGCATTAATGGATCTCCAACTATTATATGTTGCATGAAATTTATAGGCCCATATCAAATTAATTTATGCAGATCTTCTAGGCAGATCATTTGCCTTTAGTAATAATATTCATTATAAATTGATTCCTGCTGATTTTTTCAAATGAACTAATATTTAATTCAGTGTAAATGTTTACATTTTATCTTAATGTTGAAATTAATCCCCTAGAACTACCCTGGCCTGATTCGTGCTCTGGGCTATATCTATCATCATGATTATATAGTGCAGCATGCTTAACAAGCAGTGCCACCTCTCTTACTATAGCTTTCTAGTGTAGCAAGAACACCACTCATTCTATTTCCTTGGTAATTGTAACAAAAGTTTGGGATCAACGTTCCTAAAGAAGCATTGCAAGAATCTCATTTTAAAACTTAAATATATAACAGATTCCTGTTTTGGTTTGGTTTGTTTTTTTTAATGGGGATATATTGCTACAAGTAACTGAAAATCTAAACACGAGTTGGGGACTGCCTACTCTAAAGATATTTTCTCAGGACAAAAGGGATTTAAGCACGTTACCTGAACACTGATGATGTAATTATTAATTAGCAATGTGTCAATAAAGTTGCTATCATCAAGTTTCAGAAATAACTTATTTAAATGAATGACAGAAGGCCATTTATTTTTTTGTTGAAGAGTCAGACAAAATCTGTATCCAAGAGAAGACTAGTCTGTATCCATGTAGGGCTGACATTTAGAGATTCTGAAACCAGAGTTTAATGGAACTGTGACTTATGTTGCGTAAGTAAATTGTAAGAATCGGAAAAAAAAAAAAAAGTTTTATTCCTGCAAAATACTTTGTAACTCAGTACTTTCAGAAAATGTCCGACATAAAATATTTCCTTCTGTAAATAGGATAATAGATTTCATTTATTGTTGTTATCCTTGTGGGAAGACCTCATACAGATCTAAAATGGAGAATATTAAATTACTTGAAATTTTGGTTTGAAATAGGACTTTCACATATGCATAACACAGCATAGTTTTTAAAAAAATGTTAGAGCAAAATGCTGGTTTGAGGACTATGTGATATATACATTGTCCTTTAAATTAATATTTTGAGCTATGTTTTTTGAATACAACAAACTGGGGACATGACAGGAAAATGTAAGTTTCCTTTTCTGTATATTGATGAGTCCTAAGGAGCTCATGTACTCCATACCCTTCCTATAATTAATTTTGACTAGACACTTATTTACAACCCCAACAGACCATACAGTTCTGTCAGTCTTCCCAGTCAGCCTGTCCAGTGTTTCTTTATCTGTCACACTAAATAGCTTTCCTGATATCTAATGGGAACTTATGTAATTGCCTTTTAAGATCATTACTTCCTGTTCTTTTTTTCATGGATGTGAAAAGATTGTGGTTTTATTTTATAAACTTGAAGACTTCTATACTTAAAGTCTTCTATCCTCATCCCTGCCAGTCCTCCTTTAGACTAAAGCATTAGTTTCAGAGATCACGTTCTTTCTACTGCTTTTCTCTGTACTCTTTCTCACAATTTTTTTCAAGTGCAGTGTCAGACCTGGAAAAAAATCTTCCATCTAATGCCTTACCAAAACTCAGTATAATGGTGTTTTACAAATAGATATCTATCTATCTATTTACTTATTTATTTTAATATGAGTGAACTTAAAAAAGATGGTAAAAGCTGTCTTTTTTTTTTTTTTTAACAGCATCTTTTTACTGAAGTCATTATTTTGTGACTTGTCTGATAGTATATCAGCATCATAGCAACTTTACAGTTAATAAACTTTTAAATGTTTTGTTTAGATTCAGTGACATCCAGGAATTGGGGG
>JAOBAS010000072.1:50093174-50126754 GCA_025311575.1 Elanoides forficatus | reverse complement strand
ATTACTCAGCAACAACTGAAAACATCAGAGTTACCAACATTCTTCTCATACCTAACTCAAAAACATAGCACTCTATTCAGCTGCTAGAAAGAAAATTAATTCTATCCCAGCTGAAACCAGGACACTACTAATGACTTCAGTAGGCAAATATTTCATTCATCTAAAGAAGCCCTTCATATGTAGCCATTTTTAAGATTTTTTTTTTTTTCAGAAAAATTAGAATGTAGCCCTGTACAGAAGATAAAAAGAAAACAAACAAAACAATCATGCCCTTTTCAGCTCCCTGCAGAGAGGTAAGTATGGCTTTCCACTCTGCACTGAAATGAATGTTATGATTAGTTCTTTACAAGAATGAAAATTCCCCATACAAAATGAAAGAAATAGAAGAACCAGTTTATAAAAATCACCTAAGTGACATGTCCCATGGATTTGATCTCACAGAGTCTGTTAATAGAAGTGAACTTATAAATTGACATAGGCAATCTTTGATTTAAACTATGAAATATGTAGTAAATATATGTGGTAAATAAATTATGTGGTAAAGTATATGCATATATTTTGTTACAGTGTCTATTAGTACTATCACAGAGGTAAGGGAAGGGGTGTCCTGTGGATGACAAAGCATTTACGAATTCCCTAGTAGTTTTTGAGTATTTATTTGGCTTATATTTATAAATGCAATATATTTGTGATGCTGATAATGTAAACAGTGCTGCATGACATACAAAGCGAGAAACAGGTAAATAAAACACATTGGAGGAGGCTGTGTGGGGTGAAATCAATGTTTTCTGCAGGAACTTATACAAGATGACTTTGTAAAGGATAGCTTTCACAGAACAGTTCTCAGATGCCCCAGTCTTAATCATATTTTCCTTAAGCTTCTTCCAATTAGAGTGAATCCTGAGTAAGCATGCCATCAAATGGTAGCCATTGTCATTTGAAAGAGTCTGGAGAAGGAAAGGATGCCAAATATTAATGTATCTCTACACACTCAATTAAAATTCGATCCAAAATGAAAATGGATTTTGAAGCATCAGCAAATGTCTGCCAAGAACTTGTGCCAACACACATCAGCTTTGTCTCTGTAATATTTACTACAGAGAGAGAAAACACATTTGACCATGAATGGTGTCTTGTGGGACTCCATTCCACAGCTGTTCTTTAAGGATTTAGATAAAATATGTCCTTCAGCTACTACCAGTTTTCAAGAATGCCTGCGACTGTGGTTCAGAATATTATAATACTTCTTTGCTACTATCTTTGATTGCACATTGGCATTCTACAGAACATGGAAATTGAAAAATGGACATCATAAGAACCAACTTTTCAAAGAACCGATGTTTCTAATCTGTGTTACCCTGTAATTAAACTCATTTGTGGTGTTCTCATTTGATATGTATATAATTATTGTTCTTATTTTACGTCCTTGTAGTAATTCACTTTGACTATATTTGCTGTTTTTTCAAAAGCTGAAAGAAACCTGGTTTTGACATGTAATATAATGGAATAACCATTTCATGCGATGAGCATTTTGTGAATCTGAAGGAATAGAAATTTTGAATTTGTTCAAAAGGCAAATAGTACCTTTCAGAAAAACTTTGCTAAAAGGAAAAATAAAACGGAGATTTCCTAAGACTTATCCAATCTACTTGCTTAATCACAAAAAACAAGGGGACATAACAAATGCATTGCCTGTGTACTGGCATGGGTGGGTGGATGGGGAGAGTAAAGCAGAGAAGAATGGCAAATAAGAGGAGGACAAAAGATTTCCCATTCATGACTCAGACCCCAGTCATCTTCTCCTCTTCCCTGCTCCCCAGTACAGTTAAAAATTAAGTCCTTTTTTTTTTACAATAGGTATTAAACATTATTGTTCAAAGGTCTTTGAATATCGTAACTGGATGTGATGGAGCAGAAGTGCACTAATGAAAATGTCCTGACCTTAAGTGTCAGATTTGTGGACCCTGCTATCAGTTTGCTAGCTTGGACTTTACATAGGGAAAGAATTCATGTATCTTATCTTGGCAATAGAGACCACAGTGTGGGGGTTAGGACATGCAGAATTTCAAGCTGTAGGAGAGAGAAAAATCAACAATTTCCCTGCTACTTCAGAAAATTCTCTAAACACTAGGATATCATGTAACAAGAATCCTGATGCTGTCTTTTAAAGCAATATAACTGATGCTACATTTTTGGTACTAACCACTGTAGCTAGGAGTCAAAGTCTGTTAGGCATCTTCTGAGAACTGCCAGAATTCATCATCTGAGAATATCAGCATACTTAACCATCTCAAAATTCAGATGTTTCTGCATAATACAAGCCCGAAGTAACCCAGACAAAATGTTTAGTGTGTGATATTTCTAGGCATCATCCTTTTTAATCACATATAATGAATAAATGTTTAATCACAGACCCTTAGCCAAGCACAAGTCCAAGTCCTACTTAGGTACTTTAGTTCATAATAGGTGGTTGCCTTTACTGACTCCATAGAATATTTTTCTATTGAATTATATAACTTGTCTTCCTGAGTATCAATTACTTTTGAACTTCAGTGAACCTCCCAGGTACAAGATTCACTAATTCTAGGTATTTCTCAAAGGGTTTTGTTTCCTTTCTAGGAAGAAAAGGTGGCTTTCGGCTTTATATGGGAGAGGTACCTCTTTCTTGCTGAAGATGGCATAGCAGTAGTTTTCAGAATGGCCAAAATCAGAAAGGAAGTAAATCTATTACCTGCAAGCAAAAATAGTGCTTGAGGAAGGGAAGAAACAAGTTTCTAAGAGGGAGAGCATAAAGAGATTCAGTGTTTTCAGCCTTTCCTTAAAAAACAATGTTTCTTCTTTGAAAAGCAGCCTGTCAATATGAAAAGCAAACATAACCAGTGGTTTCTACCACTCGTGGGTGAAATTATGGGACTGCTACAGAACAGCAACTTAAGCTACTGAGCCTGCTGGTGAAAGTAATTCTGAAAATGAAGGTAGATCTTGCTAGGCAGGTAAATACATGAAGTGCTTGCTTTAGAAAAAAATATTTCTAGTTGCAACAGCATGCATACAGCTTCTAAAGCCACTCAATCAACTAGAAGAAATGTAATGAAATTATCCTCACAATTCCAAATACTCTAAACTGCTATTCAGAAGGAAAGGGAATAATATCAGCCTTTTATGGACAGAAGGGAATGGAGACTTCAAATGGAAATCAGTGCCTAGGCTACTTTCTCTTCAGTAGCAGAATAAAAAAGTTGCTTTTTTCTGTGCTTGGAATTAACTTACTATCTGTTGAAAAATCATGGTGTGCATCTTGTTACAACAGAAATTGAGGGTATTTTTAACATGTTATTGGGGAGTTTAGTGGTATGCAGCTTGCAAAAAACACTGGATAGGGAGTAAAACATAAAACACCTTTAATGTACAGAAGGTATAAATCTTTGGTTTTTAATGAAACTGAAACTTTCTGCATAAAAGTAGGACTATGCATTTCTAGTCCTAATGAAGGCCATGGTGATATAATCCACTACAGTGTCTTATATTATTCACACTAAACATAAAAAGATTTTAAACTACTTTTAAAAAGAAAATGAGTTTGTCGTCTCCTATATAAATACCTCTTCTTCCACAGGGATATTTGGAAAAAGTATTAATTATTCTTTTACATTTGTCAGGATGTTTTTTCGTAAGTGCAGCAGTCTTGAACTTTTTTGATATGTCTGGGTACACTGAAGTGTAAATAAACAAACTAAAAATACTTTTTTTTTTTTTCACTAAGGCAAGTGGGAGGTTTTTTCTTCTATTGCTTTCATATTCTATACCTATCTCTTATTACACACCATTATGCAAATACTGTAGGGTTAAACTAGAGCACATATAAAGATATTGAGGAGAAATCATCTGAGACATATTCTTTAAAACCTGGGACAGACAAACTATGGGTAAGAACTAATATGCATTAATGTAGGTTGTTCTTGTCTGATTGAAAGGTCTTCAACTCCTGCAAAATTATTTTTAGGTCAAGCAAAATATTTTCTTTAGCTCTGTTAAAAATTTGCTTTTAAATTTATTATACATAGCCTGAAGGGTCACTATAATGCCTGACATTGTGACAACTTTTTTCAATCTATTATTCTTACTGTTTTTATTTTTGGTGAATTCCAACGTGAAATACTTTATAAAACTTGAACCAATAAATATTTAAATTTGAAAAATTGAAGTGACATTTTTATTTTTTCTTCTGATCTTTTTTTCTTATCCCTTGGAACTATTTATTGATTTCATGATAATCTCAGCTTTTAGAACTTTCCATCCAACAAAATTAATTTACAGGTGGAGATTGTGCCTGAAACCTGGTAAATTCAAAGAGTGGGTGAAATAAATTTTCACCAATAAAATTTCTCCAAAAAATTTTGTTTGAGATATTAAAAAAAATGGACATTTGAACTTAACCTATTGATTTGGAAAAAAAAAATTAATCCTTATTCAATCATTTTAAGGTACTGAAGGTATCATGACCTAAAGGGTTACTGAGCCTGTGGGTATATAAAGATCACACCAGTGGGTTTGTATGATTGCATAATGCACAATGACACAGAGGGTTTATTTCCTAAATTTCTTTATTACAGATTACTACAAATTACTTTTAAAAACTGAGTACACTTATGATTAATAAAGTAAGTATATATCAAGTTACTGCAAAATTACTACCAGAAAAGTAGGTATATATGTTTCAATAGTAGCAGCAAACATATATTTCAAGATTAATGGTCACTACAAAATAACCACTAGTAAAGCAGCAAACTTAATTACTTATCTGTGTGCCTACATATATATTATTTAAAGTAGTACCTGTATAATATTCATCAAACTGTTTGCAGAAGTGGAGCCAGTCAAAACTGCCTCCAGAAGTGGGCCAACCAATGACAGACAAAATCTCGCTTCGAAGATGATTCTGCCACAGAGTATGGAGTCAGCCAGGCATCCCTGGCAGTGGTCCAATCTGTCTAGGAGATCTCTCAAAAAGTGAGTCTCCATTTTGGGAAGAAAGTGAGTAATGTTTGTATGGTAGGGAGATAAGTGGGTGTAGAACACCACCACTTTGAGCAGCCAATAGATGTTGCTAGTTTATACCCTTTCATGACAAGGTTACCTGCTCAGCAGATGAAGGGAAGGCGGTGCATGTGAGTGGTTTTTTTTATTTTAGCAAAGCATTTGATACTGTATCTCACAGTATGCTTCTGGATAAAATGTCCAGCACACAGCTAGGTATGTGCACAATAAAATGGGTGAACAACTGTGAAGAGTTAGGCTCAAAGAGTTGTAGTAAACAGGGTAACATCTCACTGGCAGCCAGTTACCAGTGTTGTTCCCCAGGGCTCAATTTTAGGCCCAGTTCTCTTCAATGACCTGGACACCGGAGTTGAGTGCACACTAAATTTGCCAACAATACTAAATTAGGAGAAGTTGTTGATTCCCTTGAGGGTAGAGATGTCTTACAGAGAGACCTTGATAGATTAGACAGACTGTGACAGGCTGCACTAGACAGTCACCAACCATATGAAATTAGCAAGGACAAATGTTAGATTCTGCACCTAGGATGGTGTATTCCTGGATGTATGTACTCCTGGTTGATGGTAAGCTCAATGTGAGTAAAAAATGTGCCCTGACAGCCAAAAGGCCCAACTGTAGCCTGAGCTGCATTAAGCACAGTATAGCTAGCTGGTGGAAAGAAGTGATTGTCCCACTATGCTCAGCATTCGTATGGCCTCACCTTGAGTACTGTGTGCAGTTTTGTGCTCCATGATATAAGAAGGATAAAAAATATTAGAATGTGCCCAAAGGAGGGCAGCAAAGATGGTGAAAGGACTAGAGGGCGTGACTTATGAGGTAAGCAGCTGAGGATAATAGGTTTGTTCATCTTAAAGAAGAAGGGAGTAACATTTATTAACATAATATACATTGTTAAGCACACGAAGAAAAACTTCTGCAAAATTTTCAGGAGGACTTATCCAGACTTTTATTAAATAGTTTTCCAATAAGAAAATGTCTTTTAGTAAAACATTGTATTTCAAATTAAATTCAGAAGAATTCTTTACATTATAATATATTTAATACTTTTTCTCAGGTTTCAAAAGGCAATTTTTAATTTTTTTTCCAATTTTCATTTTAAAATATTTTACTTTTTTCCTTACTTCCTCTAATAAATACAGTAGTGTGCATGGACTCTTATTCTTCTTTCATTTTTTCTCTGCTTTGTTTTCCCATTTAAACCTTTCAAGGGATCTTCATATTAAAAAATTCTACAAAATAGCAAATATGAAAAGATAGCTTTGCCCTATTGTATTTTTTTTACAGAAGAAGATATAAACTGTTGCATTTTAAGAAATGGAAGTCTAGAAAGGTGATTAATAGGACAATTGTATCTAAATCTATGAACAAAGACACAGGGGGAAAAAGAAGGTAATTTGATTTGTTTTTCTTTTCTAGCAAGAATCATATTGAAACTTAGACTTTAAGATCTCTGTCTGAAATTTTCCTCTAGCTTTTTTTCTAAATAATGAAGTCACTTTTTCAAAATCATGAAAGATGTGCTTAAAAGCATGTTAATCAGAGTTTGCAGGAAGTATGCAAATCATCTTGCACTTACAATCAGCATTAGAAATCTACCAGTCATTGACAGGACACATTTACTGTCCAGCTGAGCGTTGCAAGCCCTGTAGAATGATGAATAACAACTCCAAGGTGCTCAAACTGTTCCTGCAGCTTTTCTCACAGGTATTACCTTAGTTCATGAATTATCTTAGTATTTCATAAGTTATTCTTGACTTATTAATGTAAAACTTTGTCAATTATTTTAATATTATTCGTGTGTAATACTCCTGGTTGGCTTCTGGCCACCTGGTGAAATAATGCTGAATGTGGTGCATCTTTCTCAGAGATTTCTAGAAGACTGAAAGGACAAAGCCTGAAGGGACCTTATGGAATCATCTTGCCTAGCTTCTGTTATAAACTGCAACGAGCAGTAGCTGTCATTTCCAGTAAAAAATTTGTCTAACGCAATCTTTAAAAGATGGAGTCTCCACAACCTCATTTTCCAGTTTATCCCAGTCCTTCAGTATCCTTATCATTAAGAAGATTTTCCCAATGAAAAACATGTATATCTTTTGATGCCCTGTAAGCCCATTATGCTCACTATGGTGATGGAAAAAAGTGTTCTCTTCTTCCCTGTACCAGTCTGTATACTCTTCAGAATTTTTCTTCTTAAAGCTAAATAGATCTTGCAACAGATTCTCAGAAATCATGTTTTTCACACCCTCAAATTTTCATACTTTACTGTACTTCTCTAGATTCTTCATTCACATTTTTCTTGAAGCATGATGCTTGAAATGGGACTCCCCACTTTGGCTGAGGCTTTAACTTTTATTAAGGAAGCTGCTCCTTTTTTTTTTTTATACTATATATACCAAATACTTACCGAGTCAGAGCCTTGTCTCCCATGACCCTAAGGGAGTGATCAGACTAGTGGACAATAATCACTCTCTTCTTTTAATTCTTTCTTCTAAACAGTTTTACTGTTGCCTTTGTTACTGCTGCTCTCTGTAAAAAAGGGCTCACATGAAAAAACTGGGCTTGCCCCATCTGTCTTAAAATCTATACTTCCTTAATAAATCTTGAAGCTATTTCTGTATTTTTTCACAATGTTATGATTTTGTTTTATGTTTGTGACTCAATAACCTCAGACTGTCTTATAAAATTTCTGCTTGTTCCCCAACCTATATTTGTGGAGCTGATTAATTCTATTTTAAAAACTTTGAAGATTGTACTTATCCCTATTGAAATTAATTCTGGTTTTACACTATTTCTCTAATCTTTACAGTTAGTTTGACAGTCTTCCCAGTTCTGGAAAAAGCTGAAAATACATCCAATTATGGTTTACTTGAAAATCCATTTAAGTATATGTCCTCTCCAATCCATCACATGGTTAATGAAAATACTGCATTGCACCATATGCAAGTAAAATTGGTCTGTAATCTTATTAAACCTATGCCTCCAAAAGCTCATTTATAAATGCACTGTACATATGGTCTTTCCATTAGTTTCTATATACTACCTCTTTGGAACTTATTTCATGACTCTTAGCGTTGCATAAGAGAAGATGAACCACAACATGGCAATTTTACTACGTAGAAGTTGTCAGCTGTGTGTAGCGGAACTTGTCTCTCCACCAGGATCAAATCAAATAATTCTAGGAGTGAGAAAATATGAACTAGGAGGAAAGCTCAAACAGCTTGACATTAGTCTGTGGAAAGAAAAAAGAGTCAAAGTACACATACCAATCTTCAAGACTGTTCAGGGCTGCTATCATAAGGAAGGCACTGATCTGTTCTCCTGTGGTACCAGGTCTTGAAGAAGAATGGACTAGACTTTTTTTTTATGTGTTTGCACCCTGATTTCTTTAATTCTGTTAGGGGGGATTTAAATGCTACAATTTCTATAAAAAACATGAGATCTGGGAAGTAATGCTTATGTATCTCTTACCAAGCCAAAAAAGCAGGAGTCAAAGTCCCCTTAGTTGAATGAAAGAGGGTTGTGAATGGATGAAAAATAAGAGCAGTAGTAAAGGTATAATATGAGTCAACCCTGGAATAATGGAAGCCTTTGTTCTGATGTATATACAATTTACTATAGATAGATATAACCTTAACTTTTTTGTCAGCTTTATGTCAAGTTATTTGGTGCTATGGGACAGTTGAAGGTGTCCTCTGAAACAAAAGGATCCACTTCCTTTCTCCTTGAAAAGAGCATATTAAGGTTATAAGAACTGTAAGATAGAATAAAATATCTAAGACAGAAGAAATTACAATTGACATATTTCAGTATTTAAAAGAAAGTCTCCAGTGCTCCATTTTAAAGAAAAGATAAACTAGCAAAATGAATGAGAAATATGAAATATCAATTTACATAACTAATTATGACACTCATATATATCCAGTAGTGTGCTGACTCTGTACCCCAAGGGTATGAGAATAAATTTTTTCATGAACTTCGTGCTTTCATTTTGTGTTCTTAAGGACCCTGATGGCAGTACTAGGTTTCACAGACTTAGAAAACGATTAGAATTGATCAATACTGTAAGACCCCAGGAAAGAGTGGTTCAGTGATTAATTTCATGTTACACACACGGGAACAAGACAGCTGAGTATATTTGTCTCCATAATCCCTTTTCCCAAATGTAATTACAAATGGAATTGATCAGCTCATGTGTTTCTTCTGAGCCAGCAGCAGACACATTAGAATTGCTAGGCTGTATAATAACTTAGTACAGATCATCAGTCCTCAGCACTAGAGGGAATTAGTTACTAGAAATGTATTTTAAAAGAAATTCAAAAATTTTGAAATTTTTCATTGACTGTTTTCCAAAGAAAATGTCACTCCATTAGAACGACTTCTGTAACTTCTAACATATCCAATGTATGCTGAATACCTCCAGTCCTCCTTAGGGGGACCATTTTTGTATTATATATTAAATACTGAGTCAGATCTTTGTCTTTCATGACCCAAGGGAGCGACTAGACTAGTAGACCATACTCAGTCTCTTTTGTACTTAACTCTTTGTTACAAAGTGACCTTCTACTGTTGCCTTTTTTACTGCTGGTTTCTGTGAAAAAGATATAGAGTAGGTATGGACCACCACAGGTATTAATACATTATGAAGGGAAATACCATTCTGAATCTTATCACTGCTTGCCTAAGTTTTTGAGAGGAACAGAATTGAGCATATTTCTTTCTTCAGGGCTTCTCATTGGCTACGATCTGATCAGTGTATTTGTTTTTACAAAATCTGTTCTATAACCCTAGGACCCTCATGGACTGCACGGGCAGAATCAGTTGTTCATCCCAAGACATTTTCACATAGCAAAAAGTAATGCAATGCAACACTCTGCTCTGCAAATGTCGAAGGCTTTTTGTTGACCTAACTCCTACCTATTTCACATACTGTGTTTTCTCCTACAACTCTGCAAACAAGCAATGCTTCACCAAAACTCTGGAGCTGTAAAGAGCTTGAACGACTTTGTGAAAAAGACAAGAGTATGTCTAAGACTGAATGACTTAAATCCAGAACATACTTTTTCAAAATACAATTATCCATGGAAGAGAAGGTTTGGATAACAATAAAGTGATCCATAACTTCAGAATAGAGAGAGTTAAAACACAGTTTTCATCACAATCTCCTGTATTTTTTTTCCCCATGAATAGATTGTGCGATGATATGTACCATAAAAGTACTCAGCATAGATAGATTAAGATCAAGAGAAACCCAGAACAGTAAAGCTTGCGTTAATCAAATTTCCTAGAAAGGGATCTCATTTTAATAATTTATTGACAATCGTAATAGGAATATAGAAAGAAAGGGAATCTATTCAAAACACTAGCTAGTTTTTAAAAACTGTAGAAGGATATGTGAAATCACTAACCTCTTAACCCTTTAAAAAAATAAGATAGCAATTAAAAAAAAAGTCAACATAAAAATGTTGTCTTAAAGATGTTCTAATTTACATGGCATTCCATCTATTGACAGACCCAGGAGAAGGAGGATGTAATATACAGACCCATTTCAATGAAAGTCAATTCAGAGGGTGTGCAGGTGAATGTTTGTTCTCTGGGCAAACAAACTGTCATATTCTATATTAAATTCAGTTTCTAAATGTGCTTAACACTATGGTCTAACTGCTGTCAGTTTAGAGTTTCGTTTTTAAAGACAGCTACAAGATGAAATAGAATTTAGAGTGTTTAGATTTAGGTTAAGATGATAAAAGTTTCTGTGTTCATCTGACACGGTAACGACTGTACCAATTCCCTCTATAGTTACCGTTTACATCTGGTAGAGTTCTATACTATCTTTCTATAGAAATGCAGCTTGTACTGTTACAATTTTCTGATGATTAAATGGATTACAACAAACATATAATATTAAGAAAACTTCAACAGTAACTCTAATTAACTTGATACCTGCTACAGTCTTCCACATTTTAGTAAATATGCCTCTAATCAAGCTGATATTTTTTCCTCAAAAAAAAAAAAACAAACCCCATTAAAAAAAGAACAAGTAAATTAACTCCAGTTACAGAGATGAATTTTTTCTCTGTACTTTTTTTTTTTCTTTTTAACAGTGATGGTATATCTCTTATGATTATTCTAGGATCTAAACTATGAGAAAAGAACAAGGATATTTTTGTTCTTATACATATCTGCTACTCCGAAAAATGCTGTTTGCCTGCTAAGATTAATAGCTTACCATATATATATATAAATTACATTTTCACTAGCATCTTGAAGGAGAAAGAAATGTTTCCAGTATCTGTAGAAAACACACTCTTTAATGTACTTTGGATGAAGGGCAAAATGTCTGGTTCTGGTTTTCTGCTGCATCAGCATAACAGGATTATATCAAAAGCAAAGCTGTCTGTGTTATTGTTATTAGTATCAAGAAGAGCTCAAAAAATATGAAGCTTGGACTGGATTCATACAAACTATTCAAGCTTTCCCTGGACATCTAAATGATTTGACTCTGAGATTTCCTCATCAGAGCTATTTCACCCCCTAGGAAAAATTATGATTAAACCTGTATATCTACAACTACTCAAGGGCCATACAGACTTATGCCTGCTGTGGCTCCTCTGGAGGGAAGAAGTACAGAGGCCTGTCACCCTCATTGCTCTTTGGAGACAATATCAGATGATACACATCTGTTAAAATAGTAATAAGATACTTGTCCCTTTGGGGAATAAACCTGTGCCAGATGAAAGACAACCCCTACAGAAGTAACATGTGATCATATAATTTAAATTACATTGAATAAAACATACACATCAGGAGACCCAAATGTTCCTAGAAACATTAATTTTGGAATTTCTGAACTTCTGGATGCTTTACTATAACATTAAAATTCTGTTAACATAGTTTTCATGTTGCTATGGAGAACGAGGGGAAGAAGGTAGAAAGGTGAAGGGAAGAAATAGTATGCAATGTGTCTTTACTGTAACACCAAATAGCATGATAAAGCTCTTGGCAGGTTTATACAGTATGGGTTTGGTTTGGGTTTTGGTTTTTTCCTTCCCATTGTGAAGAATCCTCAGTTTGTAATCAAGCTGATGTACACCATGTGTATATTTTTGACTTATCTGTGATGGAACAGCAATGACATTTGAAATAACTGCTGTTCTAATTCACTCTTCCCCTCCTTCATGTGCTTTCAGTGTGTCCTTTTATGTGGAAAGAGAACTTTAATGGATACTTTTTTTTGTTTCTACTCACCCAGCCTTAAAATAAAACAGTACCAATTGGTAATGTAAGATCAAGAAATAATCAACATTTCAATTCTGAGTCCCTGATAACTTTACCAACAAAATTTGCAACACATCAGAGTGAAAATATTCAGGTGAAAGCACTTTTCATCAGCTAAAACAAATTGCTTCATATATTTGTTAAGTTTTTGTCATCTTTAATTCTCATGGTCAGATGTTTTTCTCCATCTCACAGTCACACTCAGTTTTGACAAGCTGCCTAGCAGGTTTTCAGTTTCAGGGACAATTATTTCAGCCTGGATTTCATTGTAGCTGAAGTAGGGCAGTTTTTCCTTCTTGTTCTTTTGTCTGAGTGTGGGCATGCTCTCATGTATGTGTGTGCATTCTACAGCACCAAGGTACACAGCTCTGGAGAAGTTTCTTTTCATTAGCAAAATGCGACCTTACAGTAAGTGAGCCAAACAGAAAGCAGAGACAAACAGGGGACAAAGCACCAAACACATTCACACTGGAATGCAGCTGCACCCATCTGATGCATTTATTAAGCTGTTTACCATGCAACAATTTGGCTGTATTTTTTGCAAAGCTACTGATCGGATCTTAAAGTGTATGATTTCAAGTTCACTTAATAAAGGATGGAACCAGCAATCTTGTTTCATCCCATGCAAAAAAAATACCCCAAAACCCACAAGAATAGAAAACTGATAAAAGTGCTTGTCAAAAATGTCAACATAGCAGTCCAAAACTGATGTTGATTATTTGGGGCTGGAACAATCTTATGTTTGTATAAGGGCATTGAATTCCCATGAAGTGGGATAGGAAGTCTGATGTTGTAGGGAATCTGATTTTCTAAATACTTTTTTTTTAAACTAGATTAAGTCTGTTTTGCCATCAGAGATCTTTCTGCTTATTGTGAACTAAAATTCTGTAACAACACATAATTTAAAATAATTGCCAAATATTTGCTTTAAATGCAGGCATGAATTTTTCATTATGAAAAGTGCAAGATATTATTGTCACACTAGAGACCTACAAAGCAGTAACTATCATAACGATTTCCCAAAAGTCTTTTTACCCCCATATATATCTCTTATTCACCACTGTGTGCAGTGTAAGTGTGTACAGTCTGGACCACCCAGACTGAATGTTGAACTAGTGAACATTTATCCAGCATGACAGATCAAATTATGCTTCTGTACAGGACTGTAGGATCTGACACACTAGTCTTTCCAAATACTAAAGTACAGAAAAGCCTCCTTCAGGAAAAAGAATTGACAGTGAAATGGCACAAATCAACATTCAGACATTGGGAAGTATTTGGATCTTCAGGTCAATTTTAGCTATGATGTATAAAAGGGAGAGTCCTGTAGAGCTGCTGCTGCAATGACATCTCATGACCAGAAGGTCTTCTGCTGTAATGGCACTGATGAAATATCATGTCCACGTTCACTAATTCAGTGTCTGTCACCTGAGCAGTATGATGTAATCCTGGAACATGCATAGGTGGCTGCTGAGTGGAGGTCCCCTAGCATAAAGCACTCTTTCTAGGTTTTAGTGCTCTAAGTCATGGTGTAGGTAGTTTCAAGGCAATTGAGAATGGGAGTTCTGAGGGGAGCTCCCTTCCTGAGCCACTGCACTGCCCAGCTTGGGGGGCTGGAAGCTCATGTTGCCCTCTCTTGCAGCCACTAGAATAAGAAAAGTAGTTGAGTCAGCAACCCACCCACATGCTAGTCTTCTGCAGCTCTGCAGGCAGCTTGTTAGCCATTACAGCGATACAACTTTTGATCTCTACACAGCCAGTGACAAAGCATCACAGGCTCCTTATTAAGACTATCATAGTGTGATGTTCAACTAGTAAAAAGAGTGTTTAATGCACAGAATCTATACAAGAGTTTAACTGGCAGGAAATATGTTCAGGATGTTAATTCTTATGAACCAAAAGAGAAAAAATTAACCTGTACATATAGTGACATGTGAGTTCAGTGCAAGAGGCTGAGAAAATTTTCAGGTACTCTGCTGAGTTACTGGTCAGGCTGGGCAGTGCTTTGAGCAACCTGATCTAGTCAAAGATGTCCCCTGTCATTGCAGGGGGGGTTGGATTAGATGACCTTTAAAGGTCCCTTCCAACCTGAACTATTCTATGATTCTGTGATTCTATGATTCTGTCACTGAAGCCTCATTTGAGTTGTAAGAGGTCCTTGCTACCATTTCTATACATAGTTTCAAACCAGGCAAGGCTGTTTCTTTTCTTTTAAGAAAGTTTTGAATTGTATCTGCCTTCTGTGGGCTATGCTTGAGCTACAGGTCTGTTACTAAGCCACTGTGTAAATTATTTTTCAATCCATGAATGAAAATCAAAAGTACTGGTGCATATTATCTCTTTGCTTTCTAGGTCTGGTTATAAACTATCTGTTTAGGAACTCCAGTTTTGTAGCTTTAATTCTTCTGCAATTAACTGAGATAACAAAAATGTTATAGATAAAAATGAGTTCATTTGAGGGGATAGTTCTATTTTCCAAAGGATTTTGTTATTAGCAAAATAAGTTGGAAATAGTGCTTTAAAAGTGCCACACACGCATCAAGGATACATGATGCCTTTCAGCACGCATCCTGATAAAAAGTTAAGACTAACATTCTAGCTACAACAAATCAAACGTACTGAATTTTTATTACCACCTGATGAAGTAATATTCTTTTTCCATTAAAACAAAGGCAATCTTGACAATAAACTGTTGATTTCATTCCACAAAAGAGTTTATGGTATGTTTTATTTCTCATGTTACTTACATAATTCACTGTACGAATAGTTAATTTGCATTATAAGGGACTGATCAAAATGCTCTGTGTTCTAGGAAATAGTACACTGACTTAATTAGAGTTGGAGAGTATACGAAATCCCTCTTTGGGGTTTGCACATCAGTATCAGATCACAGATTTTCCCACATAGAGTACAGGCATATAGAAAATATATACATGTAGTATTATATGCACTGTTCAGAAAAATGCTCACCAGGTCTAACTGGGAGCATAATATGCAGTTAATACCTGTATAATCATCCTCAATTTCCAATTTAACAGAACAAACCAGTACACTGAGGTACATATTATTCCAGCTGGTATTCCACTCACAAATGCAGAATCAATATACATAGTAAATGCATACATAAATGTTTATATGTGTGTGTGTGTGTGTGTGTGTGTGTATCTACACACACACATATGTATATATACATGCATATATAGACAAACAGTAATGCAATATGTTCCATGATGAAAGTCTCACCTAATAGTAATCTAGCCATTATTTTATAATATTTATTATTTGACAGTTTATGTAATAGTTTCAAGAACTGTGCAACATCTTTTATTATACAAGCAACCCCAGTGTGTCATGATCTAGTATACTCCTCCAAAGAAAAGCAAAGTGCAAAGAAATGTAGTTCAGCAGAAACTGTCATCTTTGCCACTCAACTTGTTTACACAAACTTGAACTGGCTGTAATTCAAAATCATAAATCAGGCAGCAGTGTTTGGTACACTTAAATTCTTTTCCTCTCTTGCTTTTAAGAAACAAGCATACCTTATTTTAGGGTTCCTTTTCTGCAGTTAATCAGTTCTCCTTACCAGAAGTATTCACAGCTACTTGCTCAAGACAAATTCTGGGAACAAGAGAAAATGCAAGATTCAGTTGGTATTCAATGACAATTCAGTTACTGGATGACATCCTCTGTCAGAGGGCCACCAGAAGACTGAGCTGTTGCTTACAAACCAAGAAAACCTTTCAGTGACCTTCAACTGAAGTATTATCCGGAGATTTTTTTATTATTGTTGTTCAAGAACTATTCAAGATTTTTTCTCTATGTGAGAAAAATGTGAGCTTCAGATAGAGAAGCAATTTTAAGTGCCTTGCTTCCTTTATTATCTGTAATATAACTTGCTTTGACATAAAGTAAAACTACAGTTGACCATAAGCAAAAACATTTGCAAAAATCCATCATTTTCCATAGGACTTGACACAAAACATTAAAGTATATCTGTAGTTCAGGAAAAGAAAGTTTTAGGAGATTAAATGTTGATCAAGATAGGAAAAAAGTCTACTTGATTTTTTATTTAAGAAGATTTAGACTTATTTTTAATTTTTGAGGAGAAAAAAGGGAAAAAATATACTATTTTATGGCAGGTTTATTGGAATTTCTTTCATCATGAAGGTAACTGAAGCTCCTAAGAAAATGAGCTTTTGTCAGGATGTTTTCTGTAAGTTACCTGGAAAGCATCTGGAAAATGAGTTTAACTAGGCATTTACTGAGAGCTTAGTTACAGTCTGCAGACAGTTAGTGATGCACACTTTCATTGTTAATTCAAAATGGTTTACTCCGTTGATCCGTAGGTTACATATGAAAAAGAACGGGATTAAAATGTATGTTGTCATTTTGCTTTTCTTGCATATGGTAACTTTAAAGCATGGACAACTTGGAATAAAATTGCTTTTTCTTACATGACTTCTGCCATGTGTCAAGTCTGATCAAACAGTGAAGCATGCTTATTAACTAGTAACCAATGTGTTTCCTAAAAACATACAAGAAATGACAGAACTGTGAGAGGACATATGCTTTGAAAGACATTAATTTTTAAAAATTATAATCTGTTCTTAAGATTATTCCTTTGAACATCCCTTAAGGTTGCCTAAAGGATCCTTGGAGCCTGAATATAAGCTATCCTTCTTCCTCTGGAAGCCAGTGGAGAACATCAATTGTAGAAGAGTGAGTAAAAGTCTATGAAATCAGTAGAGCATAATCAAAAGATTTTTTTTCTGAAGGAAATCTCAAATGAAAAGAAATTTAGCTGCAAAAATATATTTTTGTCTAATGTCTGCTTTAAACCAGCTCTGCAAAATTTGTCCTGGATTTGATCTAAAACAAATGGCAGAACTATTTAATTTTAAACACAAGAAGCATTCTCAGGGTCCATTGAAGAAAATGTATTCTGACCCAATTTTCAGTTTGCACACAAACTTTGCATTTAAGAAAAGTTATCGTGCTTTTAAATGCCATCCTAAGATAATAGGAGCCTAGCAAAATTGGATAGAATCCTGAATATTAAGATGAGGTAAGGTTTATTTTGATTAATGAGAGATTTTAGCTGAATTGTTGTTTTCTTCTTTGTATGTTTCTGCTCACTCAGTAATAACAATGGCAAGGTTTCATTCCACAGAAAGATTTTTTTTTTTTCTTTTTTTAAATATTTGGCTGATGTTATATGTGAACACTATATTGATCTTTGACCCCACATTTTTGCTAAGCTGGGCCATTGTCCTTAAAGTGAACACATGTTGATATTCTGTGGGGGGTATTCTTGTTATACCAAAGAAACCTGCATGATACTCGTCCAGCTACAGATTTTACCCATTTTTTTTCCCTAGACCTTTTTTCCTTCTTTTTTTTGTTACATTTGTTCACAGTTAACCCAATATTTTTGATGCTGTACAAGAGCCAGTATCCTCGACATCCCAGGGATTTGAATGACTAGTATAATGCCTGCCTGAAAGATGAGAAGCAGAAGGATATTGTTGAACCTTTAAAGAAAGGTTGACGTTTTCCTGGCCCTGAGCAGCTCTCTTCTATACTGAAGCTTTTGCAGCTTTCAACCCTTTGATTTATGAGCAAAAGTGTAACACATCTTGACCATTATGGAATCATAAAAGTCCTCTATATCTTCCCCTTCCATTTTTACTTAAAGCAAAAAAAGTTAACTGCTTTCATTTTCTGCCTTTTTCTGCTTTTTGGGTATTTTTCTATTTTCTGAGTAGAAGATTATTCAGGAAATATTTTATTTTTGTAAAAATATTATAAAGACTTTTAGATATTAACTCTCATTTTAAAAAGTTCTAGAAAGATTCCTGGACAAGGTTTCAAATTCTCAAGTCAGAAACATAAGTGTAAATTTAAGTGTCTAAATGGTTAAACTCGTAGCAATTTTGCTGAGAAGAGAAGCCAATGAAGAACTTGAGAATCACAAAACATTAAGGTAAGTATGACAAATGCTGAAAATATACTGAGATTTCTAGTATTTTTGTAGGATTCACATCTCATAGAGTTCCAATCTACCTAAGAACAAAAAACATAACTAGAATTAATCTTGCTTAGGCTTACTGCTTTAGTGTAAGTGTTTCTGCTTCAACTAGCCTACAGAACTCTTTTTAATGTAATCTTCCATTCTTGGTAATAGTGATAGCAGAATTGCTGTACTCTAGCAATAACAAACTATATTGGGACTTTTTAATAAATGAAGCATTTGTTATCTTTTCTTCAGGTTTACAGTTGTTCTTGGTTGTAAATTAAGTCTACAGACTCATGCAGTTTATCCCAGCTGTAATCTCACTGCAATCAACAGTAAAATTTTCATCAACTGCACTGAATGCAAAATTAGACAAGTCTTAGCAGAGTATCTCTATGGTCAGTGTGCACATTTCACAACAATTACATTAATTATATTAATTACATTACCTCCATCTGTGCCTCTGTTCACAGTGAAAAACAAGCTGGTCTTGTCCTAGAAATTTAGTTCCTAATTGGGTTTATGCTTGTAAATCCTGACCTTCAATTGGATTTGCTGATTTTGGTCCAGCCTCACACTAATGTTGAAACTAGGCTGAAAACTAGGCTGACTTCTACAAATGCATGCAGACCCTGACTGGAAATAATTTTTCTTCCTTTTTTTTTTGTATTCTGTGAATAGAAATTGACAAAAACATCCCTTCTAGATAAAGCTCACCTTATTTGCCTTTGTTGATTTTTCAGAAGCTACCCCTTCCAAATCACTTCTTCCCTCAGTCTTGCAAAGTCTAGCAATATAAAAAGATTTGAAAAACCTTTCCATCATGACATGCCTCTTCCAATATTCTAATAAATGTTCTAGCTGGACAGTAAAAATTCCAATGAAGGCTTATAAGAGCAAGAGAGCTGAGACTTATGTACCTCCCATAGACCTACATTACTGATTTTTGAAAGACTCAAGAGGAGGCATACTTCTGACCCTATACTGCACCTCTAAACAAAAAGAAAAATGTATATATTCAGAATCTCCTCACTTGACACACACAGAATAAACTTTTTAAAGCTAGAAAAATCATAAAATCATAAAAAAGTCATAAGAAACATAAGCCCAGTTTTTAGGCAACTCACTGGGTCATATGTTTTAGCATTTAACAGCAACACTTGAAAACTCTGGAAGCAATTCAGCTGCACATGTGTGAACATCTAGTGTCATTTGAGGCATGCTATGGAAACTCACTTGTCGTCCAGCTGCTGCTCCCAAAGCATGTGGGACTGTTGTACTTCACAGAGAACACACAGATGTCTAGGATTCTCCTAAGTATTTTAAGTGATACTTCTATTTATGAAAGTAAAACACCTATATGGGGTTTAGATGCACTATTCCAAGAGAGAAATCCAAACGGGTAACAGTTATTCTAATTCAGGTGCCTCAAATTTGGGGTTTTTGTTTGTTTGTATGCTTATTAGTTTGTTTTACAAAAAAACACAACCTATCTATCAACACTTAGAAAGTTATTAGAATAGCCTGCAATATAAATTAACCTGCAAATAAGATCTGAGGTACATGATAGAGCACTTGTTTTCTGAACATGTTCCATTATAAACTACCTCAAAACAATTCAAATATTGCTCTATGTATCAAGTAACAGGACTAAGCAATATACATATGGAAAAGCCTCAATGTTTAGTATGAGACAGCATGCCACATACAAGTGTCATTAGATGTGCCATATTCTCCTAATATGCTGTCAACCTGGATGCTTTCCCAGACATCCAGAGATACAATCAGATACATAAATTCTGATGAAGAACAGTTTGAAAAGTTCCTTGTTTGAAGTTTTTCAAGATTTCTAGATTTCCTCCAATACTCTGCCTATTGCTACTAATAATCCATCCATACAATAAAGTCTTTCAGAAAATATAACAAGGCAGTTAATGAGTTTGAGTAGTGTGAGAGTTAACCAATGTTCATAGAAATCAAAGGAAAGACCTTACTGACATAAATTTATTTGTACCATATCCAAAACAAAACAAAACAAGACAAAACAAAAAAAATATAGTGCTCTATTTCTCCCAGTCTACAGAGCCTCTTAATATCACGGTGGTGAGCTTGGCACAAAAAGATGGCAATCAGTATCACTTAAAAAAGAAAAACTGAGATTACAATGAGAAATAATATCATAGAGCTCATTGTATTTCAGTTGAAATTCCAAGAGAAAATTCTTAAGACCCTACCCCAAACCAGAAGTCTTTACTGTGTTTAATATTCTACAGCTGAATTTCTCATAAGCAATATAAATTTCTTTGGATATCATATTTGAATTTTCCCATCTTCCTTTCCATCTAATGCTCCATTCTATCTTATCTATTTTTTTAGCTCTTTTTTAGACAGACTCACTGCCTTGTATTGATAATTTCTTGTCATTCCCAAGTGAGTTGACATGCTCTTTCTCTTTTTCATTTTGCTGCTGAATCCTTTGGGCAAAAAAGGTGCCTCCCTATCACACTGGAATGTCAAGAGACTTTATTAATACATTAAATAAATTGGATTGGGATTGCTAGATATAAAACATTGTAATCATAGAGTTTATTTCATACACTCCTATAACAAAATGAGACTTTGTAAAGAAACAAAACCATGAAGGGTTACATTTAGGGGGAAGGGAATGGCAGTTTTATTCAGAAGTTTGTTATCCTTAGCTACTGACATGGGAGAAAGTTTGTTTATAGAGCTACATGATATTAAATGAACATCAGGAAAAACACTACCTGATTCAAAGTCTCTGAAAAAAAATTGGAATGAATGCTCATATGACTACACAGATTACATAATGATTCAGATAATTTATGAGATAAATTCCTTCTTGAAGCTCTGATTGTAAGGGAATTACTGTCTCAGATACACAATATGTAAATAGGATTATGATCAAAAGACTTGATGATTGAGTAGGAGTTGCTGTAAAAGGTGAACCATGGGGTTTACATTTTTGCCTCTGATTTGAGTGCTGTAGCACATACTTTAAGTGAGACACTGGTGCTGTAAGGAACCAAATCATTAAGACAGAGAGAGAGGCCACAACATCAACCACAGTATCTTTCTAGCCCATTATCTTCTCTAAGTATGGCAGCTTGGAAAAACATGAGAATAGAGCAAAATTATAGTGCCATTTCTCCAGAATCTTCCCCCTTTTGGAAGCCTCTTTTCAAGTGCTTCCTGATCCAAATACGTCCTGTCATTTTACATAATGTCCCTTGAATTTTTTTCAGCATGAATTTCCCTCATTGCGCTTTCTACACCCATGTTAATTTTTACCATCTGAAATGTCTGTTGGCAAGGAAATCCACCACTTAGATCTAATAACAGTGTAAAGAAACACCTTTTCCAGTTTACTCTCAATCTGCTGTTTTCTAGTTCTAGGTGATGTTCGTACTTTATCATATTTGAAAAGACGATGGACATGCCTTCCCTTTCCTATGCTACACACATCTTTGCCATCCCCCTACTTCTCTCTCTTTATCTTTTCTAGACTGGAAAATACTAACCTATTCGCTAGCTTCTTTAATCATTCTTCATGTGGAAGGCATTATGTATCTGTGATTTTCTTAATAGCACCTCTGTATTTTTTCCTTTTCTACCACCACTTTTTTCAGATAGGATGAGAAAGGAATGGGGAAATAGATGTGCATTGCATGGACCACATGATTGCATCATGGTCTAAATCATGTGTAAAGATGCTTTCCATTTTGTTCCGTGTTCTCTTCTGGCAGTTTTCCACATGGGGTTTGATTTCTGGGTGGCAATGAACTCTGAAGAACACATGAGCACAGAGGGCTAGAAAGTCGAGTCCTCTTGGGAATTAGGCCCTATGATTATTTCGGTAGTGTGTGTCCCTGCACCAGTGCTCAGACATCCTCACTGATGCAATCTCAAAATACAGATCCTGTTCTAACTCATCTCAGCTTGTGCTACAGCTGCTGTTTTTCTGAGGTCTTTCTCTGTTAAAGAGCAAATTAGGATCTTCTCTTTTCTTTCTGCCATTCCTCAGTCTCTCATTTTGATAACTTTAAATGACTGAACTCTTAAAATATCTTGGTTTGCTGAGCAAGTATTCACTCACTAAAAAGGCATTTCCCCTTGATATTTTGGGACATCTTTCCTGCATTGTCTCCAAAATCTTTTTGAAAGGTGAAGCTCCATAGTGAGCAAAATTGTCACTAATAAAATCCCTATTCACTAATGATGCTTATTAAAGACTTTTTTTGGAAGCTTGTCAGTTGATTACATAGTTAATCAACTTAACATTTTTTTTGTTATTTTTATTCATGCAGTCCAGCACAATTTGTTTACATCGTGTGGTAAGTCAACATAGTATACATTTGCTTCTGCTAGTTATCTTTACTCATTAAACCTATTTGCTCAAAAACCATAATGAGATTGTTGAACTGAATCTGTCTATATAAAGCAGTGTTGACTGGCATTAAGTACCTCTGTACAAGAATTCATTCAGAAAGATGGAGGGCCAAAAAGGGAAAGCAGAATGAAGGGAGGAATGATATCTGATAAGAGATACTTGGAATCTCTTAGCTCTTCAGGTGCATATGTAGCATAGATTTAAACTAGAGAAAATTGTTTGAATAATGCATTTGTACCTTGTATTTATAGGGCTAACTCCATTCATTTTAGTGGAGTTTCACTGCTTTACCTCAATTGATTATCTAGCTTTAAACAGTTGGACTTTGGTCTTGCTCCTGCTGGACCAGTTTCTTCTTATATTAAGTCACAATAGTTGTGAAAACTGTCTTTGGTTGAAAGTGTAGTCTGAGAATTTGTCAAAAAAAACCAAACTGCTGAGGCCTAATTCTAATTTTAAGCATGAAATTTTCCTAATTAAAAACATACTAAGCATGCATATGTACATTATTTATCATTTTTAGTAAAAAATTAGAATTTTCACTTGATAAAGACATGATTAACAGAAATGAAAACTAGTCCAACCATTTAGGTATTAGAATTCTTTCATTAGAATCTTTGAGTAGAAAACTATTTCTGACTGAGATGTTGTGATTTTTTACAGCAATAGTTTTACACCTAAGGTGTTATTTTCTTCATGCAGAGGCAGCAATGAAATGGAAAACGGAGACAACAGAATCTTACAAATTTGAAGAAAAATAAGCCTTAAGCTAATTTACAACAAAATGATTAATGTCTTAGGATTCAGAGATTTCAGAATTAATCATTTCATCACCAGATTATAGAATACTTAGTGGGAGATGTAAATGTAAAGAATAAAAATGAGTAAAATAAAAATGTTTGAGTGAATGTAATCTACATCAGAGATAATAGCTATTTTGTAAATGCAAATTCTGTCATTTAGGAAATTCTCATATGTAATTCTTCAAACCCTGTGTTTGATCAAGATAATACAGTCTTGACTGATTTTTTTTTCTTATTACATACACTATTCTTGGATTGAATATTGGATTTATAGATAGGATTTGTAGTCAGAAACATATATAAAAAAAGTGTCTTGTACCAAACAGATAATCATAGACCTGGGGATAAACAGGAATATTTCATTCTTTCAGATACTAGAGTTAATACAACATTCATGGTCTGTTTCTGCAGCAACTCTTCTCAGATCATTTCTACTGCTGTATTTACTTTCTCTTCCACATAAGAAAGTGCACCCCTCCTTCAGACTTCCTCTCATCCAGTTTTAATGCTCTTTTTAAATTTATTTGATACCATTGTTTTCATATACGCTAACCATCACCTCCTTCCTGTAGCTTCTAGCAGCTATATTTGTGTTATTGTCATCAGAAATGATAAAGAATTCTCATTATTCATTTACAATGTTATCTTAAAAATGTTTACAGGGTGAGATCATATGCCTCAAGTTTTATTTTCTTGGTGATTACATGTAACTTCCATCATATCAATTTATATTTCATATTTCTAACAATTATTTCCTTTTTGATTTGTCTCTTTAACTTAAAAAAAAAAAAAAATCTGTTTGCAATCTCACTGCTCCCTCTCCATTGCAGCAATGTATATTAGCATGATGCCTCCCTAGGTAATGCTCCTAATTAAATGATTATGAACATTAACTTGTTTAACTAATGTTACCAAACAGTTTCTGTGTTAAACTGAATTTTATCCTACATCTGTAAACTTATTCCCCAACTGGGACAGATATCCCAGGCATCAGATCTTGGAAGACTATCTTTTTTTAACCAATATAAAAAAGGCTTCATGTATTTTGCATTTTGAAGGAACTACATATATGCTAAAAAAAAAAAAAAAATTAAAAAATGCACGCTTTTATCTTTTAAAGGAAAACAAATGGCTTTAGACACATCTACAACTAAACTAGACCAACTCACAATGTCTAAAACTCATAACTTAAGAGTCTGTTTGATTGTTTTCCTTTTGGTAAGGTTAAGAAATGACAGACTTACGCACTTTTGAGAAGACATGTTGTAGTTTTTTGTTCTCCACAGTGAAAAGAAACAAAAAAAAAAAAGGACAACCTGATTTTTTTCCCAAACAAAAATAGCTAGTAAGTAGATAAATCCATTATTTGCACAGTTCTGCATATGATAGTTCTTTATAGTTCACAGAAACACACCTGTGGAGCTGTGCAATTGTTTTTTCAGCTCAACAATTCCAGTCCTAAAGTAACAGTAAAAACTTATTAGTACAGAGAGTAATACCATCCTTTCCAACAGGAGAAGAAATGCCTATGTGGGATGTTACTGCCTTCAGTGTCCATCAGGAAGGATGGGATGATGTGAGAGAAAACCCATGACAGAAACTTTCTGGATTGCGTTCTCTTGCCCACAGTCCTTGACAGTTTACAAAAGCTTTCAGGAGGATATCCCGTCTTCACTCCTTTGGTCTGTGGCACTGACTATGCATTCCCTGTCTAACCCATGACATTTTCCTGCTCATTTGCCACAGTAAATAGATTGAGCTTTTCAAGAAGAAGGAAAAACACATTTTAAATTTTATACAAACTGAAAAGATATTAAAGATTGTTTTTTTCCAAAGGAAATTCGTCAAGTTTATCTCCCTTTTCCCTCTTTAAGATTCAAAATTGTTTCTTGAAGCTTAAGAATACCTAACAATAAAATCAGAATTCCAGAAAGGACACCAGAAAGAAAGCAGAACAAGTGAGACAGGCTTTATAAAATCTGTATTTGAAATACTGTTGGCAGTGAGTTGGCAGAAACATCTTTGATTGTCAGAAAAATAATTTTCTTGACAAGGGAGGATAGCCACAGTGAGTGTGATGCAGAAAAATCAGAGTTAATGGTCCACCATGAAATTTTTGTTTCAAAGAAGAATTAATACTGGCAGGTCAAGTGAAGACAGGGACTTGCATACCAGATATCTCAAAAAAACAGCCTCCCAGTTGTGTATGAGAAATACAAATTACCTGAATTCACATGTTTTCTTGCACAAATGGCCAAGTGGGTAAAATATAAACAAATAGGATAAAGTTTTGAAATGTTGAGGATGTAAACAGATAAAAGAAGAGATTTGGGCTGTATTCACTCAAGACACAAGTACAAAGATAGCCAGTTTTACACTAGAGGGTTTCATTCTAGGCCAAATTCTAACAGGAGATACAATTATCTGATAGTTGCTTTAGCAGCCACAGGCCCACTGCCTTGGATGCGACATGTATCCCCACTATTGCTAAATTAGAAAAAGCATGATATGAATAGTCGCAAGGACTAGAAGAAGAACCAAATAAAGAGTAACTGGAAATTTAATGGGGCTTAAGTGTATTTCTGTTGGTGAAGCAACGTAAAGGTTTATGGAGACTCTGACTTAATACACAGACTGGATTGGCTTGTCTTTAATTATTCCCAAGTAAACATAAGCCCTAGAAATCATCACAGATCTGTGATATCCTGTGAGGTCAAATGGGAACCTAAATTGGTAACTATAGGTAGGCTATAAAAGACCCTCAGCTTTGAACACCCAAAATTCCAGTGGGAATTGTTCCTGAAATGAACCCATGCCTAGAGTATAAGAACTAGAGGTATAGTTGGTAGATTTGGAAATTGCATTGATTTCAAGCATGTGGATGTAGGTGAATAATAAATAACAATGTTTTCCAAAGCTTATGAATCAGCAAATGGTCATGAATTTAACACTGTATTTGCTGCCTGTTTTCTGGATAGACAACAATACTAGCCATTCACAGGTTTGTATTCACATTCTTCTAAAGTGAATCTCCTTGATGTGTTTTCCTTATACATGCAATAGTACAGGGTTTTTCTGTGCATCACCTGCAAAAAAGCCTACATAAGAAAGTAGGCATTCATTCACTTATTTTTCAAGTTGTTCTTGACTAAGTAGAAAAAGGAGAGCTATATTGCCTAATGACTGAAAAGCACTGGCTAAACCATCAAGAAAGCTGCCAAGAATTACACCATGCTATTCAAGGATAGATGTACAAAGCTATCTTAATCCTTTGAAAGAGCTGAACCAAATGATGACTGTTAAAGCTGTAAAGGAAGTTTTGAGCTTTGGGTGCCCTAAACTGTATGTTTTGGGTTGCCATCTTTTGGTTTTGCCTTGAGCGAGTATTCTGTTCAGTAAGAATAATCTGGGTACACACAAAGTATATGGAGTGCATGATTCCCTTCCTGGTAAATTGAACTTTTGCACTGGCAAAACCATTCTCTCATTAAAAGAACATTTACAAGTGGAGTCGGTTATCTGCCTAAGTTCACTGAGACATGAAATACAGGGTCATCTTTAACTTTCTTTTTTTTCAAATGAAATATGCTGCCCACCACTTACAATCAAAACCCCACCTAAATATCAAAAAGTCCTTCCCAGTTGCATTTTCTAAAATGGAAGACTTCTCTTTAAGTGGGATTTGGATTGAAGACACACAGTCTCACCTAAAGTTTATTCCTGAACAGAACCTGAGAGCCCAGACTTCAGGTATTACCCTATACAAAAGTCCTGTTTGTCTTTCTAGTGGAAAAGGCCTAAAAGAAATAAAGAACATAAAATGATCATATGTGTTGGATTGAAGACAAAGACAGCAATTAGAAACCCTGTTTCATAGAAGATAAATTCTACACTGGTCTTTCTGCACCACTAAATCCAAAACTAAGCTTTGTGTTGGCACTTTATACCAGGCTAATTTTCATCTAAACAAGCATGTGCAGAGAAGCAAAATAAAGGGAGGAAAATAGTTGCTCAATGGCATGAATCTCTTCTTTCCTAGTAAGTGTAGGCTTCTGCAACCTTACAGGCCCTCAAGAACTATTTTTTTTTACAAAGGAATCTCAAGTAAGTTCAAAGTGATGAACATTTTAAGAGCTGTGAATTCATTTAAATTTTGATGAACATTTTAAAAACTATGAATTCATTTAAATTGTGTGTGTATCTTTTATCAGGGCCAGCATCTTTCACTTCCAGTTTTTGCTGTGGCTTATATTTTCTGTACTTAAAAATGAGCTCAGTTCTGAAGTTTGCATAGTACATTATGTACTTGATGATCAAGTTCACACTGAAGTCAATGAATTTGACTCAAGGGAAAGTGATAAACATATTTTCAATAGGAACTGTGATGAATATTGTTGTGATGACATACTTCAAATTCTCTGAGAGGTATTATAAAGATAACCCATATCTCAGATAACCTGAACTTTGAAAGTACCAGTGCTTAAAAAATAAGTCCTCAGTAAATCAGTATTACAAGGTGATCAACATGAAAGCAGAAAACCACAGAAGTTTTGATAGATGGCTGGAGCAGAAGCAGCAAGATTTGAAGGAGAAGAGAAGCAAGAATTACTGAAGGAGAGGAAGGAAGTTGTGGTCAGACCATGTAGGGGAGAAAGTGAGGTTTTGGTTAAACTTCTTTTTTGATTACCCTCATACTTATTTAATCTTCACAGGTTCTGAATGACAGGTGACTTTTTACCTACAAGCACAAATTATGAATGCAAACCTGAAGTCCATGAAAGGAGGCTATTTTCCATTTTTTGCACTTGAAGAGAAAAATTTCTTACAAACTAATATATTTCCATCATTGAATTCACTAAGTTTTGTGAGGCAACATCATCATTGCCATATGCACTGTATTGACTACATACTTAATAAGGGAGATGTTAGGAAGGTGAGGTGCTAAACCCACTAAGTCCCAGAAGAATAAACATTTAATCTCTGTCACTTAAAGAACAGAGTTCTGTTCCTATTGCCTTGGGTGGGTATGACTCTGGATGATTCAATTCACCTCTTTGTGCTTCAGTTTCCCTATCTATGACATCCTCCCTAAAGGTCTTCAGAACGTGGTGATAGGAAGAGGTATTAGGTTACCAAGCCCTGAGCTCTGCTTGAGGAAGTGTATGGATCAAATGAAATAGTATTAATACAGAAGGAGTGTTGGGAAGGATTTATTTCGGTGGTATTGTAAAATGTAGACTTCTTTGCGTCACCTTTTAATGTATGGTTTACTTCACTGTCCTGCCTTTCAAACACTGAATTTTCTATAAGTCAGTTTGGACTGGGGAGATGGGGGGTGGTATGTGTTTTGTTTTATTGTGTTGTTTTGATCTGTTTTGTTTTATTACTGTCATTACCTGTATTTTTCTCTTAGGTTCTCCTAGAATCTTCTTTTCTTAGAATCTCTTTCTCAGATTAATAGCTTAATCTGTTTAGGAGTTCAGGAAATTTTATGGGGTGTGAAGATTAGGTTTTTTCCCTTTTTAATCTTGGACCTGAGGCATTTACACCTGAATAGCCAATATTGACATGGTGAGGTGCTGCAGGATGTAGCACTGGAGGATGCAATACAGTTTAGCTAGGCTAAAGCCTTGTGACAGATCGCAAAGTAATAGAAACATGTAAGTATGCAATAAGGACATAATTTCCTGTTACAGTGCTGTAAAGCCCAAAATGCAGTATAGAAGAATAATCATGCCTTTTGCCTTCCTCAAATCTGAAAAGAATGAAAGAAAGTTGACAGCACATCCTCTACCCATTTTTAGAATAGCTGATCCAGAAGACAATGTGAAATGTAGTGTTGCTCTTTGGACTACTGTCCACACACAATCCTAGGAGAAAGCAGAAAAATTTTGTACACTCTCTATGGTATAGCAAAACTTGAGCTTGTCAGCATCCATATGGTCTTTGTGTATGAGATTAACAGAATCTTCACTTTGAAAACCTCCAGAAAACCATTGATTTTCCTTGGAGCTATATATATCTTCTACTCCCTCCTCACACTCTTACAAGGCCTTTTCCATTTCTGATTTCACTTTAAGGGTTGAAGTGTCTCTTTCCATCTGATTTGCTGTCTCAAACTTTGCTACAGCAAGATGTTGGGCCTCAAATAGACTTCAATTAATTTTCATTTAATTTCTTACCCTCTTGTCTTTTAGGGAATTGTAAGGCATTTCTTTTTTTTAATTCCTCCTAAACTCTCCGCTTATTCACAATATCTTTCCTGAACTGCTTATTCACTCAGTTGGGTTTATACCTTTCCTATAACTTTTCCCTTTTTTGGAATACACAACTCCTAATATTTTTAATAGTTTGACTAGAAAAAATTCCAAGCCTCTCTCGCATTCAGATCCCTGAACTTTTCAGTCCAATTGACTTTACCAGCAGTTCCTTCAGTTCATCGAAGTTTGCCCTCTATTAAGATCCAGAACTTTAGTTCCCTCCTTTCTTCCCCTGTAGTCCAATTTGACCTCACAGCTGAATATGCCCTGTTCTCTTTTCTCTGATTCTTATGCTTTTTATCAACTTTTTTGCTTTATGTCCTTGAGTTTCTTAAAGTATTATTTTCTTCATGACTGATAGTAGTGTAAAGTGAGAACAAAAAGGGGTCAGTTGTCCTTTGGAAAAGTTTTCAAGGAGAACACAGGGGAGTTCTATTTTAAGGGATCTTTTTTCAGGTATCTATAAAGACAGAAATCCTTTGACTAAAGTTATATGAAAAGTCAGAAGTTTTTCTGTTGTAATACACTGCGTTTTTTTCTGATCGCACATCTTTCCAAAGCTTAGTTTATATTCCAGCCCCTTTGATATGGCACACCATGCATGGTACTAAGTGTTCTCCAGTGGGAGAAGCTGTAGGGTGAAGATGCCCTACCACATGCCCTAATCCTGCAAACATGTGCTTCTCCTTTGTGAAGTTAGAGACTTCATTGCAGTTTTCACTGACAAATACTTCAGGACTTAAACACATATTAGTGTTCCTTGGGGTTGCATCTCTAAAGGAACAATTTGTCTTGCTAAAACAAAAATTAACTACTGTTTGTAAACTTAGCCAAATACTTTTATCCATCATCTCCTGATGGGCCTAATTCTGAGCTCCTTTGACAAGCCAGGCTCCTTGGAAGCAAAGTTTATTGCCTTTCTGGTTAATTGTCTCTCTTTGGTATATTTATACAAGTAATTGGCTTTACTTTCTCAAGTATTGCCCTTTCCCAGACATCATTGTAGCCTGAAACATAAGTCTAAGGGGAAAAAAAAAAAAAAAAACAAAACAAAACAAAACCAAAACCAACCAAACAAACAAAAAAAACCAACAAAAAAACCCACAAACAAACAAACAAAAAACCCCACCTGCATTAAATCATCTGAACAAATTAGGAGCCATACCAAGAACTAGTCTAAAATTTATGATTTCTCTGTAAAGCTAGCAGGTGGTTGCTGTTGCCCTGATGGATTCCAAAGGCATTGGCATGTCTTAGCTGAAAATGTAGTCATTTTGTCTCTAAATTTCTATGTAATAAATTGAGTAACTTCTGAAGAAACTGTTGTTTTCTCAGTAGTAGCCTTTGTATTTAGACTAAGGCTAAATGGGACTGAATTTACCACTCTTGGGATGAAAGGTCCTTTTTATTTCCTTTTTATATATTACAAAAGAAATAATTTAAAACTATCTTTCAGATTGTTTCTGGCTTGAATCTCAGAACATACAGTAGGAGTCTAGTTATGCTCAAAGCCATTGACAGCCCTTTTTCAAAATGGTCTAAAACTGCCACCTTCTGGCTGTTTTCATTGCTTCTTATAGTTGAAAGCAGAGCTACATTTGTTCTCTGGTCACAGCCTGGAACCCTGATTGCTGTCAGTGCAAATAGTATAGAGAGTGAAATATATAATAAAAAAGCACGCTTATCATTTTTACTGTTAGAGAGAGAAAATAAAAATAGTAACAGTCTATCAGATGACCATCCAGGAGTTAGAAACTCCTTGGTCTTCAGAATCACAGGATACAGCCTTATACTACAGGCTCTGAACCAATTTTTCTTTTAATACACATAGTCTTTCTCTCTTTATGCATATTACTAGCACCCAGTTCTTTCTGTCTGCTTTTGGTGTGATGCTCCTTCCATAATTTTAGACCAAGCATTTTTGCATTATGTTCCTTTGTTATCTTGGAGTCTGTGCTTTTAGGGCCTCATCTTCAGTTTACACAGATAGTAAACAATAGAATACATTGTACTTTCCACAGTGATACCAGAGCAGGTGAGTGAAGAAAAGAAAGTAGACTACATTCTCTCAGAGATGTTCAGAATTGTCAGAACTGTTTCTGATGGGCAGCAATAGAGGGATTGGGTATATCTTTTTTTTTTTTTCATTTTGAGGGGTTTTTTTTCTCTTTTCTGGACAGATAAGATTGGACCCCTAGCAACAGTGGAATTTTCTCATTTAATGTTGGGGTGACAACATGAAAAAAATATGTCATTAATCATTATCTTTCGTCTATAAGGCAAGAAATAATGCCATTATCAATCTGATTAATGGAGTTAACCCGCAGTGTAAAACAACGGTTCAGTCCCCACCCACAAGTACATAGTGGAGATGCTTGGGCAAGATAGAGCTGCTTCGGTGCAAATATTAATATATCTAACTGATTTAAGTGTTTTTTCTTAGTTTTTGGAAAGACTACTACTGTTGCATTTTGATTTTCCCACATCAGCTTGCAGTTACTAGAATACTAGTATCTGGAGTTGCCTAAGAAGCATATAGTACCATTGACTTAGCGAATGAGTGCAAACTACATGAAGTTAGCTGGCTATTGGTGGATAGCCAATATTCTGGAGAATCTCACAAAGAAGTTCCTCCTTAAGATGAAAGAGCAAAGAAAAAGCTACATAGTATATTACCCATAAAGCTCATCTCCAATATATTAGACAAAATTCCAAAGGAAAAATGATCATATATTATATTTTTCAGAAACTGACAGGTTTCCCCAGAAAGCTTCAAGGTTTTCTTTAAGATATATATCTTGTGGGCAAGAAAGTAAGACCTGTAATATTGTCCCATTCAAGTATCCTCCTCTGTTCTCCATTTAGCAAGGTCTCCCATGTAGGCAGCTAGTTTCTCCATTCACAGCAGTATAATTCCTTTGAAACAACAACAACAACAACAACAACAAAACACAACAACAACAACCAACCAAACAAACAAAAACCCCACAATCCTTTCATTTTCTACTGAAATACAAATTGCCATAGTACATGCATTTGTATCTCCAGAAAAATATTGGGTGTTAAAGCAGAACAGAAATATCTGTAGAATGAAAATACCTAATTTTCTTTTTCTTTGTTATGGGGTTTTGGTTTGGTTTGGTTTGGTTCAGTTAGAGATCAGTCTGAAATTTGACAAAAGTATTATAATATTTAACTCACCAAAAGATGGGGGAACTACCCTGTCATGAGGAACTACAACAATACACATTCAGTACCTTCTGTTTGAATTTTCTGTCAAGGAAAGAGAACGAATAACCTACTGCTGAGCACTGGTCATCTGTAATTACACAGACAAACAAACAATAAAACACTAAGTAAAATTTCTTACAAAATTACTGTTTTATTTCACAATATCCACCAATACACAAAATCCTGCTGTAGGGAGGCTAATCTTACTAAATTGAATATTTTGACTGTGAAAATGCAGGTCACATTTCACAATATGAACACATATTCCTTCAGTCACTGAGGAATGGCAAATATGTCACTTAAAATCTTCTGTACAGCTCCTATAAAAATATGAAGCAATACAACAGCAAGTACACAAAAGTGTAAAATTCATCCAACAGTCTTCTTCCAGGTGTTTGAGGCTTGTCTGTTTCCAGTCCTCCTATTTTTGTTTCAAATTACCTACTTTAATTTTCAGTTACAGGAGAAATTTTACTGTTCAGTTTATATGGTTTCCCAGGGTTTCTGTGCAACAACAAAGCGTATTCAG
>JAOBAS010000072.1:50047308-50066058 GCA_025311575.1 Elanoides forficatus | reverse complement strand
TTATTATTATTATTATTATTATTATTATTATTATTATTATTATTATTATTATTATTATTATTATTATTATTATTTTATTGAGTTGCCTTTACATTGATCCCTTTGTTTCGCATTTGCTGAAATGTATTTTCCAAGATAGCCATGGTCCTGAACGAAGACATACCTTATTTTCAGAAGCACCTTGTCTGGTTACATATGATCTGTTTCTCCACTAAATGAGAGAACTATTCAAAATCTGGTATTTTTGTCCTCTGTGGAATTACATTCAGTAGTTGGATGGGATGGGGTGGAGAACAGTTGTTTGGTTTTGGTTTAGATATGGTAAGTGAGTTGAATTCTTCAGGTTTTTTCATGTTAGGTTTTTTTTTTAGCATTCCTGGAATACCTTTTTTATCTCTTGCAGAACTGGATTGGAGTATAGCTCAAGACATAGACTTGTTTTCCTAACAGGACTTCAGATGGGACTGAACTCTGTATGTGTAGTACCCTGCAGAGCCTGGCAGGAGAATTCAAGTAGAAAAATATTAATTATAAGACAAAATTATCACATGTGCATTCCAGTGTCAACATTCATTACATCTATATTTTTAATCTGTTCAAATATCATCACTCAAAAATATGTATTTTATTTCCATATGGATGTAAATAAAGGGGCAGAGTAAATATAGTGGCAAAATGATACAGACCCTAAAATATTTAGACAATGCGCAATCTGTTTTCAGTTGTCTTTCTGTTTAATTTCATACTGTAATTTTAGATAGAAATGAAACTCTCACCAGGATGAACAAGTACTTTGTGGCATAGACATAAGATGCTGGTTTGTCTCCAAAAATCTGCACATTTCACAGATAAGGTGCAGTAATATCTAAAGGGCAAGTAGCTAATTTTCTAGCAGAAGGCAGAGATTAAAAATAAAAAATGTTATGAGATGTAGATAGAAGAAGAGTTTCTGTATTTGTGAAAGAGTGAACAAGCCTCTCCTTTTTTGTGACTATGTGGTCCAGCAGAAGAAGCCTCCTCCTCATCTTCTCTATCATTTGGGTCAGGAAGTTGTAATCAGTGCTCTCCAGAAACCTCCTGGATTGCTTATGCTCTGCTCTGCTGTCTGTCCAGCAGATATTAAGGTGGTTCAAGTCTCCCATGAGGACCACGGCCTGTGAATGTGTGGCTGCTTCCAGCTGTCTAAAGAAGGTGTCATGTACTTTTCTTCCTGATTAGGCAGCCTATAGCAGACACCTACTATAATATTACCTATACTGGTCTGCTCTTTTATCCTCACCCAAAAGCTCTCATTGACTCATCATCCCCAGGCAAAGCTCCATTCACTCCAGCTGCTCTCTCACATAAAGGACAACTACCCATCCCTGTCTTCCCAGCCCGTTCTTCCTAAAAACCTTGTATCCGCCCACTATAGCACTCCAGTCATGGGACATGTCCCATCACATGTCTATGATCCCAACAAGGTCACAGCCCTGCAACTCCACATGGATCTCCAATTCTTTGTGTTTATTCTCCATGCTACAACCATGTACAGGCACTTCAGAGAGGCACCCCAGCATGCTGATTTCCACAAAGGTTCTGTGTTTTTCCCCTTGTAATGATGCCATGTAGGCACTTCCTTGCTTACATGCGCATTTTTGAGGTGACTCTGCTTAAGCCCTGTTTTGCTGATTATGTGTTTCCTTTTTTTTCACATCACTCCAGGCCTTTTGCTTGCCAACCTTGTCCATCACTCCCTCACAGGGCTGCTGGTAACTCTCTCCCTTCCTCATCGTTCCTGGTTCAAAGCCTCTCTTATAAAGATAATTTGAGCTGAGTACCCTGCTCAGGAACAGAACAGCAGCAGGATCCAGCCAGTGGAGGCTCATCCAGTAGAGGTGGCCTTCCTTCTGCACTACCTGAAACCTGCTAACACCAGCACCCTAGCCCTGCAGTTAGTGGGGACCAGCAACTCACCTAAGAGTTGCCAGTAGTGAAGAGGGCAAAGAAGAGAGAGAAACAATAATCAGACCCTGGGTTTTAGCAGACATTCAGAGTCTTGATGTCATTTTCCCTTTTCAGGGAGGGGCAGGGGGGAAATGTTTGTTTGCTTTTACTTCCATGTTTAGTTGGCTAGTAATGGAAGCAAAGAGATTTGGCCTTCCAAATACCACATACATGAGATTGTGTGCTTTAGCTAGGTAGAAAACAAATATCTTTATGTAACAAAGTGGAAGCTCTTTAGAGGTATATATAGGGAAAAGAATAAGATGGGACAAGTTTGGCCAGTACTTGCTGACTTTTGCTGCATTAGTGTCTGCTGCTGTTCAAGAAGGCTCTAGAAGTCATGGCAGTCACTGCTGCTGTGTTCAGGGACAATCCATAACTTCCTGACACCCTTTCCTGTTGCAGGGTTTCAAAGGCACTGGATTAAGTAGTCTCTATAAGCTGTGAAAGAATAAAGGAGAACTATTTAAAAACAATACTAAGTTCCTCTTTGGGGAAGTGACTGATGAAAGTTTTGACAGAAAGACAGACCTCCTAAGGGACCACATTGTTTGCTGGCTTTTCTGTACAGTACCCATTCTCTGAATGCCACATTTTGGTGTTACTGGGTAGAGTACCCTATAGATGGTCACTGCCTTGACCCTGCAAATTTTAGTCATGTTGGTGCTGCGTGAACTGCAACATCTGGAGACCTTATCACATGTGGATATCTGCTTCAGATATTTGCTGCAGATAAAAGCCCCATGATGGGGCAAGATGTGCAACATCCTCACTGCTCCTTTCTTCTACTGAGCACTCCTTACTAAATGGTGAATGACTACCCTATACAGAAGTTACTTTTAGTACAGCTTGTAGGAGTGGGACTTGCAGGTCTTTAAATGGCTTGAAAGACTACTGCAATATGGAGGGAGCTCAGTACATAGCTTATTTTTCCATGGAATTTTCCACTTTTTAATTCCATGCCAGAAGATGACTCAGAAGTGCCTCAGTCCATTCCCAAGCACTGATTTGCAGACTACCTGTGTTCAGAGCTGAGCAGAAGTGCCCAGTCTTTGGTATTCTTTTCTTAAAATTAAAAGAAACTACCCACTGAGAATGTTTAATGGTCATATTTGAAGATTATTTCTTTTACATTCTTTCAATCTATAGATGCCAGCAAACAAAGTACCAATTCAAACTGCAAATCTCTTGTAAAGTTGCAAAGCCCTAAGGAGCTTAGTCTCCCTTGCAGACTTCTTTGCATACAATGTGTCCTCACTTAAAAAATAAAAGGGGCATTGTTAGCAAAAAAAAAAAAAAAAAAGCAATATCCATGCTAATAAACAAGAAAATCAACATACAAAGAGCCCAAGTTAAGCACTGGTTGAGATACCGAATTAGTAATTTCTAGTGTATGCTCTTCGGAAAATATATTAACTGCAGTAAAGAGTTAAAAAGGGGACTGGAACAATAAAAAATTGACTTGCTTCCTTCTTTCCTTCCTTCCATCCATCCTTCCTTCCTTCCTTCCTCCCTCCCTCCCTCCTTCACTCCCCTCTTTCTTCCTCCCATTCCTTCTTCTCTCCATCCATTGCTTCCCTTCTTCCTTTCCTTCCTTTCCTTCCCTTCCTGCTTTCCTGTACTACAGCAGTTCTCACAGGCAACAAATCCTGTGTGCAAACTCATACCTGATTAGAAGATCAATAGCTGATTAATTTCTGTGAATGAACAGCACAGAAAAAAAGGACTGAAAAAAGCAAAACTGGTATTACACACAGTGGCACCAGTCCATACATAAGGACCTTTTAAAAGGAAGCAAAGCTTCAGAAAAAAGTGATGGAATAACATTCCATATTATTTCCCAACACCTACCAGCAATTATTTCACCTATGCCCTTTCAATTAAGGACACGAAGGTACACATATAATCCAAGCTTTTGCTTATTTTTTTAATTTACTTGTCAACATATGACCTAAAAAATCCAAATACTTTCAAATTAGACTTTATCTGTTAGAACCTATTTCCATTTATTAACAATGTACTGATATTTTCCCCAAAATATTTCTATTAGGAATATAAATAATTTAAATAAATTGTATTTACATCCAGGTCAACAGTTAGTAACAATGTAAGATAAACTATTTTCATTATATAAATTCATTCTTTATATAAAAAAATAGTCAAAAATTATTTTATATGCAAGCAATGGTCGTAAAATTTTAAGTTTTGTGATGCCATGGTAGACCAAGTAATGAAGGCTATTTGGTTTTCCTTTTAAATTTCTGCATAATTGCTCTTATTTTCCACTGCAGAATGTCTTTATTGTGTAAACCTTTATCATTTATTCACTTACAATTTGTGTAAAAGTAGAACTTTAATATCTTTAACTGATGATCACCATATGATATGAGACAAACACAGTGTGTCCTTTATTCACGTAGCAACTCATGATATATTTTCACAGAGTGATTCTGTATTACTTTGTGTCATTTGATCGTCACTAGGCAAAACTGGGTTGCTAATATCAGCAGAGACCTTTCACTGCTGTTCACCAGCTCCAGCTTCTCTTGCCAAAGTTCTTAGCTGTCTCCTTTCATTGTTTATCACCAGTTTTCAGAACTTTTTTCTTTCCTCCTTTCCTCCTTTCTTTCTTTCTTCTTTCTCTCTTTCTTTCCTTCTTTCTTTTCTCTCTTTCTTTCTTTCCTTCTTTCTTTCCTTTTTTCTTTCCTTCCTTCCTTCCTTCCTTCCTTCTTCCTTTCTTCCTCTCTTTCTCTTTCTTCTTTTCTTTCCTTTCCTTCTCTTTCTTTCTTTTTTCTTTCTTTTTTTTTTTAATCTTTGGGACCGCTGAGATTTGATTCAGTTTCTTTAAGTTGGCAAGAATCATTTTTAAACAAAGCAGAGCTATATTTCTTCAGCATCATGGCCTTCTATAGGACATTTTATATTTGACAAGTGCCAGTTGTTTTCCAGAGATGTGTGCCCATGGCTACATCTTATTTGGAATACTTTTGACAACAGACTTTTTTTGTTGGAAAATTATGGTCTTGTTGAGGTAAAAACATTTCATGAAGACACATCAATTCCACCAGCGTTTTTGACAGGAAGCTTTCCTGACCAAAGTTTTTTTCTATCAGAGAGAGAGACCTGAATTGAGAAACTGATGGCTTTATATGATAACAGACTTTTAAACTTTTCAGCTTCTCAAAAGCAGTCAATAATTCTAGTACCTCACAGAATAATTTTTGTAACAATCTCAGAATGAGTACATGTTTGAATGGATGTCTTCCACCATCGGTCTGGGGCAAAGCAGTCTAGAGCTGGAGAATTTATTTGACTTCTTGTCAGACAACACAAACCTCCAATCACTGACTCAGGAACTGTGGAAAGTAAAACATGAACATAAACATTTACATGTACACTTACATAAACACCTACCTCTTCCCCATTTGTAAAACTTTCCACATTTTCACTGCAGGTTAAGTCTCTATCTTAGGTGACAGACAGCATAGGCAGTGAGGCTGTGTGTCTGATGGCTCCTGTTACACTTGGTCAGTGTCATGCCCCTTTGATCCTTCAAGGGTGTCTTTCCCCCAGCATGGGTCATCCAAAGGCACATGAGGGATGTCTTGCCCTGGCATGGGTCACCCATAGACACAGTCCCTCAGGGGTGACCTGTTGAAAAGTTAGTTAGCATTGATGCTGTCTGTGCATCTTTTTTTTTCCTTTTCAAACTTTATCTTCAAATTTTGGCCATAGGGCCATGATATGTCTTCATGTACTAAATTAAGAAGGCTATGTAGCTAATTTTAGGTTATAGTCACTATCCAGTTAAATGGTCCCATGAAAAAATGACTAATAAAAGTTGTTTAGTTTACCATTACATTCTTTACCAGTACATTCTCACAGTTTTTTCTGTATCCTTTCTTCATGAAATCTGGCTATAGTACCATGCAAAATATGGTTAAAAACAATAAGGTGGGTTTTTTTTAATATTGTGTTTTCAGTCCATATTATCCATTCCCCAAATTCTTCTTATTTCTTCCATGTATCACCAACAGCTTTTTTTGATACAAAGCTGTGATCCCAGAACATTACATAGTTAAGATATCCTCAGTGCCACCTTCATCCATGACATAATCTGAATGATGCCAACTTCATTAAAATGCAATTGTTCCTAGCTTCTATAACCAACCATGTATCAGTGATCTGCTTCTGTTATATAGCATTTCCTCTATCTTTAGATCATTGCTGTTGTCAGGTAACTTATTTTCTTCCAGATGTTTTGGTGAAAAAGGCTGATATCAGATTGGAGATGAAGAACAAAAGCTGATGTATCTAATAATTTGGCCAGTTTTAAGCAAAGGTATTTCACCTTCAACTTTCATCCACAATTCTTATTTTTTTAATAAGAATGTGTGATATTCTTTTTTAATAAGAATGTGTGATTCTGCCCCTCTACTCTGCTCTGGTGAGACCCCACTTGCGGTACTGTGTTCAGCTCGGGGGCCCTCAACATAAGACAGACATGGACCTGCTTAAGCGGGTCCAGAAGAGAGTCACAAAGATGTTCAGGGGGCTGGAGCGCCTCCCCTGTGAGGACAGGCTGAGAGAGCTGAGGTTATTCATCCTGGAGAAGAGAAGGCTCTGGGGACACCTTATAGCAGCCTTCCAGTACTTAATGGGGGCTTACAGGAAAGATGGGGAGGGACAATTTAAGAGGGATTGTAGTGATAGGACAAGGGGTAACAGATTTAAACTGAAAGAGGGTAGATTTAGATTGGATATTAGGAAAAAATTATTTACTGTGAGGGTGGTGAGACACTGGAAGTGTTCAAGGCCAAGCTGGATGGGGCTTTGAGCAACCTGGTCTAGTGAAAGGTGTCCCTGTCCATGGCAGGATGGTTGGAATGAGATGATCTTTAAGGTCCCTTCCAACACAATCCATTCTATGATTCTATGATTCTGTATAAAGATGTTTTCCTTCATAGTAACGATCCATACAGTCTATATCATAACTTGGTACATATTGCCAAGCTACTATATTACACTGTTATAAAATATTTTTTCCAATCATTTATCTTAGTAGATGAGCTAGGTACAGTTTTTAGGAGTATCTGGGTGGCTTTTGAAACTTTCTGTCTGTTGCATCTCCTGCTGCAGGTGCCTTTGTTAACACATGAGATGTAGCAGAATAGAAGGCTCACCTCCCTTTTATCCACAATAGTACCCTCATACTATTGTAAGCTACTTTTGATTTCAGTTCATGTTTGGGGTGAGGATGGGATTTTTCTAGTAGAAAAGTGGAGAAAGTTGTCAGGAATATCAACGGCTTCAGGCAACCCAGAAATAAAAGTCAAAATACATACTTTGCATTGGTAGCACTTATTCTAATTTACAAGCATGTTCGGACCCATTGTGAGATTCTATTTTTTGAAGAAAAGACATACTAAAAATGAATGCCACTTTTCCAGAAGAATAAAAACAGCTTGGCAAATCATCAACAGAATCAGCAACATCCCAGATCCCAGCCCTCAGCAAGCAGCAAAACTCCCTAGAGAACAATTCAAGTCAGCAGATGGGGGATTTTTTTCCCCAGCTAGAGGAAGACTCCCAATACCAACACATACACTCCTCTTGGTGCTGTTGCATGGTTTGGGCTCAGCTAGATCTGATGCATCTCCAGGCTAAGCTTTCTGTCACTCATCTACTACTAGATTCAGTGCCCTCATAGCAGATGAAGGGAAAAGGTCATTCTGGTTAGTATATAGTTGTCATCAACTGGTGCCATCACCAGTTGACAGCAAGCTGGTGTCAACATCAGGTTTTGGCTTTTATGATCACAGAACCTTTGAGGAACAAGGACTGCTGGGGAGAGGTGTGATAGCTCTGGCAAAGTGAGGCAAGAACACTTTTGTCAAGCGGCAGGCCAACCTGGTCAGAAGAGCTTTAAACTAGGAAAATGGAGGAATGAGATTGCAAATCACAGTCAAATAAAGAAATAAACAGTTGAAAGGGGTGGAAAGCAAAGGGTGCAGAGCAGTGGTAACAAGAACGACCTAAGGAAAGATGAAACAGAGTGGAAGAGGACCAAACTCAAGTACATGTACACAAATGTATGCAGCCTGGGAAACAAGCAGGAGTGGCTAGAGCTTGAGCCACAGAATTGAGATGTTGTTTGAAAAACTGAGATATGGTAGGACAGCTAGCACAAATGCATTGAGCGATGGACAGCTGCAAGATCTTTGAGAGACAGAATAAGGAAGTAGGCTGACCTTGCTGTGAAGGAGCAGCTTGGATACATGGGGGTCCTTTCTGAGATAGGCAAGAGGTGGGGTGAGACCTCATAGGGCTAGGTCAGAGGATCATGCCAGTAAGGGTGACACCGTGGTGGGACTGTGTCCACCCAACCAGGATGAGGAAGTGGACAAAGCTCCTTCAAACTATTGGAGGAAGTCTCTGTGTCACAAATCCCAGTTCTCAAGGGGCACTGTAACCTCCCTGACATCTGCTGGCAGGGCAGTGAAGTGAGCTTCAAGCAGTCAAGATTTCTGGAAGGTGTTGGGGATCACATCATGATCTGGGGTGCCATACAGTTGGATCTACTGTTCACTAACTAGGGAGAACAGATGGTGGATGTGATAATCAGTGGCTGGCTTGTCTGTAGAGAACATGATATAGCAGAATGTTTCTGAAACAGGTTCTAAACCAATTTAGTCTTCCAGAAAACCATGACAGTGCCAGAACAAATAGCGCAAAGGTATGTGTTAGTCTGTGAAGGCAGCTGACTTTTTTACCCTGAAAAATTGCCAAGTGATTACATAATTAGAATGATGTGCTCAGGTCATGGTTTTCAAGATCTTCTAGCAGCCACATAGGCTTTAGAAGAGTGAAATAAAGAAAGAGGTTCAGTGCAGAAGAAGAAGGAAGTCTCTGTGTCACAAATCCCAGTTCTCAAGGGGCACTGTAACCTCCCTGACATCTGCTGGCAGGGCAGTGAAGTGAGCTTCAAGCAGTCAAGATTTCTGGAAGGTGTTGGGGATCACATCATGATCTGGGGTGCCATACAGTTGGATCTACTGTTCACTAACTAGGGAGAACAGATGGTGGATGTGATAATCAGTGGCTGGCTTGTCTGTAGAGAACATGATATAGCAGAATGTTTCTGAAACAGGTTCTAAACCAATTTAGTCTTCCAGAAAACCATGACAGTGCCAGAACAAATAGCGCAAAGGTATGTGTTAGTCTGTGAAGGCAGCTGACTTTTTTACCCTGAAAAATTGCCAAGTGATTACATAATTAGAATGATGTGCTCAGGTCATGGTTTTCAAGATCTTCTAGCAGCCACATAGGCTTTAGAAGAGTGAAATAAAGAAAGAGGTTCAGTGCAGAAGAAGAAGGATTTCTTTACATGTTACTGTCAAATGAAAAGTCTGTCATCTATAAGGTATTGAAATGGCAGGCCTCCTTTCTTGCTCTGCATGTGTGCATGATGAGTGTTGCATTTTTAATAACTGGTATTTTAACAGCAAGGATTACCCTTGCAATTACATCAAAATCACAATATGAATTTTCATTTTCTTTTAGTGCATTTAAAGCTTTGTCTCAATGAAATTAACTGTGTTGACTGTTATGTATGAGATGTAAATAATCCATCGTCTTTTTTTTGCAACAGAAATAGGACAGTAGAAGAATATTTGGGGCCAAAGACACTGCGGAAGTGCATGCAGATGATTTTAAGTAGAGACAGTGAAAAGAAAAAGAATATCTAAGTTAAAGTTAATAGTACACCCAATCCCACTATCTATGTCATTAATGAAGATGTTAAATAGTATTACTCTCAGTATGGATCCCTGAGGGACACCGCTCATCCCTGGTTTCCATTTGGAGTTTGACCTGTTGACTCTACTCTTTTGATGCTGCCATAAAGCCAATTCCTTATCCATGTAACAGTCTATCCATCAAATCCGTATCTCTCCAATTTGGAGGTAAGAATTTTGGGGACCATATCAAAGGTCTTGCAGAAGTCCAGGTAGATGACATCAGTTGCTCTTCCCTTGTTGACTGACACAGTAACTTCATTTTAGATGGCCACAAGATTAGTCAGTCATGATTTGCCTTTTGTGAAGCCATGTCGGTTGTCTCTGATCCCCACCCCATCTTCCATATGTTTCAATATAACTTCCAGGGGGATCTGTTCCATAATCTCACTGGGTACAGAGGTGAGGCTGATGGTCAGTAGTTCCCAGGGTCCTTCTTTTTACCCTTTTTAAAAATGGGTGTGATATTTCCCTTTTCTCCAGTCACTGGGGACTTAGCCTGCCTGCCACAACTTTTCAGATGTGTTGGAGAGGGCCTTGGGAACTACATCTGCCAGTTCCCTCAATACCCTGGGCAGCATTTTGTCAGGTGTATGTTTAGGTTCCTCAGGTGTTTAGGTTCCCCCAGTCCCTGTCTTGAGGTTCAGGGCCTTGGAGATGTGAGAAAAGTGATAGCCAGTGAAAACTGAGGTAAAGAAATTGTTGAGTAACTCAGCCTTCTCCACGTCATTGTCACTAGTTTTTCCGTGAACAGGACAATTATTTTCATTTATAAAGAGTAAATATTTATTTATGTTGACACCTAAACAGAAATTCCAGACAGAATTTGAACTCCTGGACACAATGCTATTCTCCATATTCTCTAAGACAGTGCCTTTGTCTTCACTGGGTTGGCACAGCTTTAGATGTAGGAAGAGTTTGAGTAGGAAGTTGCTGCAACAGGTACAAACTGGGATATGTTCATTGATAACACAACCAAAGCTGTTTTGGCAAAATCCTACCTCTTAAATGAATTCAACATGAGTTCAGGAATACAAAAACATTGTTTCAGTTTTATAAGTGTCTTTATGGGAAAGAGAATAAAGTCCACACAATATTTCATATCTATAACTTTTAAGTGCAATTATATTATAATTGTAGAAAGCTTTTTTTCCCCACCCCATCTGATTTCAAAAATATATTTCAGTTATGTTTATATTTGTTTAAAAAAAACTGAGAGACTTTTGATTCTGACTCTTCAGGTTCACAGTCACATAAGTATTCTTTGTTGATACATGAAATGTATGCAATTACTTGTCATGCAAAAATTCCTTATTTGCATAAATGTGCCAGTCTTGATCTCTTCTGATGTCTTTTTATTTCAGGCCATTATCAAACTGACTTTTGTCTTTCCATTTCACAGCAGATTCCATAACAATTAAATGTACTTTTCCTTTTGGTATTCTTGACAAGAAATCCATTTGCTTGCTTCTATGAGAGATGATGTCCTTGAGTAGAATAAACACAGTTTGTCATTCTGTTCTCCATTGAACTCATGATCTTGGAATATTCTTGGGCATAATGAAAAAATCCACATGGTAAGATTAGAAGATAATACATTGATAGTAGTCCATTGCAAGTACTCAGTTTTCTTGATGAAGAGTAATCTAATTACATCACCACTGAAAATTATTTTTTTAATTATTGATGTTGTTCTTGCTGTTACTATTTTTATTAAAATTATTATAATATTCCATGTCTTTTCTGGTACTATTATTACACTGGAAACAACAATGGAACTATTCTCTAAATTTCTCTTTCTTCTTTGAGCATTGAGTATGTTTGAAAGCTGATCATGCCATTCATACATTTGACACCTTCTAAAGCTAATATATAAGCTCTGAATACATTGTAAAAAATAGCTTCAGGCAGCCCCATTACACATAAGAGTGGAATCTGACCGTTTTTACTTAATGGTTGGTTTCATTCATTACTTTGATCCTTGCCTAAAATATACACAACTCCTTTGCCCGTAATATGTTGTACTACACACTATAGATTTATTTAAATCCTGCTTTAGAATGGCTGTGCAAAACCAAGCTGTTAATTAAAAAAAGTTTGAGGTCTGAATGCTCAATATCTCTAAAAATCACACGTGCAGTGTCGTTCAGGGAAAAGAGTAGTATAATCTATGGATTGAAATTACAGTAGACCCAGATAACAAGCAAGCTATAATCATAGTTTAATCGGGCTCAGTTCTATCACTTGGAAAACAGTGCTCTTTTTCCACTCACGAGATGACCTCAGTGTTGATGATGATTACTGGAGATACCTTTTTTGTGGAAAAGAAGTCAGATCTTATCATAGGGCATAAACCAAAGATCTTTGTTTCAAATGCCTTTTCATAAGAATAAAAAATTTGCACTACTCAACTTACTTTTTAATGAAAAAAGTCTATTTCACATGTTTCCTTTTTGGTATTCTGCAATAAACCTTTTCCATGAGATAAACTCATGACTGGTGTCAATGCCTGCCCATATCTGTCTTAATACCTGTAAGAATTCCAATCTCCTACTCCAGCCATCACATGACCCAAAAAAACTCTACATGTTTAATATCTACAGTGAACACATATAATTTCTGCCAGGGTTCAGGATTTTAAGACCTAGTGTGACATTTACAGAAAATATGGGAATAAAAAAAGTAGTGAAGCAATCACCAGTTTTAATTTTAAAACTCTTCGAAATATTTCATGATGGAAAATGAAACTGAGTTTAAAAAAATTGTACAAAGCTTCAATAGCTTTTCTCCAAATCAAGTATGTTCCAAAAGCTTTATACCAAGATTATGAGTATTTACCAGTAGTTTTAGCTTGCATTGGATTTTGCTGGTCCTTAGCATTAGGCTGAATCAATTTATACAGAATCTATACATGTTAGAAAAAAAATTTTTTCTTGTCTTACTTTAGATAGGGAAAAGTCTTAACTTAGTTCCAAACTTTATTCTGCTCCAGTTAGGTGGAAATAACCACACAATTTATTTTACCCTTTTTCTTCTTATCCTCTGTAGTTTAATAGTGGGGTATTTCAATGTTTATAAATTCCAGTGGTTTCTCTAAATAACTTCCCTCTTTTTCAGCTGTCATCTTTGGTAGATGGGAGTGCCTAGGAGAAGATATCACATACATAGTGGATGGGAAAGCTGAATGCAGGGAAGCCTGTGCTGCTGACAGCTGCTAAGCTGACGCCCTTCTAATAGCCAAAACACCTGAGTTGTTGCTTACACTTGGATTTGAAAATAGATATGGATTAGTTGTCTGCTTGCTCAGTTTCCTGAGCATTTGCATCAAAAACTGTTTATGAAAGAGGGTCTGCATATATTAATTTATTATTCAGATTTGTTTTCCAGCTACACAGGCCTTGAGCAACATGCTTGCTGAGGAACAGAAAGCAGGACTTTATATGGGGGACTAAACAGAAATAGTTATTTTTCTCTTCTTGCTCATGCTAGGACCTGCAGAGGACCGGTTTGGTCTCTCACTCAATTTAGATTTGTCTCAGGGGTCTCAGACTGCACCACCATTAACCTCTCAATGTAGATTTTATCATGATGCTTTAATAAAGTACCTATTACACCACTGCACTCTTTACACTTATTTTAAATGTTCTTAGAAGATTTTGCTACCCTAACAGCAACTTTTCTTTTCATTTGCACATATTGTTCACATCAGTTACTGTCCCTATTTTTAAAGAATATAAATACTCAGCCTACTGTTTGAGTTTATCTTCTGTTTATTCATTTTAATCTTTCCACTATTACAACGTGGTTTTGGTGAAAATCAGATAATGATACATATTTCATTTCTTTCAGATAAATAGTCATAACTCCTGACACTTAATTATTGAGAATTAAGTGGATTTTGCACAATGATAATTAATTATATTGGTAAAGACAATCCTTGCTGGAACTATTTATTAAGATGTGATTAGTTTGATCAGGGACATATGAATCTAATATTACTTCATCCTGTGTAAAACAGAAATAAATTTCCTAGAATTTCACAGCTGTGTAAAATATGAATTTGTCGTATCATTGCTGCCCAAAGGAACTCAGGCATGCTGAAAAGAACAGTCTGAGGAATACTTTAATGATGTAAGCCCAATGAATGACACTGCTTTTTTCCTAGGCATTACTTTTATATTATGAGTAGAAGTTGATAAAAGTGTTGCTTACGTAAAAAGTGTAGGAAAAAGACCAAAGTAGTCACTCTTTTTTCTAACTCAAACATTCCTAATTTTAAATGTGTTTCATGTGACTTTGAATGGAACTGAGAAATGTTCAAAGGAATTTCTTTATGACTAGAAGTATTTAAATTTTCTTATCTTGTTTTAAGTAAAGCAGCTCTACCTTTACTAACGTTTCTAACTCAATACAAGATTTTGTTACAGAAAACTGAGTCTCTTCACCAACAAGGAAGCCTCTTGCAGTTGGACCATTCCCAGACAAAGACTTACCCCATCCTCTGTGTAGAGACCCACACAGAAGAGAATAGCCCCTAGCGTACTAACTAAACAATGGTAACACCAAAGACTCATTCTACAAGCCTGACACCTTCTTGCTGTTTGAAAACTCTTGTACCACTTTCTCAATGAGTAAGTGGCTGTCATCCTCCAGCAACGTGCCTTTGCCACAAAGAAGGCTAATGGGATCCTAGGATGCATTAGACAAAGTATTGCCAGCAGGTCGAGGGAAGTGATCCTTCACCTTTATTCAGCACTCATGAAGCCACACCTGTAGTACTGTGTCCAGTTCTGTGCTCCTCAATACCAGATAGACATGGGCATACTGGATAGAGTCCAATGAAAGGACATGAAGATGTCAAAGGGACTTAATTTCTCATATAAGGAAAGGTTGAGAGAGCTGGGATTGTTCAGACTAGAGAAGAGAAGGCTCAGGGGTATCTCATCAACATACATACATACCTTGGGAAGGGAAGAGAGGGTGTAAAGAAGACAGAGACAAGCTATTTCCAGTGGTGCCTAGTGACCAGGAGGCACTGGGCACAAACACAGGAGGCAGTGGGCACAAACCAAAACACAGAAGGTTCCCTCTGAACATCACTTTGTTACAGTGAGGGTTAATGAGCACTAGACTAGATTGTACAGAGACTTTGTGGACTCTCCATCTTCAGAGTTATTCAAAAGCTGCCTGGACATGATCCTGGGAAATCAGCTCCAGGTGAACCTGCTTGAGCAGAGGGTTTGGACCAGAAGACCACAGAGGTCTCTTCCAACCTCAGTCATTCTGAGATTCTGTGAAATATGCTTTACAATGTCCTGAAAAAGTATTCTTTGAAGAATACAGTGATGAATAATAACAATAGAAGCAAATAGTTTAATTTTTTTCTCTACAAAGTCATTTATTGCTATGCTAATGACTGATAATACCCATAATTTAAACTTGAAAAGACATACTTTAAAACATCAAGTACATAGAACAAAGTGGTCATAAGTAATATATAAACCTGCAGTTTTTACTGCCTTCTTTTAGACATAGGGAACAGTCTAAAGCCAGAAAGTACACTGGTATTTCAACTCATGCATTCCAGACTAGGTTAGTCATTTTAGAGGATTTTCCAAGCTTTCCCAAGCATTACTAAATAGCAAACACTGGTAATAATTTGTGATGAGCCTAAACTATGTGTAGTAAGGCCCAGAAAGGCTCTCTGTCTTGAATGCTGGAGGGTGACAGCTACTTACTCATGAAGGAAGTGGTATAAGAGTTTTCAAAGAGCAGGCAGGTGTCAGGCTTGTAGGATGAGTCTTCAGTGTTATAAAGTTGGGGTCCACCAGGTTCCCTAGGTCCTTTTCTGCCAAGCTGCTTTCCAGCTGGGATGTCATATTTAGTAGCAAACCCCATTTAATCATTAATTTGCCAACAATATCCCAAACTATCACATTGCGGTTATGATGCAAATTTTGCATATGCCTCCATTGCACCCTCCCGAAGCATATCATAACTGTAGCATGTTTTTACTAAAAGTAAGATACTAATTGATCTTCATGAATAATTGCTTTTATTGCATAGAAACTTATTATATCTAATGTTAAAGACATCACTTAATAGAAGAAAAAACATTTTAAATTTCTTAAAGATTCACTTTGTAAGATCATTGTAGGGTCTAATTGAAATTCAGAAATTTTTACACATGCAAAAGGATGTCAAATGTACAGTGTAAATAAATGTCAGTAGGATTTGTTGAACAAAACTATTAGTCAGGAGCTCAAGATTCAACTCATGTCAGCTAACTTTAGTCTTCTACACCCAAATTAGCTATGTGTGGCTCTCATTGCAGGAAATGGTGGAAAATAGGTGCTATTAGAACATGATTCATTTGATCTGGTTTATAAATTTATTTTAGAATGAGATGCATTGCATTCTGAAAGTACCTGTTTCTTTCTGTTGACCTTAAAATGAGCCTACAGTGACTAGTTCATATGTTGGCATCCACAGCTAGACATTATAAACCCTACTCCTGGTGCCTGATCTGTATTGGCCATCATGTTGAGCCTTAGCAGGCATTTCTGTTCTTTTATGTACAGTGTATGATTCTCTTTCAATTCAACCCTTAAAAGCAAAAACAGACTGAAGAAACAGACAATCTTAGCAAAACATGCAAAATCAAAAGACTTGGATACTTTCAAATGGAAAATTGCCTTTCTTTCTGACCTATATTAGAGAAACTCTAAAATTCAAGTGTTCTAGTAGCTCTCAATTGTCAGAGCCTTCTTGCACAAATTGCTGATCACTGATACACAGGTACAGTTGCCTTTTAGTACCAGCTGAGCTTCCAGACTAACACTGAAGTGCAGCTACAAGAATTCATTGCAAATTGAAGGGATCAGGGCAATGAGGTGGAGGTGCTCTAAATGAAATCTGTACCACTTCTGCAATCCTATTTCCAGGGCATCTCACTGAAGAGGTCTTCGTGAAGTGGAGGAGAAAGCCATCCATACATCTGACTTCTCATCCCTTTTTCCCCCCCCACTCCCTAGATACTCAATGGCATGTTTTCAGACAGGTAGGTAACAGGCCCTATTCTCTGTCACACTGATTAAACTGTTTCTTGCAGCACCTCTAAGTTCCTGTTCTTTCAATAAACATATATTCTGAAAGATCATATACAAAATATGGTTAACAATCCTCTTTTTCTGTCTCCAGTAACAGTAAAAAATACATACATAACTTACATTTATTTAGTTTCATTTTTTCTGACCACTTTTATTTATAAAGGCAGATGTAAAAATAATATGTTCAGTGAAATATTGTGAAAAAGCCTTACCAGTCTATCCAATCATCCAGTCTTAATATTTATTGAGCTAACAATCTATATTCATTCCATTATTCCTGCAAGTGAGCAGTCTGTTGTATGGACCCTTGGTGCCAAAATGACGTCACTGCATTCAGAGCGCTCTGTGGCTACAGAAGTCCAACATAACTCACTCCTTTGGAAATGTCCAGGTGAGCACAACTCCAAAGCATGTCACTTTTTATTTCTGAAAAGTTTTGTCTTTATTATTCTCTGAGTGTCATGTCTTGCCATAACAAATACTAATTGCAAATATATACAAAATTGAGTGCTATATTTAGTTTTAAAAGAAATTGATTTGTTTAAAATTTTGATGTCAAGATTAATTTACAGCCTCTTTGACAAGTCTGTCTTTCCTGATGAGATTAGCCATTCTTGGATATGTACACACAGAGGTGGGGTAAGAATTGTTGGGTATTTTTAAGTGACATGTTTATTTCTCTTTATAGAAATTACAGACTGTGTTTAAATACATTGTCCATGTATGGCTTTATATTGGATCACAGTAACACTTTGTTCTGTAGGAGAAAAAAATCTAGCTTTCCTTAGACTCAACAAACAGTTTTCCCTTTCTTTAAATTCATTATACATTTAATATATCTGCTGTAGATGGGCAGTGATAGACCTGAGACTTGCTTAAATTCTAATTCATCTTTTACATTACTAAACAGCTTTTCAAATACTGGAATCACATCACCAAATCTGACATTCTCAAACATTAAGGTATTTTTAAACTGAATATTACATTTTCTCTAATTGACATAATGTTATTCCCAGTGGTACACTCCCTTGTAAATATTGTGTTTCTCTATCAGTAGAGCATAATGAAATATAATTGTCTAAATTAACTCACTAGTCGCTACTCTTTATTCTGGGGACAACAGTGAATAATAATGTAGGTTGAGAACCAAACCCTCTTGTGTTGCACGCAGCCACATTCTATATTGTTTGCAACTCTTACTTTACAATGAACCATTTCACAGGTGACAGTTATGGAGATTTTTTGCTTTAATATGAACATATGAAGTTTTCAGATGGGACTGATATTCAAATGCTGCATGGTCTTTGCTAATTTCATGTCAACATTTTTTCATCCTTTGCATTGAATTCTCTGCCCTATCTATCAAAGCTGAATTTCTTCCCTTGAAAGAGCCTTCTCTCCCTTCGGACTATGTTTTATTCACTACTGGGAATAACCATGTCACCTATTTTTATCTGCCCACAGGGTCAGACATAACTTTCCTTTTTTGGAATGCATTCTGCTTTTCCCTAGGCTGTCATTCAGACTTTGTATTTTCTTTCAAGAATCATAGAATCATTTAGGTTGGAAAAGACCTTCAAGATCATCGAGTCCAACTGTTAACGTAACACTGTCAAGTCCACCACTAAACCATGTCCCTAAGCGCCACATCTACACATCTGTTAAATACCTCCAGAGATGGTGATTCAAGCACTTCCCTGGGCAGCCTGTTCCAATGCCTGACAACCCTTTCAGTGAAGAATTTTTTTCTAATATCCAATCTAAACCTCCCCTGGTGCAACCTGAGGCCATTTCCTCTCATCCTATCACTAGTTACTTGATAGAAGAGACCAGCACCCACCTCACTACAACCTCCTTTC
>JAOBAS010000072.1:50026177-50039634 GCA_025311575.1 Elanoides forficatus | reverse complement strand
ACATTCCAATCCTTTTACTATTACTGTTGTCATTTTATTAGTGTTATCATTATCATTATTAGTTTCTTCTTTTCTGTCCTATTAAACTGTTCTTGTCTCAACCCACGAGTTTTACTACTTTTCCCTATTTCCTCCCCCATCTTGCTGGGGGTGGGGGAAGTGAGTGAGCGGCTGCGTGGTGCTTACTTGCTGCCTGGGGTTAAACCACGACATTCTTTAAGGTACAGTTTCACAGGAATAAAAATACATGAAGCAATATCATTATAATCATATGTCTTTTCATGTGTTCAGGAATGGAGCTTATGAATGAATATTGTGTTCTCATGTCCTAAACGAACAGATGCGTTTAAACAAACAGCTCCAGACTTCCTGCCTACTTTGAAAATGTACTTTAAAAAGCCTTTATCAGTAGGCTGCTCTAGGAAAGATGAGCATTCCATATAAGTAATATCTTCTATTCCAGATCCAGCCTTATTTCAGAGAGAAAGTGACCTAGGAACTGGCCAGGTGTGGTATTCAGTGCTGTCCTTCAGTGCTGCCTAGTTTGTTGATCTCAGACATTTATGACAAAAGATGGTGAGCTGATCCGAGATGACAGCATTTGAGTGGGAGCAACAGCAGACTCTTCAGAAGTCTATTTACATTTTACAGTAAAATCTATGAACCTAAGCAACTCGAAAGGACAGAATCTGAGGATGTTACAAATTACTTAGTATAAAGTCTGGACTGCACTTGAGCAAGTGATGATTGGAGACTCCCAGGAAAGGAGAGTTTGAAAGTTCATGAAATCTGACAGCAGGAGAAGGATTTCTTGTCTGCCTTGAAAACTTAATTTTTACAACTGGTGTAGTATCCAGTCAGGAAAGGGGTGCAAACTCTGCCAGAGGTGTTTTCAGAGCCCATTGCAGAAGGCACAGCAAGACAAGAGAGCCAGGCTGCAGTCCAGTGGGACGTGGAGAGGGGGAGGAAGGGACTGACAGGACGCTATGAAATTCAGCAAGGATGAGGCCAAGCCCTGCCCTAGGAAGGCAGAGGCTTGCAAGGGTGCAAGCTGGGGCCAGCAGGGCCAGGGAGCAGCTCTGGAGGATGGCTGTGGATTGTCCTCTGCCCAGGACTCGTCAGATCCCCTCATTAGACTAAGTTCAGAGGTGGCCATGAAGGTGGTGGGGCTGGAGCCCTTGCCCTACAAGGAGAGGCTATGGGACTGGAGATGTTTCAGCCAGCATAAAGGACGGCGTTGAGAGCACTCAACAGCAGGCTGCCAATGTTGGCTTCCAAAAGCACAGGACAGGTGCTGGCCTAGAATAAGGAAGAAAAAACAGCCACCTCGAGGACAGCCCAGTAGTGGAACTGCAGTGCAGTGAGGTGGTGCCATCTCCATCCTTTGGGTTTTCTAAGATCCTGCCAGATACAGACCTAAGCAACCTGTTCTGAATTTAGTGTCAACCTTGCTTTGAGCAGGAGGTTAGACTAATGAGAGCAGGTCCCTTCCAGCCCAATCCTCTCCTTCTGTGATTTTACTCTCTTGGACCTTGGCATCTAAGGTCTAAACAGCTTCTTCTGCTTCTTTTGTAATTCTTCTTAAACACATTCCAGTTCAAATCACTGGTAATACTAATATCAACAGTTAGGGGAGGGGGGAAGTGAAATTTTACGTGTTGAAACATCTTGACTACCTGTAATGTCTCTGTATAAATGGGTGTCACCAGTACAAAAGCTAACAGGATATTAGAAGAGCAAGAAAAATCAAGCAAGGGTTTGTAAGAAATACAGATGAGGAAAAGACCTGAAAAGTAGACAATTTAATCAGAAAAGGACAACAGAAGTAGAGATGAAAGCCTGATTTTAATCATACTTAGTACTGTGCTTTATAAACCATTAACAAAATTGGCTGAGGTTGTAGGTGATACAGAACCAATACACTGAGTGCATGTAGCTAGCTGAATGTTGCACCCACATGTGATATTACGCTGGCATTGACCTGAGGTGAGTCATACCCTGTTCAGAACTGGAACTAGGTCTGCAGGATTGAGTGGGGGCATGAAAGAATGGCCAGAAAGGCCTAGGAGTGCCACAAACAGAAAGGGGAAAGACATTATTCAGGACACCTTTAGAGGCAAGCAGTAAGAAACAACCCAAGGCCCCAAGATAGGTGCTTGCAACACAGAGAAAAACCTCTAGAGCACAAAAAGTGGAGCTGCCAAAATAGAAAATGAAGGGCAGTATACTAGAAAGAATGAAACAGAAAGAGGAGATCTAGAAGAAGACTGGAAAAAGAATACCTATAAAGTGAGGAGACTGGCATTAAGGCAGGAAGAAAAAAAAAAAGAAGTGCCTCTGATCAAAAAAAACATAATCATAGGATCCAATACCACTACTGTATGCTGACAGCTTCTTCCTAATGATGCGGATGCATGTGACAAAGAAGTCCTTCATTTGGGGATGGTACACATTCATCAATGGCCACTAATCAATATGAAGTGTGGAAAAACTTGGCTTGCACTCTGAGCAGCCAGACTTAGTTTTTACACCTTGGTTCACACACACCAAAAGATATTTCTTCAAAAGTATCAAATAAAAAAGTGGAAGCTGAAAAAAAAAATAAAAAGAGAAAGAAAAAAAGGAAATAGGCTTTAAAATATTTGGGCTGTCAAACTCAGAACCTTGACATTTACTCAAAAATGCAGTAGAGTAATTTGAAAGTGTGCTGTTAGTGTTGTTACCATCTATCTGTGCCATCAATCTCTGTGCACTTATGAAAAAGTGCTGTTCCTTTGGAAACTCAAAAGTTGGGTTGTTTATTAATATATTTTTTCATCGTTTCTAAAGCAGTTTTGTCATTAAAATTGTTATTTTTTAAGATGTGAGATATTGTCAATCGATTCCAAAGTTTGCATAGTTCATTTCACATAAAATTCCATATTTCTTAAGCTTACTGAACTAAAATGGAATGATCTTACAGTTAAAACTGTAAAATCTATTCAAATGTGTTCATTTCTGAAATTTCTTTCCTTTCTTCACAAAACTGAAATTTATGTAATTCTTTGCTTTTTCAGAAGAATGCTTTTCAAAGAAACGTCATAGCAGATATTATATCAAAATTAATGATCAAAGTGGTTGTGGCCACGCTATCTCCTGTAAAAGATACTACTGGGCTTTCTGTGAAACTGGTACCATAATCAAGACATTTAATATAATTTATGGCTTAAAATACGATACTTCTCCTGCAGAAATGAACATCTGTTTGGAGATTGGTAAAGCACAAATCATTACATTCACAACTTTAACCAATTTGTTGTGTGTGAGCTCACATACTCCATATCTGTTTCAGTTATCTAACCATACAACATTACACTGTGATGCAATATATATATATATAGGTAAACATTGTTACTGAGGGATGCCCAAGCACAGCTCAAGAGCAAGCACAGTGCAGAGTCCCAGATTCCTCCCCTGGGTAGCACAGAGCAGCCATCAGGCTTAGAGCACAGTGACACCCTCGCAATGATAGAGACACAAGCCTGGAAGGTGAAGGTGTCAGGGAGGAGCAAGGGCTGGCTGTTCCAGAAGGGAAGGGAGGCAGGAGCTGAGGGTGAATGCCAGCCAGCCTGGGCACAGACACAGCTGCTAAGCAGCTGCAACATGGCTCAGTCAGGGGCGGCAGGGACAGCCCCTGCTAAGAAGCAGCTCCACAGGAAAGAAAAGCATCCCAAGCTTCTGGCTTCTCATCAGTGATGGAGCTGACCTTTTACTTGTCCTACTGAGCACCTTAACGCATGCCACTGAGCCCCTTAACTCATCCTATTGAGATCGCCATGAGGGGGTATGTACCCAGGGTGCTGACAGAACATGGAATCCTACTCATACTTTTCACAAGCATTTCAGAGGTTCTGTCAGCTTTACTGGAGGAGCTGAGCTTCCATTTTTGACTTCTAATGTCCTTAGGAGAAGCTCTGCAACTTCAGTTGAACTTTTTTCTTTTTTGGAGGGGAGAAGAGAAGGAATGGTTAAAATGACCTTGTTTCTTTAACTTTTAATGTGAAAGCCTCACTTAGTCAGAAAAAAAGAAAAATGTTGTTTCATATTTTCCAGTATATACATTACAGGTTATGACACAACTCAAGAAATACTGACATTTTCAAGCTGAGGTAAAGGTCTTGCAGTACTGTACAATCCAGTGGCAAACTCTAGCATACCCACCATCTCAGGTAATTTCTTTCCATGAAAAATGCAAGTTTGCTTTTAAAAATGTTTGGCAGAAGCATGTTTTTTCCAGTACTCTTCTCCTGACAAGTTGCCTGAGCTTTCAATAAACCTTATTTTATTTATGTGTAGCTATAAAGCAAAAGTGAGCCATCTGTGTTAACAATAATAACAATCTCTTTATAAAACACTAGTACTGTATATCATGTTCAGTGAATAGAAATGTCAGGTTTATATATAAATATCTGAAATTTTATTTCCCAGTTTGAATGAAAAGATGACAATGGCTTCTCATATCATTTTAATATTTTTAGAATCTAATGAAGTAAAATCACTTTCCTTGAATTTTATTATATAATATATATAGTTTCATTCTGGAAAATTATATTTTCACATTTTCACATCTAGACACAGATGAGGATTAAGTGTCCTCTGGTAACTCACTTTTCACAAAGCAAGATCCCATGCAGCATTTGGATCCGTATGTGAACCCAAATTTTCTGAACACTTGTGTTTCTACAGAGGTGCTCAGATATAGGAAACAGAAGGTCAGTTCTGACTCATCTTCAAAGCCCCCACTTACCATATAAGTGATATTTAGCTCTGCTTTTTTCATAAAAGCATCATTATTTTCTTCTACTGGGAATGAAAAAGAAATTCAAAACAATTCAAAGCTGTCTCTGTATACAGAGGAGTTGGCTTATTTTCTGAAAAGATTGACTAATGATGGTACTTACAAGGAAAAAGAAAAAGAAAAAAAATACCCAAACACTAAAAGCTGACAAAAACAAGCTAAGGTATAAGACCTAGCCAAGATCCACAGGTGATGTAAATCATGGAATTAGTTTTCACGATCTGAAGATGAGTCTGTTGGTTTGCAAACCCTCAGAAGGCTAAGACTGTGATGATGAAGGTTACCACAGTTGTACCTTCATTTCAGATGTTCATTTGCCTACTGCCAAATTCATCCACTTAAACACTCCAATATTCAGTTCACAAACACTTGCAGTGTGGTGTCATCACACTAGAGGTGATGCACAAATAACGGTAATAACACTAAACTACTTGCCATGCAACTTAGACAAAGTTGGCAAAATCTAATTTTTCTAAGGGTCTATGTGTCTTGAGACTGAGGAATAAAAATCTTGGTGAACTACAGTAGCTTTCAAAGTACATCATAGTTTAAAGAATTTGTAAATCTTGAGCACTCGGTAAATACCATAGGGTAGCTCCCAGAGAGCTGATGATTGCCTGTATAGCTAATGGCATGAGGTAAGACAGAACCAGCACATCAGCTTTCATCATCATTCAAGCACAAATAGAACTGGCTATATTTTCATAACATTTTCCAGCAGGCTAGGCTATAGGCCACAGCTAAACTTCATGTGGCTGCATAGAGACTTTTCTCAGCATTAGAGAATTAATGTTTACGCAAGGAAAACTTTGCAAACTAAATGCAAATGTCTAGCATATTAACTAACTCTCTTTGCAGGGTTTTTAGTCCACACAGGCAATTAGTGAGCTAGGGGTGCACACAGCAACTTTTTCCTCATTACCTTGCTTATGTAGACAAGCCCTTTCTGAACAGAGCCACAGAAACACAGATGTTGTGCATCTGGATAATCTCCAAGGTCAAATCTTTCCAGGCACAGCAGGGGAGCAGGAGTCTCTTAATGGCAAGAATATCAAAATAAAGACTATAAAAGGGATTGCATACCACCAAACTGTTCAGCAAGATTTCCAGCACGAAACGCAAGGGAATGTCTCGGGGCAAAGAAGGGAAATGATCCTCAGCTGTGCAGCTCTAGTAGTCTGCTGAATGAAATTCATAGGTGCTGGCTATGCAGAAGGCTTACAAAAGGTCTACATCATGTCCACCATTATAAGGGTGAGTTTTATGAAGCCAGGCAACCCCAGTCAGTATATCTGTTTGCTGTTTTTTACTGGGGCTTTGTCTAAGGAACAGGATTTATCTAAATTTACTACAAATTTGCTGTATTTTCTAAATATTCATAGCTAAAACCTGTATGCTTCCTCAGAGTTTTTTTCAGATAAAATCTCAAGAGTTTTTTTACTAGCTTTGGCTTACCTTCTGATGTGATAACAGTGAATTTGTCATGTGTCCCAATAGATATGTTCAAAGAGAAAAGGTTTAAGCCTGGAAAGAAGCAGGGTACAGAATAAGCTAGTAAAGAAAATAAAATAGGCTCAAATGGAGAAAAAATGAAAGCCAGAAAAGGAAAGAGTTTCATTTAAGGATTATCAAATATTCCTGTCTGCAAATGGAGAATGAGTTAAAAATATGTAGAAGTATACTAAAAGCCTTGGTCCTACACTGAAGTAAGCTATAGCATGTGTGGTTATACAAGCCACAGCTGGCAAGGTTCACTGCTGTGATGCATGGCAGGTTGGCAAGAATAAACACCCAAAAAACTATTTATGTAGTCTGCCAGAATTGGGTGCACTCTCACACTTTGACTTGCATATAGAGAAGCAGAAGAAGGAGTACGTAATCCATTTTCTGCTCGATGTCAGTTACACTGTGGTTGAACCTTTTCCCAGAAAACTTGTTAATGTGTTATCTTGGTGCCAGTTAAGATGTTTCTTGAAAAAATATCCTTACCCCACTGAAAGCCATGCTTATTAATACATCAGAAAGAGAGTAAAATCTTGAATAGGGACAGTTTTGCTCAGTGGAAATTGCCCTTGCAAAAAATAGAGAAGCATTTTGTTCATTTCAGAGACTGTTTTCCTCTATTTCTTTGTTTCATTACCCTTCATAATACCTGCTCAGAATTTAGCATTTCAGGATACTCTAGCATGATCATTGTCTTTTTATTTGATTGTCAAAAGAAATAGTTAAACTCAAAGCTGTAACTTTAAGATTGGAGTGTTTAATTTTCTAAATAACATAACTTTGTCACTCACTTCAGCCTGACCTGGAAAATACCATTTGAAAAATTTTATTTTTTAAAAAAATGTCTGTTAAATGTGAATTTCCCCAGTGTTCTTTGTCCGTTTTCAAGTGAGCCTTTCTTAGCAAGAAATTAAAAAAAAAATCAAAAAACCTTCACAGTTGTTCTGTTTTGAATTCAAGTATTTGTCTCTGACCTTTGCTAAAACTTGTAAAATCACAAGGAGATAAGCATGAAAGAAATCATGTGCTGTTCAAGTACTTAAAGTCCATGGAAATGCACTGAAGTAGAAAGGGGATTAATAGAAGAAGGAGGGTGAGGCCAAGCTGTACTGTGTTGGTAGAAGAAGGATTAGTAAGCAGACTGAACCAGGAGAGAAATTAGCAGTGCTTATTTTGGGTTAGACACAGCTGTAGGACGTGCAGAGATAGAACAGGATACCGGCAGAGGAGAGGTACCAGAAAGAGAGAACAGGTACAATGCACAAAGCGTTGTAACTTCACCTTCTGGTGGAGCTGCCATTAGAGAAGAGCAAGGGAACACAGGGAGCAACTGCTGAGTAGAGAACAAGATACAGTAGTTAAATGCAGAAAAGAAAGGCACAAACGGGGGTTGGGCGGTGGTGAAACAAAAGGTTCAAAAAGCTAGTGTCTTAGACTGGTTTTAGCATGTTGTGGTAGTGAAGTAAATCTGGCTTGCAGGTTTACAATGTGAATGAACATTTGGGAAGCACTTAGAAGTCAATGAGCAAACATAGCTCTAGGTAGTTACTATCTTTTGTGCCGATAATTAGAGAAGAACATCAGTGTCTGTAGTCAGATCTGTTTGCTTTTCCAGTTAGAGTATCAAAGTGCAGGGTTCAGATGCACTTTCTGGGGTGGAAAGCATAGCCTGGAGGTTTGTATCGCTTGTTTTTATTCTTCTTCCTATCTTTCTCTCTCCCTTTCCCTCTCTCTCTGTAGAGGTAGCTGGGTGTTCCATCGCAGAAGAGAAATCAACGTGTGTGGACAGCCGGCTCTTGGAAGGAGCCAGCTCTGCTGGATCTGCCGTCATGCCACTCCCCATGCTGCTGCTCCTTTCCCTGCCACCGCTTCTTAGCATGCTTGGCCAAGCCGGAGCTCAGTTTCCTCGCCAGTGTGCTACCATCGAGTCCCTGAGGAGCGGCATGTGTTGCCCAGACTATTTCCCTGTGTTTGGGTCAGGTACTGACCGGTGCGGTGTGTCTACGGGGAGGGGCCGGTGTGTGCAGGTGACTGTTGATTCGCGACCCCATGGCCCACAGTATATCCATGATGGGCGGGATGACCGTGAGCAATGGCCCATACGCTTCTTCAACCAAACGTGCCGGTGCAATGGCAACTTCTCTGGTTACAACTGTGGGTCATGTCGCCCTGGCTGGACTGGACCTACCTGTAGCCAACAAATCAATATAGGTAAGAGCATGGGAAATAGGACATGAAAATTTCCTGCTTCTAAATGTACTCAGCGTATTTCTTTTCTTTACAATACAAAATGCCCTTTATGTTTATTTAGCAAATCTACATTGCCATAGGGGTTATTAAGGCAGCTGCTAGATGAGTTGTTCAGCTTATGTACCAAACACCTACATTTACTACGCAATAACAGGAAGAAACAAAACCTGTAGTCAGTGCAGGATTATGACCAAGTCCATTGAAGAATAGAACATCTAAGCTGAAAAAAATTGTATTCTTTGGAATTATTTAAGAGTGAAACAATGTATATATTCATGTATGTGTGTTTCTGAGTATGTCTGGGAATAATAATACTTACCTAGATATCATGTTTAATACCTTGTGACTACTTTAACTGTGACAGCAGCTCTTTTAATTAAGAATCCCTTAATACATTCTTAAACTATGTACCTGGCCTTGTAAATTTTTACTCACCTAGTTGCTGTCTATGTCTTTAAAAGCCTTAACTCATGACTATGAGCTGTTCAGATGAATCAACAAGGGGACTGGTGGGTCTTTCTGAGAGTTCTCCAGTTTCAGTTTAGTCCAGAACATCAGTAAACAGAGATCTAAAATGTTTTGAAATGGTTATAAAATCCTTGTGGGACTGGAAAGATGTTGAATATTGTAGGTAAACTGAAAAAGACAAGCAGGCTCGGGGACAGATTCTTGTTCTCAAGTCAAAACCATCTGCATGAACAAGATTTCAGTCTTTATTAGTGAAAGTTTTAAGGTGTTATTGAAATCCTGTAAAAGCCATAATCCCCCAAATGAGCGACATAGTCTGTTGACACGAGAAACAAGAGGTCTCTAGCAGAAATGTGCAGTGCCTCTTGCAGAAATAGAAATCAGCATTGCCATTATTTTCACCAGATAGGAAACGCTCTATGAACATGAGTGCATGTTCCAGCAAGGGTCTACAAGGCATTGCTTACCAATTCAAAATCTTAACACTAAGATTCTTTAAAAACAACTTATTGAGGGCTGTGGGAAAGACCTTAAGATTTTATTAATTCTTTGAGTTCCAAGAAGCAAACTAGAAAGCAGAAAGTACAACTCATGAATTGAATCTGCTAAGCCAGGTTGCACCGTCTGATGCTCCGGCTTGTTCTCATTAACGATGATAACTCTGAAAAATAACCAAGAAATAAATATTAACACACACAAACTTAGCAAAGCAAATCTGGAGATAGGCAAAAAGCAGCTTTAGCTGATTTTCTAGGATATACAAAAGCACTTTTTACTTTTCTCATTTATTAAATCCTTTACAACTCAGTAAAATGTTAACCGAATCAGATTTATCATGCATGACAAGTTGAGTTTAAATAGTGGAAATTAGCTTCTTATTATGCTTTAAGTTTTCACAAGGAGGTCACCTCTTTTGTCCATCCATAGAGCTGGACCCTGCTGCTGAGGCTTTAGAAATAATTATTGGATTAATGTTGGCATATCCACATAAAATAGCTGTAAAATGCAGTTTGGTGCCTTCATATCTTCTAAATTCATGCCTAACTTTAATAACAGCCCCAATTTTTTATAGTGCTTCAGGTACATATTTTGAAAAATTAAAAGGTTAAGATATTTATGTAAATCAAAATTAGAGGGATATTCTTAGTGCGCTACTTAAAATAAACAACAAAAACCCTTCAGTGACAAGGGCTAGCATATCAGTCCAGTTCTGCAAAACAGAAAAGCATGTTTCTGGATACAGAGCCCTTGGATGAAATTCATGTTTCATAAAATACATTTCTATAAACTCCAATGAAGCCAAAATATACCCCATTGAATCAACTTCACACAGTAAAATGTAATACACTTTTATTCTTCATATTGATTCATACTGAAGACCTGTTGCTTCTCATATCAACATAGTCTATCACTCACTTGGACAATTACAGATTTTACAGTATTTTTTATAATGAAAATGAGTGCATATTGAGGAATAGCTGTAAGAGGTTCTACCTGTGTGTTAGTCTAAACTTAGCCTGAAATATTAGTCCAGGTGAAAGAGTGCTGGACTGGAACTGAGGTGATGTGGACTCTTTTCCTCTTGCTGATATACTGGTATTTCAACAAGCCAATTTTCTTACTTGTTTCACTGTCTGTATGTGGAAAATTATATTTTTAAGTGGTTTTGAGATATACTGCTAAAAAGGACTAATATATGGCTGTTGTTAATAACAGCAGGTAATGACATTAAAGAGAGTTGTACTGTGTGAAATTCACAATTCACTGGTGAATCTGCCATTTTTCCTACAAACGTTCAACCATAATCAATGTACTTCTTCACTAAATTGTCAAGTGGTAGAGCTTCTGATTATTATAAATTGCTATACAGCATTCTCTTCTTGTAAAGTATTACCACAGGAAACCTTACGTATATTGGATGAAGTTCTGAAAGGTTTGTGTGACAAAGAATTCTCTGTCATTTCTGACGGGATGGAAGGATAATCTGTAACAGTACTTCTAAAAGCACTAAACCCACAAGGTTTAGAGCTTTATTTCTATTCAGCTCAACTTTTCTGCTAATAAATAACATTTTCTATTTATGCTCAATACTCTCTGAATTGCCCCAATAAAAAATGGATGAATGCTTGAAGAAAAAGGGACTTACCCAGAATTATTAGGAGCAAAATAAGTTAGTCCTGTGAGATTAGGCTTGAGTATCTATTACTTTGGTAACTTGCTTCCTCTGTACCCTCACAGTCAGGAGGAATCTTTTGGATCTGAGTGCAGAAGAAAGGAGGCGTTTTGTGAATGCCTTACACCAAGCCAAGGTGACAATCCATCCTGACATTGTTATTGCCACACGAAGACGTGAGGAAATATTTGGACCAGATGGCAACACACCACAATTCGAGAATATCTCCATTTATAACTACTTTGTGTGGTCTCATTATTATTCTGTCAGAAAGACTTTCCTTGGTGCAGGGCAGCAGAGTTTTGGAGGAATTGATTTCTCTCATGAGGGACCAGCTTTTGTCACGTGGCATAGGTACCATCTACTGCAGCTTGAAAGAGACATGCAGGTAAAGTTCATGTTTAATGTTAGGCCATGTGTTCATGCTATGTTTTGTACAGTTAAAGAACTTCTCCCCACATTCCAATAGGCAAAAATTATAGCAGCTCTGTCTACAGATTGAAATAACTCTGCTTCAATTTCAGTAACTCATTAGGTATACCAAACTTAATAGAGTGCATTTAGGTTTTAGACTGTCATTGTTATAGAGATGCTAAAAATATTTCATTTAGAGTAATGGAAAACATAAAAGTTACATAAAAATCTCCTGTAAAAATAGATACAAATTCTAGATATATCCATAGAAGGCATTTTATTGGACCAACAGAAGTTATTGCCAGTGTTATTTTTAATATCAAGGCTCTGATTCTTGGCTAAGTTAGACTAACCAAAGCAGCAGAAACTCTAAATAATTTAGATGAGATGGCTTGGGGATTCAGAATCACATTTTATTTGTATAATTACTGTAACTGGTTAGAAAAATTAGTGTTTTGTTATACTCTGTTCCATAAATCAGTGATTCTTTTGTTTCCCTTTCCTTGCTTGGACCTATCCATAAAAGGAATATATTATTTTATGGACCATCATCCTTCTTAAAGAAGAGAGAATTAAGTTTTCCAGGTCAGGATTAAATAGTTTTTGAAATCATTTCAAGTGTTTCCACTAGCTTCAATGGCTCTGCATTAGGCTGAGGCACAAACTCCCTTCAAAATCTGACATTTGACATCAGCGGCATTTCATTGTGTGGAAGCCTTGAGGAGTTCTAGCTCTTGGTGATTTAATGTATATTCCTATTTATGTTAGTAAACTTGATCATTATTTAAGCTAATTTGGCTGACCAACACATCCTGGTATATAAATATTGGAAGCCAGAACACACTCGAGAACTTTTCAACTCCAACCCACATTAGAACCAAACAATGACAGTTTGAAGGGCCAGTATCCCTTTTCCTTACTTTTCCATCTGCTCAGTCATTCCACAGCTGGCTTAGTTATTCTGTGTGCTACAAACACTGCTGCTGTTCACAGGCCATTAAAAATATTTGGAAAAATGGGGTATCAGTGTTAGGTGTTGTTTCTTACTACTCACAATATGGTTTTGTGGAAGAGGTACTGTCTTATTAATGAGGCAGACCCATAACTCAATTCAATAGTCCAACTACATGTTCTGTTGAACACAGGCATCAATGTGAAAAACTACAGAAAGCTATTATGTAGATGTCATAGATTTTCCATAGTTTTCATCTCATCCATGAGGCAGGACTCTGACTCTTACTAAGATGTATTTAACTTTTTTATCATCCTTCTAACAGTAAATATTATACCTGTATGGGGCACACATGTATTAACACCATATTTATGTGTTTTAGAACATGCTACAGGACCCCACTTTTGGACTGCCCTACTGGAACTTTGCAACAGGACAAAACACCTGTGATATCTGCTCAGATGACTTGATGGGAGCTAGAAGCAATTTTGATGTCTCTCTTATCAGCCAGAACTCAATCTTCTCTCAGTGGCGAGTACTATGTGAAAATATAGAAGACTATGAAACTCTGGGAACCATTTGTAACAGTAAGTATGACTGCTGGCAAATATTTAGAGAGAAAAATCCTTTTAATAATAAATAAATATAATACTTTACATTGCAATGGCTTTTCCCAGCCAAAAAGTCTTAAAGTGGTGTTGTGGTTTAACCCCAGCCAGCAACCAAACACCACGCAGCCGCTCACTCACTTCCCCCCCCCCAAGCAAGATGGGGGAGGAAATCGGGAAAAGAAGGAAAACTCGTGGGTTGAGATAAGAACAGTTTAATAGAACAGAAAAGAAGAAACTAGTAATGATAAT
>JAOBAS010000072.1:49996540-50006835 GCA_025311575.1 Elanoides forficatus | reverse complement strand
TGCCCCTCCAGCTTTCTCGCTGGCTGGGCTTGAGAAGCTGAAAAAGTCCTTGATTTAGACTAAACACTAAGCAACAATTGAAAACATCAGTGTGTTATCAACATTCTTCGCATACTGAACTCAAAACATAGCACTGTCCCAGCTACTAGGAAGACAATTAACTCTATCCCAGCTGAAACCAGGACATTGGGGTAGAGGGAGAAGTAACAAGAAGCAAGGGGACAATACCTAAATTATGGAGTGCAGAAGACTTTACATGGATCTTTGCATGATGGGAAACAATCCTATTAAGATTGTATTTAAATAGTCTTAATGGGTGTCTCAGTATCAAGTTACATTCTTGTGGTTTCTCTGCACTAGGAGTTTTACTGCGTGGACCTCGATAGTTTGTTCATATAAAAAGAATTGAAAAGCACCCTCCCTGGAGACTGAGTTGATGGAGACTGGGTATAATATACCTTAGCTCCTGTTGAGACTGTGTAAGTTCTGGTGATGCAGTTTTGCCCCTTATAACTGTGATTCTTCTTCTTTGAGTTATTTTTGCCTTGAATACATGACCAGCTTCTACTGTTATGAATATAGCTATCCTGAATCTTTTTATTTTGAATTCTAGAAATGAAGAACAATCCTATCTTCCACTTCTTAGCATGACAAATGTGTGGAATACCTTACATCTATGCTGCTACAACAACAAAAATAGGAATAAGTAGTTTGTTCCCTGTGCTTTTGCTGAAACTGAGAATATGTACCTTCACATTACTCAGTTTCATGTGATACAAAAGTTTCAGGACCATGAATGTCTTCATGGTGCCAGAGAGTAGTAAAACATCACAAGCAGCTTACAAAGCCACAAAGTTTTCTCTGTCCAGCCAAGCTGAACAAAAAGAAATTTGAATGGCTTTGCAAGTCATGTGTTCCTTATGAATCAGTTTAGTAAAGAGAATCTTACACTACTCTCTGTTTATTGGTTAGTTTGGTACAACTGTATGTGCTATTATTGTGGCTCTTCTTTGCATTAGTGATCTCGCTTCCCATGCTTCCTCTTTTCACCTCTTGCTTCAGGCAGGATTTAACTATATTGCTACCATTTTCCAGGGAAACAGACTTCATTTCAATATAATATGAAAAGATGCTTCCATTCAGGTCTCTCAGGTGGAAAGTAAGGTGTGGTTTCTATAGCTTACCCAGTAAATTGGACCTAACTGGCCTCTGCTTGAACCTAACACTATTTAGCTCCTTTGGCATTTCTCAACAACATTAGAATGGCTGTGCTTACAGGAGTAGTTTACTGAGCATATGAGCTCTTTCTAGCAATTCCTGAAGCCCTGAGTAGCTTCACATTGTCTGCAGTCCAGTTCTGTGCCTAGCAGTAGTGATAGACCTTTCTTACAATACAGCCTTTCTTCACTTCTGTCCATCTTGGACAAATACCTGGAAATTAATATGCAACACTTACACTTGGTAAAAATGGCCAGTTCTTACAAAAACTAGTCGGTTCAACTTCTCAGTAATCCACTGTATCCCAGAGGCACAACTTCAGCCTTTTATTCGTAATTCTTTCCAGGGTCAAACCACAAATCCTAAAGCCACAGAATGGTTTTTATTTCTATAATTCTATTACAAACTCTAAACTGTTTCACAGTACTAAAACAATGAGATAACCAGATGTCTGGCCATTTCCAATAGCAAGGCTGAAACCTGGAATAATATTGGCATCAGTAAAAAAGGAGGCAAGCTGCAAGGGGTAATCTGATGGGTCTTCTGGGCTGTCCAATGAGAGTCAGTCATGGCACTGACATGCCCTTTTGGCCTGCTGAGCACAATACACCTGCAGCAACCTTGAGTAAGTTTATGTAGCCTGACATTTAGTAAAATGGTAGATTTTCAGGGCAGCTACTGAAATAAGATAAGGGTAGTTGTGAGGTTGTTTTTTTCTCCTCAACAGAGGAGAGGTAGAAGAGATGTGAAAACTCACAGAAGAGGTATAAGAAACAATCCAACACTTTTCACCAGGCAGAACAAAATGGGGGAAGGACTAGGGAAAAAAAAAATAAAAATCAATGAACTGATAAGTCCAGTTTTTTTACATTTGGATACGTGCACTAATTTTTCCTCTCAGAAAGTGTTGCTTCTCTTCTAGCACCTCTTTGCTTTCCGAGTAAAATGTGTGTATTATTATACCCACAAAGCTTGTAGACCTGCCTGTTGTTGAAAATGGTACCTTACCTATGCTTAGCTGGCTTTCTCCACCCTGAACTCCTAAACCCCTGAATGATTTATACTCCTTCATGTAACATGCTCCCTGAATGAGCAGATGGAGTTTGTTCTATCCCCTTACAACCAAATTCAGTGAGAAGGCACATATATGAAGTTGGTCACTGACTGCTAGGACAGATCCTGATGTTCCCTCTCGGCAAGTCCAAATGTGATGTCAGGTGCCAGATCTGAAAGCAGAGAACTACTTTCTCCTTCGTTTTCACTGATCCCACATTCAGGAAGTAAGGGAAAAGAACGTGTATGCTGCAAAAGGAAAAAATAAAGCCAAACCAAAACAAACAAACAAAAAAAACCCCAAACCTGGAATTCAGGTGTAGATTAAGTACTGGGAGAGACTGAGAGGAAGGGAAGCAGGCAGGTGGAAGATGAGGGGGAAAAGTGTTATCAGATAAAATGTGAAGGAGACTCTGAAGAAAATGAATGCTGGAGACTGATCTGGAAAGGAGCTGGGTTTAAGCAAAGAGAAATGGAGGGCTTTCTGGTCTTACATGATGGTTCTTAATGGCTGATAGGTATAATGGAGAATACAACAGCTGGCTGGGCTGTAAGTGGGCAAGGATAAAGATGGAGAAATGTGATATTGTTGGACTTGGACTGGGACTTGATTGGCTGAAGGGAAATTAGACGTTCAGCAATGAGCTCAGAACTAACAGAGCAAGAAGTGTAAGACTGAAATGAGAAAGCTGAGAAGAAGGAAGCTGCTGAAAGATGTGGGTGAGAGAAATGATGTTGAGTCAGAAAGCAATTGAATAGGAAGAGGTAAGATGTGGGTGAAAATAAAGCCTGTGATCACATAATTAAAGGTAATATTGAGAGTATACAGCAAGACAGCTTGAGTTGAGCTGCACATTTATATATATTCTTGCAACACTTTCCAAACTTCTGAGTGCTTAATTTCTGGGACCATTACTGGAGTGGATACATTCTGTTTGCAGGAAGAGGTAATTTTGTTAACAAGGAAAGAGGTAGCAGAGCTAAATCTTAACTGAAAACTTATGCTGCTTAGTGACTGCCTGTTAATTGCAGTTGTCATAGTAGAAAATGTACATTTTCTCCAAAGACTTGAAGGAAGTTGTAAAGACACTGAGTTCCATTGTTACAGTCCAGGTGGTTTCAATGTTTTCATTGTATGCTACAAGGGTCTACCATTTTGTCATGTATGTTAGTCTTGGAGATGGTAAGAGAAGCTTGAAGGAATCATGTGCAAGAGTATGTTTATGCCATGACCTACCTCCCCAAGTCTTTTTACAGAGAATATTTCTTATATACATAGTAGGAAGAGATGCAATTGCACTGTCAGCCATGATAATGGAGAAAGTTGATAATGTAGAAAGGAAAGTTAAATCAAAGCAGCTGTTCTTCACAGCATGTTAAAGCACAGGACTTCACATGGCCAAGACTCAACTGAGTAAGGCTGTATTTGAGGATGCAATGTTGCTGACACACCTCTGACAAGAAAGGAATTGTGAAAAAATCTGAGCAGGTGGAAGGGCTGCATGTTCCTAAGTGCTCAGGACAAGTTCTCCAATATCTTTTCTGTTTTGTTCATTCGGGGGTTTAGAGTAAGCAGTAAACAAAAAAGTGTATGCTTTCTGAGCCTACCCTACTATACTGCCAGCCAACTCACCTGTTCCTCTTCTTTGCAAGTTACTAAGGATATTTCTGAGAAACATGCTGGATTTCTTTGCTTCAATATAGCTTGCTAGAAGAACTGAAAGTTGTACTCATAAAACTGAACAAAAACTGTTGCTGTATGCAAAAGTATTTTTTGGCATTGTGGTGGGATACATTTGATGCTTTCATGGGGATATATGAGGGTTATGTGAGCAAAGACTTTGGTGTTCTGGGCCTCACAAAGGTGGTTGAGTTTTCAGTAGCATGGAAAATTACATTATATTTTGGAAGCAAAGCACCAGAAACTGAAGTAGTCACCTCTGACAATAATAAGATGCTTCATTATTCTGCATCTAGATAAGCAAGGACTATCACAATTAGAATAAGGCTCCTCTGAAACCCTTATTTCTTATGGAAGATTTATTTATGTCCTTAGGTTTTACTATGAAATTTGAAAAGTTTCTAACAGATGCCAAGTTTAATTCACTCTACAGATAGGAACATGATATATACAGACCTGAAATGATTTTTCTGAAGGCCTCAGAATGCCTGAACACTGAACTAAAGTCTCCTGAATGCTAATTCAGTACTATTTGACTGTCTGTGCTATGCTGATGCACCCAGCTTTTCCCCTGAGTTTTTTTCCCCCTCTTCAGGACAAGAAGTAATCCTCAGGTAACATTCTACACCAGTATGGCACAGACTAAAAATTTTTCACGCAGACTTTCTCTAGCTAATGTGTTAGATATCTTTCACCTGATCTTTCCACTGTAGCTGCTGGATGCTGTTTTTTCAACTCACTGCACCAGCTGGGATTTTTAACAGAATAAAACTACTGGTGCTTGTGTGGATGTCCAACTCTGTAAGCAGTAAAAATGAAAATGTCTCCAGCAAAGTAATGGTATCTGGAAATGGTGTTGCAAAAGAATAATAACATTCAATTTCACAGCAAAAGCAATCTCCATACTCAAGCTTTGTGTTAGGATGCATTTGTGATATTAGAAGGGAAGACAATCGAAGGATTTAGAAATTCCCCTAGGCAACTCTCACATTTCTTCCTGTAACGTGTCAAAACAGTAAAAGATGAGCATGATTCATAGGCTTTTATTCTGCTGCTTCCTTATGTGTCAGATCTGACTGCTTCTAGAAATTTAGTTTGCTCTCTGCTGTACATGTGGTATAACCCAATGCTTGGGCCTGATGTGAGGGTTTTGGAACAACACTAGGGGAAATTGGATGGTTAGAAGTTTTTTGTCCCAGGAAAAAAGGCTTCAATCTAGACTGTTGAAATGACTAGAGTTCTTTTGTTTATTTTATTTGTAAAACTGATACACATTATGAATTCCACAGCAGCTAAAGAACTTTTCTGTTGGTGCAATGGGAACACAGTTCATTGGAGTAATTTTTCAATCAGTGGCTTACAAACCTTGGGACATGTGAGGACTGTTTCTTTGTTATGCTTGTTTTGCTAAGGAGACTGTAAAAACTACTGTTAGTAGATTTAAAGCTACTGTACAGCGACGTATCTTTCTGCAGAAAAGTATTATGAAGTTTGCAATTGGGAAAAAAGGTTAAACCACTGGACTTGGAGGTTGCTGAAATGGCTGCATGCTCTTGGATGCTGCCCAGAAATCTACACACAGTTTCCAGTGTTGCTTACAGCTTATATAAATCAGTATAGTTACCACTGTAACTCTGAGAAAGATGCTTACCACAACTTTTAAGGCTTTTATATTAATCTTGACCCATAGGTGCAGTTCACTGTTCCATGTTTTTTTAAAGTAATGGCTGGGTTGTATAACTGGTATCTACAATCTTTGCCCAGTGGCAGTAATGGCTAATGAAATCATGTATGTACATGGGCAAAGCACCAGAGAAAGAATAATAATGCTTTGGTTATGCTTCTATGTTCTCTACATGCAGTGATTAATGCCTCTGAAGTCAGTAGGGTGCATTAGTACAAGTTGCTGTGAACACACTGAAAAACTGGGCCTTCTCTGTATGCCTTCAGTTCTGATTCATCTGGGTTCTTGTACAAGCCTGTGAAACAGCAAGTGCAGCAGTCTCATCTCCTCCCATTAAACAGAGCCAAGAAAATACTAACCTGTTTTCCTAAATGCTGTTCCTGTGTTCCTTATTCTACTATCTTTTCCCAGCCCATGGCAAGGAGCTCAGGAAAGGAGATTAATCACTTTTAGAAGCCATTGCTGAGATAACATGTCGAAACTGCCAGAAATAAAATGTCCTGCTCCTTTCTCCACCATCATGTTCATGTTCAACTGTTCATGTGCCTTTAGACACAGGACAATGCATCCCAGCAGTATTCCTGCTGCTGCTGAGGTAACAGTTTGTCAGTGCAAAGTGCCCTTGATAGCCATTTCAGACTTTCACTGTTCTTTTTCTTGTAGCTGGATACAGTCTTAATTTGGGGAAAGCCTGTTTTGGGGTGAACTACCTACACACTGCATTGCCCCAGAAGAAAGTTCTGAGTTTGGTTAATATGACCCAAATTTCCCCTGCTCTGTAAGCATGCACCAGGCTTTATTTTGTTAGAGGATTTGAGTAATAGTCACCCTGCTGATGATTATTAATGGCTTCTGTTAATCTACCTGACCTTACTCATCTGCAGTAGTTCTTCAGTTCTGGAGTATATGCATTACTCCTAAGGGACCTACTTAAGAAGTTCACCATTATCCTGCCCAAGTAGGAGTCACGCAACGTGACATTGAAGCATGACCAATGAACATGCAGTTCAAAGCGCCTCACCCTCCTCTGGGTGTTGGTTTGAATAAACAAATAATGATTGCTTCCTAGAAGCTTCTGACAAAGAATATTGGCATTAGCAAGGTAACTAGTTGAAAGCAGGAAAGGCAGGACTCCTACCTATCACACCCTGTGTCGTCATGTACCTGGAACTCTTTTAATGCTCCTGCAGCCTTTGAAGACAAGACGAAGGTCCCACTTCTGTAGCCTGTACTTCCAAGGGAAGTTCCACTTACAGCAATTATTTATGTAAGGCTTATTTACTTCAGTGAGACTGTGGGATTCCTTCAGGATCCAGATTACTAAAACTTCACCTCTTACAGTCTATTAATCAGACCTCTCAGCTCCTTGGCATAAGTGATGCAAAGAATATTTTCTCTTCATTATATATGATATTGTTTTTGTCCAACACTTTAGAAGTAAACTTTATTATTGGGAATAGTTCCCTCATTTAAAAAAAGGCTATTTTATTACATCATGAAAATAACCTTCACAAAACTGGCTGTCCTCCAGGAAATTCTTTTTTTTTAAACCCTTACTCATCCACAGTCTGATACGACATAACTCCAGGTTAAATATCAACAAAACTTTTTGCTGTACTGTAGGAATCTGTCTGACACTGTCAACAGATGAAGGAAATAGAAAACTTGTATGGACCTAGGTACGTGCTGGCTACTTTCCAAGATATTCTTCTGGCATAATTTTTATAAAGGGGAACTAGTGATGACATCTAAGCACTGGGCTTATTATGGCTAATCATTTTGTGTTGGCCAAAGGTCAGGATCTGTCTGATTGCCCACCCAGTTAAGTGGAAAATTTGAGCGGTTTCTGGATTGGGCTAATATATCCAACATCACTGAGTCAAATTCATCTTGGACTGCACTCTAGCTGAGGGAGAGCCTGACTATATGTGCCCCCTTTGGATCTGGCTTCAGGAAAATTCCTACATTGCAGGATCATATTACAGCTACTTTTGACCTCTAAGACATCTTAAAGACTTCATTTAATAGAAATTAAAGAAATGTATTATAAAGAGATACATTATTATTAAAATCAATGATATGAATAACCTGACCTGCTGTGTCTCATCCCTTAAGTATAATATCCCTACAAAAAAATTTGCTTTTGTTTTGCTGTTCCTTTCCATTTTGAATTCTAGCACTCCTTGATAAGCACCATCTTTTATGGAAAGCAAAAGAAAGCATAAACTGAAACCAAGTCTCTTCCTTCTCAAGCTTCCCATTGTTGTCCTGTTTAATGACTTTTGTCCCCTGATCTCCCATGTGATTAGCCTCAGCAATCATTCAAGAGCTAAATCTGCAAAGAACTACCATTAAAATAAGGACACTACCTTACAGACTAGAAAGTAGTTACCTGGTTAAACTACATGGCCGAAGTTCATAAAATCAAGTTCACAATGTGATCTTTGGAAAGTGCAGGTGTGTTGCGTGATGGCACTATGGTTTTGTTTACAGTATTTTCACACTCTGGACAAAGACAGTACCATGTTCCAGATCTCATAGGTTTAGGGTGTCAAGAAAAACTACACAGTGGAATAATTTTAGGATCACCAGTTTACTGTCAAGATGTTTAGCATAACATCCACTCTCCAAATTCTTATGTAAAATCATGGTTTATCTTAAGGCAAGTCTAAGGCAGTGCTCAGTAGAGTCACATGAAAAACTTTTATTCCTTGGCTCTTACACCCAGTAGGAGACGCAGATGAGATGGTGTGACAACAAAGAGCTTATCCAACAAGATGCTGAATGGCTTCATTTCTTGTCTACACAAGCATCCACACTTTGCTGGACTTTGCTGGTCTGAACTATCAAGACTTCCAGCTACAGACAGAATGAAGTGGTTGATAGGAGGACTTATCAAGGCATTAAAATCACTGAATATGTCTATCTGGACTTAAAAAAAAAAAAAAAAAAAAAAGCTAGCAAAGACTGATTTAAATGGCCTTATTTAGAGATTCAAAGTAAGATCTTCAAAAAGCTGTGAATCTCACCCAAAGGGTGGACAGCAAAGGGCAGAAGAGAACAGGGAGACACAGGAGGGCTACAGAGATGCTGTTCACCACTGTAGGGAGCAAATTTGTGTGGCCAAAGGTCGATTAGAGTTCAAGATGGCCAGCACTCTGAAAGACAACAAAAAGGGCTTTCTTAAATATGTTAACAGCAAAGGGGGGACCAGAGATGAAATTGGTCCATTACTCGATGAGGTCAGTCACCTTACAAATAGGGACATAGACAAAGCAGAGATGTTTAATGCCTTTTTCACCTCTGTCTTTAACACCAATGATGGGCCTTGGGACCCTCAGAGCCCTGTGTTGGAAGACCGTGACTGGGGGACTGGTAAACTACCAGCCAACTCTGAACTTGTTTGAGACTTGCTGCTCCAGCTGGATGCACATAAACCTATGGGGCCCGATGGGATTCATCCCAGGGTACTGAAGTAGCTGGCCAATGTCATCACAGGACCTCTCCCCATTGTTTTTCAATGGTCTTGGGAGTCTGCAGAGGTCACAGTCAACAGGAAGCATGGCAAATGTCCCAATTTTCAAGAAGGGTAAGAAGGAAGACCCTGGTAATTTCAGGCCTGTCAGTCTCACTTCAGTGCCTGGTAAAATTATGGAGAAGGTTATTCTGGGAGTTATTGAAAAACACTTGAGAGACAATGCAATCATTGATCATAGCTAGCACGGGCTCATGAGGAGAAAGTCCTGCTTAACTAACTTAATTTCCTTTTATGACAAGGTCACCCATCTAGTTGACAAAGGGAAGGCAGTAGATGTGGGGGGTTTTGAATTTAAGCTTTTAATACTGTCTCTCACTGCATCCTTCTGGACAAAATATCCAGCATATAGCTAGACAAGTCCATAATACGTTGGGTGAGCAATTGGCTGATGGGTCAGGCTCAAAGGGTTACAGTAAATGGGGATACATCAGGCTGGTAGCCAGTCAGCAGTGGGGTTCCACGGGGCTCAATTTTAGGTCCAGTGCTCTTTAATGGTTTTTTAAATGATCTGGACACAAGAATCAAATGTACATTAAGTAAGTTTGCCAATGATACTAAACTAGGAGGAGCTGTGGACTCCCTTGAGGGTTGAGAGGCCTTACCGAGATCTGCATAGACTAGAGAGCTGGACAATCACGAAACATATGAAATTTAACAAGAGCAAGTGCCTGATTCTCTACCTGGGTTAGGGTAATCTTGGTTATACATGCAAACTGGGGGATGACAGGCTGGAGAGAAGCACCAAAGAAAGAGATCTAGGGGTTTAGGTTGATGGCAAGTTCAATATGAGTCAACAGTGTGCCCTGGCAGCCAAAAAGGCCAACCATGTCCTGGGGTGCATCAAGCACAGCATTGCTAGCCAGTCAAGGGAGGTGATTGTCCCACTCTACACTGCACTGGTGCGGCCCCACCTCGAGTACTGTGGGCAGTTTTGGGTGCTTCAACATAAGAAGGACATCAAACTATTAGAGTGTGTCCAGAGGATGGTGACCAAGTCAGTGAAAAGCCTCAAGGGCAAGGTTTATGAGGAGCAGCTGAGGTCATTTGGCTTGTTCACCTTGGAGAAGAGAAGGCTGAGGGGTGACCCCATTGCAGCCTACAGCTTCCTCAAGGAAGGCAGC
>JAOBAS010000072.1:49925924-49985626 GCA_025311575.1 Elanoides forficatus | reverse complement strand
GGGAGTGGGAACAAACCAGACTTTATAAGACTTTCATATATCTGGTTATCTTGTTAAGAAAGTCTGGATGTATTTTGGTCACTTAAGCTGTTCTGTTTTGCTGTCCTGTGGCCTTGTACATACTGTAGTTGTTTTCAAGCACAGTTTTGAAATACATCTTTGTCATTGGATAACTTCAGTCAATGCCAAAAGGGAATCATGGTACTAAGAATTTTAAACTTGTGAATCTCAATCTTTTCAGACACTTAAGAAACACATTAACTTTTTTTTTGCAGATGGGATAAGTTGTTCAAGGACCAGAGAAGGATTGGAGAGAGAACTGAATAGGAGTAATTGTTACAGAGTTTGAGGAAGAGATTGAAATATTTGTTGTGAAATATATGGCTGCAATGAAAGCCAAGAAAGAGAATAATAATTAAAGTAATGAAGTTTCTTTGATGTAGAAGGCAAAACATTCCTGCACATCTGTACTTTGTAGTTAAGGATATGACTGTGAGGGGCTCTTCCTTTATCAGGTGAATGGCTACAAACCAGATCTGGCTGGGAAACTTAGGGTGCCTGCACTCACTGTAGTAATGCTGATTATGAATAGGTAAGCCTCGCCCCAAGGGTAAGCTGCTTTCTGAATTTGATTTTACTCTGTAACCTGATGCACAGAGCCACATGACTATGCAAATGGCCGTAGTATCCCTAGACCCACCTATGCTCTTGACTGTATAGCAAGCTGTAGCTGTGCTAGGAGTAAAACCTAGAATGACAGAGACAATATTTTTGTCTGTGTCCGTTGAAACAGTTGCATTATAATCCACACGGTATTACTATTTGTTTTCCTGTAGTAGATAGGTGTCTGGCTAGGATACTTAATTCAGTAGTTGTTGAATTCACAGCTATGTAGTGGCTTCTGTCAAATTAAACCATTACTAAGGATTGTGCCTGCAACATGTCTAGACTGTTTTGTAAAGTAACCAGTATTGGAGGATGTGGTTTGGAGAAAGATTTTAACTATACTTACTGAAGTAATCTTCCTTCTTTTTCAAAGCTTTTAACATGCTTTCTCTTTGTTGTCAGTCATTTACAGCTTAGGTGTCAATTGATGTCTTTCTATGTCTGTCTCTAGTAAGAGCTGGGTTGTATCCAAAGTGAGTGGGCCCAGTAGGTATATCCTGAGGTGTTTTCATCGACAAGTTCTGCAAAGCTGTTCAGCTACATGCCTGAGCAGTTTGCAAGCTTCAAGAGATGCTTGACAGTGTTGGGGAAGTATTCATGATAACCAACTGGAAGGAACCCTAGTCTGGAGGGTGACCAAAATAAGTGACCAAAATTCATCCAGAGGGTCTGTAAGCCACCTTGCATTAAAGCTTTGAAAGGTATAAACAAGACAGCTATTTTTTTTTTTTTTTTCAAATCTAGAAGCATATTTGGATGGTCAGTTATTTCAGAAATATCCTGTGATGTGTACCAGTGGCAAGTCCCTCTGGCTGCCTACCTGCAGATGAGCATGTGAAATAAAATGTGCCTGAGGATTTCCCCCTCAGAGTTGCTCCAAAGGAGGTTTCCCTCCTTCCAAAAGAGGAGATGAGAGGACACTAGAGAGTATATATGTCAGGTGTTAACTGCTCTGTTTTGTCAGAATATGCAACCTCTCCCAGAGCTTCCATAAACATGGAGAAGAGCAATACTGGCATAGCTATGCAACCCTGCTCTCAGCCATCTAATCCTTCTCCTTCTTCCCCACCAACGTGGCATTTCTTAATACCTGGTTTTGTCAAGGGAATGGTATGGCAGATTTTTTAATTAACAGGAAACAAACTAGCTAAGCTTCTAGGAGAAGTTATCTGAAGATTTCGTTTGCCATGCTGTAAAATAAACTCGCAAGACTGTATGGCCCTGCTGGGTGCAGTGCCAGGTGAAGTGAAAACATTCAGTGCCTGTAAAGCAATGTTAAATTGCTATTTAACCACTGGGAGTTTCAGATTTTATAAATACTTTACTGGCTTATTTTGTAATTTTGTTCACTGTTGTTAGATACCAGCTGCATTCATGACTAAAATGCTTCCAGAAGGAGAGTCATTTTACTGCATTACTTCTTTGGCCATGAAACCTACCTCTCTGTAGATACAGAAGGAAGCATACATACAAGAATTATAATGTAAAAATGTGCTGAGTGTTTCCAAGCTCCCGCATTTTTACCCCAAGGTAGAATCAAAGTTAGAACAGCTCTGTTGCTTTGCATTTTCTGAGTGTTAATTTCTTCTGTCTTCCTACAGAATTTCCACTGGTTTAGAGAAGTGTTCTATCTGAAAACGGTTGTACTGCTTTTTGTGACTCAGATATGTGCTTATGAGACATAGCAAACATTGGACACTACTCTCTTAATACAGAGTGTTTGCTGAAAAGATTTTTTAATTTACAAAGCTTCAGATTCTGACCTTGACCCTTCCAATAATTATAAATGACTAGGAAAAACAGTCCTGAGAGCAAGGGGGAAACTGTGAAGTATTTCTATGTAGGCAGAAATAGGATCTGCATTGGTTTACCACCTCTTCAGTAAACCAGTGAAGTGAGTATCTAGCATCCTTCCTGGGATGAGGCTAACAGGTAAGTTTGGAAGGGTGCCTGGGGAAGGCCTGTCCAGCCACATCGCAAGCCTGAATTTGGTCTCTAAGTTTGGCTGCTAATACAGACCCTTTTCTCTGATGGGCAAAGCCAAACAATGTGTGTTTAGAACAAAGTACATGATGATAAAACAGTAGCAATGTAGTGTTTTTGCATAGTTTGGTGCTGAAGAATCCTTTCTATGGGCAGGAAGGTTTTCTAACAGAATTTGGATGGATCTGTGCAAAACATGACAACTCCGTGAAGTCATTCAAGGAGTCATTGTAAAGCCTGACTTTAGACTATTGTTCTAGTCTTCTCAAAAGTATACAGTTATGAGAGGAGCGAACATGAAGCCAGAGCAATAATTTTTAGACTACTTTTCCTTATCTGTGACTGCAAGTGCATTGTGGATTCACAGGGCCACTTCAACCACTTTAACTGTTAATGGGCTATCCATATGTTGTTGAAGAATTGTGCTGTACACTCATGAAATATTCTAGTCTCAAGTGGTGGCCTGTGGCGGGTTCCTAGTATTACAGGGCTTGTGGGACAAAACTGCAAATCCTGTAAAAGTAGAGGAGAAAGCCTCTTTGCAAGAGCAGAGCAGTACTACTAGCATGCTAAAGCAACAGTAGTTTTTTTCAGATGCCCATGGAATTTACATACTCCTTCATTAGCGCCTAGCACTAGTTGCTGTGACTGGAGCAATGGAGTGGAGGCACAGTTGCTTATTTCACCGTAGGCAGATGAGGTAGCTCACAGTGACCATCAATTCATAGAGCTAGTTATGCATTCACCAGTGCAGAGCAGCAGTCCTCTCATTTCAGAGGAAAAAGAAATGCAACCCAAACAACAATATGATGTTTAAGCTTTTGTCATTTCTGTCCTTAATTTTTATTAATTTATACTCTGTTGAAGTTAAATGGCAAAATTACTTCAGAAGAGCCCTAACCAGCCCTTTTCAAATACAGCCGTACTTGTCTAGTCCAACTCTGTTGTGTCCCACATTTCCTTGCCTAGTTCTCCGACTTCCCAGGTCACTCTCGATTGTTGGCAAAGCCATATTTGTCTTTTCCTACCCATCTGGTACAAGTCTTGCACCTTATTTCTGCTCCCCAACTAGCTTAGTAGCTAATATTCCCTCAGTAGAAGGAGAAATGGGAAATATAACCAATGACTGTGATTTCTTCCTGCTCTATTCATACCTCTGGTAACTGCATTGATAGTTATGATTAATATTCTTTGCTGAACTAGGATCAAGCCACACTGCCTCAGTAGTCTGCTATGTAGAAATCTTGGCTAAGAGCAGGTTTAGATATAAAAAGAGCAATATGACATCAGCTAGAGTGGTATAAGAGAAGCTGAGGTCGGCACCACATGGTGTGGATGATGGTTATTGGTCAGAGACAGGAGCAAATAATATGGAAAGACTGGTGCCTGGAGTGCCTGTTTTTGCCATAAAGTTTACAGTTAACGACTGATTACTGCTGCTTCCTTCTCATGAGATGTCCTTGGCTAGAAGCATAGGATTTCTGTTTATTTAATATATGCTTTTGCTTTATTACCTGGATAATCATGCCTTGTGACTTCCAGAACAGATTACTGCAGTGTGTTCTGTAGGAGCCAAAGGGACTTTTGGCTTTTTGAGCCAAAAGGGCTCAAAAGCTCCAGCTAGGACAGCCTGCAGCAGCCTGCTTGGCTAGTTATGTTGGCCATATTCAGTGTTTCAGCTTGCTAAAAATGGTTCTACCTTCTTGTTTGCTTCTACCTTTTTAACCTGGAGATTCCAGATGCAGGTTGGCTGCTAGCTGTTTGATACCTTCTTAGTGGGTGAGAAAGAACTAAAGTAGTTAACTATTTATAGATACCTGGAAGTTTGGAATGGTGTTTTTGGTTAAAAGACTCAAAATAGGCAACTTTGTTTCATTTGTATCTGAAAGATCTCACATTTGCTAGTACATTCAGATGGGCACAAAGCCTGTACATGAACTGTATTTTAGCAGGATGGTGATTACACTGATGGGTAGATTTGGATCAAGTTTTTCATTTAAAAGAAAAAATAAGGCTGAATCTGAAAGACACACAACTTCAAATAGTGAACAGGTTGAACTCCAGGAAAAAAAAACCAAACCTTATTTGGTACAGTGTTGACTCATTTTTATTCAATAAGTTTGAAAAGATTTAGCACTGAAACATGATGTTCATAACTTTTTCATAGGGAAAAAACCCAGTGATTATCATATCACTTTCTAAAGCTATTAAAGCAGTTCTAAGAGGACATGTGATCACTTGTAATTACAAGGCTGTCTTAAAGTTCCTTTTTATTCTTATTCAGATAAACCTTCAGTATATAGGATGGGAGTTTGCCGTTAGTAAAGATTTGGTTGTTAGAGTAAAAATATGCTTTTAAAAAGACCTACCCCATCTCCAGGGCCACAGAATTATTACTAACAGAATCCCATGTTGAATTCTGGGGATGTTCAGACAAAGGTTTGAGGTTTTTTTAATCTTATGTGTCTCCCCAGTGGTATTGTGAAAGCAGACTTGAATTTCAAGAAAGTTCAGATTTGTCTCCAGTAGTAATATTGTTGTGTCTCAGTTCTGACTTAATGAAATAAGTTGGAGGGGAGGTCCTGATTTTTTTTTTTTTTCTTTTAAAAATAACAGTGAGAAACACTGTTGTCTTGGTAAAAGCAACATTTTCAAATTTTTTATATACCCGTAAGCAAAATCCATGATCTTCTTTCACTTTAATTTTAGTTCTATGCTTTTGAGCATACTTACACAGGCCAATATTAAAACTAATTAATTTTAAAGGAATAAGCAGATCTGGAGTGCTCATTAACCAAACGTAATTCAGAAGTGAACAGATATTTTGTCTGTTCTTTGTAGTGTATTTTTAAGAGCATGTTTTGGTCAAGACAAGCATAAATAAGGCAGAGAGTGAAATCCATTTAAAAAAAAAATCTAGATGTTCTATTGAGCCCCAGTGCTGTCTCATGTTTGTGTGGAAGATGCATGGAGTCCTGTGTTATGGCTGGTGTCCAGAAGACATTATAATGATGCTGTGATCGTCCATCTGCTGTAACACTTTCTGACACCCACAGCTGATTGTTACTGCTGCATATTGACCTGAATGTTTGCAGTGGTATTATCTTGTCTGTCAACATATGTGGGTCCATAGTATGGATTTTTCTGGACATTTTCACCTCTGTCATAGCAGATACATTTCTAAGGTCAGATGCTGCTTTTATGACAGCAGTATGGAATATTTGGAAATATTTAGTAAAAACTTCCTGTAGCATTAGAAGCTTTTTCCTTTTCTCAAACCCCTACAAGTCCTCACTGCTCCCTTTCATGTTTGTCCAACTAAGCTTTAAAATAATCAGGACCTTCCTTTTATATTCATTCATCTTTCTGAGGCTGGATGTTTCTCTCTGAATTCTGTGGTGCTTCTGTATTTAAAAAGCTGATTTAGCATTTATTTTATTTGGGCAGGAGGTGATGAAATAGGCACTTAACTAACTAACCTTTATTTTTTTTCCCTGCTACTTGCTCTCTGATGTATAGCATGTTTCTCTCTGATAATCATCATCATAGCTACTTTGTAGGTATTTAAATTGTTTCTACTTTTTCACAGTAAAATAAAAAGATGGCCAAAAAACTAAAACAAACAAAAAAAGATTCTCCCCCCGAGAATTTTGTGTTACACTTAAGCATACAAGATGCCTCAAATAGTATAGTGCTAAAAAAAAGAATCAAAATTGTACCCTACTGAGTGAATGATTCATCCAAATAATTGAGATTTTATTAGGTATTAAAGCAAAGGGCAGGCTGCGTACAGATACTCCACAGAAAAGGATCATACTCATTTCAGGGAGGTGGAAAAAGGCCTTGAGATCCACTTTTTTATTATAGAGATAATGTAATTAAACTATTGCACAACTTGGTGGTATGTTTTTTCCCGTCAAGTCTGAAGGGGATCGGTTAGTATGTATAAAATTAACATACTAAAATAGGGTGTTGTAAAAGAAATGTAAATCACCAATACTGTAATTTCCTATACCAGATGATAACGATACTAGCATAAAATTTTGTTCATATATTTGCAAGAAATGTACTTGAAACCTGTTCATTAGATTATTTACACTCATTGCTTACTGAGCTAACTCGCTCCCTCGTGAGGTTGCTCTGCCTCCTGATTGTGCTGGTGGCGGTTCAGATCTGACCTGCCCACTTCCATTGCTTTAGCTAATGGGTGTTTGGAAAGCTCTGGTTACAGAAGGAGAATCCTCTTCTGGCTGAGGTCAAATCACGCTGTCTCTCTTTCTCCTTCCTAGTTAAAAAACACTGTTCACAAAGTTATGTTATGTTGCTGCCAAATTTTACAGAAGGACCTGTGGAAATATTTATTGTAAGCATTTAGTGCAGGATTGCACTGAGCTGCAGCAGGTTGAAACAAGATCATGACTAGGCTAGAGCTTCTTTTTAAACTAGCAAGGTTGAGAGCACAGACAGAAACTGAAGACTTAATGATTGCTCACTTTCTGAACAGCGAGAACTTCAGTGGTTGTAATGAATACTGCCTGAAAATCTACAATGAGGATTTTAACAATTTTGGAGTCTTCAAGAGAAACAAGACTATAAATAATCTCTTTTGCAAAAGAAGGCAAAAGTTAAGCAATCATGACTGTACTGTAACCTGCCACAATGTTTTTATTGTGACTCATTATGGAAGTACAGCTGAGAGTGGTCAGTGTAACTTGCTCAATTGGCACAAATAAAGTAGATCAGCAAAGTGCAACTCCAAATCAGTGCTGGGTTACGTAAATTTAGCTTTTGTATACGTAGCTTTTTTATGTGCTCCCTCATTGTCTGAAGATTACCACAAGCCTAAAAAACATGAGGAAAGAAATGGGAAAATGTTCCAGCGATACATTATAACACAAGTCCATGCTGAAAGAAATCAGATGCCCCAAAAGCTGTTGATCTACGTATGTCACTGTTGACTGAAATTTAATTTACCAAAATCAGTGTGAGGTAAATCATAGTCAGACACACACGGCATAATGATGAACACTGGCACACCTGCCTTGACTCACTGACAGTCTCATCTCTGCCAGACTTTGGTCACCACCTGCATTGTTTATGCATATGAAGAAATTGAAGAAATAAGAGAATTCGCATACAGTGTCAGGTTGATTGGGTTAGCTTGAATTATTGTAGTGCCTGAATTAATCTAAGCTAGTTAACTTTGTGGCAGATTGGATGTGGAGCATTCTCACAAACAGTTCCAGTTCCAGCTGTGGGTAAATGATCCCTTCCAGCTAAGGATAGTAAACCTGGTTCTTACACTCTCACATAAAAGCTTGCTGGCTTTTTGACAGGTGATGCTGGAGGTTGTGTTCAAATTCAGAAGTCAGTCTAGGCATTCTGCTTTTTCATCTTGTTGCTGAAATACCATTGCCCAAAGTGGCTTAATTCTATGAAGCAACCACTGCAAACGTCCTGATTCAGTGGGACAATATTGAAGTAGGCAAGAGGCTTAAAGTCATGCACGTGCATATGTACTAACTAAAGTAAGATGGAGCTCATGCACAGCCTATTAATCATCCTGTGTGTTTAAGGAACAGACATTTGTCCCCTATCTGTCATTTGTGGTTTTATTTTAAATATGTTAAATGGAAAAAAAGCATTTCTTTCACTCACTTGTGTTTAGAAGCTATTGTAATACCATTCTGAGCTTGCAAACCTTCAGGTGGCATGCTTCATGCTTTATGGTGGTTGCTTAATAAATAAAGCTTGTGTGTGTGACCACACTGATCCCTGTTGTAAACGTGACTCCAAATAAATGATGCTTGCATTCACATATGGTGAATTTCGGACTTTGAATAGGTTGCTTATGGTCTTTTTAGCTTGTTATGTATATTCTCTCACAGAATTGGTTAATGAGGTTTTACTGATGAGTTTTACATCCTTTTATATCTGCTTACTAAATTTGTATCTTCATAAGACTCAAAAATTCAACATTGCCAGGAAATGTTTGTTTTATTTTTCACACTCTTACTTTTCTCCTTGGGAATTAATTTTCTTGGTTACTTTAAAAATTGTCACTCAATGTTTGTAATAGCAAAAGTAACACCAGGAGAAAGTGGAATAAGGTTAGCTTTTGTGAATAAAGAGACTTCTCAGAATTCAAAATGTTGTTGTTTGGACACTGATTGTTAGATTTGGTTTGGTTTTGTTTTGTTACATCTCAGATGAATTAATGGAATTCATTATTCCATGGAAAACTGAGGTAATCTGCCTTTAAAAAAATAAAGGGGAGGTGCATAGCTGGGTAACCATGAAGCTGTTTATCCTGAATGACACAGGAAATAGAAGAAATTGAATGGGAAAGTGGAAAGCTGTCTCTGACACACCCTAGAAAAATGAAGACAGCAGTAGCATTAATACTCCTAGACTGTGGTGGTCACACACACCTGTTTGGCATGGAAAGATTCTACTGTTTTGAAATTCTGTTTGTAAAATGGGCAATAGAGATGGGTATGGCAGTGTGTTTACCAACAGATGCGATTGGCTCCAGTGTCCATTTCTTTCATCTAAACTTTTCACGTACTAACTCTCTTCTGCAAGACTGCTCATGTGCTGAAACACTGAGCGGCTTTCAGTGGGGTACCATATTTTGCTACTGTTTCCATCCAGCTTCCATTTGTTGTGGAGTATCAGTCCAAAATTATACTGCTTTAGAAACACAGATTGCGTAGTAGCCAACCCTAGATCAGTGTTTGAGTCCTGCTCGAGATCCTGTGCAGAGCAGAGCTTCTGAGCTGAGTGACTTAAATAGCTCCCTGAATCCATTAACTTACGTGTTTAAGATTGTGTCTTGTGCTCTGGCTAAAAGATTTGTCTTGAAAGAAATACCTTGCTATTCAGGCTAACTCATTTCCTTTCCTTTTATTAGTGGGCTCTTTACAGCACACAACATAAAGGTGTTGAGGAAAAAATGAAATCAATATCTTTTAAATAAACTTAGTAGTATCTTTTCCTCAGACCACAGTTTATGGTTACTGTTAATATTCCTGCAGACTTCCTGTAGTTAAAAGAAGAAGCAGCAGCAGCATGTGACCCCAGGAATCTAAAAGTAGTCTGCAGAAAGGAACTAGAGTTGCAGACAGCTTTGACAGATTAAAAGGATATATTTGAACAGAATTTTTAGCTTTGTCATTTTTGGAGGGGAAGGAGACCCACTGTGTTTGGAGCCAACTGGAAGCTATGTCTGCAGAACATGGAGCAGGAGAACACAAGTCTGAATGCAAGTGCAACTTTGATCCAAAAGCAAAGTGATCAGGTTAGGGACAGCTAATGCACTATTTTGGGTGACTGCCAGGAAGCAATAATTGTCTTTGTTAACAGCCCTGGTCATTAAGAGTTTTATTCTAAAACCAATAACCTAGTCAAGTCATTTTTTAAAAACACTTTATATATAAAAATAAGATGAATATTTGTATATATCTATGTATACATTATATGTACACAGATGACCGTATGTTTACATATATACAAATTCTGTTGAATAAATTATGACAATGTTGCACATGTTATTATGGAAGACCATAAGCAAGGTTAGTTGTGTAAGGAAGAAATATCCTCTTAGAACAACTAGTATGAGAGGAAAGGAGGCACAGACAGGTGCTTAGGCCAGTTATCCCTTCCAGACTGAAGATCTGGTTGTGTCTGAATGCTGATCTGTTCTGCCCACCTATGCTGCCAGACTGCATTACTTGAAAGATGCTGTCACTTTAATTTCACTCTTTTCTCTTGCCATTACTAGCTGTTTGTTAAACATTTAAGATCCTTCCTGGGGGTCTGCACTATTGTAATTATACAAACTAAGCAAAAAGATACAAAAGCCTGTAACCAGAATTTCTTTTTTGTTCTCTTGACGCAATTTGTTTCCTGTGAACACCACAAGTTTGTGGTGAGGACTCATACATATTCACACACACCTTCCCTATGGTGGTGCTGTGGTTTACCTTTAACTCAAAAAGCAGCTGTAGAAACTGTTCTGAAATACCTATATTAGCTATTCACCTGTTACTGTGCATAACAAATGGACCTGTCAAACATGATGAGATTTTATTGTGTTTAGTCCCTTTAGTTGAACCATCTTGGAACTGACTCGTTTACTCCAACAGTTACATGGCTTGCAGTTACATAAGTGAGCACGAACTAATGTGATTGTGTCCAGGCTAAAGCAGACAAGAAGCAAGAAATGCCGTAGTGACATTTTTGTGTTATCAAGCAGATGATGAAGTAAACCATATTAAAGAAAGATGACACTTGGTTGACTACTTTTTAATCTTTGCTTTAGGAAAAGCACACTCTTAATATGGGAGACTTGGGACAATATGGTAGCTTGGAGGAGGAGGACTCAAGTATGCAGGAATGCAAAGAATTACTCCCAGTAAGGCTGTTCCACAGAAATGCTGAAGCTGTGGGTGCATTTAGAGCAAAAAATTATTTCCTGTGAACTGAATCTGAAATATATGAGATGTCTACTTTATCTAAAAGGGGCTGTTTTATTAGAGGTGTATTGGTGCTAGCTCTGTTAAACATTTCCTTCATCAGCCTTTTGGGAAATTTGCTGTCTCCAGGCTTGCTTATATTCAGCAAGTTGCTGAAGTTTGTAGTTGCATTTGAGAAGTTGGGTAATTTACTGCTTTCATGACAACCTAGTTGCTGAGCAAATGGTTTATAGTGATTTATGGGTAGGAGTAGAGGAATTGGCTTGAGCAGGAGGGCTACGAAATGGTCAATCTGTTTTCAGAACCTCACATCTGAAACAATGATAGATGGGCAGTATTGTTAAAACTGTGAATGTTAAAGCTATTTTGCAGGGTACTGGGTTGGCTATGTTAAATCCTGTGATATTGGATTGAGGATAATTTAGAAGTCATTGTGGGGACTGGGGAAGGATTCTGGGAATACATACAGGAGTTACATAGACAATCTGTTACTAGCAAAGCTTGAAATATCTTTGTGTTGGATAACTAAGCACCCACCAGCTGCTCACTTACTTCCCTCTCCCCCACCAGTGGGAAAGTGGAGAGAACTGGAAGAACAAAAGTGAGAAAAACTCATGGGTTGTAATAAAGACACTTCAATAAATAAAGGAAAGAAAGAAAAAAAAAAAGTGATGCAAAGTCAGTCACTCACCATCTCCCACCAGTAGACCGATGCCCAGCCAGTCTGCAAGCAATGGCTACATTGGAAAGACCAAACCCACAGGTTTTATTGCTGAGCACATTACATGGCAGGGAATATCCCTTTGGTCAGGTGTGGTCAATTGTCCCAGCTCTGTCCTCTCCAAACATGTTTCCAAGGCCCAGCCTGCTCACTGAGGGTGCAGAGTGAAAAACAGAAAAGGCTTTCATGCTGTGCAATCACTATTCAGCAACAGCTGAAACACTGGTATGCCATCAGCATGGTTTTAGTCGCAGGTATAGAACACAGCATCATACTGGCTGTAACGAAGCACCCTCGCCAGAGCCAGTACAATCTTCTGCAGTATCTTAACAGAACAAAAATACATTACATAACTTTTTGAACAACTGTACCAGGTCAGTGTAATTTAGGATATTGAGAAGTTGGCATCTAAGTATGGAAAGAACCATGTCCAGACTGTACTCTTGGCAAATAAATGGTCTTTGCTTCCTGAGAATACTGATTCCATTACAGTCCATTGTGGATGAACAATACAGGTGCTATATTTCTATATAATGATTGTGGACTTGGAGAATAGCATAAAATGTCTATTGTCTTGCATAACATATCTTACTTGTTTTCTTCCTTATTTCTCAGTTGAGTGAAGACATTCAAATTTTCAATATACTGTATAGTCTTTTTTGAATTAATAACCTGAAAGTTAAGATGTTAGTGCCCTGTGGAAGAAAACCATGTAGGATATGTGTATATATCAGACATTACGGCACACACATTTCTGTAGAGAAGTACACTCAAATTATATACAAGGAAAGTATTTTCCAAATGCATGTATTAAAGCAGTGACATATCTGCAGGTAGTATGCTTGATTAATACAATTAAAGAATGTAAGAACATGTGATAAAATATGACACAAATTACATGCTAGACATGGTATCCCTGTGAGTTAATCAGAAATGACTGACCTGTTTTTTCCAGTGGTTTTAAGCATGCATGCCCTGTGTTGGCACTATGGCAAAAGTTCATCTAGGTGGAGATCTTACCATGGAAGTGATGAGACTGAAGTGTGTCTGTTGTGATGTCAAGGATTTGGTACTGCTGAGGTGCTGTTGGAAAAAGCTAGAGAGCTGATTAGGTCACAAACTCGCATTATCTTCTTGCAGTATGAATGGAAGTAGCTTCTGGCTCTCCACACTTGATGTTATGGTTCAAACCTGGAATCATCTTCAGTTTGTCACATCGCCTTTTCAGTATTTTTACTTGTTTCATGTGGTGAATAGGCGGTCACACAGATTTTTTTTGCCAACAGTTGTGGTGTCTCAGATTAAAAGAAAGTAGCAACAAATCAACACATAAGACCCTTAGGCCTCACCTTGATGTGTTATCTCATTATGGAAATTTGAGTAAAACAGTGGCTTATAAAGTTGTTATGGAAAACATAAAGTCAGTTAACCTAAATATATCTGTGAAATGGAGCACTGTAATATTCCAGTGCTTTACCATCAACACTTCCATGTGTATGCATCAACCACCACAACTAAGTTTGAAAGTAGGACTTTGTGCTTAATGTGTATTATTTATTTAGATATTTTTTGCAAATTGTTGCTCTTTATGTTTATAATAAGTTGTTGACTGTGAACTCATCACCTTCATCTAATATGGGTTTAAATAACTTGAAATTTACAGTTTCAGTAAGTTCAATATTTCAACTCTTAGATATTTATGCAGTAGCTTGCAACATAAACTCAGGTGTAGTGTGAATAAAAGTTAAAAGTACAGAAGCCTTTTTCCAAATGATGCATATCTGAAAATTTTAGGTTATCCAAGGAGCCATAATAAGGATAATTTGGGGTGAATGCTTAGCTGCCTGGATCTGCTAAGTAGCTCACAGTAATAGTAAATGGAAATGGGTTTGCATTTTGCTTCTCTGAATAATGAAAAGCTATCCCCAAAAGTTGTCATAGCAGCTGTGTTTATCATCTAAATAGCATTATATTAGCGTGTGTACAAATCTTGTCATTGACTATTGTTCCTGTTAATGGACTGCTTATGTAGCCTGATCAGGTTCCCACTTGAACTTCATTGAAAGTATTAGTATAGCAATACTTCTACTTTTTTTTTTTTTTAAACTTAATTATTTAAATACATTTGTCCTAGATCTGAAAGGTGGATTTTTTCTGTGTTTTTTTTTTTAACTGATTCATTGCTTCCAGCCTGCTATTTAGAGTTTGATTTTGAAGAAAATGAGTAATTTTTTAATCACTTTTGCCTTGTAGGTTAATCTCCGAGCCACTGATGTGAAGCTTATGCGTCAGCTACTCATCATCAATGAAAGTATTGAATCAATCAAGTGGATGATTGAAGAGAAGGCCATTGCCAGCAGAGGTAGCAGTTTGAGTGGCAGCCTGTGCAGCCTGCTGGAAAGTCAGGAGACATCCCTCCACGGCAGCTGTAACAGTTTACAAGACTGTAGTGATGGACTGGATGGAATATCAGTGGGGAGTTATTTGGACACCTTAGTGGATGATGTCCCTGGTCACCAGACCCCTTCAGATGTGGACCAGTTCAGTGATTCTTCTATTATGGAGGACTCACAGCCTCTGCATAAGCATCCCAAAATTGATTCTGATGAGTACTACTGTTTTGGTTAATCAAAACCAAGTTCCAGTAGGACGCAAATGCACTTGTACTTACTCTTTTTCTTTGCTGCTATTTTATTTCATGTGCAAAACCCCCAAACTTCTCTTTGAAGGAAAACATAATAGATACTTTGATTCCATTTCATTACTTTTCTGTTGCTTCTAACACATTTATTCCTTGGTCATTGGGCTTTCCTTCTCCTGACATTTTCTTCTTCTTAATTTATTGTTGCAATTTTTCTTTTTTTGTTTTAATTTTTTACAATGCTGTATTTACAGGTCTTTAACAGTGGTGAAGAGTTTCCTAAGAGCTTTATCTTTAAAATGAGACATCAGGGAATGGGAGCAACAATTTTGTATTTGTTGGCAATAAAATATCTTCTGATAAATACACGTTGTGGTAAATTTTCTTGACTACCAAGTTTGGCCTTTCCAAAGACACTGTTCATATTAAGCCTTAAATCTGAATCTTGAAAATACCTTTACAAAATATTTTTCCTTTTGTAAGTGATGATATTTGATTCTGTTAAACTGTCTTCACTTGGAATATAAAATATCCAGAACTTTTCTGTGTGGGGTTTCTTTCTTCTTGAATGTTCTCATCCTTCTTGTATAATTATGATTTTAAATTCTGGGCTTCACTGCTGTCTTACAGTGATGCATTCCAATACTGGAATCTCTGCATAAGAGTATACTACATTTTTGTGTTTCATACCTTTCATTTTCATTGAACCTGCTGTTTTATAGGCACAGTCTGTATCTGTAAAAAAATGAAAGAGGCATCCCACATTAAAAATATCCAATTCTAACAGTTTGGATGCTGAGAGAAAATTCCTCAGCAGAGTTATCTTAAAAATGTAATTTAAAGTCTTGACAATTTTTTCCTTGAAATTTTGAGGGATTTAGAGGGCACTGGCGAAATATTTTACAGGAGGCAACATGCTAGAAGGTATGGCCTGTTTTGGTTTTATATGCACACCCTCATTCTTACAAGTTTACTTTGTCTTTACCAAATTTTATTACTAAGAGGAAGAGTTGCCTCTCTGTCTTCATTCCCTGTTTTACAAATAAGAGTTTGCCTTAAGCTTTTTGTGCCTACTGGTACTGTTGAGAGCTACGGCTAGTCATTCCTGTTGGAAGCATCTGAGAAATGAAAAAGGGACAAACTGCTATCTGGAAAGTCTCTGGCTTTGAGATTCCTCTGGCCCATGCTTTCATGCAGAAGATTAGGAGGCAGATTTTTCTTTTAATTGCTTCAGAATCATAAAGAAACAAGATTTTATACTTCTACAGTAAAGAAAAAATAAGAATAAAATAAATAGAATTGAACTGAACACTTTAACAGACTAATGAATGTGTATTTCCAGCTTACAGGTAATGAAAGAGATGTCTATACTTACATATCATTTAAAAGTGTCCCTTCTTGCCATGTCTGTATTCCTACTGCCAGTAAAGCATGAAATTCCCTCACTGAAGAAACCAATTTTTGCCAAGTATAATACAGGCTCCTTATTTAAAATATATTTTACACGTTCTGAAGGATTAAAGCTAGTATATGCAGCAGTCAACGTATGTTGGTTTGGTTCATTTTGAGATGAAGTAGTAGTCCAATAATATTCTGCTCTTCCAAGCCATGTTTCCATGGATCTGTCTTGTCCAGCCTTGATCAACATCAAAGGTGGAGAAAAGGTAAAAACTCAAGAAATTGAAAGTGGCAATTTGTGCTTTGTGGTTAGCTCCTGATGGATGTAATCATCTCAATACAGTAGATGTCTGTGTCCCTCAAAATTAAAACCAAGATATGTATATTTTGCTTCAGACATCATGATTTATTCAAACAGAATGAGAGTGAAGAAATGTGTGGTTACCAAGAATGAGGTTTCTCAGTTCAACTTCTGAGATCAGCCAGGGTATTGCAGATAGCTCGTAGGAAATCAGAAGCAAGCCCTCAAATGACAATGCTGTGCTGACTTAACTTTTTTAGTTTTTTTAATTCTTTCCCCAGCTTATGACTGCTGGACATAGTTTTAAAAAAAAAAAATTGAAGAAAAAATCTTGAAAAAATTATTTCTCAGTGTACCATTAAATAGAACATCAACTGTGAATTCAAAATAGGTTTTATTAGTTGACTTTAAATTATTTGAATCTAGGGAACAAAACTAACTCCCTGATGTTAAACTGTGACTCTCTTGAAAGTTTTTCTCTATTGCTTGGTGTGGAAGCTAAACATCAGGATGTATACTCCCTCTGAATGTAATGAATGTGCAATATATACAGCCTTTTCTTCTCCAACTGAGATCTTGGGCAGTAGGCCAAGACACACATAAAGTTTTTATACTATAAAGGAAAATCAAAAATATTCTTAACATACCTTCTTAAGTATCCCCTAGAGTTATGCTGAAATTACTTTGAGGAAAATACAGGCTGTAGCTGTCACCTACCCACTCACAGCTGTAATACTGAATAAAGAGTAATTACATCAGTGATAGATTTATCTTATTATGATTAAAAAGTTAATTTAAATGGGAATCAAAGCTGGCAGGAAAAAGGCATACTACTAGAAGTGGTGAAATAAAATTTCATGTATGTCTCTTGACTGGAAGTGGAGAAAGAGTACAAATGACAAAACAGAGATGCCAGGAGACTATTAGAATGAAACAAGAATTTCCAGGTGGTGTGTTTCTCATATCCAGGAACACAAACACCTTGGGGTTTAGTTTTGAAGCATAAAAACTTCAGAGATTTAGGTTTGACTTAGATTCCTTAATTGCCGTAGTAGGACTTCATAGCCAAAATATAATAATTTATTCTGACTTCGTACTTAAAACAGACCATGAAATTTGATTATATCCTAAAATGAATCCAGTAACTTACAACTGAACTGCAACTTCACTATTTAGACAATGGAAAATGTTCAATGCTCCTTAAAAAAATATTCCCATTTGGTAATTAATTTTGCTTTTAAACAGTTTACATATTCCTTCCAGCTTCCTCTTGACTTGGTCAACCTTGATCTTGCAAAATCTTTGTCCAGTAAAAAGGAATCTAGATGCCCTCTTTAGCATTTTGCAAAGCTGGGTTCTTTTTCCTCTTCGGTTTCCTTGTAATATTTTTCTGATTTACAGAACTAAAAAAACAATATTCAGTAGTATAGAGCAGAGTATCTGAAAGCACTTTACAAAGTTATGTCTCTTTCAAATGGATAAAAGCAACAGAATTAATTTTTTTTTAAAGTGGAAAAATAGCAAACACAATTCATAAATTATCTGTCATTTTCTATCATCTTGGCTCTTCTGTGACTTAGCATGCTTCCAGGCATGACAAGCAATTTCAAGACAATCTGTGAAATCACAGACAATGAGCAACAGCCAGTCCATTCTTATTTCCATACTGCTGAAATTTTGTCTTTGAAAGGCATTCCACTATGTAAGCTGTGTAATTCAGAGACAATAAGGGACAGTCAAAAAAGATAGATTCAGTGTGTTTTCTGTTCTAAAATAACTGTTCCCTGCTAATAATAGGAACCAGCTAGTAAATGGATGTGCTCTGGTTCATAAACTATTGAAGGAGAAAAAACCCCAAAAAGCTCAAACTTTCACATCGGAAAACTGTAGTGCTTTAAAGATTCTGATAGGACAGTCTAGCTGTGAAGTTTTGTTGCACTTTCAAGAAAGCAATTAAAATTCTTTGAAATCTCTCTGCCAGCTGCCAGGTCTAGTATTGATCTCAAGGTTGCACAACATTGTGTCTCTACAAATGCTATGAGAGGATGAAGAACCAAGCAGGAGCTCTTGGATCCATCAGTAGGCCAGAAATGCTGTACTAGGACACCAAAGACAGAACAGCATCTCCGCCTTTGGAAGGTGCACTACCATTATCCTGCAAATTCAAACAGGATGATAAAAAAAGGCAGAAATCTGGTCTATCTTGTTAAAATGAGCCCTGACTTTTGAAGGGAGTGGTAGAATGCTGGAAGTATTGTCAAAATGTTTGAAAGTTTGAAGTTTGAAAAATCTTTCTCTGCATATCCCTTTGAAAAAGAGAACTGGTTAGTCAAGGTGGGTGAAGTGCAGTCTGAAATAATGTCTGGTTACACCATGTAGTTGCATCTCATATAACCCTATAGAATTCACTGAGAAATCGTGGGGTTTTTGTTTAGTAATCTTAAGCAGTTACTAAGCTGTCTAAAAAGCCTGTGCTAGTATTTTTCATGTTGCCAACACTTCTGAACCAAGCCTGAAAGATGTGTCTTTGATATAAAGAATTAACATATTCCCAATAAACATGAGATCAGTAGAAAGCATCCATCACCTTACAGCAAAGGAGGCTTTGTTTCACTTTAAATGTGCTCTGTTACAGCAAGTTTGTCTTTCTCAGAGTGGCTGTGAATATACTATAGAAACAGTATAAGAGCATCCTGCCCTGAAACAAATAGAAGCTTTTCCCGAATATAAATTAAAAAGAGATTAATGCTGCCTGCACTTGACCTTTCCATTGGTCAGAGATTAAATTTCCCTAGTAAGTATATCTAGAGTGAAAATAAAACAATTTCTTTTTTCCCCTCATGGAATTTTCTTTGCTATGCCATACCACTAATAAGATAAACAATCTTCATGAAGTCTTTTAAAAGCATGTTCTTCCAGCAAACATGTCCAGTCTTCAGGACTGACATTTTCCTATAGTCTTGCTTGGTTTTGTTGGCTCAGTCCCAAAAGAAACATGTTTGAAAAGATATGTATTTTAGTTACTGTTAGGGGACCATGTGATGCAAATGTTGGAGAATAAATATTGGTAACACTTTTTTTTTTTTTCCTCAAAATTGGCTGCAGAAACTATGTTGATGTTCCTGAGTAATTCTTTTTTATTACCCCATTTTTGTCTGACATCCATATGGAGAGAAAGCAGCAGACTGAGCCCAAAGGTCTGAAATCATGCTGTTACCCATGGACCATAGAGCACACTAATATTCAGTGCAAAGTTGTCAGCACTGCTGGGTCCAAAATTTTACAGCTAACAGCTATAACATTATAATACATTAAAACCCTTTCATATGATCACTGTATTGATCATCTTCTGGAAACCTGGGAGACCACTGAAACCTTTTTAATTTAGAAAGGATACTGCTTTGATTTTATCAAGGAAAATGTTGTTGTTAGAACAGCACAAGTTTTGGTCTCTCAATCATGAACTCAAAGGACAAAGTATACAATAAAATTAAAAATATTTTGTGTTAGGTCTGTCTCGTAGTAGTCTGTGTTTCTCTTCAATTTGATGGAGACATATTTCTCTTCAATGTTATACCATTTGAAAATAAAAAGCAGTTTACATTTTTTCAGATGGCATTATGTGAGGGTTTGTCACAACTGTTCAAAGCTGTAATCAGAGCAAACAGTTGTAGTCCCTTATTTAAAAGAATGCACTAAAATACTAACTTAAAAAATAGATTTTAAGCTTTAGAAATTTTAATTGTAAACTAGCTATTTATTGTCAAGCAATACGGCTATCACTACAAATTCCATTTTAAAGAAAAAAGTCCCACTTTTGACTCTCGAGTCCTTTTTTATTTACATTCCAAGTCAAATTCCAAGAGCCAACACTACAGAAAGAGAACAACAAATGCTATATGTGAGAGTATTTGTAGAAAATGACTTGGTTAATTCTTTGTTCAAGTGTTACTGTCAGAAATGTTCCCGTCATCTTACGAGATGAGTGTCTAAACAATAATGTGACTTACCAGGTAATCAGAATTAAGCAATACAACATAAAGTAGTACTTGTAAGAAAGTGATTGTGCTGCCTTTTTAGGGGGAAAAAAAAAAAATTCTCTAGGAAGGGAAGAAAGAGAGACAATAACAGAGTAGCTATTGATGCACCTAGTCCTGGGTGCATCCAAATGATAGTGGATCTCAATATGTTAAGGACAGTTATGACTATATGACCAAGCTTGCATGAGGCAAGCTAAATGTTTTACACACAGAAAACAAATCTGAATGCCTCCTCTGCATTCTCCATTGCAAACCATTTTCTGAACTCTACCTAAAAGTGTTTGTTAAACCACAGGAAAAAAAAAAAAAAGAGCCAGCTTTTGGTAGTCTGGCTGCCTAGATTGCTTGTTCTAGCCCTAAGAGACACTGATTTCCAGGGAACGGCTCAAATGTTTGAAGACAAAGTGCTACAGTTGTCTTAAAGTAGTATATGACTATAAAAAGCTATTTAACAGGAGTATTTTGTGTTTACTTTTCCCCTATCCATTTTTGAGAGCTGTATCTAACTCATATTTGGTACCATTTTTTCTAAACAGCAGATCTTTTCTGTGAACATGAGAGGACTCTCCCAATATTTATATATTTTGCGATCAAATTCTTTAGGCAAAGTTTTTAACTGCCCAGTTGATATCACAAATGATCAAATTAGGGAGAACCTATTCACCTTTTGTGCATCTCTGAGAATTCTGATTACTCAGAAGACCAACTCTTTCCCTCAGGAATACAGTGCCCTTTGTTTCCTGACAACTGGCTATCACACACTTTGCACAGTCGAGTAATACTAAAAATATTTGGATGATGGGGGAGGAGAAGGGTAATTAAAATGTTCCTCACTTTTTGCACAGAAAGGCTGTGTTTGGAACAGTGACATAATCCTTAGGACAAATATGGCTTTCATTGTGCCACCCCACCCCCCCGTTGCCTGAAGTAATGTAAATATTTGCTTCAGTCCATGAAGCTACCCAAAGTCATTGCTGGGTCACTTTCTTTCTGGTATTCAACATGCTGATATCAGCACAGAGATTTCCAAAATGAATCATAGTGCTGTATGGGACATTACCAACTTGTTTTAAACTTCACATAGAACAGATTGCTTCTTCAGAACACCATCACCAGGAAAGGTAGAGTTGAGAAAGACTTTTAGATAATAATTATATTTTTTTAAAAAATTCATGTAAACCTAGGGATTTCAGTCTTATCGGTCCACTTGTCATACTTTAGCTTAAGTTCCTCTGGCACTGAAGAAAGCTGAAGGGTGAGTTTCAGCTTGTAACAGGAAAACTGTGATTTATCAATGAGCCTTTATGCAGAAGCATAAGTAAAAGAGAAGGATACCACCAAAATTGTTATGAAAATACTAACATGATACTTTTTCCTATGAAATAAATTCAAATCCAGCATATACACTTGGATTTGCTGAAGGGCAATATATTTACTTTTTTTTCCTTTTTTTTTTTTGAGAAAGAACATAAACTCTCCAGGGAGTGTAGTTTCTTGGTGATCTGGGACACACAGATGAGGGAGTGAGTGAATATGGAGACAATAATTTGAATAAGCAGAGTTGGTCACTGATCCTAGTGAGGTATGCACTAGAAATGGTCCTGGAAGCCAATTAATGGATTTCCAGAGATGAACCTTAGAAAAGATGGGGAATTTGATACAGTATTTATGGAGATTTCCTTCTGGGTAAAGGTTTGGTGGCTGTGGGTTTTGGGGTTCAGGTTGGGGTTTTTTTGGTTCTTTTGTTGTTGTTTTTGGTTGGTTTTTTTTTTTCCTTACTGAATGGTAAGGTAAAAACCTTACATTCCTACCAATCTATGTTTCAGGAAATCAAATACCTTCCCTTTTTCTGTCTGTGTTTTCAAGTGCTTGGCTATCAGAGCCAATAAGGCATTCACTGAATAATGCTAATCTGTAACACCATGACTGTAGTTGGAATTTCTGTTAAAATGCTGACATTTCATGCCTTTAAATAAGCATACATGAAATAATTTAGTATATATTTGAATTTCCTTAGTAGAAAATCACTTTGAAGCAGATTTACTGAAGAAGTCATTCTTGTACCAAGGTTTCCTTACATTTCTGCACAATGTGTATTCTTTTATTTTTGTAGCTCTCTTTTCCATAATGCAATAAAACCATAATACAATAAATTATAAAGCTCTTTTCCCCTTCCCCTTGTCATTTGGGCCAATAAAATTCTAGCAAGTCTGTTAAGCTCTTGTTATTTCATAAAGATGTAAGAATCATTTAGAAAGACAGAGAAATTTAGTGTTTTTCTCAAGGAGTTCAAAAGTTGTACGGGACTTACAAGGCAGCATCCATGTCCTCAGATCTTTTACCATGGCAATGAGGGCAATAAAAAGTTCAAGTTTTGTTTACTCCACATTTCTAAGTGGATGTTAATCTTGATATTACAACAGGAAAATTTAAAGCCTGAATTACCAGTTTTGCCCTGTCATCAGGCTGATGAGCCATTGACAATGTAAACATGATATATTGTCATGGTTTAAGACTAGGTGGCATATGATCTAGCCTGGGAAATGCTTTCAGTGAGGCATCCTAGGAATGGCTGATTTGTGCTACCAATCCCAGGTTGACTCTTATGCTTTTATACAGCTGAATATTAATCAGAGAGGACCTGGGGTTCTGTCTGGAATGTACAGTATACAGAAGACTGTACCGTTACAGTCTGTCATGAACAATGTGCAATTCATTCAATTTATTAATGCTCTGTTTCCCCTTCAGGCAAATCATTTCACCAGTGTGTGATAACAAAGGGCTTCAGTCAGACACTTTTGACAAACTTGACATGTTATTGGACAGAAGCCATGTTCTCAGATATAAACTCACGGCTTGCTTTGCTGCATTTTCTCACAACCAGGCCTGGAAAAGGAACACACGTTTCCATCAGTGCCAGTTTATTTGATGCAAAACTTCAGAGGCTGTTGGCATGCATATGATATTGAAAAGAACTGTTTAGCAAGAAAGATTAGGAGTTGGAGAGAGAGGGGGAAAAAGGGTTATAACACATCCAATGACAAAAGATGCTGTTGTCGTGTAGGTTCCAGATTGTGATTGAGAACCAAGAGCACAAAGCACTATCAGTCATGGAAGACAGAAACCAGCAAAAGAATTGCAATCTCATTTGTCCAGCCTATTTCCTTTCCGTGGCTGCAGATCTCATGGCTATGTATGCTTGTAGGGCAATTACAAGCTATCATTCCTCTGCACTGGCTGTTTCTACACTTACAGGGGATAATTTCATGAACCCCTTAAAATGTTACAGCTTGCTTGCCTTTTCTATGTCTTGTCCCAAACTACTTTCCTTTTTCACCTTGGGAAGAGTCTAGAAGAAATCTTAACCTGTACCTTTTAACACTCAGGGAAGGAATCCTCGCAGAGAGAGAACTGGCCACACTACTCAGTCCACCTTCCCTTCTCAGAACTGCACTGCAGGCTTTGCCAGCCACTGATTTTTGATAGCCAGTACAGTAAACAGAGCTTTATTAGCCAAAAAGTAGTGGTAAGGGGACAAAGTTTGTAGGTTTGGTAATTCCTTAATTCAGCAACAATCTGTATTCTGTTTATGTTTCAGCAGCTTGTATACAAAATAGGGCTTTATTGTGTCAAAACATGACAATAGCAGGTAAGAAAAAACAGGCTTTGCCATGATTTTTTTAATTTTTTTTTTAAAGGAATTATCTGGTTTTGATATGGAGCAATAAGTACAAAGGTTTGTCGCTTTTCCCTGATAATGAGAGAAGTTCAAAGTATGGTTTGGAATATAGCCCAGAGTACCTGAAGTCACATAACTTTATCAAGGACTACCTTTTCCTATTGACAAAGTACTGTTCTCTGCTGTAGATATCTCATTTTCTAACATGGCTTATGACTTTCAACCTCTAAGGGAAAAAAGTGTTGCACTGTATAAACCTTCATGTTTTCTAAATATTTTATCCTTTATGTATGGATTTTTTTTTTTTTCCAGATGAACAGCTGAATATTAATCAGAGAGGACCTGGGGTTCTATCTGGAATGTACATAGTCATTTCTTGGAAAGTTGGCTTCATTTTGGAAATTAGGCAGGTTTTAGTTCTGTGTACAGGCTCATTGTCCTTTTGGTGTTTAAAATTATTTTAAATGAATGACTCAACTATTTTTTTGGAACACCTTGTTTTCATGACGCTAAAGCATGGACACTGGTTTCTCTCTTTTGTTGCTCTAACTAATTGAAGTTAAATAAGAATAATAGTACCATCTTCCCTTTCAGCTTCAACTTCTTTTCAGATGAGAATGCTGATCATTGACAGTGACAGGGGACTTCCTTTCAAACTCCTGGAATAATGCTGTTGGGATATTTTGGCCCTTCTGAAAAACAACCAACATGAATAACATTTTGCAAATCTTGCAACTCAGTCAGCGCTTGTTCTTTAATTTCATTTTAGAAGTGCTTCCCAGGAGGAGGATTTGCTGCAATAATAAGCTCACTCATTAAGATTCAAATATGAGAAAATCAAGTCCAGAAAAAAGTTGGGTCTCCTGACACACAAGGCAAGTGGAAAGAAGTTACTCTACGCCCCAACATAATGTTGTTAAAGAACAAGGCAAAGGACTATTTTATCTGTTTTACCTACTTGCCCCTAGCTATCCTGGCAGTTCAATGGCATGGAGAAATGTATCTTTTCATGGGAAAACTCTGACAGACCTTCCAAACAAACATTACGAAGCTGATTTGTAGCCAGTCTCTGGCAAACCGGTTTCCTACTACCGTTCTGCAAGCGTAGGCGTCCATTTCAGAAAGATACTTAAGTATGTGGTTAACTTCAAGTGAGTGAGTAATCTCGTTGACTTCAATGGGCTATTCACGTCCTTAAATGCCTGGCTGAATCAGGAACTAAATCTTCCCGGTTATCCTTTCAGCCTGCACAGAGCCGACTCTATGCAGACACTGAATCTTTCCAAATGAAACTTTGCCAAACGGTCTTCACTTGGTATCCACAGTTCATTGTTTTCACTGCCTCTGAAATGCCTCTGTAATCATCACATTACTGGAAGATAGTTCAACTTTCAGTTGTTTTATTCTTAATCTTTGGAGAGATCATCATGTAGCAATATTCTCTGATAACGCTGTCACTGAAATTGTGACCATACCAGAGTTCAGTCAAAAAGTAGGGGGTTTATTGGTCAGAGTATGAATTAGTTTTATTTTTTAAGAGTCAGTACTTGCTTTAAGGGGTGTGATAATCTAGGCCAAGTTTTCAGTTAGTCTTTCTTAAAAAATGGAAAGTATGCATCGGGCCAGGAGTAGGGGAAAATGCTAATCATTCAGCCATAGCTAAATTGGTACTACTTTATGTCATGGCACCTGCTTAAGAAGTTTACAATTTCCAATTTCTTTGTAAGTTTGCCAGATACCTTCAAATTAGCCCATGAAAAAATGAGCTATCAAAGGCTTTCTTTTTTTTTTTTTTTCTTTTTTTTTCCAAAGCATAAAGGACACTGTTTCATCATACTGAGTAAAGACTGCACCTCTCAGTTCTTCCACTGAAGAACAGTCCTACACATTGCTAGCATGTACTCCTGTGAATTGTGTGCTAACCTATTGTAGTGCTGTGCCTGAAGACATTACATGTGTCATGAAAATCCAGAAAAGTGAGAGCAGGAGAAGGAAGGATAAATCTCTTTGTATTTCTCTAACTGCTCTGTATGGATACTGTTACTAGGTCCCGATAATATTTTTGCTGATATCCTCATTCCATGAATTGTCAACTGATAGTGACTTAGGTCAGACTGTAGACAAAAGCTTTTTCTTTTTTTTTTTTTTTTTGCTAATGCTTGTTTTAATGCTGGAGTTCCATTGTTGTCTATATACACAAAACAAAAAACAAAATCTTTTTTATTGTCTCCTAGGGAGCCATGGGAGAAAGACCTAAAGAGTCTATGAACTCATGAGACTATCACAGCCAAAGGTAGAGAAATGCAGCAGAAGGCATCCTTCTAGTTAGGGATATACAAGAGAAGCAGTATCACTGTAGAGGACTATACATTTCTTGTGATCAAGAAGTTTAGACATGTCATTGGACTTTTCATACAGTGTCTCTGGAGTGGGGTATGGATTAACAAAAGGAGATTCCCTTTTTCTCTGAAAATGGGGAGGAAAAGTTAAATGTGTCCTAATCATATTCATGCTTTCTCACAGACCCTATAAGCAGAAAATAGGTAGACTTGGTATTTTTAAGGATGAGAAAGCAGAAATTTATAGAAATAGCTGGCATTTAAAATGAAAATATGTGAGTAAGAACCTAGCGTTCTCCTTCAAACCCTACCTCCTTCAAAAATGCTTGAGAACTAACTCTCTTTCTGTCAATAGCTACACACTTGCTCAGATTTATTTATCCAAATAATCCTGGGGACTTTGATAGAATGACTTGTGTGTGACAATAAATGGCACACAGTATACCAAAGCTTAGTCTTACGAAGTGTGACCAGTGTAATTTGTTGTTTTCTACATGTTATGCTATCTTATTCTTGCATGTGTGTGTTGTGATCTCTAAAAATCATAGACTTGGTAGGGGAAATCAAACCTTAATCTGAAAGCGTAAGCACCCAGTTCGTGTAAATCCAGAAGGTGTTGGTAGATTTGGAGCTGCCAGTCTTCTTACAAAAGAGAAAGGAGACCCAAACCTTCAATTTGCAGATCAAATCCATATCTATTATGCATTGATTGTTTTATTTTAATGGAAAACTATCTTGCAAGGAAAGTTCCAGCTATTTAATCCTCATTTCTTCAATATAATTAATATTTTAATTAAAAAGGCGATTCATCTTTACCAGAATCTGCATCTATTTTGTTTTCAGTGGAAATGCAAGATTGTTTAGGGAATGCTTGTTTGATTCGCTGTGAAACTCAAGGACATTCAGACAAATGGTTGGCTGGATCACATTTAATGGATTATACCAAATAGAATGCAAGAACCAAGAAACCTGTATAATGGGCTGTGGAATTAAATAAGTATTGACCAGTGCAGAATGAATCAATGGCTGTTGAAAAAAGAATGATTACAGTAGATTGCATTGCCAGGGTATAAGCATATAAGCACATGCAAGTGTTTGAGCTTTTGAAGCTTTGTTCTGTTTAGGCACTGGAGCCCAACAATAGAAAAAAACCTTTGAATTATTATCTGACCTGATTGTTCACTGAGAAGGAGAAGCAGTACAACAACAGTTATTCTTGTCAAAATATGATAATGTCTTTGTGGCAAAAAATAGGGGTGGCATGAATTCTTTCAGAATTGTCTGAATGTTTACAAGGGCCTGATCTAGTCTGACAAAAGCTGGAATATCTGTAATCACATTAGGACAAAACCATCAATTTACACTCTGAAAAGCTACATAGTAAAATGGCTCTAGGGGATTCCATACTGATTACACAGGAAAGGCTTCTAGATCGTTGTGGAAGAACACAGAAATATTTTGGCCAACATCTCACACAAAAGTGTAGGACAGTCATTAACTGCATCAGCATAGACAGACAAAACACAATTTGCTTGGCCAAAGAAGTGAAAACAGAACCATCATACCCTCCTCTTAAAAAACCTGACATAGCAGTGTCCTTGAGATTTTTGTACTGCTTTTTGGAGATATTTCTATGTGTCTCTGTGTGAAGTTCATATCTATGTTTTCTCTACAGAAAGTGTGTAGCCTAGTACTTTCAAAAGAGTATGCAGCTACATCAATTATTTTTCAATGTGAATCTCTTGTATGGTTGGTTGACTTCTCTGTCAATAGAAATAGATGAATATTGATGTTCTTTCCGATATCATGAGATACAGTTTAACTACTTCTATTGAATTCAGTGAGAGTTTACCTTTGACATGAATAAGTTGTCCTAAAATAAAGGTCAACAGCTTAAAACTGTATTGTCTAAAACTCGGCAAATAAATCCACATTTAGCAAGTCAAGAAGTGGTCCGGTTTCCCAAAGCACTGAGCAGCAATGTGAAACTACATGCTCATCACAGTTACACTTTCTACTCAGCAGAAAATATTGCCAACATCTTAGCAGAAAGGTACTAACACCTTAAATTCTCTGTGTTTGGAAATGTGTAGCAAGTGCACAAATGAGGTGCATACAGTGAAGTCCTTGAATTCTAAAAAGTGGGCCAAAATGCCTGTTCTTCCCAGTTACCTTGAAGATTTTGTCTCAGTTGTGGTCATTAGGAGTCCTACTGATACGACTCTGGCTACTTAATTAACTATGGCCAGTTGCATGACTCACACCCAGATCGAAGATCTTTCCACTAAGAAAGATTGATTTTTCCAGCCCTAAGTCCCCGGTGGTTAAGCTAAGTTCAGAATGCCCATTAACTTCATACTAATCAATTAACCATGCACATGACGGAACAGCTTCATTAATGATTTAACTCCATCAAATTCAAAATTGACTTGGACTTTACGAGTGTCAGTTAAGCTGTGGATATGACCTGGATAAATAGATCTGCACAGGAAGTATTTACAGCCTAAATGAGTTCTATGGTAGAGATCTATATTTGTTTCCTGTTTTGTTTTATAGTCATCTTTGCTGACAAATGCCAACTTTGCTACATTAAAGGTATTTATAAATCCAACCCTAATTCAGTTAACGGTTTAGGTTGCACTGAAAGGAGAATTATTTTGGAGATCTCAAGAAAATTTGTTTTGACTTTTTGTGAACATATGGTTTCAAGTTTCCAAGCCAGCTTAGAAAGGGGTCCAAAACCCCATCTTCTGAATTAATAAGAAGGAAGTTCTTCCCACAGACTTTTTCTTCTTGATGCCAATTATTTAGTCTACCATTCAGATGTGAAAATCCTGATTCTGATCCATTCTGCCCCTGATTTCAGTTGCCAAAATGGAACAACATCATCAGGAGAAATTAAAGGACTCGTACAGAATACCTCCTCACCTCGTTCTAAGGGCATTCTTCTGTGAAACAGCTAACCTTTGTCCTAATGTCTTCTCTAAACCAAGCTGAAAGGGAAGTAAAATTAAAACAATATTTCAAGATGGATAAAATGTTTAAATCGGTGGGTTTTTTGTTTTTTTTTTTTTTCCAGTTTGACCTCTATACACATCCATTTCTGAGAGGCATATGAAGTAAGATGAAAGAGGTCATCTGGAAGACAACACAGAAAGTTTTTTCAAGCATATGGACATTATGAAACTAGATGTAGACCCAGATCTTCTATGCATCCTATTTATCCTCTTCCTTGATGATAACAGTCCTGAAATGTTTGAAGAATGTAATCATATCCCCTCCTAGTAACTATTTAGCCAAACCAAAGTATTTATTTCATTTGAGCTTTCCTCATAAATTAACCCCTACAACCACATGTTTATTTCTGTTGCTTTGTCTGAACTCCCTCCAGCTTGCTGAAATTTTTTGGCACAGAGGTGCTTGTAACCATAAGGAGTATTGTGGTGTGGTCTCCTTTATACTACACAGACTGGAGCTATCTTCTCCCTAGTCCACAGTGTTGTACCTCTACATGTACAGCCTAAATTTACACTGGCGTTTTCTGTTGCTGCGTTCCTTTGCAAGCTCCCTTGTAATTTGCTATCTGGTGTCACCCTGAGCTATTTTGAATCCCTCTGCTACTAAATATCTGTTTCAGGTTATTTTTTGCCTAGATGCAATAGCCTGCATATTTTCCAGATTTTACTTAATTTTCTTATTTCCTGCCCAAGTTTCTAACGTTTTTCATTTCTCTTCTGGCCTAAGTGTTCTTCTTTTACCACACCAGACCTTATAATATGTAAATCTCATTTACATTCCATATCTCATTGGTTTTAGTTCATCGATGAGCAAATTAAATGACACAAAATTTAAGGTGGATCTCTTCTGTATCCACCACCCTTTCTCTGTTACCAGCTATTTTGCCACTTAAAGCATTTTTTTTAATTAACATTTTTACTATAAGCCCTAGCAAAGCCTGAATATGTGCTATCAGATATTTTTTTCTTGCCCAACTTCTTTCCTGTGGTAGGTGGTAAAATAAAATTCAGATTAGTAAAATAACTTTGGAACTTAGAGGCATAACTGTATCAATGCACTCTATCTTGAGAATTTATATGTACTTATTATTTTTGCATATGAGAACCTGAGAACTTCAAATGTAATTAACTTGTCATTATTACTGTCCTAATGCAAATGCAGGACTAGGGCACAAAAGACTGAAGCTATGACTAACAGGCAATGTAAGTTTGCCATGCTTGAACCCTAACTACGACATCATATTAATGAACTGGGAGTACTTGTCCTAAGTAACTCTCATAGAAATTTAAATCATTGGAGAGAATGAATAATATGATTTCATTACAATAACATAATGAAACAGTTGAAAAAGATGTCCTGGAAAATGCAAGAATGGAGAAGCTTCGATTCCTACTATAGAGAATTGTTCCCAATGAGGCAAAAACTATGTGTTCTTATGTGGACAGAACAGTAATGTTACAAAAATGTTTTATTTGCCCATAGGAACGTTAATTCCAAGGCTTCCTTCAAAGTATTTACTCTGTAATCACTGCGTTGTTGAAAAGGAGGGTGGGGCAATGCAAAATAACCACTCTCTGAGCTATTCTGAGCAAACATCAAAAGGAGTTTAATAACAGTACTTGCAAAGACTTTGTAAATTAATAATAACTGTGAAAAGACTTGTTATTACTTAAGGAATGAGAGATGATTGATACAGCTTTGTTTGGAATGTGGGAAGGCGTCAGCTTTATTAAGTACAGGTCTGGATTTCACCTTCCTGTTAATGGAGGACCACTGATGAGTTGAGTTACATGTCTATGATCTGAAGAGGAAATACTATTTTATTTGACACTCTGTTACAAACAGGATGGAGAAATGTACCCCCAAATGTTTTAGAGGCTTATTTAATCAGCAAAGAACATACCAAATGGTTTTTATCAGGAAATACAAAGAAAGTGTGATGCTTTGAAATTAAATTTTTGAAGTGTAGATTTATTGGATAAGGGGTTTGAGGGTTTGTTGTTTGGTTGGTTTTGGTTTTGGTGGGGTTTTTTTTTGGTTTTGCTTTCTTTAAGGAAAAAAAAAAGGTAAAGCCTTGGAAGCTTAAAGTGGTACCTCTAAAAACTCTGGTTCTGAAACCTTTCTTTAACTGTTACCGTAAAATTGGATCCAAGGTGCCATGGATATTGCCAAAAACCTATAATACATAAAAAATGACATCAGGAAAGTGAAGACTTCTTTACTTGAAAGATATTGCTCATAGGCAGGCAGGTGTTAGTGTGTTATTAGTACATACACACTACATACATATATTGTTGAAGGTATTCCACACCTTCACGTTTAGTGGAAAAGTCTGAGTTCTCCCTTCTGGGGCAGCAAATTGCTATATATTATTTTATCCTATCATCTCCAATGTTCTCTTTTTTCAAGAGATACTTCAGGAATTCCATTTCCAAGACAGTCTGGAAGCAGAGTATGTAAAAATCCACCAATCCTGCAAAACCTTATGGAGACACAGAAACATCACAACAGATCCCTGGAATCCTGCTTAGCTCCTTTGCTGGACCACACTGCTTAGGGCTGCAACCATGGCATGTAGCTGGGCTTAAGGTGACTTTGTAGTGTACTCCAGAAAACAGGTAAATGAAGCTCTGCTGTTTGCTTAGCAAGAATTCTCAGAAACAAAACATTTCAGGTTCAAAACATGAGTGTTTTCCAACAGAATTCTTCAAGAGAAAATCTTTGGCCAGACCTAATAATAAATAACATTAAAACATATGCTAGTACATTTGATTCTAAAATGAGGCAGAGTAGGGGAAGTTCAATCACCATATAGAAAATCTTGAGAGATGTAGGCATTGGTTCAGGAATTCTGCAGTGAAAGATTCATACCTATTTTTCTCTAAACCAGAGCTGTATCACTCAATGTGATTTTACTGAGTTCTTCACTGTTCTTGAGAAATGGTTTGCATGCTGTACTGCATGTCATAGATTTTATAGTGTTTAATATAGAATCTAAGTATGATGATTCTTTTGTCAAAATGTGTTAGATGCAATGGTCTTTTTTTCCCAAGGAATTAAAACTGAGTAATTTACAGTCCTGCTGATAGCTCCTAAAGGAAGGTCCTGAAGCTTTAATGCTTGAGTAACCAGCTCTGTCCTTAACTTTTTTTCAGATCTTGGAGATTTATTTCCATCTCCGGAACTTCAATGTGGTGATCCATGTATAAGAGTGCATATCTACAGAGCACTATGAAGTCAAACTCAAAAAGTACTTTTTGTTATATTTCCATATATATTTCCTCATTGCTTTTTCTCTTCTTGGCCTCAAAAAACCACTTGTGCTTGTTTCAGCATTGTTCTAGGTGTGCAGTGAGGCACTACCTCTTGGAGGACGCAACATACTAGTGCATTTAATGAGAGGCTTTTGTCTGATAGGCAGAGGAAGGAAGCTCTTACTCAGTCCCACACAGCATCACAGTGCAAGCACAACTGCTGTCATATTCTTTTACCCTCCCTTCCCACCCATAAGGCAAGACGAGGTTTGTTTTGCTCTGTTTTCAGTTTCAAAGGAAAGGGAAGTGCAAACTGTTTTCTGTGGCATTTCAACTATGATAGTGCAGTGTATAATTTTTCAGGCCCAGTGCTTTGTACTTTCAACTCCTGTGTTGCTCTTAGCATGCAAACGATTGCACCAGGCATGCTTACTGATGTGAAGTGTTTTGGTTTTCCCATTTGTTTGAATACCAATGATGTGAGGCCTGGTTGGACAGTTTTCATTTCTGCCTTGAGGGAGTGACCATATGTATTCAGTAAAGCTATGATATGAACACTACTGCGTCTACCTTTCTGTGGCTCACCTGAGTCTGGAGTTGCAGAAATATTTATAGCCTTCTTGAGAGGAAAGTGCTACAGAGTTAACACTGTGGTCCTTTATAGACTTAAGACCTTATCTTTTAATACTCAAAACAGTACTGCAGAGTAAGATGATATATTCAATGTACAGGGAGTCAGACCAAGAACATTTTTGGCTCAGTTCACATATTCTGATGTTAAAAACATACCATACAGTGAGTATAGCCTCTATTGAATGGAAAAACTCATTTGAAAAGATAAATGGGAAATTTTTATCCAAGGATGGCATACTTTCTTAAAATGTCCACCTTTTTTAAAAAAGATGTCCTTTGATTTAAAAAGAAGCTTGAGAAACATGTCTCAAAGATGATCTGAGAATGGATGTCATGGTTTAACTCCAGCCAGCAACTAGGCACCACACAGCCACTCACTCACTCCTCACACACACAGTGAGATGGGGGAGAGAATCAAAAAAAGGTCAGATTCATGGGTTGAGATAAAGACATCTTAATAGGGTAGAAAGGAAGAAAATAATGATGATTATGATGATGATGATAATAGTAATAGTAATAATAATAATATAATGACAATACTACTAATAAAAGGACTGGAATATACAAAACAAGTGATATACAATGCAATTGCTCACCACTTGCCAACCAATGCCTAGTTAGTTCCTGAGCAGTGATCCCCCCAGGTCAACTCCTCCCATTTTATATACTGGATATGACATCATATGGTATAGAATACTCCTTTGGCCAGCTTGAGCCAGCTGTCCTGGCTGTGTCCCCTCCCAACTTCTTGTGCCTTCCCAGCCTTCTTGCTGCCTGCTGTGGTGGGTTGACCCTGGCTGGGCGCCAGGTGCCCACCAAAGCTGCTCGATCACTCCCCTTCCTCAGCTGGACAGGGGGAGAAAATACAACAAAAGGCTCATGGGTCAAGATAAGGACAGTTTAATAAAGTAAAAGCAAAGGTCGCACACGAAAGCAAAGAAAAACAAAATGATGTTATTCTCTACTTCCCATCAGTAGGCGATGTCTGGCCACTTCCTGGGAAGCAGGGCTGCGGTATGTGTAGTGGTTGCTCCGGAAGACAGAAATGCCCCCCTTCTGTCTCCTTTTACTTAGCTTTTATATCTGAGCTGACAACATATGGTATGGGATATCTGTTTGGTTAGTTCAGGCCAGCTGTCCTGGTTATGTCCCCTCCCAAGATCTTGCCCAGCCCCAGCCTGCTGTTGAGGGAGGCAAAAATGTTGGGGAGACAGCCTTGATGCTGTGCCAGCTCTGCTCAGCAGTAGCCAAAACACTGGTGTGTTATCAACACCTTTCTAGCTACCAATCCAGAGCACAGCACTATGAGGGCTTCTATGGGGAGAATTAACTCCATCTCAGCTAGACCCAATACACCTGGGCATGAGAAGCTGCAAAATCCTTGACTTAGTATAAACACTACTTAACAACGACTGAAAACATCTGTATGTTATCAACATTCTTCTCATCCTGAATCCAAAACAACACTATACCAGCTACTAGAAAAAAAATTATTTCTCTCCCAGTTGAAACCAGGGCAACGGAGCAGTCAGAGAATATTAGGAGGAAGAAGAAAATGCTCTTACCCTTTATAGCATCAGTGAGGTTATTACTGTGTCTGACAGACATATTTAAAAGTAGTATATAAAATTGGAGAAGGTCTACTGAGATGGTCTGAAGTCTGAATAATGGACTATATAGGGTAAGATTTAAGACCCTTACACTGTGGAAGATTTAAGTATCAATCCCTCAAATAATCCAACAGGAGGTTAGCCCGTTACTTGATCTCATTTTCAAAGTATCTACATAGGAGAGATTTATGGATTTTAGCAGAGAAAAAAGCATAAAGATATCAAGAGAAGGAAGCTGGTGGATGTGAATGCAAACTAAAAATAAAGCACTGTATTAACAGTAGAATGGTTTCCGTGCCACCTGAAACTATTAAATCAATACAACCTGTCTTTTCAAAAGATACAGTATAATTCAAACAGAAATGATGGTTTTAGCACAAAACTGCTAGTGTTATGCAGTTGCTCAGAACTTAATTTCTCCTATGTGGACTGGGAAAGTTTCAGACTGTACTTCAGAGCTCAGCCTGTTCCACTGCCTGTGGCTGAGATTTCTTTACTTTTGCTATGAGATAACTCAGGAGACAGAATGCTACAGGCCAGAAGTCCTACATGGTTTTGCCACACACAGTGCTGTTTCTGATATCTACAAGGTAACACTAAAGGTATGACATAGACACTGGGTACTTTTCTTCTTGCATGTTACCTAGTAGGCACATCCTCATTTTAGAATAAGAGACTAGTAAAGCTATATGAAATTATTATAGGTACCAAGACATCCCATGGGCTTTGCTTTCTTGAACTGGAGACAACCTTAAGAATTAGCTCTCAAGTCATTCAAACTTGTATTCCCCAAAGCAGAGACAATGTAGATGCAATTGTGGAAAAGCTGCTCTAAACTTTGAAAAGCATGATTTATGTAGTAGCAGCAGCATTGTATCCCAGGGGTTTTTTTTGTTTCCAAACTGCTATTCATTTCCCCAGCAATGGATAACTTCTTGTTATGTCTTAACCTTTTGAACAGCCTTAGGCTCCTGAGTGGTTTCCAGGAGGATTTATCATCAGTCCTTCCTTCACAGTTAAGACATTTCTGATGTTAAACAACCCTCCATTGCTGTTACAAGAATAGCTGCTATACCACCTGTTAGAGATTTTCTGTTTATCAGTAGAAAGCCTAGAGATGATAAAGTATATGTCTCGAGTGTAAGGAAGACTAAGATGCTACTCTCTAACAGCTTTCTTCAGCTACTGCTGCCATGGACATTTTGTACGAATACAGATCATTTAGACAACTAATTTTGATAAATCAATTTTACATAGATTTTTTTTATCTGTTTCCAGATGGTCTTTCTAAATTACTCAATTTAAAGTGAAATAAAAGTGTTCTGAGAGACAATATTCCACAGCCAAGGCATATACATTAAAAAAATCATTATATCTCTTCCTTTATAAAGTATTTATTATCTAAAAGTTTATGTTCCTAATCCTCTTTTTGTATGTTTGCAATATAAGATTTTATCTTTGTAACAATTTGGACTAAAAGACAGTAAAATGTTGCAAACAAGTAAAAATTATTGAATTGCTGTTAAAATGTGTTGGGTTTAAGTCCGTAGATAATTTTAATTATATGGTGGAAAGTGAGAGAATGAATAACATATATAATCAATTAATACTGTATTTCTGTTTGACTGTGGCTTCAGATGTGCTTGGTGTTGGCTTAGTATTCCAAATCAGTAATATGGCTGTTAAAAAAAAATAAACTATAATACTTAATTCCACTTTCATTTGCTCCTTATTAATGAACACTTGCTTGTAAATTGCTTTGATACATGCAATTGAAGGCACAATTATTCAAGTCAGTAGACCGTACCTTTGCCTACAAACAAGAACATAGAGAGCAGAAAGGAAGGACTGACAGGTAACAGTGGTCTCATGAAGCTGCTATCACAGCTGTTTATCAGGGAGCATTAGGAAGACCTTTCCTCCAATTCCTAAAGTATAATTATCAAAAGTTGGCATCCTAGTGGCTGGTAAAGGAGTTAAACAAATCAGATGCATTGCATTCCAAGGTCCTAGCCAGGAGTTTTTCAACCTTATGAAAGTCATGCTTTTAAACAAGGTTACTTAAGACCAGGGAGCAGACATAAAGGTACTAAATTCAGTTCTGTTTCTTGTTTCAAGGTTTATCTTTTCTCTCTGTTTCTTTTAACTGATTTGATGTCACATTTACTTTGTCTTTCTCTCCATTAAAAAAAAAAAGTTTTATGCAGCACAAGATCATAAACAATATAGAAATAATTCTTCATTTCTTCCATAGTGACAAATGTTTCTGTTTCCTGCCAACACATTGGCAAGGAACAACAAAAATTTTGCTGCCAATTTGTTCAAAGTTTAATCAACATACTTAGGATCAGATAAATATTTTTTTTAGAAGACATCTTATGGAAGGTGTTCATCTTATCTAAGTGGAGAATCAAAAGTTATTTACTGATATAAAAGCTTTTCTTTGATAACTATCTAATAAAGGAGCAAATGCAACTCAATTTCATGTGCCATTTATCAGTTATCTGTCTACAATACTCTCTTCAAAAATAGCTTTAGAAGAGAAGAAAGGAAGCAGCCATACTCTCATAAACAGTTTCTTCCCTGGTCTATGTTCTACTGGCAGCAACTGGTATAGTTTTTAGATGATCTTTACAAATATGCATGGTGGTTTCAATTTATGCTAGCTCAAAACTAAGAACAAAGCCTCATCTTAATAAATTTTCCTGTTATTTAATAGTATGAATGTAGGTCTTTCTTCCCTTCCTTTCCACATTGAAATGATTCATGCATGTCAACTCTCACCATGAGAATCCCTGGGGATGAAAGTACTGTAGACATCTAGATGAGGTCAACATTACACTCATATCTGTGGTTCAGTTTACCTTATGTTTCTTACACTACACACCTTGGTGACATGAGGATTTTAAAGTCAACTTTAGATTGATAAAAAGCTGCATATCTCATACGTCCCCACACCAGAATAAGAAAGAAGAAAGAACACCCTGCAAGAATCCTGGATGCTGTGCACTTTGCAATAAAGACAGAGCCATAAATAAGAGTAATTTTGGAAGATGAGCTCTTCATTTTCTGAGGAAATGGAAGCCTTCCCTGATGGAAATTAAAGAAAAGCAGAAGTAAATTTGTTCTGAATCTTTCTTAGAAACAGTATTTGCATTCAAGGCTTTTTAATGTAGAGAGCATTACACTGTGAATTGGCATAACTCTGGTTAAAAGGACTACCGTTGATCCATGTCAGAGTCAGATGACATCTAAACACAGTTCAGTTTACAGCATCTATATAGTAAAGGCAATTTAGACTTGAAGGATGTTTTACCTGACATTTTTTGTATTTATCTGCAAGAAGCAGAACAAATCTGAAATCATTATTATTTAAAAATCCATGAAACATACCACCAGAATGGTCACTGTGTATTTACCTGCCTCAGTGCAAACTACAGCAGCCCTGAACAGAAACAGGCCTGTTTATACTCTGAGGAAGAATGCTTTGGAATGTTTAGTGCGGAGAATACCACAGACAGAACATGCTGCTAAGTGAGTGTCCTTCTCTCCTTTCCATCTTTCTTCCTTCCTCCTTCCTCCACTGCCTCTCAGCCCCCCTCTCTTCTTTGTGTTGGTTTGCTGTAGCTATTTAAATCAAGACTAGAGAGGAACTGCAGACCTTCATGCTTCAAGGTTACTTTATTACAAGTTGAAACAAAATCTTGGATGCCCACCTGTGTGTTAATCCTCACTTCCGAAACTCATGCGTGATAACATGAAGAGCCCAGATTTGTTCTCCATGAGTAGCTGTCAGTAACTATTTTCTGTCTCATGGTTTATATATCTGTTTGTGTCTATAATTCTCAGGGATTAGCCTAAGCCTAGGGTAGCAAGTAGTTTTAATTAAAAAAAGATTGAGTAGACCAATGAACTATAACACAAAATCCTTGTGAACTAAGAGCGATACTGAAGCTGAATAATGTTGTTTCCTGTGCAACTTTTAAACATGAATGAGTTTGCTCTTATCACTGATCTTTGGCTTTACAGCACATGGAATGCACCTTTATTATATTTTACATTTTATAATTCATTCCTAAAACTCAAAATATTTTGATCATCCTCTGGATGGCTAAATATTTGAATGCCCATATGCCACCTATCCGTCATCTGTAAAATTGTTTATTTGTCCAACCCTCTGAAATTACAAATCAGATACAGGCTTCTAATGCTGTACAAAGATATGGCTATTGTATAAGCATAACAACTAAAGCATAATAAATTGCTACTTATTTGAAGAATTTTACAATGTTAGAAATTCCAGTCATGGTAGATCCATGAGTCAAAGTCTTGAAATACAAAAAATTACAAGACTAACAAGATTCTCTAGGTGATAACAACAGCCACAGGTCTCTTCTGCTTCCTATGCATAACTATATGCATCACATTTCATAAGACTATCATGTAATAACATGATGAAAGACTTTAAAATAAGTAAGAGTTATTCAGCCACCTCAAGGCAAGACAGGGTTGTTTTCCTGTTCACCAAGCTTTTGCATAACCTTTTTTCTTATCAGTTTCTGCTGTCTGCAGTTTCTCAAATCATGAGTCCTAGGTCACTAGACTCAGAAATTAAATGAGTCAATGGTATTATGAAGTTGTGGCCTGACAGTTCTCCTCTACAGAATGAACAAGAATACCTTCACCTGTACTTTAGCAATATTTCTGAGTCAAATGGTCTGTGTTTAAAGAAGAAAACACAGACCACATTTCAGCTGTGATAAAAAATCCTGGTTTAGGACAGGGATCCTTCCTGTAAATGTAATTTCAGCCTCCAGGAAACATTGCTGGTCTGTTTTCTCCTGCAAAAGTTGTCTATTCTCTTTTTGCAGCAATACAGGTTTTGTGAATTCTGTCTTGTAAGCAGCAAGTTGTATTCCTATCTGATTTTCACTTTTGTAGCCAGTGAAGTCTGGTATTTGTCAAACATCACTTCCATTTTTCCTCCATCTAAAATGGGTAATAGTATGCATGAGGATGATTTTGCTGCTTTTCATGAGAGTCTTTGCCTTTACCACAAGAGACCCTGTTACCAGTTAGTTACATTTTCTGCAGGACATCAAGTCATGTAAGTTACTGCATCTCTGAGGTAGCAGAACTTGGTACAGCACTTTCCAGGTTTTCTCTCATCTGGACAGTCACTAGTGATTAGTGAGTATCAGATTAAGTAAATTTTTGAAATCGTCGATCAAGAGCATATTCATTTAAAAGTATGGCACACCTTGAACTTGTTTGTAACATAGCCCTCACCTGGTGGTTTAGGTATTATAAAATTTACTCTGATGAACTAGAGGTGGGAATGAAGAATGTAACCATGATTCTGAAAGTAATGGGTAGGAAGAAAGCTAGAAGAAAACAAACTGACCAAAGCAACTGAAAATGGATGACTGTTCTACGTACTAAAGCTATAAAGCACTAGCTGTGTTTCAGACACAGTTTACTGCTTTCTAGTCCTGCCTCATTACCTTATATAGGTACTGTGCTTTGTCTCTTTTAATAAATACAATACTTGTGGAATGCAAACTACCCTTTATCTGTAAACTCCAGCAAAACATCTAGCTTTAAAACACTCCAGAATTCTATTTGTTTCCTCAGTAACCTGTGAACTTCCAGGTGGCTCCTGCTGTTGCGACTGCTAATGTCCCATACCAGCCCACCCAGGAAGCCTGTAGATAAGAATAACTGAAATATTTGCTTCAGAATCAAATATATAATCAGGAAAAAAACTTATAACCTCCAATTAAAACAGTTCTTTCTTTCAGAACTTATTACTATACATATAGAGGTAGATCTGTACATAAAAATATCAAGGTTTTAGTTTCCATATTATGATTTAAACTGAGTCTTTAACCTTCATGAAAATTGTTTAGTATTAATAATAATGTTTTTCAACCTTTTATGTTTCTCCGGATTTCTTCAGGGTTGGCTGTGCTGATTTCAAGAGCCAATGGCAAAGATATGGGATTCTAATGTTTGTAAGCTCTCTTAGAAGATGCTGGTGTCATTATGCAGGGAATCCAGATTGATTACTGCTGGCACATTAGTACATTGGCACATGGTTGGTACGTTTAATAATATGAAAGAAAGGAACATAAGTTTTAGACAAGTAGATTTATTTACATTTAAAATGGATTTGGCATCTGAAGATTCCTACAGGTCCCAGTCAGAGTTTGAGAAGCATCTTGGTATACATTTCTGAGAGATTTCATTGAAATTAAGGACCACATTAAGATCAAGTTAATCTTGAACATCTTCCTGAAGCTAGTCTGCACACTTAAAAAAAGTCACTATCCACTTAGATGCATCTTTGAGTATTTAAGCAACAGGTAGGCATGGCCTTTAATTACTGAGTAATAACTGGAGGGAAAGAGTAAAGGACCCAAAGTTGCCTTTCATTTTGAAACTACTTTTAAATTAATACATAAAAAAGCCCTCCTCCAAGACACAGCTTTTCACCATGCCTGAGTATCTTCCCTTTGCAGCCCCATGAAGTCCATCTGCCTATTGCTGCACTACGAAGTGTTCCAAAACCAGTGACTTCAAGGAGATCTCACAAGCACCTCTCACAGCTTTACTTCTCTCTTTTTCTCCCTTGTCAGTAGCCCCACAGCCACACACCATTCCATAAAACATGTGGTAATGCAAATGATATTCAAAAGGACTGAGTGAGTGCTAGGTAGGTAAATCTTCACCAAATGTCTCTTTAAGGACTCCTTCAAACCACCGCTGTGTTTAGCTGTTTGGAGGTGCACCAGCCTCACAGCTTGACAATGTAATAGGAAAAAAACTTGTGTCATTAGGATATATGTGTTGTTTCTCTCTTCATACTCCTCCTTTAGATACCTGACACTCACAGTTCACTGCGAGAAACTGGAAGTCTGAAAAGCACACAGCCTCAGTACTCTTTTCCATTGAATCACATGGACTGAAACTCCTCTCTGTATAAACACCGAAATACCAGAAATGCCACTGCTGAAGAAGCTTATCCATCCTGAGTTTTACAGTGTCTGTCTGACTGGTTTGTCAGAGAGATTTGCAGATAGAAGGAAAACAGAACAATTTTGATGCCAGGTTTCTCAAAACGGCAGTCAAAGCAGTAGGGATGTATGTGAAATAAATCATACCATGAAAGGTTCCTAACTTTTCCCTTTTCACTTTTTCCCCTTTTCTTTTCCAGTTCTTTGGCACATCTATGTCTCCTGAACAGATTAAGTTTCAGATTCCTCAGTTTACATGAGAGGAAAATCTGAAAATTTCCACATAGAAAGGAGTTTTTGCAGTCTGCAAATGATGTGTATGTGACATAGTTGGTTTCTCCATCACTGTGACTTTGAGAGAAGCCTGAATTTTATGAGTATTTTTTATAATGTAGCATTTGCCAGAGGTCTCTACTTTCCCTAATTATTGAAAATCTGGAGCAGAGAAGCAAACTTTCAAGACAGCTCAGAAGCTAGTCTAAATCTGTGAAGGGACTGTCTCCAGTGTCTGGGAAAGGGGAAAGCATTAAGAGGAAATAAAAGAGTAAGCTAAGGAAGCATTCATTTTTGTCACTCAAGGTTGTCTGTCTAAAAAAATTAGCTTAGTCTCTGGTTGCACACAGTGGAGTATTTTGTTATTGCACTGAGCTGAAACCAGAGCTGAAAGAGTTGTCTGGAGTTCATGAAACAATAAAATACCCTTTGATTTAAGAAACAAGGAAGAAGGAGCTGAAATGCCATGGCTTCAGAGAGCTGACAAGTGACCATGATGTTGTGAGAAAGTGTGCAATGGTTTATTCAGGATTGGAGAGCATGAAGCAGTAGAGGCAGTAGCAACATAAGTCAGGCAGCTGCCACAGATGGCCTGGCTCTCCGTGCTGCAGCAAAGGGCACAATAATCATGCTCTGCTGCCTGACAGCTGGTGAGTGAAAGACTTCAGGGTGAACTCAGGTGAAGACATGTAGGAAGCATCTAATCCTCTAATAAATATATTGAGTAAGTCCCATGCATTGTGACCTCATGCTTTGTGCACCAGTTTGAAACAATGTTCCTCTTGTGTGATTTTTTTCTGATTTCCACAAGTAATGTCCAATACTAAACATTCTTTTATTAATATTCACATGCAGAAATTTTTTTGCTAACTCTTTTCCTACTTGTCTATTCTGGGCTTAAGGAATGCAAACACCATTAAATGAACTTTTAATTATTGTAGTTAAAATTATAGCTACATATACAATTCATCTGCATAGCATTCACTGTTCAGTGGCACAAAACTAATCACCAGGTCAGGATAAAAGTGACTTAAAACAGATAAAATGATGATGTGCCTGAGTCCTGTTTCCACTTTGGAGTGATTAGAATATTGTACTGTCACAGCTGGAAAATTAAAGGCAAAAGACAAAGTTTTCCATCTGTTATGAAAGAGCTTTTCTTCAAACATTCTTTAAAAGAAAAAAAAAGTGGGGCATTCATTGAAAGCAGCAGAACCAGAATCTAGGACACAGCAATTACTGTGCTGAAAGAGCAGTGATGTGGATGAAATGCTTCACCTCCATTTAAGCCAGTAGTGAAAGGACAAACACAGAAACAAACGTCTGGGTAGAGGCGAGGTCTGAATAAGCTCTGAAGTTTCTCTGCAATAAACATCTTTGAAGAAAGCTTGATTCTTTGCTCACAAAAGCAATTAATTTTAATGCTGCTTAACGTAGATGTTTCTCTCCATTTTGTATTATGCATTCTTCTTGTAGAATGAAACATTAATGTTGGACAAATGGCTGTAGGTCCTGGTGAACCGGTGAGATTTCTGTGATTTAAAAAAAAATTCTGTGAAAGATTTTCCATTCATCTGGAGTTCTTTCTCATCCACAGGACCACCAAGTCCAAGCACACTAACCCAATATTAGCACTCTAGGCTGTCTTGGCCTAATACAAAGATTGTTAGCACTAAAAAAAAAAAAAAAAATCAGTCTTAATATATGACCTTGTTAAGATACCTCTGATTTTACTGTTAAGAATGAACATAAAGAGATTATGATATAGACATATTTACAGAATATTTACAGGCTAAAACCACTACTTATAAAATCAGGTGCCACCCAGTTAGCAAATGATAATAGATATTGGTTTAATTATTTATCTTGGGATACAAGCTATTATATTCAATTCCTTCTACTGCAGTGATTTCTGCACATAATCACAAAAAATTTTTTGAGTATTTACCTAAACTTGTGACTACTCGTTCTTTTTTTATAGAAAAATTTAGAGCTTTATTTGTCAGCTCCTCTTAACATTTTGTCTCATTACAGAGTTTTCCATGACAATCAGTCTGCAAACACTGATGTCCTCCTACAATATATTTGACCTTTTATGTGTTCTGTATTTTGACTGTTGATGCTTTCCAGTTCAGTGTGCATCACTGAAGCTATAAACAGAGCAGAAAGGATGTACAGCAGAGCAAATAGCTAAGTGGAATATATCTCGAAACAAGAGATGTTTTTTGGAGGTATCTTGTGTTAAGTACTGTAGGGGCACCAGAATTGGACAGGCTTAATGTTTTGCTTCAGTTTCATAAACAGGGGAGCTGAATTTATGCTGTGCATGCACATGTGTATCTGCACTACACAGGTGAAAGGCAAGCTTATGGCAATACACTGTGAAGAATTCAGAACTATGTTTTATTTCACAGCCATCCTTTTAGCCAGCAAATTGCAGTGGTGTAGGGGAGCCTTTCAGCCTGACAGGATGCGTTCCTTTTTACTGCAGAGATTTTTTTCTTTAGTAGATGACTACACCATATTGCACAAAACCAGCATACCTTACTGCAGTGCAGCTATGAAGTGCCTGCAGTTTTCCTCAGTTGGCCCCAGTCCCCAAGGTATCTATGTGACACTGGGGAAAATGGCAGGCAGTATCAAATCTGGGAAAAATATTTGCTCTGCTTAAAGAAACTTCAGTAACTTTTGAGAGCTAGGCACTGCCTTATTAACTTGCCAACAAGCTGCTGATACATAAAGAATTTTAGTTCTTGGCACAATGGAAAGATCATAACAAGATAAAATCAACCTGTCCTCTGTATTTGTGGATAGGTGTCCTGTATTTGGGGTTAGGAGGGGGAAGAGGAGGATCTGTTGGGGTTGAAAACATTCAGACATTTGGACAATTATTAGTCCCCTGAAAAATGTGATGAAAGATGAAGCTAGCTGGGCATCTTGGTGGACATACTGGAGCACCAGCTGTTTTATATTAGAATTAGAATAGATTTAGGGCTTTAAGTGGAATTCAATAATTACCGTTCCTAACTTCTTATACTGATATTTATAGCTGTCACTATTAGACATACCAAAATTTAATTTTTCCCAGGGAGTCTATTAAAAATAGTTTTGTTTTGCTTTCTCAGTTGTTTACATTTAACAAAGATGGCTAATGAAATAATCTTCCCTTCTCATCGCAGAAATAGGCCTTCTGTGATCAGATATTCATCAGAACCGCCAGCTTCATTATTTCTATTTGTTTTTACTGAGGCCCTGACTTAACTGAAAAATGTTTTTAATTACATTTTAGAATTTCTGTTAACAGTTTCCAGCCAAATTCATAATGACCTTGAAAATGTTTCTGACATCCAAGAAGAAAAAAAAAATTAATCAAATACATGAAAGCTAGGAAAATCTTGTTACTTTCAACGTGGGGGCATTTCATTTTCAAAAATTAAAAAAAAATTCCCTTTCTAATACCATTTCTTATAACTGTCAACTTGAAACAAGCCAGAAAGAGTTTGAATCTGGCTGTATTCTTATTGAAGCAGCTTTACTCTTTGGGTAACACACATGAAACTTTGTATTTTGCCTCTTCTTAAATGCAAAGGCATGGAAGACCTAGATAGGTTTCTGGTTTAGAATCCTGGACGGTTAGAATAAAGACATATCTTTAAATTCTGCCCATATTAATATTATTACTATTTAATCTTACTTTTCTTTTTTTTTTTTTCTTCCCCCAGATTATATATGAAAGGCTGATGTATTTTCTAGTAAGACTGCAGAGATTAACACTGCAAACTAAATCAGGTTTTGTTCTGGCCACACAGATGCAAGGTCACAACTGTTGTGATTTTGAGACACACTTCCGTCTGGTTTCAGTTTATCACTGTCACATACACTTATACAGATCAAGAGCATAGCATTAGCAGGATGTATGTAAAATTATCATTGATAGCTATCCTTGACAGCCAAAATCAAGCAAAGTATAAGGGAAGAATAGCAAAGCTGTGTAAAGTCCAGTTCGGTCAGAGAAAATCTCTTGAGTATAAGTGACTTTTTATGTAGTTTTGGGGCAGAAAATACTATAAATTAAAATCTTTTATTTCATTCTCTTAGTCATAACTTCATGGAACGTAATTGTTTCTAAGGACCAGATTTTGCAGGAAGATGTGCAGAGGAAGGAGCAATGGCTTCATGGGGGGGAGAGGGGGATATCTATATTTTCTGGCAATTAAAGAGTAGTCTAAGCTGTAGATATTGTTCCATAACTACTTTCATGTCCTTGTTATTCTTCACTTCAGTATGATACATATAAACAAAATTGTCCACCTTTGCTTTCAAATGAATTTTTCCAGTGCTCCTCTTCACTCTGTTGCCATTCAGTCTGCTAGCATCTTTTTGACAATGAAGCATCTGGAACCAGAATTAACATTGCTGTTCATTGAGATATTTATGACCACATTTAACTGTGCATAATAGCCGTGCTGACCATGTTCGAGAAAGAGAAAAAACAAAATCCATTCCTTTGATTTAATCTGCTTTAAATGTGAGTAACACAGGTGTATGCTAGTTCTATTTGTTTGCTAGGTATAGTAAGAAAATGCAGTGGATGTCTACATTGCACTGCAGTTTTGCAGTTGTATCATTTAACTCTTTATAAGGAATTCTGCTTTTAGGATCCTCAGAGTCACAGATGTTACCTAGCTTATAGTTTTCACGTTCAATGCCAGACTATGCAACTTTTGCAGAAGTGCATATAGGAGTAAGAGTTCTGTATGTGCAGAAGAGTTACTCTATTCCTTTTGTTTCTGTATTTCTGTCTTCTGCAGTGTTATTTATGCTAGAAGCCTTGGCAATAGTGACACAACCTTGCTTTCTGGTTTGGTCTCATTTATACAGATTTCAGTTTGGTGAAACAGGAGTGCTAATGTTAGCATTTATCAGTGGTTTTCAGCTGTCTTGGAGCTCTATTTATTAGATATCTTCTAGGCAAAGTGGAAAGTTTGTGCACAATCAATAAACATTTAAGCAATGGTAGTTTATATTCTTTTCTTTTTTTCCCCCAACAGTTCATTTAACATCTGAAGGTGATCTGTTGTGGAATATCCTGATTAATAGTAACTCTGTTCCTTTGAAAATATGGAGCTCAGCATAGAATGAACTGCTTAGAAAAAGAAGATAATGAACTATATCTTCCCTCAGCATTGATTTTATTTGGAGCAGCCAAATTCCTCTTTGCCTTTTTCTTAAAGGACATTGTAGATAGATAGAGGGACACACAGATAGACAGATAGATAGGTGTACATAATATATTACATATTCATTACATATGGTTATATATATGCTTATACATGTACAGTGGGACTGCATCCTTGTGCCTCCCTTCTCAGCTGCCCACTACATTCCTCAGGAAGGCTGGCAGTAGGAAACAGTATGGAGGTGAAGACTTATGCTAAATTTGCTCCAAAGCCAGTGCTGGAAGAAGTTTAAAGGGATCTAACACAGAAACTGATGCTGTTAATTTGTTAAAGGTTTGAATTGTTGATTCATCTGAAAATTGAACTCTGACCCTTAGAGCAATAGGTGTCTTTTAAAGTATCTTTTCAGTGATTCATGGTTCAGTGGTCCACGTCCCTAGGCATGAACACTTGTATTTTCCATTACATTCCTTTTGTTCTTCCTTCCACTTACCTATCTCTATGGCTTTCAACATTATGGCTGAAGTGGCAGCTGATACCCAAATTAATTTGCTCATGGAAGTGGAGGAAGTCTTTAATTACTCTATTCATGCTCACCCAGAAGCCTAACTTAGACTGACTTCAGCAAGACTTCTGACTTCACGTCAGAATTTCTGATCAGACTGGGAGATGGGACACCACAGGGTGATGTTGTCTAACCTTCAGTCCTTTTTCTGCTACCCTCTTGGCAATCTGCTGCTTTGTAAAATGTGGACAAGGGTGAATATTTCCTAAATGGCTCCCCCCTGAATTATTTACTCTCTCTAGATATGATTAGCTAGACTTTAAAAGTAATTATTATTAAAGCGCTTTCCATTCCAGCTGAATTTGTTCTGTCCCCATGAAACAACCTGCGGTGGTCTCCACCCGATATTTGGTGTATAGTACTTTATAAGTCAGCTTTGTAGGAAAACTGTCTCATAATCGTGCAATATGCCAGCACAGATCTGCAGTGATTCTTTAATGAAGAGTTATGGCATTTCAGCCTGGGGCTGAAAATTCTCGAGTCCTTTATCTATGAAACCATGAAGATCATTCGTGGGACCATTTAAAATACTACTTGACTAGATACTTTAAAATTTCACATTAATTTGTGATATTACAACAATTTTATACTTAGAGAAGCCAGGTTTAAATGTGAAGGGAAGACTTGCTGAACATGACACTTGAATACTGGTAAGAGTGAAAAATCTGTAGATGTAAATAAGAAAATGTTATAGATTTGGTAGGAGGGAAGGATGGGCTGTGCGATCTAGCAGTTTACCTGGATCTGTGATAATTGTCATCAGCGTTTTAACAGTGTTGTTGAACATAGCCTGAAGTTCTATGTTTACATGGCCTACCAAAAAAGACGTCTTTTACCTCCTCTTTAATGTGCTTGCTGAATTCCTCAGCCTTGGAAGAAATAACTACAGTTTGGCCATATTTTCTGTGTCCAACCCTGGAGTTAAGAAGATTGAGGTAGTTATATTATCTGTGATCAACTTTTCCTAGTGCCACTGTCCTACAGTACAATGAAGTTGTTTTTCCTTAGATGAGTAGGATATATATAATATGTCAAGATCTGGCTTGTTGAAATGAATCTATATGTTTAGGTCATCAATATGCTTCTAAAGAGTCTCATTGACTCTACTAAGAAGTTCTTTATATGTTTGGAAATGTATTGTCTCCAGAACAGTGGAAGCAGCAGGTTTATTTGAAGTCCCTTTCCTTTTCTGTAGTATGTATATATATATCTATACACTACAGAATACTTATTTATTTGTTTTTATTTATATATATGTATTTATTTATGACATATAATGAGTTAAAGCTATAAAGGAGAAACCCTAATTCATACTACAGCCTGAAAACATGCTGTTACCTACTTTCTCTTGCCCCTCTCACTTAGTGCTGTGTTGGGATGGTCTTTTTACACAAAAAAGCTAGAGCATGAAATATGCAAGGTGAAACTGAGCAACTTGCTGAATCTTTCTGATGTACTTCTGCTGGGAACTGTGCTGTTCAGTGTGGGAACACCCATAGTAACTTTAACAGATATCAGCCTTGTTGAGGCAGAGTAGTATTGCTGTCAGTAGCTGTATACACTCCTGAGACATCCTGTCTTGGACATATCCTCAAAGTCCCTAGGAAATTTATGCTTAATTGCTTCTCTGGAAGTTGCTTTAGCTCACAATTTACAAGCAACTCACTTACTAGTTTTCCTTTTAAGTAGGTCTGATATTTACAGCCCTCCACCTAGCTAGTGGCAAGGGTTGGTATTTTTTGATGACAAACTTCATTAGGACTAGCCAGTGAAAGTAAGCAGCCCTGCTGTCCCATAAGTCTGACTTCCAGCTCTTTGCACTGTGGGAACAGTGTTCAGCCCTCTGCGGAGAGGAAGACAGGTGCTATCAAAAGCTTTTCAGCACAGTCCCTGCTAGCATGACTGACAACGCACCTGTGCCTGCAAGCAAGTGCCACAGCGGCAGAGACACCTCTTGATGCAGTCCAGTTAAGGCTGACCTTTCTGAGCAAGTGAAAGGCTGATTGATGTCAACAGCTGTAAACATAACAAGAGTCAGATGACCTTTGCGAAGCAAAAATGTGGGGTCAAACAGATTCCCTGAAGTCAACGCTACAACCTGCCTTCGCCCTTTATGAACAAAATGTTTCTTCTATCAGCAATAAAAAGAAGCTCTTGAATTTTGTATCTGTGAAGGCCGCAGTCACTGGATGGTTTATGACAAGCAGTCCCAACTAAGACACAATGATTGTCCAATTATCTCACCATTGCTTTAACTCCGTGCTTACCTAGCAGAATGAATAAAGAAGTTTTCCTTTGGATACCCACAATGAGCTCATCATCAGACCATCATTTACTACTGAAAATAATGGAAATTTTGAATCTGCGTATCTACAGTCAAACAAACCCCTGTGTTGACCCAAATACCAGGATCTGCATCCATTCAGCACCAAATCCTACCTTTCTTTAAGTTAGACTGGCAACAGACAAAGCCTCAGAATCATGTAAAATGCTGATCAATCTTTTAGGATGGTTAAACTCAGTTTTCTGTCAAATTACAGCAAAGTGTTTTTCACAAAGCTGAATGCAGGCTGCATATTGAGCTACTACACCTTCGCTGCTGCCACTCTCTATTCCAGATTCAGTTTGTCCATAACAGCAAAGACAAATGACAGAGCAGGCACTGAGGTGTTGAGGGAGGATGCCAGCTGTTTTCTATTTTAGCACGTACTTTTTACTGTCCAGTCTGTCTTTCTTCTGCATTAATACCATATTGTTTTCCTTTAGCTTAGCACTAGATATATGGCAACATAACCATATACTTATATACGGCTTAAGCGTGCTAATAATTTACAACTCATACCCCAGTGGTTAATATTGAGTTCTCCTCAGTGGCATGCCAAGTACCTGTGGCTCAGATTTATAGGGCCTGAACACCAGCAGGTTGGATTTTTTAGATCCAAGACTTTGCACTAGGGGTGGAGTTGACCTCACTCAACTTCAGTTGTGTAAAAGGAAGTTAACTACCTGGATAGATTCCCAGTTTAGTCACTGGCAAACATTCTATTCAGGATCCTAGTCATCCCAGCCTAAAACGAATCAGTCACAGGAAGTGCTAATCTCAGTGATTATCTCCAAACCACAACAAGATCTCAAGGTTTGGTATCACTGAGAGTTTCTTGTCATGCTGGAAATGTTCCAGAGTAGCAACAAACACAGGTATAGAGTGCTTTTGCAGATCAGCTTTGAGACACAGGTCTCAATGCAAAGAAGCTGTGCTCCATCAGAAGGTCTGTGTCTGACAGTTTCTCCTCCTGATGCACCTATCCTTAAAGTAACCTACGATAGATTAAGTAACATTCAACTTCCAGTTTTTCAGCAGTTAAAAACACCTAAACATAGGGGCTGAAGTTTTTTTCCTCTGAACTTTGGATGAGTGTGAAATAAGTTTTGCTCAGTTATGATCTCATTTCCATAACAAGAGTGATTGTTTGGTGTCAAGAAATAAAACAAAGTGGCAAAGATCCAGTGAAAGGCAAAAGTTTAATATACTATTCCCAACACAAGGCAGAACACCTCCAGTTGATTGATGAAATTTTATTCACAGGCAGAGAACAGACTGAGTGGGAGATCCTCTTTTTCTGTCACTATATAGAAGAGCTGTATTAACATAAAAATATAAACACTTTCAGCATGATGTAGTGGAAATTTTTTTGAAAACTATTCCATTTTTATAAGATTTTATTTAAAAATGCTAGTGACAATTGGCAGCTAAACCATTTTTAGATTAGCAAATATTTTTTTATGTTTATGTTCCATTAAAAGGAAAATATAAACAAATACACTGAGGATATTTCAGCTGCAGACAAGGAAAACATGTCAACAATTAAAGTCTTACATATGGACTTTGGAATACAAGAAGCAAAGCAATAAACACAAATTGTAAGTAGCTGCTAGTCATAATACATGGAGAAAGGAGGCCCTTTGTTTGACTTAGTAAAAAGAACAATGGTTTGCTTATCTGGGCTTATGCTCTCAAAATGTTGACTATGGACCTATGTCCTTCCAGCTAAACATCACTGCCAAAACTCCCTGAGTTCTGGAAAGGTTCAATATTTTAAGTCAATATCTTCTAACACCAAAACACATGAAAAAAACTTAATGGAAAAAATTAGGAAAATGGTTACTCATAGATCAAGACTTGAATATATTAGTTTGCACATAGGTGCTTGAGAAATGGTATTTCATTTTACTAAATGTCATGCGTATCTTTTAATAGCTGCCTTAAAAAGCCATACACTAGAAATATTGGAAAGCCATAATCATGGTGGAAGACATCATGTTGGTGTCTTCAGATGAAGTTTCTTGAGAACTGAGATACATGGCCAAAAGCATCAGCCTTGAACACACAACAAGAATGCCAACTGGACTAGGGCACCACACATCAGTGTTTCCCAATATTCTGATTTATTTAGGAACACATACTTTTAGTAAGCTGCTTCTTGGTATTTACTGTTGAGCTCTTTTGCCATTGGAAGTGCTTTAGAAAACAAATGCTGACTATGAGATCAGCAGGCAGGAGGTCACTCCCTCTTGCAAGAACTTTTGTAACATAAATGATCCTCTTAGCTGACTTTTCCTTTGATACTGACAGCTGATGTAGCACAGACCAAGCTATTGGAAAAGAAAAACCATAGGATATACCAGAAGCCAAATGTAATAACCAACATTTCAGATAAAAATGAATTTTCTGATAATCAGCCCCATTTGTAATTCTGCTGGAACGTTGACAGCTTTTCTAGACAGAAACTCTTTGGTCACAACTGGTCCAATCTCTACTGTCATGTGTATGTGTTTTTCTTTAGATTTTACCAGGATTTACTTCAAAAGGTAAACCTGCATAATGGGGCTGAGGGAGGAATATATAATTATTTATCCAAGAAGTATTCCCTCCCATTAACCACTTTTCTACAATGAGTATAGTTTTATTTACTGGAATCATTTCAGTGACTCATGAATTGTTATCCAGAACACTATCTGCATAATTTGAATTATCTTCCAGGACAATCTGATGATGTTCCTTTAATCTTCAGGTATTTTGTGCTTAGAATAAGCATGAAAATGCCAAAATGAATGGGTGCACTGGAGAGATACTAAGATCCATCCTGACACTCCTGCCAGACAGACATTCCAGTAACTCTTGAATCTCCAATATTGTAATCCAGAAAACATTTTTAGGAATCAAGGTCTGAAAATTCCTAATATGTAACTTTTCCAAGGTTATGACAAATTGATTGATGGGCCTCTTCAATAACCGTCTTCCTCATAACTCTTACTATAACCCATTGACTGATTTGGAAGACAAGTTGTAGTAACAGAATTAACAAACCCCACAGAAGTAATGGTCAAGCTCTATTTGATTTTCTTCCCTGTAGTTTATTGAGATATATCACTTGAGAGCTAGGTCACTTTGAAGGTCATTTTGTTGAAAGAGTTTACCAACAGTCTCTAGATTGACATCTGCCTTTTTTGGCCCTAAAAATAAAACTGCCCTGTGGCATTCTTTGGAGCTACAGCAAACTCTAGGTTGATGAAGTGGGAGGGTCACTCTACCGGGCTAAGAGAAATATTCATCTTACTTTATCAGTGGGTGAGGAAGTCATGAAACATAAGCTTTACTTGAGGGTTTCCCCCACATACTTTCTTAGCATCAGCCCTCAGCTTCTCATTACTTCAGACCTCTGAATCATTTGTGTCATTATCAGGGTGTAATCAATCTCTTCCCTCCAGAACCACCTGATGACTGCCTTCCCTCCCTTCAGAAGCTTAATGTGCCAGCACTGTATTACCAAGAACGGAGAATGTGCACCAAAGACAAGCTATCACACAGAAAGGCTTACAAGAACAGAGAACAAAAGACGTCATTTTCTTTCTCAACTTGCACTGTATAAAAGATATAAAAGTCACTGGAGGATGGTTCTTGATAGTTCTCCCGACCTTCAGAATATAAAACCTTTTTTTAAGACTTCAAAGTGACTGAATACCTCTGTGGTAAAATTTATACTAAATCTTAATTACAACTCTCCCTTTCTTTCAGGGCTGTGTGTTCGAGACCTTGAAAACCAGCAGGGTGCATCTACATAGCTCAAAAAGGTTAGCTTTTTAGAAGACAGGAGGCTTTGCAATGTTTATTGATGCTCTGATCTCAAACTATGTAAAGCACTTCTTCATTGCAGAGTACACGATTTTCATTCAACCTAAAATGAGTCATTGTCCATATTTGTTAGGCTGTATGGCTACACTCTTGGTTAACTGTCTCAATCTAAGGCTGAGCTGTGGTTAGACTGCTACAATTAATGGTATCTGATTCTCAGGATATAACTTGTGATTTGACAGAGCAACCTAAGGCCAAAGCATATGTTGGACTTCCAAGGCAGCATCACCCTTGACATCATAGGCTTATTTGGATAAATGGGAAGGTTAAAACTTTCCATGCTTCCCCGACAGTTTGTGTGAAAATCTACATTAGTGAAAAATCTTTCTTCTATTTCTGAGAGTTTGTGAGGAAAAATGAGCTAGCTGACCCGATTTATGATTTGGCCCTATATATTTATGTCACTACCTACCTATCTATCTATTTCTTTATCTATGCCTGTATAGACACATACCTACATACACACATACACACATAAACTTATGTGTGTATGGCATCTGTGGCATGAGACAGATAGCATACCCGTCTGTCTGTCTATCCATTTGTCTGTTGTTTATCTATCAATACAGAATACATTTACATAAAACACATTTTCAGGGTCTTGGTTTTGAAGCACAAATGTGCAGTTTGGTAAGGGTCAGATGCTTTCTCTGAACATCCTCCTCAGCAGTTTTAAGACTAAATGAATCTAAGAAGTCATTCACTCGCTAATCATTATAGCAGATACCTCTTAAAATAATAGAGCAGTAGATGACAGAGGAAATATCTCCCCCTCCCCCCTTCAAATTTTGATAATGTGGTGAGGAAGAAAGGGTGCTAATCTGTGGAAAGCTGGTTAAACATATACCTTTCAAAGGGTATGTATAGAGTGAAGACATGTATGTTCAGTCCTGCACAAAAGGGTTATGATGCTATTTACTTCCATTATTTTAGTCATGAGTGGCTATTAATCAGCATTAATTTACTTCTTGAATACACCATAGGGCAAGGAGGTGAGGATGGCTAGAGGGGGCAGGGAGAAGAGCAATTCATGCTTTTCTAGACAGAAACTCTTTGGTCACATAATTTTTACTCACATTCATTGTAACTATAGAAAAGAAAGCTTATGCTGAAAGATAAGTCTGAAGGACACATGTGGAATAAATAATGAGTAAAACTCATGCTTTTCTTTTTATGTCTAGTATCACCAGGTACTGATTGCATCAGCATGAATTTCTTTGTTTAGTATGTTTAAGCAGGTAAGAGTCCTTTCTTTACTATTCCCCCCTTAAAAAACCTTGTGTTGAGCCAGAGAAGAGGGAGAGAAAAATGGACTTCAAATATTGAACACACAGTGGTTTCTAGAGAGAAACAAAAGAAAATATTAAACATTATAAACAGTTCCTCATTTTATAAATTTACCCCTCTGATGCCTTCCTAGAATCCAAATGTCCACTGTTCACAGATCAATACAAGCGGTCAGATGAAAAGCCTCCAAATGCATTTTCCCTGGTGCACTGCGTATATGGAAGATAGATTTTTCACTATGTACATCATAGCACAGTTTCTCATCCAGTAGAAGCAGAACCAAGCCTGTTGCTTTTGGTGCCACACAAGGTACTAACATATTGGTGATGGCAGACAAAGGGTGCCACACTCAGGAATATAAGCACCTAGCTATCAAATTCTCCAGCATGAAGAAGGAGTCTAAAGTTGATTTTGTAGATGTTGTCTTACAAAGCAGACTCAGGATGTCCAAGGGTAAATGTAGGAAAAATCAGAAACTGTCAGAGCAACTTTTTTCAGACAGATTTTTTCTTTCACTGCATTTATAGTATCTTCAAAAACTGTTCACAAACTACTGTGGCATATAAATTCTGTTTTAAATCCTTTAAAAAAAAATAATCCTGAGCCTTGCTTGGCCTTATACACAGATGGTTTGCTACTGCTTTGTTCTCCTTAGAACTTTATTTTGCAAATCTGAACTTGGGTAAAAAGTGGGAGTTGGACAAACACAGCTGAGGCTAGTGGACCTCAATGAGGGAAAGGAAAAACGCAATTTATAATTTGTAAAGCTAATTATGAATTGAATGTAGTGTAAGGCACAGACAAGACTAGAGTAAAAAAAAATGGAAGAAATTTATTCGCATTTAGAATTCAACTTACTATCTAGAGACAGAATACTTCTGTCCTTGCAGTTTTCTAAAAAGAGGGAAGAAAAGTCATCAGCTGAGCCCAGAGGAAGATTTAGCCTGAAACAGCCAGAGTTCAGTTAAGCTTACTGAACATAAAAGGAGGATCATACAGTCATGAGCAGTTGAAGAATGCAGCCTAAGTATACCTATCCCTATCAGTAAGACCTCTAACAAGAAATGGATTCCGGCCTTTTAGATTTTGCACACATTTTGATTTTCCCTGTAAGAAGTATGTATCGTGCTTGTTTTACAGAGAAGTAAACTACAGTGAGATACCTGCTCACAAACCTAAGTGTAAGCAGTGTCCCAAGTTTTGATACGTATACCTCTGGTTCTGTCTATGTCCCCACAGGTGTAAACAGGACTGACCTAAGACATTACTGATGTCATCATGACATGAATTAAGCCTCTAGCGTGGAACAGAACTAGAACTCTAAAGTTTTTCTTGTTCTAGGGCTCAGATATGTCTCATGAAAATTCAAAACAGTCTCAAACTATAAGATTTTCTCTGTCCTCATAGCCAGCAATAGATTTCAAAGTCCCTTCTACAATAGGAGCTACAGTCACTGGAAGTTCCATGGAAGTTAAAAGTATTTAAATAATTATAGTAACTCCTATAGGTTAACAATAAGCATCCAAAAAAGGGACAAACAATTGATGTAAGACAGTATAATATTCACTGATTTCTTATGGTAAACATGGGACAAAGCCTTCTCAACTAAATGCAATCACTTTGTTTATTCATGTTGGGCATTTGGACCCAAGATCTGTTATGGGTATACTAATGTAAATTTAACCTAAACCCATATTAGTTCAGTTAATACAAATTCACACAAATATAACTGACGGTGAAGTTTACCTGGCTGAACAGACTTGTTTGGCATCTGAATTCTGGCTGTCTCCCCAAATCCTTCACTAGGTGTGATCTGACTGGCAAAGTCCCATATAAAGCCTGTCAAGAATATAAATAAAGCATGTGGAAGAGATGACTTCTTAAGTGGTTATACCGGCCAATACCTTGGGTTTGCATCCAATTTGGAGTAAAGCCTAATATCCTGAAATTTGGCTTCCAATGGCAAAACACATTCCTCCCCAAATACATCAGTTCATCATACTGACTTCCATGTTATTATATTTTTTCTGTGCCATTATAAGATCAACTCAACTCCAGAAGTAATAACCTTTTTAACCTAGAAATTTGATTTCAACTCAGAAAAAAATGCTAGGGAAAGCAATTCATCTGCCTAGAGAATATTTCAAGAAAATACAGTAAGTTCAGGGCTTACTGTACCTTCTGCTTTTCCCCTTCATTTGCAAGAAGCAACCGTATAAGGGATTTATGTGTAAAATATGAGTCTATTATTTCCTCAGCAGTAGCCTAGCTAAGGCTACTGGCATTAGCTGCAACCACGTTTCTTTGAAAACAGCTTAATGCAGTTCTGTCTCTCTTTTGGGGTTTTAAACCAAGATTTTCTCCACTGCATCACTAAATCCATCAATCCATATAATCAACTACCATTAGTAACATTAGTAGGTATAAGTACCTTGAACAAAGAATGCATTCATAAAAGCTGCCAACCTATGTCATGGTTGTGCCATCATCCCTTGTACCCATGCTTCTCCTCTACCAAACATACCACCATGTTGAGCTGGATCTTCCTTTAGTGTCCTGCAGCCAATCCTGCCAGAAGGCAATAAACCTAGTGCTGAAATATCCTACAAGTCACTTGTGACTTTTTGTTTCCTTTTGTTTCTTTTTTACTTTAGGGCAGTGTCCAAGAACAGCAAGATACTTTTCTAAGAAGGAATGTCTTCATTTCAACATAAGAAATACCAAACTAACAAGTATGTGGTAGGTATGTTATTGCTACTAAAGTCATTGAAGTAATTTTGTAAAAGCTAGTGAGTATTTAAATATGAATTACTACTTAACCACCTGAAGTACCTTGGATAGTTTAAAGACTTGTCATGTTTCCCAGCCTTAAGCTATTTGAAATTCAGGGTGTTTTTTCTCATTACAGTTTATCATAGGGTGTCTGGTGTTCAGCTGTTTTCCTATAGGAAACAGGAATGAAAAATTAAAGAATGCTCTGGCTAGTATGGAAAACAGAAGTGCAGTTACTCCTTGTACAGCTCTCTTTACTAGAGATAGATTGTGAACTTAGTTTACTGCCTCTCCTACAGATGGTTCTTTAATCTACTTTCCATAATTAACTTGCAGGATCCAGAGACAGAGATCAATTTTGAACTTTGGTGTTTCATTCTTAAACACAAAAAGAAGAAAATAAACTCATCTTAAACAGGGCCTATTAAGTCCCAGCGACAGAATTAAATCTACTTAACAATTTTCACAGCCAAGGACTTCTGTTTTTCATAAGTAAAAACATGATGCCTAAGGTCTCTGGTTACATTCATTCATGCTCTTGTGATTTTCTCAGCAACATTTGCTGTAAAACTCAATTACTAATATCTGTAAAAGAAAAGTAAGCTGAAATAAGATTCTGACTCATGATTAAGTGACCATTTGATTTACAGCAATTAAATACTTCTTTTCAAAAGGTTTCCAGTATCAGAACATTGTTATGATAATGTTTCATGGGAAATTTGTGGCAGAAGTCTAAATTCAGCATTTTTCTGACTGTTTTTACATTCCAGGAATCCTTAAGTAACTGAGCAGAAAAATTTGGAATGTCAAACTATTCCTTCCTCTGTTTTCCGCATATTGTTCCTCACCCTGGAGTGGTAAACACAATATTCCTTTTTGATCCCTTTTTTCAAAGACAAGATGTATGCAGTAAAACATCTTGAAAAATACGGCTTTCTTCATTGACCCATATGCTGACTAGTACAATATCTCATTTATCTCCTCTGCTTAAAAGGAAGAATTACAATCCCTATTCCATAAAGTAGGATGATGAATGGATTTGGAAGAAATCTGAAGAAACCATACATTTTCAATTTGTTATGTTACTCCCTCTTTGTAGTTCAGTGAGAGGTTTTTCAATCTCATCAGAGCAAGTGAACCATAAGATGTTCACACTTGGGAATGAATGGAGAAAATGGAGATACAAAAGAAGATATATAAATATCGGGCAAACTTAGCTCTCTTTTTGCTCCTACCCTTTATCCCATCCCAGTTATATAAAAAATGTTCCACATCATCGTAAACACCGGAAAACGAAAATTCTCAGCCTGAAAATACACATTCTGCATTTCCTGCAGTCTCAGGTGTGTGATAACAATAACCCTAGGCCAGTGATATATTCACATCAGCTTCTCTTTTCAGCACATAACTAACCTCACTGAAACAAGTAGAACTACTTGCATGTTTAATGCCTTGTTGGATTACCTCCAGTATATATTAGTCATCTTTTATCATATGCTAGCTAAAGGAACATGCATACCACCTTAACTCTACCTAAACTATAAAGTTAGTTTGATTAACCTAAAAAAAATAAAATTCTGCTGTGTGCAGAATGAAATAAACATAGGACCATTAGTGGAGACACCCACTGACACAAGGCAATATATGAAAAATTTA
>JAOBAS010000072.1:49902867-49925824 GCA_025311575.1 Elanoides forficatus | reverse complement strand
CCACTGACACAAGGCAATATATGAAAAATTTATATTTACATGTCTGTCTCTGTTTGATCTCCAAGTCTAATTATCCCACCCACCACAAACCCAGAAGAAACATCTAGGTTTGTAGTTTAATAAGCCTCCTGACATCTTAGCATTCTAGACATGGAAAAAGTGCATTAAAAATATATAAAAATTATTTCAAGTCTGTTCAAGCTAAATATTAGTGTCCCAATGGGTTGTATTTGTTTCATTTTTGAAATACGTACGTATTCAAATTAAATAGCTCCAGGATACATGCATAGCACTTCCCCTCTGTAACTCAAAGCCACTAAGTTTCCAAAGGGGGCTCTTTAGAGCAAAACTCTCATACATCTGCCCTTTGGAGTTTTCTTGTGGACTCTCTGGGGTTGTCTCAGCTATGCCCTGTCCTAGAAGTATGCCTAGCATTTCTTCTGTTGTAGAGGACATGGAGAAAGTGTCACAGATTCTTTGAATGGGCAACAGAAGATCATTTCACAATTGGCTGGGTCAACTACCAAAGGGATTCTGCCCAAACCTGCGAGAGTCAATGCATGCACAGGCAACCTGGAACTGTCTAGGTGGCCTGTGATCGCTCTATGAGTCGGTCTTCATTGCCAGTGCTGTTCAAACTTCCAGAAGCTACTGCTTTGAGGAACTGAGACACAGTAATAAGCAAGTTGCAATGTGTTTTGAGTAAAGCTGTACCAACTTGTTCACAGATTGTAGGAGAATAATGTGTCAGGATTCACACGTCTACTGAACAAGTTTAAGCATGAATCCTATGGTATGTAATGTATTTACATACCATAGCACACTATGATGCTATTACAAAATGTGTCGGAAACAAGTTTTGTCAATGAGAAGGCTCTTGCTTATCGACCCAAAAACATGTTTAAAAGGTAAAATAAAAAATCACTTTCTAGAAATGACATCTCTGAAACACAGGTTTGATTTAGAATTGAAACAGAAACCTAGAAGATTAATTCTGAAGAGAGTGCTTTTACAGCATTGTTTCAGTATGACTTAGGAAATAAAATAGAAGCCAGCAATACATGAGTAGTTTATTGGAGCCTATCAGCCTGAATTAAGACACCATCCCAAAAGATAACCAGCTTGCCATCTGCATACATAGTCTGAGCTCTTTTACCCCTGATTCACCTAACTGTATGCCATATTTAGACTATATACTAACGAACAATGATAGTGTATCAGTCATAGCCTAGGAACCCCTTCATAGAAGTGTGGTGCTCTGTAAGGGAAAGGAACTGTCCCGTATCATCTGCATTAAGAAAATACAATGGGAAGCAAGTTCTGAACCACAACATGCTATTCAGAAACTATTATATGTAGAAACTGCATGTGCTGTTCTCTTGTAACTGTTTTTAGGTAGGAGAATAAGTTACTGAACTTTTAATTTACCAGGATGGTGTAATGTTGGTCTTTTCCTTACTCCTTGTCTACTGATGTCTAATCACTACGCAATCACCAATCACTAGGATTGATGGCAGCATGCTCCTCCTTTGGAGCAGTAAGCCACAAAGCAGTCATACAGAAAAATCTTTGCCCCTACCACTGATCTATGAAAAATGTAAGTGTATGATTTTATTGTGGGTTCACCCTGGTCAATGGCCAAGTACACACACAGCAGCTCATAGAAAGAAGGCAAGAAGACTCATGAATCCAGATAAAGAAAATTAAACAGATGAAGAAAAAGCTATGCATGCAAGCAAAGCAAAATAAGGAATTAATTCACTACTTCCAGTGGCAGGCAGATGTTCAGCCATCTCCAGGAAAGCAGGGCTTCATCACATGATGGTTACTTGGGAAGACAAATGTCATAGCCATGAATGCCCCCCCTTTCTCTTGTTTCCACCAGCTTCTACTGCTGAGCATGACGTCATACGGTATGGGATATCCCTTTGGTCAATTTGGGTCAGCTCTTCCAGCTGTGTCCTCTCCTAGCCTACTCACTGATGGGGCAGAGTGGGAGAAAGAGAAAGCCCCAGTGCTGTGCAAGCACTGGTCAACTACAGCCAAAACAATGGTGTATTATCAACATTGTTTAGTCACAGATCAAAAACATAGCACTATACATACAGTCTGCTATGAAGAAGGTTAACGCCATCCCACCCAGACCCAGTATGGATTTCAGCCACACTTCAGCCGTTAGGACAAAGAAGGGCAGTACTGTCTTAAGTGCAAGCAAAACAAAAAAAAATGCCACACCTCATTTAAATGTGAGATGAGAGAGAGATGGTGGCAGCTGGTGAGCTGAAAAACCTAATAATTACCCAGACAACCAATAAACTGTTTCTGAGAATGTTGAAACAAACCTTTTGGCCCAGGTTAGGTCTGGGAGCTATCAGGTGTCCAAGGCATTGAGAAACAAGAGCAAGGCACACTACTGAAGCCTCTAAACCCAGATGTCAACTGTTTTGGAGAATGCTTTCATCATTGTTTCACATAGCAATTCTCTTCCTGGGGGACCATCATGGTAACATCACTGGATATGAGCACCAAGCTCAAATGACTTGCTTCTCTGTGGTTGCTTAAATACAGTGGAAAGAACTGTATCCAAATTTAATATCCGACAATTAATGTATAAATTATGTTCACATAAACCCACAGGAGCATCTATACTGCACATTGCTGTTTCCCATCACTGAGAGATGCCTGAGTCTATTATGTGCTTATGGAGTTAAATAACTGCTCACGTGTGGCAGTGAAAATAAATCTGAGGATCTTGCAACAATCTGTTTCTTGATTGTTCAAAACAGATAAAACACTACCCTTAGATTTAACAAATTATAAGCATTATATATGCCATTGAAAAAAAGCACCTCCATATAAAAAAATGGAGAGCAAATAGATGCTTTAACTGTGAAAAATTGCAAGAATTTTATACAGCCTTTTATGTTGTCTTCAAAAGCCAGGAGGAATATCAATTCATCATTTATAAGGAAGATGACATTATTTTAATTTGGTGTTTGGGGGAAAAAAAAAGAAATCTTGGTTTTTTTGTTTTTTTTTTTTAATTCTTTAAGTAACATTAGCAGGATATTCTGGAAAAATATTTTAAAGCTTTAGAGGTCTGAGTTCCTCATTCTTCTAGATGAGATTTGCAGTTCAACTATAAGGAAATTTTTACACAAATTTTCCATGACTAAGGCATGAAAGGGAGTTTTACTTAGAGTACTCCTGTAGTACAAACTTTATTCTTTTGAATGATTAGGCTTTAGTTACTGTAGGTTTGGTCCTATTCAGTTCTCTTGGTTACAGACATAAAACCAGTATTTCCAAGTTTTAAATTATAAGACTACAGTCCTGTATAACAGGTACTCAAACAAAGCATAATAAATTGAAGGTTATGAAAAATTACAAGCTCAAGACAGGCTTTTCACAAAGCAAGTAAAAAACCATGAATGTTAGAAAGTGCTTTAAATTTTACATCTGAATCCTTTATCAGCATAATTCTAGATTTCTTTTGCTTTTGGTCCACATTTAAAATTGTACGATACCCACATTTTCACCCTGTTCTAGCTGCTTTCCCTGCTTGTGGAAGACTGACAATCTGTGCAAAATAAAACCAAAACACTGTCTGGCAGTTGCACAATGAGAAGTTTTTGAAGCATGTTTGTCTGGGACAATGCCACCAAGACCACCAGGAAGAAACACTTTACAGAACATTTTGCAGAAAGCAAGTACAGCTTGATATGGTGCATATCAACACCACAGGGTAGCGTTTCATGCTTCTGGGAGCAGCTACCTGCTGTGTCCTCCCTTCCTTCCCTCCCTCGCTCCCTGCCTCTGTAGCCAGTGGGCTTGTCTATGGTCAAATAGACATCCAGTAGGATGCTCTGGAGGACCCGCAGAGGGGAAACGGACCCTTAGTGCTCCTCAGGCAGCCAAATGAGGTTCAAGGCTACTTGGGAAGGGGCAGTCATCTGAGGGCTGAGAGGTAGAATTTGCTGGAAATGGGCCATCTTGAGTCATTTAAAGTTTTAGCCAGGTTTTGAACTGAAGCTTCCAGGGGACCTGAGAAGCAGAGCTGCAAGCCAAGCCTTAATTCTCTGTGCAGAAAGGCAAACAGAACTAGTCCTAATTAGACAGTGGGAACCCCTTTTAATGACCTGCCCATATGTTGCTGCATAGGTCATCTATTATTAAGTAAATATGCTCTCTGGGATTTGAGCTCAAAAACAACAGCAGGTAGCTATTTACTAGTGAAGAGAAGTCATACAGTCAAAAGTTACAGATGTCAGGTCATATAAGGTAAAAGCCATGATCAACTTGCTGTTTAGGCAATAGTGGAGTGAAACTCTATTATTTTTCCTACACTTGGAGGGTTTGCACTCAAAGGATTCATCTGGAGTCAGGAATAGCAGGACATAGCTGTTACAGGGTAAAGTAGTAGAAAAAAAGCACCCTCCTCTTCTGAAAAGCATGTTACAGCTCTTTCAGTCTTCACCAAAGGGAGTTATCTGAGAAACAACATCATTCCAGCTTTGTTGTCCAAAGATCTGTGGCACTATACACAGGCACAGTTTACTGCACAGTATTTAAAAGAGTGTGACCAAAGTCATAATTCTTTGCAAAGGGATCATCTGCAAAGCAGAGCCCCAGTTCCCAACTCAGGGCCGCTTCAGGACAACTGCAAACTCAGTTATGTGCTCAGGGGTAATCTAGAGGTAATCACTTGAAGGCAACTCAGACATTTAAACTGCATGTCTGATATCATGAATTAAACCTAATTTACTACCAGATGATGGAAGAGTGAGCTGAGATCAAACACAAGCCTTCATTTTCATTGGAAGTCTTACAAAGTCAACAGCACTGTTCTTTCAGTGAGAGTCTTCTGAATGAACCAATACCAGAAGCTGCTGAAGAGATGTGAGCAGCATGTTGCAGTTGTGGCTGCATTTGACTTCAACACTCTTCACCCTGTGGCTTGCAACCCAGTCCTCATACCTGAGCCTTGTGAATAGTCCAGGTTCCTCGCAGAGTTTCTTCATCTTGTTATGGAAGGCCACATACACCAAATAGAGAGCCAGCATTTCAGGTCAAACACAAACCTAAGTACATTCTTAGGGAGTCATGGTCAGCAGAGCAGGTGCTCCAGAACACATCGCATACTGACCTCATTTGGTCAGCAGGGTCAGCCACAGGACTGTATCTAAAGTCAAACATACCCCTACATCCCTAACTTTTGCATAGTAGTCATCTAGACCAAGAAAAAGCTCAAAGGCTGCTCAAGCAAGGCTGTGATTATTAAAAAACTGGATCATTCATCTTGGTGACAAATTGGTGAGAGAACAGAGCTGGCATTGGCCCTGTTGTTGCCTGTCTTGGACCAGAGACAGGCACTGGGGACAGAGAGTGCGAGCCACCAGTTGAGAAATTCCAGCTGCCCAAATGGTTGATCTCACCCTCCCAACCCAGCCTGGCTGTATGCAGTGGAGGCTGGCAGCAGGGTGGGAGACGGAGGGCTCTGCCACCTGGCAGAAGTCTCCATCTCTCCACCATTGGTAGGAGCAGCAAGTCTAGTGGGTGGTGCAGGTCCTCTGCAGCTCAGAAATCCTGCCTGGGCTTGGTCTCTTTTTCTGACTCCCTGTAAGCAGCAGCAGCCTCCTCTTTCCCTCCCCACTCATGTGACAGATAGCCAACTAGGACCTACTGGGGTGGTGGAAGAAAGAGGAAGCTATCATCCTGTATCGGGTTTGCAGGGCAAGGTTTTGGTAGCAGGGGGGGCTACAGGGAAGGCTTCTGTGAGAAGCTGCTGGAAGCTTCCCCTGTGTCCAACAGAGCCAATACCAGCAGGCTCCAAGATGGACCCACTGCTGGCCATTGCAAGCCCATCAGCGACAGTGGTAGCGCCTCAGGGAGAACATATTTAAGAAGGGGGTAGAAAAAAACCCTGTACAACAGAAACTGCAGCGGAAGAGAGGATGAGAATATGTGAGAAAAACAGCCCTGCAGACACCCAGGTCAGTGAAGAAGTAGGGGGAGGAGATCCTCCAGGCGCCAGAGCAGAGATTCCCCTGCAGCCCGTGGGGAAAACCATGGTGAGGCAGGCTGTCCCCCTGCAGCCCGGGGAGGACCCCATGCTGGAGCAGGTGGGTGCCCCAAGGAGGCTGTGACCCTGTGGGAAGCCAGTGCTGGAGCAGGCTCCTGGCAGAACCTGTGTACCCATGGAGAGAGAGGAGTCTACACTCGAGCAGGTTTTCTGGCAGGACTTGTGACCCTGTGGGGGACCCACGCTGAAGCAGTCCATTCCTGAAGGACTGCACCCCGTGGAAGGGACCCACGCTGGAGCAGTTCATGAACAGCTGTAGCCCATGGGAAGGACTCATATTGGAGAAGTTTGTGGAGGACTGTCTCCCATGGGAGGGACCCCACACTGGAGCAGGTTAAGAGTGAGAAGTCCTGCCCCTGAGGAGAAGGAGCAGCAGAGACAACGTGTGATGAACTGACCCCAACCCCCATTCCCTATCCCCTTGCGCTCGCTGCTGGGGGGAGGAATTAGAGAAAACTGGGATTGCAGTTGAGCCCAGGAAGGAGGCAGGGGTGGGGGAGAAGGTGTTTTGAGATCTAGTTTTTATTTCTCATTATCTTCTCTGATTTTGATTGCCAATAAATTAAACTAATTTCCCCAAGTCAAGTCTGGTTTGCCCATGACAGTAACAGCTGAGTGATGTCCCTGTCCTTACTTCAATCCACAAGACTTTCATCATATTTCCTCTCCCCCATCCAGCTGAGGAGGGGAGTGATAGAGTGGCTTTGGTGGGCACCTGACATCCAGCCAGGGCGAACCCACCACACATCCTTTTTCCTGTCCCAGGAGAGCTCCTAAACCCTTCCCACCCCACAACCCACAAAATTAGCACTGACCCTTTCCAATTCTTAGCACCTTGTGAAGTGGCCACATGTGCCCCCACACCCCTCTTCTCCCCCCCCGCCCAGCCTTTCTCCCTCCTTGTCCAGGAACAGACTGACTTGCTATCTTTGAAGAATATGTACTGATGTGTTACTTGCAAGACCAAAATTCACATTTTGTTGGCCCATGAAAATTCCTGTGTAATTTAGAAATACACAAACCAGCTTTAAATGAAGTTTAAAGTAGTAATACTAATGGTTTTGTGACTATTGACAGGGTAAAGCTCTTCTTGGGTAAACCTAGTTTTGCTTTGCAGATCTATACTGCAGCTGCAGCATAACTTCTGCGCAATTTCTCAGCTAGCAGTTGCAACTTTCTGTTCCCTTTTGCAGTAGTTCTGATGGCTTGTCTGTTCCTACCACAAAGGGAAATATCCCTCCAAAACAATGGTATAGTAACAAAATGCTGATGCCAGAGAAAAAATATCCCTATTGCTAACAAACCACCTTCTTTACTCAAGTCAGTCATGTTCTTATGTCTGGAGGAACTGAAAATTCCTCAGAGATGATGGATGCTTTCTCATACATCAGCAAAATATGGTCATCTTCATCTGGTAATGCTTGGAATATGAGGAATGTCACTACTTTCTAGGTTAGAGGACAGAGTGCTTGAAACTTCAGTATATACATAGGCCAATTTTGACAGCTGAAAGTGGAGCCACCAATCAGTTCTACTGCATTAAATCACTGGTTAAAATTATCTGTGTTGTTACTGTGTACTCCAATAACATACAGGGATCCAAGAACAGCAAGAAACAGCAGCTTTAACAAAGTTCTAAGGAGCAAGAGAGCTGGATGAGGGCAAGCATCTGAACAAATTGTTATCTGTGGAAAGCATTAGCAGCCAAAGAGGATGAGGACAAGAAGAACGTGCCGGTTCTCAGATGAGAACCTGCATTTCGTACCCTGGGCTGAATTCAGGACTCCAGTCCTCCTCAGCCCCCTGCTGCTGCTCTCAGTAATGAGTGCTGTCACCTGCAGGTCCAACAATCACACAGGTTTAGTAATAGCACAGCATAGCCAATAGCTTAAAATAATTTTCCCATCTTTACTGAAAACTCTGCTCATCTAATAGGTTCCTACACCATCAGTAGGGAGACAGCTACCATTAGAAATCTCTGCAGCATTTTGGCAGGCCAAGCAGGCAGCCCAGGCACTGTCAGGAAAATAAGTTTATTTCTCTAATAGCAATTGAGGAAAAGAAGATCCTTGTGTTTGCTGTCTTTTCTCATGACTTAGATGTAGAAGGAAGGTTGGGAAAGGAAAAGATTGTCGGAGTATATTTCACCACAGTCTATGCTGCTGTCATCCTGGTAACAGTCCAAGTCACAGAAGGGAGGTTTCTATCAAGCTGGTTTTGCTATGTGTGATGTACAGGTGTTTATCCTACCTTGTACTCAGCGGTGAATGAATTATTCACTTTGACTCAATGTTTTCCAATCATTGAAGAGAGGTGCTGTGTATTTCTCTTCTTTGCCAAAGACCAATGTTTAGGAGATGTTATAGAACAGTTTGTGCCTTGCTCAGAGATTGTGAGATATTAAAAAAAGAGAGAGAGGGTGCAACTTAGTACTTCACAGAACAAGCTACACAATGTATAAATGTTGTCGCTACATTGGCTGCCAGCCAAAACCAATAAGATGGAAATCTGAAACACTAAGAATGAAGTCTTAAAGTTCCTATTTCATTATTCGAAAAAGCTGAGTGTACTTTGTAAGCCTCAATTCTGCAGTTCATCATACAGAAAACAGGACACAGAGGCTGCTCACAGCTGTAACAGGATGATCCACCCATTCATCCCAAGTCTAGCTCCTGAGTTCAGCTGACAGTGGCAGAAAATAGATACACTTTTATATTACGTTATGTTTTTACTATTCATGGGGGCTTTAAACTATGCCTTTGGTCCTGTTGAAATTTCCTAGTCCTTCTGCAACCTGTAGTGAATACCAGTCCAAACTCTTCTCAAATGCCCGTTCATTCAAAGGTTATGCCACATGGCTGTGAAGTATCATTATTTGCAAACTTCATTTCTATTATTTTTGAACAGAGGTCCCTGATGCCCTCACAAAGGGAGATAAAGATTATAAAGAAATAACATTCAAAAAAATTGAAAAGTTCTTACTTCACCACACAGTCTAATCAGTCTGGAAAATACATTGCACATTTATTAAATACGAGGTTTTACTCAGGGGAAATCTAAGGGAAAAAACAACAGAAAAGATGCTCTTCTGCCATTCTGCTTCTCCCAGTAAATCAGCATTAACATTTATAAAAAGAGAAGAGCTATTAACCACATGCCAGTAATTCTGCCTTCATTTGGCATGGAAATTAGTCTCATGCATAGGAAGAGTTTCACCCCTTTTCATACAGATTTCCCATATTCACCAGTGGGAACTAAACCCTGGCAAGCTTTCTCTCGAGAAATGTCTTTAACCTGAAAGGCAGCAGCCACTGTGGGTTCAGTCTGTTTCACCACAGCATTCCTACATTGCCCCTTTGCAGAGCACTCAACTGTCTAACATGCATGGCATTAACCCACTCCAAACTGTGGAGCTGCTTTTTGTCCTCTATTCCTCTGGAAGCTGGAAAGATATTCCCATGGGGATGTTCTGGTACGGTGCTTACAGCACGTTAATGTTTTGAACCCAAAGGTAAGCTCAGCACAGTTTATGCTGCTCTTCTATCTGTGTCAAGAGGTTTGCTGGAAAAGGACAGCTGTACCTCACAGCCCACCTGGTAGACCTGTTGTTAACCACTTCAAAACCCTAGCTTTGTTTTTTAAGTGGTTCATGAAGCCAGAACAACCATGAAAGGATTGTGTCTAACAGTTTCACAAAAACATGTAAAAAATTACCATATAGTCACAAAATTGCACACAATGTTCAGTCTTACTCTAGTTATCTTTTTGTGGAATAGCTGCTACAATGCAGTGTGAAATACGCTAACTAGAAGAGCTAACAACAACTCCAGATTTAACCAGAACACATTGGCATTAACGCCGTAGTTAGCCTGTTAACAAAACTTGAATTACAGATGTATTAACTTAAAGTACAGCGATGTGCTCTTCCCGCAGCCGTACTGCAGCAGCAGCAGGTACTAGTCACTTGAATTGCTTCTTTGTAATGTGCAAGGCCATCAGTATGTTTTTAGTGGCTTGGCTCTTTTATAGGAATTAAATAATAGAGTAAATTAGCTAATGTGTGGCATGTACTCTATGTTTAACAGCAGTGAAATTGCTTCTAACATACAGGCCAAACCTTTCACAGCCAGAGGCTACTGACTACAGTTTGCTTATTTGTATGGTTTTCATATGAAATTGCAGATATGTTTCAATGCTGCTGTGCTGATACACTAAAACCTGATGTTATATATCCTGGCTATATCATCTCTATCACCATAGAATTTGCATGCATATACAAAGGAAGAAAATAAGGGGTTACTGTTGTCTATTGCAGAAATCAGCCTGCACATATTAGAAGAGAACTTGATTCAGACTTATGCAGTGGTAATTTCTGAGCTTGTCACTATATCTCCCTGTGCAAAGCAGCATTGTACTTCATAAAATAATACAACTGAAATACCAGTAGTAAAACAGCCTTGCTCTTTATGCAGCCCCCTCACTTCCAGCTGGAGCACATGCTCTTTTCTCTAGTAGCTCTTCACCCACACAGCAGAGCATTGTTAGGGAAGGCCAGAAGAAATGAGATGCCTCCATAGCGCTTTCATCCTTGCAGCATGAAATTTGTATTGATTTTAAGTGTTTATTTCACATACAGAGTTTTTAACTGCATTGTGCAGAAAGCTTTGAAGTTGTTAATTTAGTTTAGTTCATCTACCCAATTTTCCTTTTGCTTTGATCCTACAGTGTGCAGCCTAGCACTTAAATGCCCATTCTTCTTTCAATGTATTTCAGTAACTTGTTTGTATTTTTATGTGTAAACTAATGTGCTCAGTACAGTAGCTAGAGGGTTGTTTTTTTTTTTATCATCCAGGCTTTTATACAGGGCAGGGACTCTAGCATAACAGGGTTCTCATTTTCCATAGATCTGCAGTAATAGAGATTTTATAAATCAGCAAGAGTAACACCACCACAACTCCCCCACATGGCACATGGGACACTGGCTAGTGAGAAACTTCTTAATTTGTTAACAGTAAAATATAATTTCTGCAAACCCAATCTGCTATTTCAGAAAAGGGATAATTTGAACACTAGCTATTTGGTCTGCTTAAAAATATTTTTAAACCTGATCATTTTGTAATTCCTGGCAAGAGATGTCTCTAAGAATGTTGTTTCTGAGAGAAAGACAGCAGACCTGAGATGCAAATCCAAGCACATTCCTCCATTCTGCTTTTCTCTCCCATACAGAACTTCTTTTTTTCTTTTTCTTTTTTTTTTTTTTTTGGCAAATATATATATATAATTTTTTTTTTATGTCAGGAAAATATTCAATTATTTTCAGTGAAAGGTCACTGTGTTCCATTATGCCAGTCTGCAACCAAAAATTTACAAGCTCAAGGTAATCAGTAGGACACAAGGTCATCAGCAGGAAAAGACATGATACATAATAGAACCATAAAAATACAGTTCTCTGTTGCTTTAGTGACAAGACAAACAGAAATGAGGCACTGAGAAACACTTTCAGACTGAGATTTCTGTCCAAAGTACACAGGAGGTTATTTGGCAGCTGTCTTATTGGGGTGCTCTGATTGAGATGGGAGCCTGAGCAGCTGCTGCTCACAGTAGCCACAGAACAAATTACTGCAGCCAGCAGCCTTAGTGCCTTAGAGTCACAATCAACAGCTGCAGGTAGCTAGGGTGATGAAATCTGTGCGCAGTCAAGAATTAGTTTGGATTTTGGCATGCAATCATGAGAAAAAGGAAGCCGAGATGGAAATCTGTAGTAGTTTGCCTTGCAGTCAAAATGGTTCATCTGGTGTAAATATCTCTGGGAAATCAAATTTCCCTGTTTTTCTTTTTTTTTTCTTTTTTGTCTTTTTTAACAATTTAATTATCAGTGATGTCATTTTTCCTAGTTTGAAATGAATCCACCTTATGGTGAAGACAGTGTTTCAGCCAAATTTTGCTTGTATGCCTTGCTACCCAACTGATCACCAGAGAGTTTACAGTGAGTACCTGACACTGATGTTTTTTTTAAAAACTAGTCATGTGATCTGTCATCACTTTGCCCAGTAAAGTCACACTGAAATTAAATTTTGTCATTTTACTGAAAGAGAACTACTTCAATTTTAGTTTATTTTTACTTTATACTTTTTTCCGCAGTTCTAGAAGATTCTTCCTGGCATGCCTGTCTTAGTCTGGCTCAGTTGTCATTATAAAACTATTGAGAATAACTAGGTTTCAGTGACACCTGACATTATTTTACAGAAAAGTTGATTTAAACAGAAAAAGATATGTAAATCAACCCAGCTTAAAAAAACAAAACTAGAGGAAGCTAGAAAACTTATGATAGTGAGAATATGCTGGACAAGAAGGTTTGGTTTGTTAAACCTTTGTCTCTGACTCAGAGAATGTAAAATGTTCTGGACTCATGCTAAGTGGGTTCTCCCATCCAGCAAAAAAAGACCCTAATTAAGACACTTCAGGCTTTCACAGACCTTCATATTCCCACATGTGCTATTTAATTTTTCAAAAGTGTGAAAAGCTGCTTCTATTATCAGTGTTTGAGAAGAAAAATGCACCCAACAGTATATTTTATGCAATTAATGTGCAAAAAAATGCACATAAAATGCAATGGTATTGAGGAAGTAGGTATATGTGAACTTTTCTGAAATTACATAATAAAAACCTGAAAGCTGCTCATTCTTCTTTTCTCTCATCTCCGTAATATTGCTGTTCTGTTTCATGGTCAATTGCTATTTAAAAAAAGTGAGGCAACAGATCTTCCTACTATTGCAGTCATTGAACTGTCTGTTTCTAAGCAGTAACATAAAAAAGCACTAGGAAAAATAAAATAAAAAAAATTTAAAATGTCATAAATTTCGAGACAATCTTTAGCATGTTCTAAGTAATGGAGACTGTTTAGTGTCTTGTAATCCTTTCCAAATATTTTTAAAATTCAGGCCAGGCAACTTTAAAAGCATATGTTATCTATCAGACATCCAAAAAAAAAATTATGGAGTGATAGAAAGGACCTATAAAAACAAATAGGAAAAATTCTAGCATTCTGATCTCTCAGCTCAGAGCAGATGATGGTGCCAAACAGACCCATCAAAATGAGTGTGGTGGAGTACTCAATGGCATTCACACCAGCTTCAGAGAAGAAGAAAAAAGAAAAACTCATAGGGGCATGCCATCAATCTGGTTGCAGAACACATAGCATGGAGAAAAAACATCCACCTGCACCCTGATGGTGAGTGCAGCTGGTCAGGGGCTAACAGAATGCATTTCAACAGCCACCATGTGCCTCTAGTTTTTCTGCTTGCCTTTTCATGAGGCCCTTGCCCCACTTAGTCACCTTCCCATTCCTTCACTTACGGGCAGATGTAGTGCATTTCAAGCACTTCATCCATTCGCAGTCTCACTTGACCCATGCCTATGTCTTCTCCAGAGCATCACTTGCCACACTCCATGATCAAAAGACATTAGCCAGCTTTTGTCCCTTGGAGCCCCAAGCGTGCTCATTGTGTTTATGATGGAAACAAACCATACAAACTATCTCCAACAGTGATCTAATTAAAAGACAGTCCTATTCAGCAGAGACTTAAAAGTAGCCATCCTAAAGTCCTATAAATTCAACAGACCATTGTTGTTTTAAAGTATTTGCTTCAGTGCTCAGTTGTCAGGAAAGTCAGAGCTGGGGCCCTAAATAGTTTTTCAACACTAAGAAACTCATCTGTTCTAAGATTTAAGTGAGAGTATACAAATACCCAAAGGTCAAAACACACCTTTCCTTTATATGTTACATGCACTGTAATTTCTCTTTGTATGAGAGAAAAGGAAATAGTTAGAGTTGATTAAATTGCTGACAGTCCCTAGCATATACAACTATGTTGTTTTTCTTTCATAGGCAATGCCAGACATTAAATGGACTCTATTAGCAAACTGATTAGGACCCAACCTGATTCCCCTCAAGTAGCCAATCTGGTTTTAATGGAGTAACTCTAACTTCATTGAGAGAAATTTTTAAAAATTACCTGGTTTTCCTTTCATTCATATTGCTTAAACATTCCTCCTATGTTTTGCTCTCCATTGTTCATTTTGGTTCTGTTCCCTTGAAACCTTTGTTCCAGTGACCTGATGCACAATTAGTAAAGCCTGCCATAAAAGCATAGTATTAAGCACTATACTTCCCATAGAAGTATTCTTTGTAAATGTTTACAAGTGAAGTTTTCACTTTGAGTAACACTAGATCTTTTTGTGGAATAGATGTCAGCTTTCTGTAGTAAATCTGGGAAGGTCTAAAGTGGACCTCAAACACAAAGCTGTAATGAAAAGAAAAACAAAACAAACAAACTCATGTGAGAAATTCAAACCAAGCATTTACTTTGATCCCATTTATTCACCCAGCCCAGGTACTACTGTTCTTAAGATACTATTATTTTTCAGTCCAATCCATATATCTTGTCCTTTTCCATATCTCAACAGTCTTTTTTCCTGAGCACAACCTATTCTGAAAAATGCTTCCTATTTCACCAAGCCATATTTATGCTAACAAGAGCTGGTAAATCTTCCTGCAGTACCTCTTGTCAACCTTCACTGTTTTTTTTAAGGTTTTGTATAAAATCATCAAGTCAGAATTAGTCAAAAGGGTCATTAAGATCAAATAATTTTACAAGCAACTGCTGTTGCAATATAATCTGCTGGAAAATCTCTTGCATTTGAGTCATTCCAGCAGAAATCTACATTTTCTGCATTCATTTCCATGTTACTTTTGGATCTACCCCTGATTCAGAACCATTTTAAGCTGTATTTAAATGAGACTCAGCAGACTGCATTGTCTGATGCACATGGTCTGTCTGTCTATCTGTCTACAGATATAAAAACATAGATATATATATATATGTCACCTTAAGAATATTTCCAGATGAGAATCCAACAGATCTTTTTAATATAACGATACTTAAATAGCCTTGGATCACCAAAATCCAGGTGCTTTCATGAACTCATACTCCATGTGAATAAGAAAGCCAGGAGGGAAAAATACAGTGGAGTGAGAGATACAGTGGAGTAAAATAGCTCAAAGCAGTAAAAGGTCCATCCAGTCTCATTTTTAAGCATTGTTAAGCTATTGTGACTATTTTCAGAATTAGCTGTATTGAAAAAATTAATGAGTTTTCCACTCAAAACTTACATCTGCCCTAACACACAGGCAGTGTTGCAGGTCCTGTGTGTATTTTTCACACATAAATATGCCCCTTCACCACACACTCTAAATTAAGAAGATGACACTGGGAGTCTTTCATTGTCCTTACTTGGTCTGTATAGTCTAAACGAATAAAAAAATTTCCTCATCCAAAGTAGCATGAACACATTACAGACAATGCTGCCTTCCAATGAATTATTTTCTGCTTGAGAAAAATTGCCCCCTTTGATTTGCAGATTCTTCCCAACATCTGCTTTTATTATAAAAATCTGTGGTCTTATTTGCCCCTTTCTTTCCTCACATTAAAATCTTTGATTTTCTCATGCTTAAGTTAGCAGATGCTGAATCAAAAGGGTCTAGCAAAGTGGTGTTACAGATATATTGTGTCATCTTCCAGTGCATTCTCCCACTGAAGCCACTTGCTGCCACTAGCATCTCCTGGCAAACATCAAAAAGCCAGCAGGTATTCCTTTTCTGTATTCTGTGAAGAGCACTGGGAGTGGGAGAGTCTGTACTGCCACACTCCATGTGGATATAAACTCCCCTTTACAGTGTTTACCATTAGTGACATCCTGCATTCCTGAAAGCAAGAATGAAAATGACAGATTTCTCCCTCATAAAATGCACGCAATGAGTCTTTGAAAGCTATATACATGAATCATGCAGAGAGGAGATGAAAGTACTCAAGCAGAGCCCTTTTCCATTTAATGAGGACATACAGAGTTGCACCTCGACAACTGAAGGTCTTAGGAGACATACCGATTTAGGAAAGTGCAGCAAAACAGCCTCTTCAATCCATTTTGGAAGATGACTAAGACAGACCATGTCTAGGCCCACTTCCATGATAACAAGCCACTAAAAGGATTATTTCAGAGAATCTCTGAGATCACAGTATCTGATCCATGAAGGCTTTTTTGCAAGGCTATTCTCAGTATTCTCAGTGATTTGGTATGCCCTTACTGTAACAGGACCTAACTTTGTTTGCAAGGCCAAGGCCGCGATGTCACACAAAGCAGAACTCAGGAGCAGAGAAACACAGCAAGTACCAAGATGAACATGTATGCTCGATACCCGTAAATATTGATAGCACTCTTTTTACAGTGCTGAAGTGTAGAAGTAGTCCTCATCTTTCAATTTAACATGAAAACTAAAGGTGGTATGAAATTCAACAGCTGTGTACCCAAGAATACACAGGAAGTCTAAGAGTGTGAGGAACTCAGGTCAGGTGTTTCTGAGTGTTGGCCCAATGTCTTAAGCATAAGTCCACAGTCTGTTCGATACATCCATTTGGTTACAGCTAGTAAGAAACAGATCTTTTTATACCATATGGAAATAATTCTATATTGACAAACAATCTCTTTGCCTATTGATGTCCCTTTCTAAGCAAGAACTTCTGAAAGAGAAAAGAAAGAAAAAGCAATCTTATTAACTTGAAAATTTGTTTTCTTATTTCACTTGCACATTTGAAGGAGAGTATACTGTAAATAATGGGAACCAGTATGACCGGCCCAATTGAAGGAAAAGTGTGTTTGTTTCTCTACCTACTGCCGTTTTTTGCTTTGTATCTTGACTGTGGTACTTACGACACAACTTTTGATTTTTCCAAGTATTCTTACACACCCATGCACCAAAGGTTTTATCATTCTGCCCCAAAAATTACCCGAAAAATCAATGGCAGTTTAAATTAAAGAAAGGAGAACAGAGAAGTGTTAATACATATAAGCAGGGACTAGCCAAATGAAACAGGTTGTTTCATAAAGCTCCAGGAATAGAAGGGGTTAATGAATTTTGTTTTCACTGACAATCAAGTCTAGAGCACAGTAAAAGTTCTGGCAGATACTTTCCTAAAGTGAGGTGTGCTTTTGCCTGATGTGTTACCAATTAGTACCTGCCTAAAATCAATATTACTAGCGCAGTGCCCAAGCATTAAGGCATTTAGAGGCTGCTGCACATTTGAAGCCAGAAGCCGATTCCAGCTGATTCCCACATTACACTGCTCGAGAGTATTTTTAAGTCACCATTGCCCCTAGAGATGGCCATTTTCTGTTGTTGTTTTGAATACACATGGTGATCTCAGCTCTTGGCTCAAAGCTTTCTGCATTCTTTTTCAAGCTCCTACACAAAGGCTTTTGTGCTTTAAAACAGATGCCTAAGGGACTGTGTCATTGCTTCAGAAGACTGGGCTAGAGAAAGCCAGATGCCTGCAGAGACTGACATCCTGGTGATAAGTGTGGAAGCTGTGCCCCATTTTCCTGGGAGCCTCTGGGGAGTGTCTCCCTGTGAGCCACTAGCTGGGTGGTGAGTTCACACACAGGCTGTCTCCACATCAAGGGCTCAGGTTGCTCATCAACTGCTGCTTTCATGGTGCCCTTTAACAGCCAGTGATCCCACATACTAGCAAATAGAGCAAATCTTCTGAATAAGAAGTGGTAATCTGGAAAAGCTAGGCCTCCAGTCGTCTCCATTTTAACAAAGGAGAAACTATTCACCTGCTTGGGATAAACACATCACACCTAGTCCAGGTAGATGGATGCTGGCTGTACAGAGAAAAGAAGGGTCAAGTACTGCCAGGCCCTAGACTAGAAAGTCTTTTGGTACAGCCAAAAGGAAGAGTTCCTCTGGAGATGATTCAGTATCACATTACTGCTCTTATCATAAGAGTTGTCACTTGCATCTAGTGACATTTATTGAGCCCCTTCCAGTAAAATGGTCTAAGGCAAAAGAACATTTATCTTCAGGATGGCAGAGGAAAGATGGTCATAACCAATTCTGAGAACTGCCAGATAGTGACAGGGCGCTCACACCCTTTCTCCCTCCTCCCACCATCTCATAGTTTATATTAGGTGGCAAATCTGGTCTCCCAGTGAGTTTTTACCTACCTCTCCAGTTTTACCAGAATAAGGCTGGATCTGCTCTTTCAAGATTTGTTCACATGAGTAACGTCAGTGTTGCCAGCAGGACCATTGATGCAGATGAGCATTACTTACACATACAAGATGTACTGGATTAGGTCCTTACAAGACAACACCATGGAAACTCCAGTCTGGATTTGCCCAGATAAACACACTAAAGAAGCAATAGCAAGACAGCTAGCAGCAAAATAAGAAACAAAATAGAAAAAAAACCCCAAACCTCCAAAACACTCCATATTAGGTAGAGCTAGTGGGATGTTCCATACCTGCTATTTCATAACCCACCTTTACCATCTCACAAATATTTGGCACCCTTCTTAAACCAAATACATACTGAATCCATACTGAACAGTTAGGACACAAAAGCCAGTCATCACTGGTCAGTGGAGCCTATGTGTAGGTACAGTTTTCACAGGTCCTAATAAAAAATGAGCACCATGGTCACCGGCTGTTAACGTTATGCAACAGCTTGGCTCTCTCTTCATGCTGAGGAAAGCCTCATTTTATACTCCATTTGTGAGAACAGTAAGAACCCAGAACTGGTTTTTGCCACAGAATGAAGTTAAGATCCTTTTCTTTCTACTTTTGAATGCACTTTACCCCACCTAAGTTATTAAGCATGAAGATATAATATGAATACAGTTCAGTAGCATTCTGTCAGAAATTTTCAAAGTTCTGGAGGGCAAGATCATCAGATATAGGCAAAACACAAGGTACCTGTTATTTCTTACCTTATTCCTTCCATTTCTTACCAAAAGTTAGCATCTGCCAACATGTCCTAAACCCTGAAGATGCTTGCAGGAGTTTTCCAGCAAGCATTCGTTCACTCTCACCAGGGGGTAGTGATAAATCACAGAGCATCATCACCGATAACAATGTCATCTTAACACTATAGCCAATACTGGAGAAGAATATTTGTTTGGACTACCACGTGAAATGATCAGCCACGCAATGATTTGTATCGTGGTGCAGCCTGGTAATTCTTATGCAATTTTATTCAGTAATCAAGAGTTGGGTCATGACTGAGAATCTGAGGAGAAATTAACTTTTGGTTAAATATAATTCCAACTCTAGGCAAGAAGGTTCAATTTTTTTTCAAGGAATGATTCTCACAGTAGGAAAGGCAAACATCTGTAGCTTGTTAGAATTAACATCACCCAGTTTTTATCAGTAAAATTCAAAGTTAAGCATGTGCACTGTTTTCTGCTACCAGTTTTCAGGCCAGCTGCAAGATCAGGAAGACAACACTGCACTGTGTCATATTTGGACCTTTTCCCAAGGAAAAAGAAAGGCCAGAAAAGACACTTCTCAGGCCATGACTAGTGAGGGGAATATAAATACATCTTTCAAGCACAAGATTAGCAGCAAGCCAAACAGCATGGAAGGGCAAAGAAGCAGTGTGTTCTGCATCAGCACTGGGAAGAAACTGAACTCACTTTCTTTCCTGAGAAGATCTCTTCTCATCTGACTCCTGAATTCTGGTATTGCATTTACTCAAATAATTTGTGTGAAAGAGGAAGAAAGATAACAAATAAGCTCTCATCAGCTGGGTTTCAAATCACTCCATTGCCATGCACTAATAACACACATCAACTGGATGCAGCCCAGGCCAGCAGAGAAAGTAGTTTCAATCAAATTCATCTTGTGCCTTGAGCTTTGATTCTGGCTCCCAATTGCTGTGGGCAACACACAGGGACCCAAAACTGTGCTGCAAAATGGAGTGTCTTAAGAGATATTCCAAGCACCTGTTGCATATTTTTCTGCCACAGTGCAAAGCCTCACAGAAATACTGCACATTCTGGACTGAGTCACTTCCACATTTGACCTAATAAGGAGAAACATCACCCTGAATCCAGAATCTTGAGTGTCATCTTCTCAACAGCAAAGCCCAGAACACAGATTAGGGTAATGTATTAAATCACAAACTCCAGATTTTGTCCACCAAAATATTTTCATTGTGGTATCTTTTTGTTTCATGGGGTGGGGTGGACAGGACTGGGAGGAAGACTTACTTCAATATGCAAGTATTTTACAGCACCTGCTAAGCAACAGGGAGTGTAAGAGAAATGTCCAGCAAATAAAAAGGGTGAAAGGGGCACAGCTCAAATCCACCCTGGCTGTAATCTGCAGTGACAGCTTTCTACTATGGATTTACAATAAATCATTGTTGTTTCTAATTCACTAGTATATTTACAACTTCTGTTTTTAAACATTCCTTATAGGAGTATAGATACATTAAAAAAAAACCAGAAAACAGTAGCATTCCCGGGACATGCTGGGGCAGATTGGCTAGTCAATACAGATACAGTAATTTATATTTAGGAAGATTTATTTGTTTATGCCTATGCTATAATATACTCTACCAGCTTTTATATCACTGGTATTGTATTTCAATTCAAACTTGGTCACTGACATTTTCATATTTTAGTAAATTTCTAAAAACCTGACAGTTCAACACATAGGGTTCAGCTGAAAATATTCCACACAAATTAAAAAAATCCACTGAATGTATCATGCATTGCAACTTCATTTTAAATAAACAAATCAATGGTGTTCTGTCTGTAACCTCAGCATGAAAGCTAATTGTTGTAGAATAACAAATCAATGTCCCCTAAATTTTCTGACAGTTTAACTGGTGCTCTCAATGGGGCATTCAAAACATTGGCATTGTTTTAATGGGAGCGATACCATAATATAGTATGTTTGCCTCATTTAGTTATAAACCAAGATAACGGAGCATTATTAGTATGCCTAGACACAAGGAAAACCCTAAGATAACCTTGAGAAGGGAATAATGTGTTCAGTTCAACAGAAGCTATGTTGAAATGAATATTTCATAGCACTGATACAAACAGGTGTTCATAACCTTCCATAACTAATTTGTCAAATATAATTTATGTGGTGGCCTTAAGCTAAAGTACAATAGCCATCAGTAACATGCTTGATTCTTTAAAAAGTGCTTGTTTTGTGTGAAAGATGACTTTTCTTCTTCTTTGGCTTTGGCACTTACTTAACAAATCTTCCTTTCAAAATCCATCAAGTGCAGTACCTGCAGGAAATAAATTCAGTTCCTAAAAGAACAGTACTGTCCTTGTTTTGCATGTGCATGCTCACATGCAGGTGTTACCATGTGATGTTACCAGGTGTTACCTGGTACCACAGGTGATCAAACCATTTGACAGTAAAGCATGGAAAAAGTACTTCCATCAAGTTCTGAATACTTACAGACTGGCATATCCCAGCAACAACTTTGTGGGCCAATTCACTAGAAGAGGAAAATCTTTTCTTGCTCTGACCTATGATACGTGACTGAGCCAATGAAGGAAGATGCAATTTCTTAATAGATACAAGTTACCAGAAAATTTAAAGGCAAATGAGAACTCTTTTTTTCCTGGGGGAAAAAAACCCCAAAACAACCCTAAACAAAAGAAAAAGATCTATGTCATGTCTCTCAGATGTCATTTGTTTCTTTAAGAATGAAACACAACATGAATAATTAGTTCATAGGGCAAATACATAGCTGTATATAGACATATATAGACATTTGTATACATTAATGTGCATGAAGCAGGCATAAATCAACATTTTATGTGCTTTTCATTACTCAAAAATGTCTGGTGGAGCTGAGCAGTGGTTTAACATTGAATTGAAGGTTAGAGAGTGTTTACTATTGCTTCTACAAATTATCTGTGTTGGTGACAGGAAAGCAAAAAAGAAACTTATGTAATAGAACTTTGAAACAGGCTACAGAGAGAGCCCAGTAATACAAATACAAAAGGCAAACCATGTTGCTTGCTTGAAAAATGTATTAATAAAATGAACAATCACACAGCAATTAACCTACCACAATAGTATGAACAAACATTGCATAACGCAGGCTGCAGGACAATGCCACAAGTCTTGAAGAAAAGCAATGTCATTGAAATGGTTACCTAGTAGAAATCACTTTTGAGAATTTCATCAGTGCTTTAATGCTAAATACCTCCCTGTTTCCTGCGAAAGAAAAGCTATGTATATGCAAGGGCCTGGGCTGGGGGGGCTGGGGGGGGGAGCCACGGGAATTTTCTGAAAAGTACTCCCATCTGTCACCTATTAGTTACAGAGGTCGTGTTCTGAGAGTGTAAGCATGCTACTGAACGCAATATGACCTGAGTCACGGCTGTCACTGGAACTGCGTTTAGTGATATATCATGTCAATTGACATTTTGTTGTCACACAGCACTGGGAAACAGCTTCTCAGAACAGCCAGGCCATTCATGTTAAATTGAAAGATCTGGAGCTGAATATTTACACGAATGGACTATGGGTCCAAATTAAAAGCTACCTCACTGAGTTGCTCTTTAACTTCCAGAATCTAAACCCAAGACCAATAGCTCTTGTTTTATTCTTCCTCAGCCTGTAAGAATGAAAGAGAAAAGGTTAGACATATAGCATTATGAATAGGTCACACTGAATTCCGAGAAGTGCCGTACCAGGATTAATCTATGGCTTCCTACCTATTAAATCCAAGCATGAAACATTTCTTGGTGCAACAGTCTGAACTCCTGAGTCTGTATGAATGTAATATGTTTGTCACACATAACATAAATGCATCATTTAGACAAATGTTACAAGTTAAGTGATGGAAAAAATCAAGCAGCATGAAAGGAAAACAAAAGTCATTATTTATAGCTGTAAATCACCAGGTTTCAAAAATATCATGAAGGACTGATGAAGTCACACCAGCTGATTTAAATAGATGAAGCTGGGGAAGGCCTGGTTAATTATTGATAAAGTACT
>JAOBAS010000072.1:49891548-49902813 GCA_025311575.1 Elanoides forficatus | reverse complement strand
GGGGGGGAGAAAGAAAAAAAAATAAAGACAGGGGAGCCTATTTCCATAGAGCAATTTTTAAGTAAAAGTGGCAGTTATTGGCATTTGAGTCATTACAGAAGTCTGCCTATTAACATAGTTAGAGATAACAACTCCTAACATATTTTTGCTGACCCAGTGTATCTGCTGTTGTTTCCACCTTGGAGTCATGTATTACCAGCTTACTTCAAGCAATGTGTTTTCAGCAGTCACTCAGTTCAGACGTTCAGTGCATTCAAGTCCAGCAAAATTTTGCAAAAAGTAACAATTCCTTCAAAAAAAAAAATCTTTACTCAATTTCATATTCACCTTTTAAAGAACCTTCTTCTGGGTGAGTCCAGTTGGGCCCCCTTAGCCATATGAAAAGACCCTGCAGGCAAGATAAATGCAACTAAAAAATATGAAACAGCTGTTTCTCAGTTGATACACACAAGAGAGGTAGGATTCAGGTCTTCTTGCCACCCTGATAAGGCACTCAAACATCCTTTGCTGATGAGGCAAGCATCAGTGAACTGGGGGAGAAAAGCCAGTGCCTGGAGCTCCCCAGGCAGGATCCTCAGTGCTGCAGAGCTGCCCTCTGCCACCAGCTCCATCCACAGGTCTTACACTGGTGACTTGGTGACACCAGGCAGTCCTCAGATTAACCTCTACTTTCTTTCTTTAGACTGTACAGTTCTCATGTAGGCATTTTCCCTCTTGGATCCTCACACACCTGATGATCCTGTTCCAATCACTGGCCGTCTGCAACCTTATCATCCTTATCTCTCTACAGACTTTCTGCTCGTCCTCACACCCTCTTAGTGCTCTTACTTCTCTGAAACAGGGTTGTGCAGCTGGGTAGAATCAGAGCTGGATCCTCATCTGCTAGGGATCCCATCTCAACAGCAAGGATTACTGTGAGCCAGGGCTCCTCAACAGGACCACGCACCTACACCCAGAACACAGCACACTTTTCTTACGGGTGTCAGTGGACGCATATCCAGATGTTTGCTTCCGGAAATCCTATCCGCAATTTTCTTCACTAGCTTAGGGGAAGTCAAAGACTTGGGAGCAATAGGAGAATCCTCTGGTAAGACAATATGAAGTGACAGCAATCAGGCTGGTCTGCACAATGTTCTTACTGAGACAAGAGGATGACCCAGTGCTTGAATTCAGATTTTAGGAACTGCAAAACGAATGCCCGAGAAAAAAGGCAGAAGTTTTTTGCATAATACAATGTTATTATTTTCTTTACCTGGCAACCAAGACTGTATTAAAAATTCAAATGAGCTGTCTGTTTTCAAGAGTTCAAATCTGTAGGAAAAATACACAGTCAAAATGATTAGAGGTAGGTAGGAGTGGCTGTAGTTTATTTCTGCTGACTCATTTGACCCTCTCTATTTCCTAACTTCTGATTTTCTATTTTAATGCCTGCACTGTCCGTTTTCATGCATTTTGCGTTCTGTTCTATAACAAGACTCACAAGAAACTTAAATAAGCCAATAGGAGAGAAGAAAATCAATCACCTGCTGAAGTTAAGATTTAAGAGTAACAAACCCAACAAGGCATACTGGTGCAAACCTAAATGTGTGAAAAGAATTCCGGGAAGCTAAATGACTTCCATGAATTGGAGACAAATACCCAGAACCTCAAGAGTTTGTTTAGGCATCTTATTACCATTGAAATTAATGGGAAATCAGACTCTAAAAATTGCCCCATTCCTAAATCTATAGAAGGAAAGCAGGCTGGGCATAGATGACAATCTAAAACTGGTGTCATGTAGAAAATGGAGCCATCATTCAGTATGATCCCAGGTGGGACCTGCTGTTTTTTTGGTTAGTGATCCCTGTGCTGTTGTAGCATTAACTAGGAAGACTTGCGTAAACGCAGATTCAAATCCTACACATTGAAACCATCAGACTGAGTGCATGTGCAGACTGCCTGTGAAATCAGAGGCACGGTTTCCTTTCTCTGCCAGTGCTACTGCTCTGAAATGTAGTTAGAAACAGATGCATTCAACAAGGCAATGTCCAGGATGGACAACTGGTCAACTCTGTTATCAGATCCAGTATGTTGTTACAGACTTTTATATTCTCTCACTTGAACACTTTTACTGAATCACATTTGCTCTGGTATTACAGCCTTTCCAAGCCTATTTACTAATATTTACTATTAAGGGGGTAGAACTGCATCCCCTTCCTCCACTGAACATCTTACAATGTTAGTTTATATATAGTTATATAGTTTAGATCAGTTAAACAATTTATATACCTTTGTAATTCTTTGACGTTGTCATGCAACTAGTGAGCAACACAAGCAGTCTCATTCTACAAGGTGCCAGCCCAAAGAAAGCTTCAGTACTTTGCACAGAGCAGGACATCATATCCTTTGTCATTAAGGTAACTGTGAGCTGGTACCTCCCCTAGTAAATAAATGCCCCAGTGGTGCTGTTGGTAAATAGCTTAAGGCCAGCCCTTTTCCTTTCTGTGCTGGGAAGTAACATGTTGCTGAATGAAAAGTATTACATGCCTCCCCTGAGGAAAATATTCAAGATTTTGGATCCTGGAAGGACTAAGGTTCACCTCTAAATGAGGTGAAGGGTGGCATGAGGGGTAGGATCTAAGAAAGCAATTCAGTTAACTAGTGCAGGTGACTAATTAATCTGAGAACTGTAAGTGGTCTACCTGTGGGTGTTTGATTTTTTCTATATTTTTGTACAGAGATACTTTATAATCTTGGTGGACATACAGATAACAAAATATTTAGACTCCTGTGAGCCAGAGCTCTTCTAAGTTAAGAAAGTGTATTTCAAATAAAATCCCTCCTTTAAAACATTCTAAAAATATATATATATATATGTCCAAGAAATACCTCAGGGAAACACTATACTCTAATAGTTCCTACAGCTGAAACAGTTTTGGAGTTTCCTTGGCCACTTTGGCTGAATCAATTTTATCATCCGTATTCTCTAGTGGTCACTGCCATACAGAAAGGATCTGCTTCTGTCAACATCTTCCTCCACATCAAGCACAACAAATGCTAAGTTCTCCCTTGTCCATGGTACGCGTTTTGTTGTTGCTGTTCTTCTTGAGGGGGCAAGGGGAGTGGGGCCTGGGGGCTAAGATCATCTGTGACCAAGCACAGCTTTCTTTTTCACTCTACTCATAGGGCACTGGCCATTTCCAGAATGCCAGCAGTCACTGCGTGGTGCTGTTCCAAGTCTGATGCCTCTGCTCTCAACGCCTCTCTGAATGAGCTGTCCTGCAAGGTGCCAACCCCATGACACAGTGCGTGCTGCTTCTGATCTGTCCTGGTGCGCCTCGTCCAGCTCGGTAGAGTCCAGCAGCCCACCGGCATTTGACCTGCCTTTGCTCTGCTGCACCATGCGATCCAGAGCACCACGGGATGGGATCTCTGTTGATACCAAAAAACAATACTGCTGGTGCCAAACGTGCACCAGCTTATGGGCTAGACCAGTCCTGTTTCTCCAGTCCAAGCTGTAAGGCCTTTTGATCAGAAGCAAGTGGCCAACATGTTTTACCTGGCAAGCAGAGGCTATTAGCTGGTCCTTTTCATTCCCCTAAAGCAAAAAGTACATCTAATATAGATTCTAGGTTTTAAATTATCATTATAATTTTTGAGTTGTCACAGTGTGTTAAGATGCAAGACTTGTATGCAGTAGACTACATAATAATTATGTAATAAAACAAGATGGAGAATAGCTTTAATAATGTGCAAATATGTACCCATGGCAGTGAAAAGGAAACTATTAAGATAGCTCCTGAAAGCAAACACTCTGAAGGTACTTGGAGTTGGGAGAAATTATCTGGAGGTTTGTAACAAGTACGTGCATGAGGACCATTTGACTTTAAAGCATTGTGGGAGCAAACTCACCCATTTTGTGCTCAAGAGACTTTATAATGAGACATTGCAATCTGCTTTATATGGCTCCATGTTTCTAAATATCACATCCAACAGCAAACAGATGAGGGTAAATACAATTAAAACTGTGTGTGTATATATATACACACTTACATAAAAGAGTGTGTATATATACTATATATGCTTTTATATGTAGATATACTGCATAGATATATATTATACATATATACTAGATGTACACTACAGTATAGCATACAGTATACTATAGTGTACATATATATGTATACTACACGTACACTAAATATATACTATATACGATATAATATATAGTGTATATTTATACTATATATACTTATATATCTCTCACACCTCTGACTCAAATACCTAATTCAGGATTAATATCTTACTACCTTAGAAATACTGAAGTAAAACACAATAACCTGTGGTTTTGTGACCACTCACAGAGAAACAGCAGAGAGAAAAAAGAAAATCTATCCTCTTCCTATGATGTCTCCATTAAATAGATGAAGCGTAAGATGCAACATCAGAAGCTACTGATCACAGAGGCAGCAATCTAGTGAAGATTGTTCACTTCACTAGCTCTTCCCTAAACTGCTCCAGCAGTGTTTCAGTAATATCTTCACAGCTAATCAGGGCAAAGTGACACACAGAGCTAACAACCCTTGAAAAACTATTGCTGCCATGTTCAGCAGCTGTTGAAAACCACAGAAAAGAAGGGAAGGGTAAGAAAGCCAAAATTTGCGTTAATCTAGCAGGGCCCACTGGCCCTTGTCCCGCACATCTGCAGTTATGATCTGTGAAACGCTGCCCTGCATCAGAGCACAAAGCCCGTTGTCCGAGCAGGACGTGAAACCCAGTTCATGGCAGGGCCAAGCTAGAGCGCAGCACTTGGGAAGTCCTCTCACACAAAAGCAGCATGGCACTGTTCCCTCCTGGAGAAACACACTGAGTTTCTGACTTTGGCAGCATTGATGTCTGCACTACTTCTGCCCACTGTGGGCAAAACACTGCTGCTCACTTCATCTGCCTGAACCCTCTTGTTCATTCCTTCACCATCTCTGACTTTCTGGCCAGAGCAGACGGTATTGATTCAACCCACAAAGCTCTAAATAAAATTTGGGCTTTGCTGGTTTTCCAATTGCTCCTCCCTTCAGCACTGTAGCTTTCCTGGATACAGAAGGCAGGCAAGTGCACCTCCTCAGAAGTTCTACATTATAATCTTGCATGTGAACATCATTCCCTGTATAGTCCTTAAATAAGCTAGAATTGTTGATGGACTCAGTGTAACTCATACTAAGTATAGGTTCTAGATCCAATACAAAGACAAGATGATTAATCTTTTGCAATGAGCCAGGAATGCCACTTCCCAGATGCTGTTTATGATTCATCTTAGTGGTTTACTACATTAAGCTGAGGGCTGATTTGTGAAACTGCAGTGGCCAAGTAGTAACCTGGAGAGACAGACTCTACCTGTTGTAGAGATGTATATTTCAATGGCATTTCCTGAATGCCATCTAGTATTTCCTTCCCAAAACATGTGCAAAGAAAAAGGATTCATTTTTTATGGCTGTAAAACATGGAAGCATCTACGTTGAGGACAGTCCTAAAGCACATACTTAAATCCCGTCAATCATATGCTGTTCTGTATAACAATGCACAAGGTTTACCAAAGCCACAGCCTAGTTCCTCCCTATTTGCATGCAGCCTCTTACATGCAAACACATTATGTTCTTCATCTGAAACAGATTAGACTCGGACCTCAAGCGAATACTACCTCTCTTTATCAAGGCACAGATACCATAATAACTAATCTGTTGGTTAAAACAGTTTCTAAAAATTATCAACAATTTTGATTGCTAACAACAACTACTTTATATTGTCAAAACCTTATTTCAAGTATATATTTTTGTCTGGGTTTCCCTGCATTAGCACTTCAGTCTGGATCAGGAGTTTAGTCCTGAAGTACATTTTTGACTATACTGATTCACCTCATGTAGTGGATCACTCAAATTGGACACCTTTTGGAGGAGACTAAAGCTGAAGCTGTCCTGTAAAAGCAGTCAGCTGAAGAAGCCACATGAGAATTAGTTGTGAATAACTACACTGAAAAGTAAATAAGATGGATATCTTCAGAAACAACAGTTCCACTGTACAAATCCATTTCTTTGGAAACATGTACTTTGTAAAGGCAGTCTCCAGCTTACCTGCATCTCCTGTCAGAGTGCCTTGCCAAATCTCCTGGAAAAATCAAGTCATAACTGAACAGCATTGTGGCAGGTAGATCTCAGTAAAGACAAGCCATTGGAATAACCTGAACTGGCAGCTATGCCTACATTTAACTATATGACTTCCTCAGGATGATACCTCAAGCCTTTACCAAAACTGAAATAAACTCCTGAATTCCATCACATTGTCTGGAAGAGCAGACAGTCCTTAACATATGGTAAGACTTTTCTGGCAATTTACACCCTAGTTGTCGCAGATAAATAGAAGTATTTAGTAAAGGTTTTCTTTATATTCTATTGAGGTATTTGAACACGTTTCTTCATAAAGTTCATGAATTTATACCTTTAATGGGTGGAATAGTGTACCTGGATTCATATCACAACTACACTCTGGCTTAAAAATATACATTTGGATGCAAAATGAGCACTTGCTCCAGGCCCTTGAAGGGCAGGGAGCCCTGATGCCACCCACTGGACTGATCATCCCTTAAAACATTTGGACTGTCAATTATTTTTCCATAACAGTAGTTCCAGGGGATGTTTGCAGCATGACTGCTGGAGCAGGGGTGTGTTACTTCTAGATAGTTTGGCTACAAGGTAAATTTATGCTTTAGAAATCTGATTCAGATCTGCCCTGCTTGATTTAATCGCTAACGCAAAGACAGCTGCTTACTATAGTTGACTTAACTACAGCTACAGGTTTTATCTGCTAAAGTAGTAATTATATATCTTTGGAAAAAGCAAGGAGGGAAACAATAATTATACAGATGTAGAAGGAAGACTTTCCAGCTGAAATTCAGATTTATTTTCCCACATCACCTACCTTAGGAGCCTATCAATAGAGCATACAATACATATACTACTTCTCTTTAGAACTGAGCTTGGTTTTAAACATTAGCCATCTTTCAGACTGTCTGCTGCTTGCTTTTGGCTTGCCTCATCTCTTGTCTGAATGCCACAGCATTGTGTGAAGACAGTTTCTTGGGGTAACTGCACTTTTCAAAAGACACCTCCTTTTACTTTATTTTGGTGGAGTCCCTGATTAATTTAACTGGGCTTTAGGGATCGAAGTACACAAATCTGAATCTCTGGTGTGTCTGTAAGATGTGTGGAAGACAAAGTTTGCTGTTTAATGAAAACAGAAAGGAGATTGCTTAGCAGATCTCCCCACTGATTCTTAAGTGATAGAGCACAATTTTCCCAGACTACCTGTTGTTAGCAGAAATACTTAGGCAGGAAATTTCTTGACCTCTCTGAGCCATGCCTTACTCAGGTGCACTGTAAGCACTACAAGAGTGATTACAGAGCACCAGAAAGGCAAGCCCAAGCCTTCCTGCACTTCTCCTGAAAGAGGATATCAGGCTGTGTGGCTGCTGAAGTTTTCAGTCAGATACCTTTGCTCGTCCTCACTTTCTGGGTTGTTAGCAACCACACATACCACCACTTATGCAGTGTTTTATGATCTTTCACACACTTCCACCCTCCTTTTTTGGGAACTACATGGGTCCTTGACAAGGATTCTGTCTTTTCCAGCTTCCATCTCCCTCCTGCCAAGCACATTTTCCTAATTAAGTTATGCTGGGCAGCGTACACAAGTAAACAATTACCCATGCAATTTTGGTGCAAGCAAGTTTAAGACCACATCCACAGTGCAGAGGAAGTTGGGTTTAATCATCACTACTAAAATGCGTGAAGTGTGGGTTTGACAACTGTTTTTGGTCAACAAACCATACAACTTCATTGTGTGATTGGCCTTCCTGGGCCAGGACTTGAACCCAGGTCAAGCTTTAATAAAAGGCACATCTTTTTTGACAAAATGGAGGGCCATCTCCCTATTTCTGACTCTTCTTCCCTGCTCTGATCCTTCCTCACAGATGAAGACTGCATTGCCCATCATTTTGAGACTTCACTGTATTGAAGATGCAGCCTCAAAGACATCCTTAGCTGTCTTTGGGGACTGAATACAATTAACAGGGAGGATGTGTGACTTCCCAAAGACTCAGCAGCAAATAGGTTAAGGAAAATGAGTTTGGCCCTCCAGCTCTTGAGGTTATTTTGTATTCTGTTGCTTCTGATGCTTGCGCATGTATCATTCTCACCTTGCCTTACCACTTCACCCAGCAGCTGGCCGTTGCAACCCACTTGACTAAACTTTTAGCTACATCAATGTTCCTGGGATTTTGATTAATAGTTAATTCCCATGGCAAAAAGTGAATCAAGGAAAAATTTCTCCTGCATGTAAGTGAAGTCATACCCAATGCTAATGGAACGGCATTTGAAACCAAAGGGGGAACCAAATGCCTCAGGCCATTTCATCATCCGAGGCACACAGGTGTAAATACGAAAGGTCTCTGATCTAAATTAGCAGGCATCACAGGTATGTAAATGACCTTTGAGTTTGGCACACTATACAACTTACTTGTTCTTAGATCTTAAAATATCCTGAAGTGTGACTTTACAACACAGAAAAAACTGTTCTTAATTCCCTACAAAAACTCCATGTCCTTTTAAAATAAAGTTAATTAGAAAGGAAACCTTGTAAATACTTTAAAATGAGTATTAAACATCAGAGGTTACTTACTTGGAAAAATTCTTGCTCCAAGTTTCACTACAGGTAAGAAATACTATCAGAAATCCCAAAACCAGAACTAAAGCACCAGACTGTCTTATGATTTTTCTTAGGCTGCACTGATGCAATCCTAGAGCTCTGAGGAGTGGTAGTTTGGTTTATTTAGGTACATGTGTCTTCACTTGCTTCTCCTCTTGCAGTAACTGCAGATCCTTTACAAAGAATAGCATCCAACAGCACATACTTTAAAAACAACTGGCTAGAATTGTACATGGGCAACTCAACTAAATTTTACCACCTGTAATAAGCTAAATACATGCTGTCTTTTGCCTGAGTATATGTGCCTTACCTTCGCCTTGACTTAGGAATCTTCCCAGCTCAGGCCGCATGTGGGCTTCCAGGCACAACCTCACTACTCCTCTAAACTTACATGAAAAAGATCCTCAGTGCATTTACAGTGGGTCCCCAAAACTAGGACTCTTATCCCAAAAGAGCTATTGAATTACGAACTCTTAGTCTGCAAGGCACCATCCCACCACCACACAAGATAAAAACAAAACACCACCACAGCCAAGATGCTGCAGAAAGGTTTCTGTGATTCTACCATAACCTACCTAAAAGGTTTTTATACACACATGCACAGACACACACACACACAGAGGTTTTACATGTCTCTTGGCCTTTTCACTTTCCAGCTGCAAGTTAATGGGTGTGGGAAAAATGTCAATATGTGCCACTTTAAGAACAATCTTTTATGTAACCCAGATTAAAATTTAACTGCCGTGTTTCACTATTCAGTATGTGCAGCCTTTTCAACAGGATCTGATAAAGATCAGTTTTGCTGGAACTTGTTTTCAAAGCACTTACAAAAACAGCTTCCTTGCCACTGGCACTTGGAGCAAAACAAATCACAGAACAAACTCAGTAAAATCTGCTGCATTTGAGAACGAAGCATAGTAGTAGTCTGGACATGTTTAGTATAGTTTTCTAAGTAAATAAGGCCAGAAAGGGGCTGGAAGGATTTGTGATACATCAGTCACTAATCTTGCTTTAACTGCACTATAACGCTAGTTCACCTTCCGGTCCTGTAGGTAACCACTTCACCAGCCTGCCAACTGCAAATAGCTGTCGACTAGTAAAGGATGCCTGAACAGGCTGGAAGTGTGATTGACAAATCTTACTCAGCTTTATGTTTGCATAATTGACTCTTAACACCAAAGAAAGTTCAGCCCTCCAAGCTGCAGCTGAAGGACTGGTGTGGTAGGGAAAAGGAGGGCTGCAAAATCTTCATTTAAATTGTGGAGAAACAGATGATCAACCTTCAGTGCTGTTAAAATTCTTACCTTGTTTAACCACATGCCTCTCACATACTGATGGGAAAAGGTGAATTTCTACAGAAAGCTGGTAGGTAATGATATCCTGGAGGTACTGTAAGTGTAAGCAAGCCTCAAAGATAGCCCATGCATCTCTTGATAACAGACTGTCAATTCTGCAAGAAATAGCTTACTGGCTGAAAGTTCACACACATGCCCCAGCCCAGTCTGCTGGGAGTTCCTGCGAGCTTCTATCAACGACAGCCAAGACTGCAGTCCTTGAAGTCCCTGTACCTAAGATGAAGCATGCCTATAGCAAATAAGCTGCAGTACAGTTGCATATTTTGGTATCAGTCTGTTTAATGTACTTTAGAAGCAAGCTACAAGAGCCAGATGCCCTGAGCTGATTATGAATCTCTCCAAGACAACCATTTAGAAGACATTATTCTACGAGTTCAAGACCTTCAAACTTCAAATTTTAGATCACTGCCAAAAACTCTTTAGACATGTTGGGTATACAAATCCTGTTAATAAATAATAGAAGAATTTGTGATCACCTACACAATATTTTGAAACCAAAGTCAGGAATGTAGTTTTCAGAGGAGATTACCAAGTTTCTTACCTTGCACGGCACCGTGCATACCTGTGTATATTCCTCAGGACTGCCAGAAAAACTGTTTATGGATGTGCAGATCAAAAGTATTTGCATGTATTAAGTAGACTGTTTGCAAGAGGAGTGCAAAACCTATGAAAATGCACAGCACAAGCAGGCAGTAACTCATGCCTTCCTCCTAAGACCTTTTTGTGTTTCCTAATCCCTTAGAAAAAACTTTGTATGGGGCTTCTTGAAAGGCTATCAGTAAGCAAGTAGAAGCTGTACCCTTATTGCTTTTCATAGCAGAGATTAAAAACATAAAGTTTTGGCTTCTCGCAGAGATGGTCAGTAATGATTTCTTCATTACCTTAAACTCTTCTTGGAAAGCCAGAAATGCCAAGTAATTTTGCAAGGGATAGAGTAAACTTCCAGAATGTGACAGGCACAGATGACTTTCTACCCTCTTTGCAAACGAGTTCTGTTGAGGATATGTTTCTGAAGGCATAATTTTGGAAAGCACATATCCCTATGGCTATTTTTAGAGGTGTATTTTTACTTCAGTTTTAAAGTGCTCTTTTCATGATGGTACTAACAAATAAAACCAGAAACATGAGGCAATACTAACAAATAACCCAGTACTGAAGATCAGAAACCAAAACTGTT
>JAOBAS010000072.1:49873350-49891448 GCA_025311575.1 Elanoides forficatus | reverse complement strand
GGCCTTCAATAAAGATCAAAAGTAATAAAAAGAGGGCTGGAGTAAGGTAACTGTTTATGCTACTTCTATGGTTTTTTTTCTTGGGAATACATCAGGGTAGACATTTTAAATACACCAGAAGTTAAAATAATTTTGTCCTGATTGAACAATTTCTATTAGACTGCTGATCAGAGCTGAAGACCAACCACAGACTCCAGTGGTTGTTAGTTTTGGAGTGCTCCAGTTCGTTTAAATCTTTGCAACACACGCTGTTTGAGACTTACCTTGATTCTCTAGTGCTATCTAGTGGCTAGTACGGAAAATGATAAATGCGTAGAAACGCAGCTACACAGAAGTCAGCATCTCTGGACAAACCTTGGTCCCTCTTCCATGGCTAGTCTGACTTTGAGGTGTGAGCATGGGGCTGGGTACTACAGACAAAGACACTCTCCCACAAAGCTTCAGCACCCCCAAGCTCCCAGGATAAGTGCCCAAGCTGAAACCAGCAGCTGACTGCATAAAACACTTTTTTTTGTCTTGAAATACCAAAGAAACACTCATGCAGGCAGAGTTATCTTGATTGCTGGTGGCCACCTCCAGGCCTATTTCTACCTAAACAGGTAAGCACTTCCCCTCTCCTGTTCCCATTCACTTTCAAACTGGAAGTTCAGACTAGGGCAGTTCCAGCCAGCTTTCACTGCAGAGAAAAGCAAACAGGCTGCCGGGCGCCAGCAAATACCTTGTCTCCTTGCTGCTTGTTGCCCGAGATTTTTTCTTGACAGTTTCCTGACATCTTCTTGACATTGAGAAGGAAACCAGTACAGTTCAGGGTTGCCACTTTTGGGCTTAGTCAAAGAGGCTTGCTAGCTTGGCCAACAGATTTAAGGTTTAAGTTCAAGTCTGAGGTCAATAATATATAGAGGTACATGAGTTCAACCTATCAACTGAGTAAAATTGAGTACAGTTCCTATATACAAAAGGAACAGTCCTATGAATGTGAGATCTTTGTCATGGGCCTAAATAAAAAAGCTTTTAGCAATGAGGAAGTCTTGAGTGTATTCATACTTCAGGAGGTGCTCTTAGCCCCACAAACACTGCATCAGTATCCCAGACCCAAACACTTCTCAACTTCAGATAGGATTTCATTGCCCTGAAAGCACAAACTAGAACATACTCCATTCTTAGACATACCAGGCTAACAGAAAAGATGTACACTCACATTAGAGAAAGGTTCATTGGGAATCATGATAATCACAATCTAATGGAGAAGAAACAAGTAATCCCTCTGCTGCAGCTTTTCCTGACATTAAAATACATCAAGTATTTACTCCCTTTTTTAAAATCCTTTGAGACCTATGGGTAAAAAAGCATCAGAGTGCCTACTTTAATTTCTTCCATTAAAAAAAATTATGCCTGGAAGGAAGGATCTGCAGGCTAGTAATTAGTACTATTCCCCAAACTACACATATATATACATATGCACGCACACACACAAAGCCTTTGACATCCTCCCCTTACATATAACACCAACACATAAATCAAAAGAAATGGGAGCAAGGGAAGTGCAGAAAGGAATTGTTTGGCTGCTGGCAAAATAAATAGCTTTGAAGAGTCTCTGACTTCTTAGTGTAGAAAGAAGAGGATGCCATATGATAGAAAACAGTAAACTGTTAATGAGTTATTTCTACTAAATGTTAATACTCCATAAATATGCACTTAAAGACAAAAGTCCAGTGATATTTTTTCTTCCAGCTCTAGTGACTGCAGTAGGAAAAGTAAAGGCCTTTTTCCAGACAGAAGGAGACTATATACACAGAACTCTGATGGTCAGCTGCCATTTGACACGAACAAAAGCCAAACTGTTCTTGGGGAGATAAGGCACAGATTGAAAAGAGAGTGTTCTCAGTCATAACAGGAAATTCAGCTTGGTCCAGGAGGTTCCCACCTTGTCTCAAGCAATTCACTTTCCTACCCAGGACAAATTTATACTTATTGCAAAGGCTTTGTTAGATATGCAATTTAACACAAAGGCAACCACTGCTGTTGTTCAGTGTTGTGAAAGGGGCTGTAAAAGCTTCACCAGGAGGCTGTGTCCATGAACATTTTTGTACAGTAATTAACACAAGTATTTGGTTAGAACAACCTCTGACTCTACACTAACAATAAATTTGAGTGGATTACTTCTCCTTATGTATATGCTTAAAACAGGAAGTACATGACAGAACTCGAGATAAAGGTAGAAAAATGCAAGTCCTCTGCATAATCTTTAAATTAAAGCCAAGACATTCAAGGCTAGATCTTAAAAAAAGCCCTGACTTCTAGGACTGCAAGTGAAGTTTGTCAGATTTGTGGTACACACCTGTATGCCAACTGAGGAGAGCCAAGTACACATCAATCCCATCAGGGAGTGACGCTGGAGCCTGCTATGCCCAGGGTTGGGCTTCTAACCACATCTCTCAGACAGCACATCCATCAGAGCTTTTGTCTGCCTGGGACTTAAAACTCAGAATTTCTGATGCAGGCAGAAACCTACAGTCATTCTTCCAAAATGCTGCTGGACCTTATTTTAAATTAAAGCATGACTTGCAAGGGAGATGGTGGAGCCTAAGCCTTCTCTTTACAGAAACTTTCCCAGGACATGGGAATTCAAGTAGCGAACCACCTAGGTGCATGCAAAAAGAAGCAGCTGCAGATGCAGCTGGTATCATCCAATGTTTAAGATCACCATGCAACAACATTCCTTTACTATATTAAATGTGTCACTTGTCCTGTTTAAATTCCCCATTACCAAAAATGAAGTCTCTGGCCCAGACACTATGTTTGGGGTTGCTTGGATTCCCCAAGAGAATTCTAACATTAAGAGTGACATTTTCCTTCACTACCTGTATTTGTATATATTCATCAAAACTAAGAAAAATGACAGATCTGAAACAATGACTGAGTAATTTTTTTCATTCCAAGAATATCAGAAGAATAACACCTTGTTAGCTCTTTGCAGGCACTTTACACTTGGGGGAAAAGTATAAAATCTGGGAAAAAGAGTCGATGTGGACTTACTAAAAAAGCATGACAAAAATGTGAATGCTATCACTTCTAACCATCATCTTCTGGTCTTGGTGACAGTAACAAAGGTTAATGCTTTCCCCATATGACAATCTTTATTACCATCTGTCCTCAGTGGTTCCTGTCACAAACAGGAATTCCAGTGAACATTTGCTGCTTTAACCATTAGGATTATACTGATACAACTCATCTGCAACACCGACCTTTCTACTCCCATCAGACATATTCACATTTAACACTTGATGAATGAATAAACTTTTTCAAGCCAAAACAAAATGTGTATGTCTTTGACAGTTTCAGACAAAGATACTCCCAAAACAGAGAGTAACTCATTTCTTATTAACTACCCAAGATGCTGCTCCCATTGCTTTTCGTAAAATCCCCAAATAACCTGAAACTCTGAAGTGCTGGACACAGTGGCTATGGCATCCCCGTGATGAGAAGGTACTTGAAAGTTATAGTCTGCAAAGACCTTTAATGTGCCTCAGCCTAACTGCTTGTATGAAGTGCCCAAAAAGAAACTCAGGCTCCCTTACCTTCATCTGGTACAGTAGTGGAAACCTCATAAAGCATCCTGAAAATGTACTCTGTGATTTCAGTCCTCCCAGTCCTATTATTGTGCACTCTTCTGTGGCTATGAACAGTGAGGAGCATAAAAAACCACTATGAAAACACACCAAACTCTGACACTCTATTGTTGACCAGTGCTGAAAGTCTCAAAAAGGTATCCCACATCCCATAGAAATACTCATGAAGAACATTCACTCCCTTTTAGCTATAATGCCTACCTTGCTCAGCCAAAGTGTACTGTTAACTAAACTGAACCACACTTAACAAAGTGTGATCTTAACTAATGAACTGCCAAAGGCTGAAATACCAAAAAACATTACCAAGTGCTGACATACTCAAAGTCTCCCATCTTAGACAAAAACCTTTCACTTCCCTATCTATGGGTAAACTGGACATGTAACTGCAAGCACTTAAAATATCCTATGTAGCACTCTCAGCTAAGAATACAGGTAAGATTTATTGTCATGTATTGTATGTAATTACATTGTAATGTAATATATAACTTTTTTTTTAATTACATACATTTAAACTACCTATATGAAGAACAAAAAAAAATAGACTGATCAGAAAGTAGTTTGATGAGGAAGACTAAGTAAAAGCCTGCTTAGTTCACTTTCTAAAAACAATTTGCTGCTGCAACTTATCAAAAGTCTTGAATTAAAAATTAATAATCCAGTTTGAATAATTTTGTTATCTTCAACTGAGATGTACACAGCTTTTAGGATTAGTATCTTATCAGAAATTATTTTCCTTTCTACTGAAATAACAGAAGCAACACCTATTTTTTGCTGTCTATTTCACACAACCACTTTCACTGGGAGTAGAAAGTTCAATAGTATTGTGGAAGATTTTACCACAGGAGAATGAAAACATATGGCAAAAAGTTAGGAACCTCTACCTACTTAGGCATCATCTTCCACTGTTCTCAAGTGTTTGAAATGCATCAGTCTAACCTGACACTATTAGCATTTTCCCAAATATTGGCCACACAACTTCACAAGATAACACATAACCCTGCAACAGTGGCTACTGCATTAAAATCAAGATCTACACAGCTGTTGAGGAAGATGCATGATCTCCAGTTCAGAAGGAAATAAAACCAGTGTGTATATACACTGCAGGTATTGAATATGCTAAGGACATATGCTAAGGACAACAGTGTTCACAGTGTTATTAGCATTTGTAAAGGAAGTGAAAATTTTTATCTATTTTTAGTAGTTTCAAGTGGTGCCTGACAGAAGTACTCCCTACAGATTAATATTTTAGATGCTTCAAAGAATTTGTTTTTAAAATGCAAGAAAAAGGTGTGTGTGGAAAACCACTACCAGCCTCTTTCCAATGTCACTCTCACTTTGAGATAAGGCTTTCTTTGCAAAACACTATCAAAAGTACTAAGTTCCTCCACATTACTTGCAAGTCTCTGTCAGTAAAACAGAACATCTTTTTGCCACTTAAGAATAAAGGTGACAACTTTTTTCTTTTTGGTTTGGATTTTTAGGCAACTCCACGTCTAGGTCTACAGAACATACAGTTTTTTTCTTTTAAAAAGAGGCTGGATAGGGTGAAGGGAAGAGGATCCTCAATGGCTACTAAATTCTACCCACTCTCCCAACTAAGAATTACCAACAGCTTCCATATCGCTAACCCAGAAATAAATTCCAGCAGAGGAATGAATAGGAAACCAGCCATGCCAATGATACCTGCTCACTGCCAAGAAATGAAATACGTGCATTCTCATGAGCCAGCTGTCCTTTGTCCAGACCCAGGCTTAGAAAAAGTGACAGTCTCATTCATTAACATGGCTCTAAGATTACTAGCATCAAATGGGTGAGAGGTAAACAGAGTTAAAAGAAAGGACTGGATATCTGAACAGACAATAAGCTGGAGCCTGTAAGATGCCAGGCCCCAACCCTGTCAAGTCCCATAGTTAACACAGTCACATGGAAAAAACATAACCAAAACCGGAAGACTTAGTAGAACCAGGGCCACAGTACCTAGCATCTTACAGGACTAACCCCTGTGGTATAAAGTTGCATTGAATACCAAACGATAAAGAAAACCAAACATCCTAAGCCTGCAAAGTTTGGCAACAGCTTTCCTGGTGTGGGGCTTGGAGGAGATCCTGTGCTCTGAAGCAGCAGCATGGGTCACAGCTAAAAGCAAAGTCTCAGGCTCCACAGCTTACTGTTTTGACTCCTCATGGCAAGTCCCATGGCTGAAGGAATGCTTTTTAAACAGACCGAACAATGATTAATGCTGTCTGATTCAAAAAAGCAAGTTGGCTTCATATTAGTTACTAAATAGTTTTGGTATCTGGTCTCATGGATCTTAAAATCCAAATAAAGCAATTTTTAGCAGATGATTTAAGGTTCACATAAAAAGTAATGCCTTTTTTAAAAAATTAATTTAAGTTGTTTTGAGTTAACCTTTCACAACAGAATGAACAATATAAGCATGCCATTGTAAAGCAACCAGAAACACACCTGCAACTTTATTTCTTCATCATGACAGTTTGGAATTTATTCACTTAAATCCTCCATTTAGACAGAATAGCAGTAACAAAATATCTGTACACTACTTCTGTTACAAATATAGATACTATTTAAAGTGACTTTACATACTCTAATGTAGGCATTTCTCACTCTAACCAAGGAGTAAGTGTAGAAGAGCAATAACAACAGTATCCAGTAACAGTACCATCTGTTTTCTTTCATCTTAGCCTACCACAGTGTAACTTCTAGAATAGTTAGAGACAAAGAGGGTGGGTTTTTTAGTTAATTCACTTAGACATAGCTATCAATTTGTCAATACTACTTCACAGACATTCCTAATATTGTTTTTGGGTCCCACTAAAACAAATGGTAGTCTTTTGTATCTTCCCCTAACAGTGGCCTGACCATTGCCTGCATTTTTGTATTGGGTCTGGCTGAGATGGAGTTCATTCTTCCCGTAGCAGCCCTCATGGTGCTGTGCTCTGTGTTGGTAGCTAGAAAAGTGTTGATAACACACCAGTGTTTTGGCTACTGCTGAGCAGTGCTCACACAGCACCAAGGCTGTCTCCCCAACATTCCCCTGCCCCTCACCAGCAGGCTGGGGCGGGGCAAGATCTTGGGAGGGGACATAGCCAGGACAGTTGACCTAAACTGACCAAAAGGATATTCCATACCATGTGACGTCAGCTCAGCTATAGAAGCTATGTAAAGGAAGATGGAAGGGGGGGCATTTGTTATTTATGTTTGTCTTCTGGAGCAACCACTACGAGTACCAAAGCCCTGCTTCCCAGGAAGTGGCCAGACATCGCCTGCTGATGGGAAGTAGAGAATAAAATCTTTTATTTTCCTTAACTTTCAAGTGCAACCTTTGCTTTCACTTTATAAAACTGTCCTTATCTTGACCTTTTGTTACATTTTCTACCCCCTGTCCAGCTGAGGAGGGGGGAGTGATAGAACGGTTTTGGTGGGCACCTGGCGTCCAGTCAGGGTCAACCTGCCACAATTATCAGTCCAGATTTCTCTTAAATGACAACTGACACGGTGGCCTTCTTGCTACATTTTTTTGGCTCATTAACGCAAAAGGTCTTGCTGCTAATTAGCATGCTAATTAGCGAGGTATCTTTCTCCCTCAAAAGACTTGGCAAAATTTTTCTGCATGAAGGTAAATCACGGGCAAAGTGTGCTTTATCTGCCAGATTCCTAAGAGCCATTTTGAAGGACCAGAGGCAAAGGCAGGCTACAATCAGCTAAGGGTTTCAGTGAGTGCAGTTTTTGGATAAAGTTTTAGTGAGGATCCCGACTTAGGAAACTGCGGATGTTGATAAATTTAGCGACCACACTGCTGCCCAAAGAACAGCTCCATGGTTGTTCATTACTAGACACTGTCTTGTATTGGTACTCTAAAATTAATAACACCAAAACAGTATTTGTGGCTCTCACACCTCCTCTTCTGCTTAATGCTGACGCAGAAAGACCTTCACTGCTGTCTTACTACTCACCTCCACTAGGAGGGATTTTCAGCCTTTTACCCACCCTCAACTGCTGGTTTTAGGCCACCTCAGTCCAAGGAGGACTCTACCTTTGCTGCTACTGATAATGGCAGCAACACCATAACATCAACTTCTTCCACCTTGTCTTAATCAATATCCCCAAGTCTCTGTCTGCAGCTAAGTAAACCTGCCCTGAGCAGTTTGTTCGCAGCTCTGATTCAACCAGCTCACAGAAACATCTGCACTGAGCCTGTAGTTAATCTTGCATGTTGGAAGAGGACAACCTTTCCTTACATACATTCGATATTGGGAAGGTTGCTTTCACATCCATATAGGCTAGAAAACACTACTATTATAAAAGAAAAGTCTAGTTCTTCTAATACTGCAGTTGCTGGGCACTCTCATTCACCAGGAGTAGTTTCCACTAGCGAACTGATTTTTCAGTCCTGAGCACAAATCCTCTCTTTTCAACACAAACACACACACACCCCTGCCTAAAAAAGAAAAAAAAAAAAACACAACCCAAACCATCAAACTTAAGCCAAACTAAAACACAGTCTTCTTTTTTTTGGATACACTGTGACTTAGGAAATTTAAACACACAAACAGACAAGCAAAAAAACCCACCCAAGTCACCCACTCAGCTCCTTCTGCTTGGGCATTGTGAAATAATACAAATAACCATCTAAGTCCATTAATCATCTGCCTCCAGATTACATACCTTTCCTTCTTTTCCCAAAAATTCCGTATTTTGTTAATACTTTCTTTCTTCAATAACATTATTTCTGTTTTCTGACTACTGCTGCCCATGCCACATCCTTTCTGACTTGGTGACTTTTATCATTTTTCCAACATATTTCAAATATCCAAAGCCTCTTAGCAAAACATTCCAGTTTTCTTGTATGATTATTAATGCAAAAATTCCTTTTTTCTTTTTTTTTGGTGGCTTACAAGCTTTCATTATCATACTAATATGAAAGATATCTGTGTCTTTCCATAGTGGACATAACTCCATCCCAGTGGTTTGACAGTAAGAGAAATACTTCTACGGTATACAAAAATATGATTAAGTGTTATTTTTCTTCAGTGTCGTAACAGTCCTGTGAAGCTGGAAGAGCAAGGAGTCTATATAAACATTTCCATTCTCTTTGCTATGCGGAATGTAAATAATATAGTCTTACTGACCCTACCCCTTTGGGCAGCAAGTTCATGACAAAACAGTCAAAGTGACTGTTCCTTTTGTCCTTTTCAGAATAGCAACTGCTTCCTCATGGGTCACCCCTTCTAAACTCTGCCCATTCACAGCAATGATTTGATCCCCCCTCTTCAGGCGTCCATCTTCTGCTGCTGCACCCTGAAACGATACAACATGTTACTGCACACTCATGCATTTCTTTTTCTACCTGCCACAGTGCCCTTATAGTCTGAAAAAGATGGGTTCAGTGCACAAAACCCCTTAAAACTTTTTTTGTTTTCAATGATTCAAATACAGTCAACTGTAGTACAGCCTGCTAGTGCTGCAGGATGCTCTGCCCTAAGTTTCACAACATCAGATCTACAGTATTTTTATATTCCCTTAACCCTGTTTGTCCAGCTAGCATAACATTTAAACTCCACTATCATAGAAGTAAGATTTTCAAGGTCTGAAGAAGTTTTCAGCAACTGGTATAAGAAATTCAGTAATCAAAACTCAGCTCTGTACTTTGATTTACGATAAGAGTTTAGGATTCTTGATTCCAGTTTTCTCTGACTCAGGGCTGTTTCCTAGGGCAGTCCCACCTATCAAATCCAGGTCAGTACCTGAACTTCTCCAAAGGTCCAGACTGAGTTAAATTCTTTTATCTTGGTCTACCTTTCAGACTCTCAGTAAAAATAAATAAAACAGTCTCTTCTACTACCTAAAGAAAATACACTCTAAACATGAGGCAAGGGGGCTGTTTTTCTAAGTATGTGCACAATTCCAGTTTTGAGAGTTGAAGACGACTCTGCCATATGCAGGGGCACATGCATTTGGAAATTCTGAATCTTCCTAAGACTACAGCCTTTAAATGCTGCAAGCACATTTTGACCAGCACTTGCACTAAGGAAAAAAAAGCTGTGAGAAACCATAACAATCTTTTGGCTTCAAACTCAGGCCATGATTTAAGATAGTAGCTGCTGTGAACTAACTAATAAATGGATTGACTGAACAAATTTACACTTACCTTTGCAAACACCGTCTTCACATAAATGGGTAAGTCTCCATGGGGACTGCCATAACCGCCCACAATACTAAAGCCTAGGCCATCTGGTCCTCTATCCAGAGTGATGGTCTTGTACTGAGGAGGTCTAAGAAAAGGAAGAGTATTGCGATGTTGTCTGAACTTAAGATTTAACATGTAGAATATTCAACAAAAAACATTTTTCCTTTCAAGCTAAGCAATACATTTCCCTTTCCACTGTAACTAAAAATGCTGTTATTATAATGAATTGGCTATTTTAGTTCACGTAGAACACTGTCTAATGCCCTCGTTACTACTTAAGGTAGCTATTTCAAACACCTCTTCCATCCAACTCAGGGCATAGATGTAGCTGTAATGTCCCACTAACAGTGCTTTCTAGTGAAGTAGAGATGCAATACCAGTACGTCATATCTCCATAACAAACATCTACTTTAAAAATCCTGTAACCCATTACACCTCCTAAAAAACGTCCAAAATTAGACCCAATGGCTTATGTTGTAAGGTTTAATTGCTTCTCTCCTCTGCTAATATATGACTGTGTATTTGTATATATACATTTATACAGACCATTTATAGGTATATCTCCCCACATACGCTTTGACTATAAGAAATTTTGAAGTTCCATCTTTCAAAGTAGATCTGTGTGGCTAAAGAACCCCATTCTCTCTTTCCCTGTTCCTAGAATAAAAATGCTTCAGATTTATGACAGAGTTTGAGGCAAAATTTGTTTACGTAGCTGTACCTTGCAGTACACCAGAAGCAGTATACCTTGTATACAGGAAGGGTCAATGCTCCTGATAGCCTAGTGCTAGAAAACACATTACAGAAACACAGGTATCACTGTGGAAAGGGCCTTGCTATTTAAGCTTGAGAAAAAACATCTTGGCTGTATCAATTAATGACAGCTACCGAGCCTCAGTGTAACAATGCAGGCTGTATTTACAGAAAAGAAATCAAATCACATCATAACTTTACAAAGGGGCAAAATAAAGCAGCACAGCAAATCACATCATGAAAAATGCACAAGAACATCTATGGCCTACAGGTCCCATTATACCAAATGTGTAAGTCATGATTAAGTCAAACAATTAATCTATTATTTGCTAGAATGTGTTAAGTTTTTTAGGTTGAGTTCTACCTAAAATAACAGGCTACAGAGGTTGTATATTCTATAGTTACTGACCCTAAATCATCCTGAAAAACGCTGGTTGAAGTTAGTGATGCAAATGAAAGACTGGACGTAGGTGGATCCTGCTGCTGACCAGTTATGACACTCACTTCTCCTCCAGCTACAACCTAGGAATAGAGTTTGTAAACCAGTAAAATGAGAATGCTGACACTAAAATAATTCATTGTAGCAGCTGGAAAAATGGTATTCAGAAAATATTCCAAATGTCACTGAAGATTTTTTACCTGCAACTCAACAGTGCCTGAAGCATTTTTTAAGAGACTAACAGCTTGGGAGTGAGTCATGCCCTCAGTAGATGTTCCACAGATGCTAACAATCCTGTCCCCAACCTGCAGAAGAAAAGGTAGAAAATCTAACTAAGTTCAGTTACATAGATTTTTTGGTCACCTTCTTTCAATGATAGCAGATTTGTGTATTTGCATTCAGCCAGATTTTATCAGTGATATAGGGCAGGAAGAAAGAAATTAGCAACTGTTCATGGTACATTTTCTCTTGAAGGTAAATCATCTCTGAACTACATAAAGACCCAATACAAAGGTAGAAAATTCAACATCACAATTAGCAAATTACACTGGTTGAGTGTATTCAGTATAAAAAAAGTAATGATGCTTTACAGAATTGATCCTAATACTCTAGAATTATACTGGATGTAAGAAAAGAGATACATTTTTTACGCCACCTGAAGATAGACAGACTGAAGTAGTAAACTATCATCAAAGATTGTATTTTTTAATTCATCCTGAAATACCACTGTCCATTTTCCAAGGAGCTTAAGTCAAATTCAGCCACCTCTGGCATAGATCAGATACAGTATGCACTTAAGTGCTGTATCCAATAAGACCTCTCACTTTAACTCAGAACCTAAAAAGTACTATCTCTAGCCTAAGATACATAAGCACAGAAAATATGAGATAAAACAGACTACTTACATACAGTTGCAGTTATCACCACCACGCTCATCAGTGGAGCTCACAGAATCCATCATTCTGAAACACTCTCTCTACTTTTAAATTTCACAAGATGACTACCTCTATGATCTAAGATTGCTTTAGGACTTCCTTCCCAAAGTTAGTATCTTTGAGCAATTACCTTCTACCATGCTACCAATCTGAGTTAGTGTTTCATCAATCCAAACAGCAAAAATTCTTGTCACAGCCAGACGCACTTATGACTGCATCATTAAACTGCTAATTTATTGCCTGCCTAGAGTAATTACTGTGCATTACCCATGCAATCTTTAAAACCTTCTTAACAATTAACTTACTCTGAGTTTCTGAGTCTGAGCTGCAACACCATTCGGATGCATCATGGCAATAAATATAGGAACATCTCCAAGAGGACTTCCCACACCTCCAGCAATGCTCACTCCCAGTGAATCTGTAGGGCCCTGTTATTGTCATGAAAAAGATTAGATTCTTGTGGAAAGAAAAACACATACAGAGAACTGTAGGCTTATCTCAAAAAATTACTGAAGTCCCTATCTTATGAAAATCAGAATTCCTATGTCTCAAGCCATTTTTTAAGCTAATACACTTTGCATCATTTCAAGAAAGTGCCGAAAGTACAATTTATGTTTCTTCCTATCAGTGGTAGGTGACAGTTTGGTGACTTAGTTTTATGTTTTATCTTAACCAAACTAAACACTTATAGAATTCAGCATCAGACCCTTATGTCAGCACAGAAAGTCTGGGCAAGGAAAACTGGATACATAGGATTGCTTGTCCTTAATATTGTCTATATCAATCTCCTATTATGAACCTTCCAAAGAGTAGAATTAATCCTTATGCTCCCCCTAGTGTCCTACTGTTGAAGAACAAAACTAACTGTTCACTACTGTACAACACCCTACCTTAACTGCAAAAACTGCTACTGTAAACTGGTATTTGCAGATTCTACTGTAAAAGGAGAATGGATAAATACAATCCATGTAATCAAGTGAACTAGATGCCAGGAAAAGTCAAATAAATGTAAATATTTTGGACAATCGGAAGCAGTCTGTGGCTCAGACCTCATGCTCCTGTAAATAAGAAAGCTGACTGAGTATCACAGTTGAAAACCTGGTTGCTGTCATTTAAGAGCCTGCCCATTAAAAATATGTGTGAAGAAAAATATGAAATATCAAACAATGGGCTTGCGACTTTGGTATAGTTCCCCTGACTTCACTAAAACAGGTTCTGGATTTAGCTCGGTCTGATAACAGTAAAACTAGGTCCCATTATCTCTTACTAATCCTTCCTTCATTTGCTTTCAAAACAGGTCACAAAATGTGATTGCATAAATCACATCAATTTTACATAAAAATATAGGCAGTGGAAATCATACGGTCTTGACCTGAAAAGACAGGCAAATTAACTAGCTATTGCCACATCAGCTCCTCTCTCAAAATGATTAACAGGGCCAGACTTCTTAATTTCTGCAAACACACCTATCGACAACATCTACAAAACCTGTTCCTGTTATATACCACTTCATGCTGTATAACTTACCTTTTTTATTTCAACTGTTCTTAGTCCCTGTATTTCAGAAGATGCTGTCAATAAATTTAAAAAAAGAAAAGTTACATTACCATTTTTAGGAAACTTTCCATTAAAGTTACACAAACCACTATGATCATTCTAACTTTCTGCTGGTTTATTATAGACTTAAGCTTTAAGCAGATTTTGAAAGTGGCTGTCATTAAATTAACAGGATTGAAATACTTCTAGAATGCGTGAAAAAGTCATTCAATCTCACCATTTAAATAACTTTTGGAATAACACTTCTAAGCATACTCACATAGAGTAGAAAAAAACTATTATTTCCTAGCAACACTTTGGTCAGAAGTAACTGTTCTAAATTTGAGCATGAGACAGCTATTCCACATCTACTCTAATATAACTATACAGTATCTGGATTTCTATATATGAAACAGTTTGACTGAAGACATATTTAGATTAAACAGAAAATTATGAATCAATTTAAGATTCTCAGTATCTAAACTGCTGGTGTAACAAGCTGCTAGTTTCTTTTACAAAAACCTATTCAAAGATATATATGATGTACTGTACAATAACCACCCCTGAAGTGTATTAAAGACTAAGGAATGACTTTCAGGCCTACAGCACATACGACAACATTTTAGAGGAAGTGAAAGATCTCAGCTACCAGTTCACATATATAAAATACTGAAAGCACCAAAGAAACCTTACTGGTATTCTTCTTCAGACTGCCTTCAAAGACCTCAGGTGCACTGGACCCAGAAACCGGGAAACCAAATGATGAGAGACTGCCACTTCCTTCACTGACCTAAATACAGCGTTGAACTGGGATTAGAGAGCAGCTTCAGACACCCAAATGACAAAACTGTAACCTACTGTATTCAGCAGATTTTCCTGCATTTTACTTTTTCTATGCCCAGTTAAAGCTGGCACAGGGAACCTCCATATCTCTTTTGGTCACTCTAGAATGCTCCTTGTTTGAAACATCATTAGACCAACAGAGAGTGTATGCCTACAACCCCATGCAATGCTTTGAAGCGTTGCTTCTGAGGGCCATACTGTGCCCTTATATTTGCACCTTCTATCACTTCATAGACATCTTCTGGTGCAGAAGTTAGCCACGATTATCAAAGTAGGACAGAATACAAAAGACAGATCTTTATACATCCTCATGTGTACTCTCATGTTCACCCACTGCATCAGCTAAAACTAAGATTAGGCTCTCCACTCAGCTTCACCTTGCACAATTTCCAGAAAGATTTTCACTACACCCGCAGGGCAATGTAAAGGAACAACATGGCTCCCGGTGAACTAGTTAGCTGACTGTTACAGACTCTTCAAAACATTCAACACTGGGAGCTTCTTCTTACGTAACAACTTGTATGAAGACCACCCAGAGCCTGCACATTTTCATCTTGTTTGGCATTCCCCATTTTGAAGACAGTCTAATATTTCAGTGTTATCCAGTCTTAACTGCTCACCTGAAACTGTTTAATTATGATTTGTCTTACAACTATTTATCTTCAGTACTTAATGATCTGCATACCCAGTTTATAACCAAAGAAAGTTCTAAGGTAACTTGTGAGCTCTTGGGAATATAGCTCCTACTGGAGAGAATCATGATGTGAACTGCTACCACATGAAGGATGCATTCAAATGCAGAAAGTGATGTGAGTTTGTAATAGTCCACCATTAGACCAACAACAAAAAAAATAAACTTGAACAGAACCCTAATGGAAAGTGTGCAGTTTCCTGCTTCTGATGACCACGATCATGGTAAGAGTATGCAAGGAGAAATTCACTAAGTTTACTGAAACAATACTCCATTGCATGCCAAGCACTAAAGTAACAAAGGGTTTAAAGTCCACTCCAACTTCTTCTGGTATCGATGAGAATCAGAGCTCTCCCTGCTTCCCAGGGTAGACCCATAAAAACCAGACTAGACAACACAGCAAAGTAATTTCTGGATTACATTTCTGGCTGGATCATGTCTTTAACAGATACAATATGCTAAACTGAATATATAAAATATTTACCAAAAAGCTGCTAAGTAGATAAAAACTACTTTCCTTCATCTTAGGTCAGGTATGTAGAAAATCCTTGTCATCATAAAACCAATTCTTTTTATTTGCTTTCATTATTTAACCATTATTTCTTCCAAACTAAACAGTTTTACAGTTACACACCTGGCTGCTCTGGGATGTTCTCCTCTCAGAGTGGAATGGACCAGCTTTTATTCTTCCGACCTCTAGTCTTACCGTACCTAATGAACACTGAAGAACCAGTCACTTAAAACACATCTCTTCTGTCTACAACATTAAAGCCTATGATAATATTTAATTCACTTATTAGATGGTGGAAAAAGAAAAAAATATGGACAGGGGAAATTAACGGACTAACAACCCTGTGGTGAGCACTGAGCAGACCGAGCTTATGGCAGGATCAAAGCCATACAAACTAAGTGTACCATGATATTCAATACTGAGCAGGGTACTGTTTGGATTAACCAGTATTACAATACATGAGTGAAAATTACACAACAAGACTAATTCTGTTAATGTTCACATAACAGGGAGTAGTTTTGGTTTCTCAATTGTTATGTCAACATATATTTTCAAGATGGCATTTTTCAAGGAACAGTGTAATTGACTATTTTCACAATAAGCACTAAAAACAGTGTAACACCTCAAAGTATTAATCATTATTTCTGTTGATATGACTGAGAACATGGCATTTAAACTGGTAGTTAGTCATCTCCTGCCTGCTCCTGAAATTATCTGTTATTCTGGATCCATAGCAACGTAACTAAAGAAATTTTGGGCAGGAGGTTTTCCAAACATCTGTAGTTTAAATGAACTTTCTGCACCTGATTCCCAACAGAAAGCTGAGCGATATGGACTGTTTGCACATTGGAAAATCCTTCCACTACTCTTTAAGCTTTTAATTACACTATTAATATTTACATGTCTGCATAAAATGCATGTCTCAGGAAAAAATTCATCTGCAATCAAATATGTGGAAACCAAGACATTAGGCTGATTTTGGAAACAAGTAAGTTACTATCACAAACAACAGTTAGAAAACTGCACTTCCAAAATAATACAAGTAGTGTCGAAAGAAGACCATCTATCTGCAATGTATTAAAATACAGAAATTTCAAAGTTCTGTTGCTATTTTGCTTTTCCTTCTGTCTTCCACTAGGAAGTTGTTAGTATGAACTCCTGTATTCAAAGAACTTAATATTACGTAAGTTTGCCTTTATTTATCATGCTTTAGCTGCATAACCCTAAGAGAGGTTCATGTATTTGTCAGAAAATTCACAGTAAAAAATAGACCAATATATCAAAACCAACAACAGGACATACCCACTCAAATAGGGCTTCCATACCTCATATCCTGTTGCTGTTTTCTTAGAGGTGACACTAAAAGAGATTTATTACTAAATTGCTTTTTATTTTTTAAATAATGTTGACTTCTCTATGTCCTGGGAAAGACTTGATCATAGCTCAGGCAAAACCATTCTTTCCTGCTTGTATGAATTGACTTGTATTAAACCACAGGGACAACTCTAAACCAAAACGGAAAACTGAGTAAGTAATCTATGTACCTAAAATTACCACATCCTCACACAGAATGCAAACCCACAAATGAGATTTAAAAGTTATAATGTGTGAAAGTGGGAGGTAATATTTTCCAACTGAACTTCTGAATAAATCAATTCACATTTAATGTTATTACAGCTTTCTCTCTTCCTGAAGTCTCCCATTTGATAAATCCTAAGTCAAATGAGGGGAAACAATTATCAACTTTTCACATGTTTTAGGGATACTTAAAAAGAAACACTGCAAGAACAGGCAGAATTCTCAGCCTGATGACACATTCCAGTGGTCTCATGCTACTTAAAATACATTGGGATTTTCCAAAGATTATAAATAATTTTCTAGCAAAGTACATTTCAGGCAGTTCAAGACAATTTTCTCCTAGATCTTACTCTTGTGAATGAAAGCAGAACTGCTAGCTGAACTAAAAATGGTGACTGCCTACATGTGAGTGATCAGCTTTACTCCATTTATATTGCATGAACAAAACAAAATTGTTCACAAAAATTTATCTGAGGTATTTTAAAAGCCTCATTTCTCAGGGCTAGGACAATTAATTACAAATACTACTGAGTGGGATCAAGTATTTAAAACATGAATATACAAATGGTGAGTGGGAACTAAAAATCTTCAATTAGATACTCCAAAATCCTTGCCAAAATGGAAGAAACTTTCCACATAAAATGGCATTTTGATTTAGAGGAGATATAAAAGTGCAGCATATGAAGAAGAAACACATTGTCTGTAGAGAAAATAAAGTATCAGGTAAGAAAGGAAAAGTACTATTACCCCAGAATAGTATATTAAGGAGTTCACTGTCAGAACACAAACCCAGTTCTGGCATTCTCACTTACGGGTACATGCTGAAAATGCAGAAAAAGTGCTCCTACCTCCCCTTTCTAACCACCACCACACTCCCCTCTCCCCCCAAAAAAAGGCTCAAGGCACTGTTCAAGACCTGGAAAAATATACCTTTGAACATGAGTGCAAAGAAGCATGATCATGTGTCTATGTATC
>JAOBAS010000072.1:49843553-49873250 GCA_025311575.1 Elanoides forficatus | reverse complement strand
GATATATTGCTTTTGTGTAATTTTTCTGTTTTCAAGTTTGTTTACATTGTTCAAATCTGTCATTGAGTGGAATGGCTTTCCATTGGAAAATGCTGACTTGATGGAATCCTTACCATGCAGCAGGAATGTCTCAAAACCCTGGATGGAAAACAGACAAGCTGGCTGACCAGCTGGACTTCCTGCCAGACCACAGGAAATGCTGTATATCTGACTTCATTCTGATTTGGAAATAGGGGGAGGACATCAGAAGCACAAAATTTATTGAGAATAGAAATTCTGGTTCCAAGAGCTGTAGACAGAAGTTTACTTCAGTTATCTTTGCAAGAAAGCAGTTTCTTACACTAGATGCCTTAGTCACTGGAAAATGCATTACAGTATTTAACGGATGTAAGGTGACACTAGACATACATAGAAAAAACAGCACAGTGAACATTATTAACTATGAAAGTAATCACTTTTTGGCACAACTACGCTGATGAATTCTCCATCATTTAAAGCCAGGTCTGCTTATCTTTCTAAAAATGTGAGATACTTAACCAGTTATCAGTTTGCTGGAGAAAATACAGTGTTAAGTTTTAGGTTGTTCCAAGTAATGGTCTTCTATTGCCCTATAAACATATGGTACTCTGTTCCACCACTACTCCCATTTTCATCAGGCAAAGTATCAAAATCTGAATGCTCTAGACTGCAAGAAGCTTAAAGTTGGATCCACAGCTCATTCTCACTGACATCTCAGTAACAGTCTGAACTCGGTCTGAATAAAACGAAAGCTTTCAAAAAAATCTGGATCTCAATTCTTCACTTTTATCCACCTTCTCTTTTCCCAATACCTTTAGCAAAGCTGCAACAGCTTCCTGGTTAGCATTTCGAACATCTTCTCCGTTCACTGTCAATATCTGGTCTCCTTGCATCAATCTCCCATCTGTATCTGCTATTCCTCCTTTGACGATGTCTGACACAAACACCCCTGTATCATTTCTGCAAATACACACGTGGATTTTGCATTACAGTATTGTTTGAGGTCCATTTTTATGGCTTGCTATTGGGAGCACAATAAGCATTGTCTCATTTTTCTGTTGAGTAATGCTGGGCTAGTTCCACTAGGAATGGCTAATTAGCTTAGTCACAAAAATGACAAGGACGGCCTTCAAGTCAGCAGGATCTGAGCACCAGACCCCAACAGAAACATGAGCATGCCCAGCAAGTCCCAGACACTGACTATCCAGGTACATTCATACCTTTTCCCAACAATACTCAGCCCAAGGCCTTTGCCAGGCTTCTTTTGGAGCTCTATATTGAGTACATCATACATGTCTTCCTCCTTGTATTGGGCCTCATCTCTGTACACAGTGAGACGAACTTTTTGGGGAGTCTGTCGGAGGACATTTATCGCTTCATCATGTGTGGCATTCCTTAGGTCAGTCCCATTCACCTGCAATGAAAGCATACAATGATAAAGTGTGCAGGACCTTCCAAGCAGACAAACAGAAGATGCCTAACTAGCAAATGACAACAAAAGTGACCAAAGAAACCACCACACCTCTAATATCTGATCCCCAGCCCACAGTCTCCCGTCTTTAGATGCTGCTCCTTCTTCATATACTTCATGGATAATGATTGCTCCCTGTGGATAAATAAAACAAAAATAAATTGCAAGTTGAAAGAACATGCCCCTGATTTGAACCAAGAGCAATCGAAAATTCCTACTATAATTCACCAGTGATAAACAAAACAGTCAGATGCATGACAAAAAACCTACCAAAACATTTAAGAAGTTCATTTATACTTTCAATTTTAAAAGTGTTTTTTTCTTTTTTTTTTTTTTTTTTCCTAAACTGGTATCTTTGGTATCTTTTTATAAATGCTACGAAAACAAATGAAGGAGAGATCTCTTCTATCACAAATTTTAATTTCATTATTGTTATTTCACTTGAGTGACACATATTTTTCCAACCAACCAGCAAAGTGTCTGCTCCTCCAACAATGCTCAGACCAAGACCAGTCCGCCCTTTGGAGATATCAATGGTTGTTTCACATCCAGGAATGATGGGACAAGTAGCTGGGTCAGAGTTTAGAGTGGCTGGAGTTGAACATCTACTTGTGTCTAAAACAATAATTAAACACCTGGTTACAGTAAGACAGCTTGGTATTAGAAAAGTGACTTTAAAACAGCATTTTGAGAGCCCACTGACAGTTCTACAGCAACAGCTGAACAGCTGACCTACAGAGAATGATGCTGCCAACTCTCCCTTCCACTCAGACAAGTACAATCCTCTAGTTTTAATCACAAGTGTCCCATTTTTATACCATCAAGTACCTGAATCACAGTCTGGATAGCCAAAGAAGCTATTGTACAGAACAGATTCTACATAGGATAAAATTTCATTTAAACATCTATACCAGCAACTATGCAATGTAGATCAGAGATAAATGAAGTACATAGTATGTATTAAATATCAAGGATATCAGCCCTGCACTTCTGTAATGGGTCAAGTCAAGGTCCATCTAACTAAATATTCTGTCTTAGACTCAGATCTGTACCATGAGAAAGATTATTAAGTATGAATCAAATATAGTGGTATTTCACAAGTCCAGCCATTCATGGTCAAGTCAAAGGTTTTATACACAATGATATATTTAGTGGCCCTCAAAAAGAACTTTACACCAGTCCAACTTTTAACTGGCCACTGACACAGCTTTTAGAACAGTAAGACTCGTGGTGTAAATATATATTCTCCTAGTGCAAATACATATGGCATCCTTTTGTAGCAATTTATCCATAAATTCAGTATCTCTGGTATGTCACAAATGGATCTTTGCTTCAGTATTTGTCAGTTCTGTATCATTTACAGAAAAAAAAAAAGCTAAAAATACTAGGAGGGAATACTGTGTAGCAACTAAAGGAAAGAATCAGCAATCAAAAGGTCTGGGATGTTCAGATTATCTCTATCACTGATGTCCCCTGTGCTTTAAAGAAACACCAAAATTATATTTTCTCCAAGAGGTAAAAATAGGCATCTAAATCCTTTTGAGACACTTTAAAAGGGCACTGATTAAAAGAAGTTCCACTGAAACTAACAGAGGACTTGACCATTCAAAAATACGGATTTATGTTAGACAAATACTTAGGTATAGTGTGAGCAATAGGTCCTTCAGGAACAGTAAGACTCAAAGCTAAGAGTCTTGGCCTCGGAAGCGAACCAGAAAGGCAATTAAGACTTTTTAAGGGTAAAGCTTCTGTGTGAGTATAGAACAGGTTACTCTACTGCTCTGTTATGCAAGTTCTTCACGTTGATGACCAACTGTCCATGCTTAGTCCGAGCTAAGCAGAAAAGTCAAAGCTTAAGTAATGTAATTCTATCCAAAAGGCATAAAATGTGCAAGAAATACATGAACTGAAGAACTGGAAGGGAGTCTTGGTATGCAAGGTTGAGCTCATCTAGACAGCTGCATCAGTATTGAGCCAAAAATTGCCTACATAGCACTGCTGGAAACACCAAAGCTGGGTACAGATGTAGTAGAAATCAGACCAATATGGAAAAAAAGTAGTTAGGGATGGGTTGCTTATTTGGAAGGAGTCTGTGCAGAGAAAACAAGGTGCAGGGGCAGCAAAAAGGTGGGCTTGGTAAAAGAAAGTGGGGAATAAATTTTAAAATCAAGTGGAGAACCAGGAGGACGAGATCTTCCAACAGTTGGGTTGTAGATGCCTGTAAATGGTAGTGAAGCCAAGCTGCAACCACAAATCCCCAGGATGGTGGAGGGAGCATTCCTGAAATCTCCATCAGGTCTTTATCCCTAAGACTTGCTGTGGCAAGGTAGAAATGGAAGGGATAGACTTGGACAAAGCAATAGATTATACCCTAAAAGTAAATACAGAAGGGAAGACAACAGAATTATTACCTAGTAGGTCTCCCGTGTGTTTCTTAAGATCTCTTTATAGTAGTATAATTGTGTATCAATACCACTTCTAGTAATAATCAATAGAAACACGACTCAGTAATACATGCAGTGACATACATATACATTAACTGTGATGTGCACATTACTCAGTTAAGTTATTACTAGCTTCTTAGTAGTGTGCTGCTTAACCAACAACCATCATCAATTGGTCACATCTCAACTTTCCACTCTAAAGTGAGAGAGTCAAATGTAGCTAGTCATAAATGGCAAGACAGTCTCAATCATTCCTCTGCCTCTCTCATTTAAAGGAAAGCCTTCTACTCAGTTCTGGACAACCATGATAGAGGCACCTGCTGCACAGCCTTTGGGAGGGAGGAGGAAATCTCTCCATCCTCCTGCCTCTAGAACAGGCCAGTGGGAAGGCAAGAGCAAGGTCTTTGGTGTGGAGCCTTACTGCTTTATTTAGATAGATCTGTAATCCAAAAATACTAGAAAATGCAACTCAGAAGATAGCTGAGTGCATACAAAAAGAGAAAACTTGTTTACAAGCTGGGTCTTCATTTCCATGTCACAGCCCCAGTGAAGACAGACACACAAGGAGAACCTTACTTTTGACTGCTTCTGGTTCTGGTGAGCTGGAAGAGGGGACAGTTGCTGGTGGCTGCATATTCCTCCTCTCTGCTGGGGCAGTGCTGGAAGGGACTGGTGCTGTAGTCAGGCTATCCGTCTCTGCTGAGTTGATAGTAAGCTTCACCATAGTTTTGGATGTCTTCAGTAGACTAATAAACTGAATGATAAAGAAAACCTGGTGAAGACTGTAACTGGACTGTTCAATTGTAAAACAAAAGTGAAGCAGAAGAACTGTTCTGCAAACTGGAGCTAAAACTCACAATCCTGCAGGTTTTCTTGGTAATTAATGAGGACAAATATTGGTGTTTTTTTACAAGAAACAGCAACAGATTTATCCGTGGGCCAGACTTAGCTGATGTTAATCAAGGAGCTTCCACGAAACTTTGCCAAACAACACCAGATGAAAATGTGGCAGTCTTTTCATGCCTTCTCTGGATAAAATACTATGTTTACAACAATTAGAAAAATCAGAAAACTAGTATTGTCTTTAAATGCTTGGGTGGAACCCAATTCTGATCCCACAGAAGTCAATGTGAAAATATCTACTGATTTAAATAAATGTGCTACTGCCATCCTAGCTCCTTGATCAGATGCACCGCTGGAAGGAAAATCTGAAAATATCTGAATTATGGGATGGAGAGAAGGACACTAGTATGTAATGCACAATCTAGTTTAAAGGGATTCTGAAAAACCTTCACAATTACCATCTCACAGGAAAGACACCAAATCCTCCCAAGACTTTACATTTCAGTAGAATCAGAAGTATTTTCAGAAATTACTTACTCAAGCTCTCTGTCTCTTCTTCCAAAGCCTCCCTACTTCCCCGCAGAGAAATTCACTATCTCTTACTCATTTACTGCTTCAGAGACAGCAGCACATCGAAGAGTAAACTGGATGCTCTCCTAATTGCCCTCTAAAAATCAGAAAGTAATCTTCTTATGCCTAAAGAATCACTTTTTTTTTTTTCTTTGTAGCAAGGCAGGTGCTAGAAAAAAGCCCTCCCTGATTCATTACAGAACCCAAACTGAGTTTGCAGAGCTAGAAGTTAGAAATAAATCTTGTTATTTAGGAATGGAGACTGTTTTCTCCAAAGGGTTGGAATATAATGAGACCATTATTACATACGCTCCCCATGTATAAGCACACTTCATAGCCTGATTTACCACTGATACAACTCACCCATGTAAATTTACACATACTAATTTTACTGGTTCTAATACTTTTGAAGTGGAGTAGCTATAAAGAGTCATTATTGAGTGACATTTCATGGTTTTTATCCAACAACTAAGTGCCTCTCAGTCATCAGATCTAAACCACAGGGGAAAAAAAAAATCATATTTTTAGCACAGAGATAGAAGATTCATGTAATGCAATAATATAAAATAGCAGCTGAGCTTTAAATTCAAGCTTTAGCTTATTCTGCAGTAGTTTCCTTATCCAGACAATGCCTGTAGGTCTTCGGTTCTTTAGCCAGCTTTGAGAATGAAGTCAGATTATAGCCATGAAAACCTCACTGGTTTGTTTAAGACACAATCATCTCCTACACTAAGTGGTGTGATTTCTGCAACACTCCTGACACTTTAGAAGCACCTTTTCTATGGGATATCCCACAACAATTTCGTCATCCACTGCCAGGATCTGATCTCCAACTTTGATTCGTCCATCCTGGAAACAACACAGAATAAAAAATATGAGCTCTGGATGCTACTCCAAAAAAAGGTTTTTCATTCCCTGTTCAGATTTTAAATGTTCTCACACCTTTGCTGCTGCACCATGATCTGTTAAGCTCTTAATAACTACTCCATTAATTGTGTCTTCTTCACTAATGGCAATTCCAAAGCCTCCTTGATCCTGGGGCAAACAGAAAAATGCAAACGGTTAGGTACTGTGTTTATCAAAATGTTAGAATACATTCAGTAAAGATTAGTGAAGGATGTAGACATAACAAAAGTTTGGGTTTTCACAATGCATCAATATTTTTGTTTTAAGCTAATCTATTTCTGAAACAGATTTTGCCAACCTACAAACAGCATATTGGCTACCAAAGTAAATCTGAAGCACTTTTAAATTCAAATCCACTCCTTTGAAATTTACAAGGTCAATTGTGATTCAGTTTTCAAATTCATAAATAGGAGTAAGAAACACAAAATATTTGGAAACCTTTATTTGAGGTAAATAAAACTTCATGGCATAGCTTAAATTCATTCTTTGAAACCACAACAGAAACACACATGGGAGTGGAAAATAAAGAGGATGGAAAAACATATGCTCTTCCTGTGAAATTATTAAATGTTTGTGGCAGAGTGAAATTTCCCTAAAGCTTTCACCTAGAATTAAATCATCCAGACACCACTATCTGTAAGATATTCTCCTGGTTAATAATGGAAGGATAGATGCCTTCCAAGGAGGAAAACTTACCAACAGTCTGCAAGTCTCTATTCTTACGTCCACTGAATGCAACTGTCTTCTCCATGTCAATAAGCAGGAGCAGCATTTTTTCCACCCTTATTTGGAAGCTTCATAGTTACAGAACACCTGGCCATATTCTCCCGGATGCACAATTTCCACTAAATATGTATGTTGTTTGGGGGGGATTTGGTGCTTATAATCTGCTAATTCATTTACTTCAAACATCTAAGGCAATGATTTGACCTGAGGCACCACCAGCAGCTGGGTACCAAAAGTTCTGCAAATAGGACAAGAGCTAATTTCTTCCACAGCCAGAGAGAAGTTGGCAAATTTATGTGCAGTTAAAGAGACTCATAAGGTTGCCAAAGACAGTTATTACATCAGGAAAACTTTCTGGTCTACTCATAAATAGGAAGAGAAGACATCTAGAAATCTCTATTCTGACTTCAGGTAAGTAAGAGACAAAGTTTGTTCACCATAAGAGAGACTCCATTAGAAAAAAGCAAGCTAGTGAATACAAATGTGGCTGACATGAATTTAATTTTAAGCACATACCTTAGGGAGTTCCACATACTGAATGTTTTTACATGAACTGAAGTCAGAAGAAGCACTGGAGTTTGCAGCGCTGCTATCAGTCTAATAGAAAATGAAAACATAACTATGAACAACTATATCCAACATTTTACATCAAATTAAAGTAGCACACAAACATTTAAAGTGGGTCTGATCATTTTCCAAATTCATTTAAACTGCTATAACCCTATGCATGGGAATGTTAGATTTACTTCATAGTTCAGACAAAAATAAAATAAAACAGAATTTAGCACAGCTGTACTAAATTTAGCAGGTTTACTAAAATCTCATGTTTTTCCCTTGGATTTCTCTTTCTTTTAGTATTTGCTAAGCAGACAGGGCACTCCTTTATCCAGCACAGTGTTAGTATCTCAGTCAAATGAGAAAAACAAAAATTTACTTTACCTCTTGATGAGGAAGTGTCCCTGAAGTACACTGTGAAGCCTCTACTGACTTTGCAGGGCAAACAGCCATCTGATTTACTGCATCTTTATTTCTACAATAGATTCAGTTAAAGAATGTCGTAAGAATGTAGTAATACAGCACCATATTTCTTAGAACAAGTTTAAGTCTAGTGCTTTCTTTTACTTTATTTCTGGCACTCACAATGCAAGTATCAAAACAGAAAACAAGACATATTTAACAACTACTAAGAACTGGGTTCAAAAGCACATCTACCTTATCAAAATTAAAACAGAAACACTCCATGTAAAACGAGAGCATATTAAAAGTAAACCTTTTTAGCCAAACCTTTAACCAGAACTTACCTGATAAAGATTATTTTTACTTTAGATGGTGCACATTTGATTATTGAGGAAGCATTCTGATGAGTCCTTCCATAGAGTATTTGCCCATTTATCTATATAAAGGAAAGTAGCAATTATTTCTCAAAATATTTTAATTCCCTTATAATTAAACTAATTTTTAAGCCTTAAAAAAATCCATTATCTCACATCACTGGCTAAAGCAGCAATTGTATTAAAATAACAGAGTATGTTATGTCCTGCTTTCACTTCGTTCTTCCAGTAAAAAATTCCTTATAGTTTGATTTCAGACTAACACTGTCATAGTGCTAAAAATGTCATTCTCTGAGCTACACTGCTTCGACTTGGCACATCATCTATTTCCACCTGCCATTGATCACCTCCTGATTGATGTGATGATAAAGCATGGCCATGGGAAATTCCAACCACAACAAATCAATCAATCACTTATATCCAGCAACAAGATTGCTATTATTTATCGAATCTCAGCTCTAAGCCAGGCACTTCATACACAGAGGTCTGAACACTGGTGTATTTACAATCTGAAGATTTGACCTGACAATTGTTGTCTTCATTTGGCAGAGCAGACTCACTGAAACCCTTTGAAGCTCCTATGATTCGGATACAATTGGAAGTATCAGTGTGAATTTGCAGAATAAGGCCATTATTCGCTCACATTTTATTAGTTGCATTTCTTCTTGGAAATGGAAAACTACAGTGCAGAAGTCCACTCTAAGAAAGGCAAAATGATTGGAAAAGGACAGCTTGGACTTACACAAAGGGAAAATAACGCAACACACACCAAGGTAGTATTAACAGAAGCAGAGAAGCAACGAACAGTGAGCGAAAGACGTAAGACTGAACTGAGGGCTGAGCATTAACAGCAACCCCTCAGCTCCCATGCAGCCATGGTCACAGAGATACTGAGCCCAGTCATTTACACTGACGGTGACAATCCAGATGCAGCACTGCTTCCAGTGTTTGCCATGGGCTTGTGAAGAACCACGGTCAGGCTGTCAGCTGGGGGACAGGGCATGGCCCACCACAGCTGATGGACAGCTACTTGGGAATATGAGGAGCAAGCTCAGATGTCTCCTCTCAGAAGAGGTTGAGACAACCTCTAAGATGCTAAGATAATCTTTTAGCATCAGTTTGCAGGTTCACAGCATGGTCAGTAAGCAAGAAATCACATGAGAGCAGACTCAGACAGCTGTGTTTCAACGTGTCCTGAGGATACTCAGCACTAGCAACATCAAGCTTTTAAAAACACATATTTTAGCTGATTCAAGAGAACTGTCTAGCAGGTAACATTGGACTCTGCAACTAACAGGTCCCTCCATGAGACAAGGTCCACAAGTGCCACAAATCCCTTAGTTTCTCTCCTAGTCTGCAACTACCATTTACTCTCTCAGTGTCTCCCTCAAGCTTTGTTCAGTCTCACCATTACCCCCAAGTACCATCTCCCCAGTGCATCCTCAAACACCTCCACATAGAGTTTTGAAGTTACACAAAGCATTTCTGTGAGGGTAATGTAACCTACTGCTATCAGAAAGAATGGGAAAACCTATAGCAGAGAATATATGTGCAAGTATCATCAACTAAACTGTGGTAATATAAAAATGTACTTTATATTCATATACATATTGGGAATGTTAGCTGCACATTCAGCGGTTGGGTCCCTCCGCAAAGCCACTAGAAAACAGCCTGAATGTGTCATGAGATAGAAGTCCATAACACAAATGGATCCGTTCCTGTTTCCCTAATTTCATTTCCATTTTATATGTTACACAACATAACAATATTCTGATATTATCATACTTCCAGTAGATAGAGAAGTAATTAGAAAGTCTGGAGCACTCCACAGATGGAGGGACTAAAGGACTTCAATATTCTCCATGGTCTGCAATGCATTGCCCTTCCATACATCTCCATAACCCAGAAACTGCTGTCTTCCCTCATTTTTATCCATTTTAAATACACACACACCTTTACTTAGTACTACTATAACCAGGAAAAAAAATCCCAGCTGCAGCTATTTGGCATACACCAGAATGAAAATCTGGTAGCATAGCGATGTCAACTTGGATAACTTGGGGATTTCAGAGTCCACTGAAGAACATCTATATTGCAGCAAGATTCTAATATTTCAGTGCATTTTAAGTCAGTATGTTTGGGTTCCAGTATAAATTGCAAAAACTCACCTCTAGTAACTCATCTGCAATCTGTAACCTGCCATCTTTGCCAGCTGCTCCATTTGGATCAATTCCCACTACAAAGACACTCATCCTGGATCGGTCTTTGTTACCAGCAAGACTAAGTCCCAGACCTGTCCTTCCTTTTTCCAGTTCAATCATGTGTAGCTCCCCCAGTAGACTTCCATAGCGCTGCACGATCTTTTCTAAATGTAAAAGTGTGGGCAGCAGAGGTTGGATTTACATTAGAAATTTTCACAAGTCACCTAGAGAGTCAAGATCAGTGTCCAGTGGGCAGTATCTGACAGAAGAATCTTGAAATGGATGAGAAAATTTTAAGCGTACAACACACTTTCTTTTAAGCTAAGCCTTAGGTGATTTATAACAATATTTCTAGTTCCTTGTTTTCCTTCTAACTTTGGAAAACATTAAAATCTCTCTTAAAAAAAGGCTTTTCACACATAAAAGCAATAATCCTCCCTTCAGTAACACCTTCAGGTAACAGAAGCCATCACATTAATCACTGCCATCAGTTACACAGAGTGCACTGAAATTCTTCAAGTAGTCCTACATGTGAAACAGTCAATTTGGACCACAGAGGAAAACAGAGATTGGAGTGCAATGAAGAAGAACAAATTAGTTTTATATTTCACCTTGTGCATCTGACCAAGCACAACTGAAAGGTGACAGCAACACTTAACACCCAAACCACAAAGCACAAAAGAACAAAATAGTTCAAACTGGACCACCCGTATCTTTTGCTACAGTGCTATTTCAACACTGAATATTTCAAACATTATCACAAAGGATAAACTTACTCCAGCTGTAACCGAACTCATCCTCCTTCTCCACATCCTCTGGGACTCTGCTAGAAGATGACTGTGCAACATCACAGCTCATTCCTGAAAATGCTGAAGGAGGGGGCAGAGGCAAGCTGTTACAAAGTGAAGTCTTTTCTGGCTCTAGATCGGACTGATCGAATGCCTGTGGAGAATAAGAAAAATGCAGTGGCTAAGCAGATACAGACTCTATGTAGGGCAAACTAGTATACAAAAATGTCGAAATGGCAATGACTACGGCTTTGAAGTTTAAATACCAAGCAGCTGGAATTCTAAATTAATAACACACCACAGAAAGGCTGCAAGAGATAAAAGATGGAAACAAACACCAGGCAAGGTAAGAGATAACATCACTCCAAAATGCATTGGAAAGCAAACAGAACACAATAAAAGCCCAATTCAGTAAAGTTTTATGTGCCACTTTACATTTCAGAAAAAGTCTCTTACGTAGACTCAAGTGATTTTTTTTTAATGTCACATTTGTAAAAGACTTCTACTTCATTTTATTTTTAAAAGCCACCACACATAATTTCTTCCTATCATGAGCTTTGGAAGCCAAATATGAGGAAAGGGAAATGAAACAGAGAACTTGGTGCTTTCAAAAATGCCACCAGAAAAAAGACAGTAACTGGCATATTAACTGAAAGGACAATTTAAAACCAGAATGAAACAGATGATAACTGAAGAAATCCACAGTAACTGGACTTTCTCAGTCTTATTTACTGATTTCCTATAAGCTGCACAGGGGAGATCAAATAAAGGAGGATACAGATTAAATCACAAAGGAGACAAATACTTGTGGTCTTGATGTATGTAGTCTATTCATATTCACAAAAAGTTAAAAAGTATAAACACACGACTACTGCAATATAATGGTTAAACACCCAAATCCACAATCTGGCAAGCCTCCATTCAAGTCAGTTTCCCCAAGGAATATGGACTCTGATCAGGGATTTGGCTAAGTGTTTGTAATTTATATAATTTTGGCTTGGTCAGAGTAAACACGCACACAAGAAACGCATGTCTGAATATCATCATTCTGAAGCTTATGCATGCCCAAGAGACTTTGGTACTTGCCAGATCAGCTGTTGATGTAAACAACAAAAACTTCAGATGAAAATCAAGTATTTTTCCAACACATAGGATTTTCAAGTGTTGCCCTAGCTTCATAGCCCTGTTCTCGTCATTTCAGCTTTCATTACCTCCATTATCAAAAGTCTGAACACAGTATCTCAGATGGTGCCTCTGGGTGCCAAAAACACTGAGACAGTTTCTTCATCACAGGCAACAGTGAAATGGATAACAACATACACCTTGGAAGACTTCAGTCTGCTTTAAATTGAAGGTGTTGAAAAAATTAGGAAGTTACAAATTTAGTCATACTGAGACTTAAGGAAGGTCTCACCTCCCAGGGAGAATGAGTTAACTTCATTCTCCGTATACCCCAAAGATTTAAAGAAAATGCAAATGCCCTATTTCAGTTCTCTCATTCTGCTTCTGCTTGAAAAAGATTTACTTTTCATTCAGGAACTTGTTTGAGGAGCTTAACTAAGAAGTCATTAAATGCTAAAAGTTTGGGAAGTTTTAATATGGCAATCAAGCCAGTAATTTTTATAAAAAATGCATATAAATCCTCTATGATTTTTTCTATCATTACATCAGTAACATTGATCTGTGCTTCAAATCTAAGACAATGCTATCCTGCTGAGATGATACCTTGCATCACTAAATTTCATGTAGAAATTATTTACAGTTTATGCAAATTATACTCTAAAACATGGTATAGTTTCAGGGCAGACATAAACCTCAACTGAAGCAGCAAAATGCTAGCAAAGACATTGTTACCCATCAGAATCAGAGCAGGGTGGAAACACTACTTAATAACATTCAAACTGATTTTTCAAAATAAAAAATTCATGCATGCACCATGGAGAAAAACTGGTGACAGACCTCTACGTCAAGGAGGGGTGAAGGGGAGAGTAGTTCCAGAAACACTGATTTTTCAGAGTGTATCCTAGAGTTTTAACTGGAAAGCTACATAATATACTGAAAAAATGAGGAAATACAGTGTGAGAGCAGACCAGATCAGAAGACCTTACAGTAGTCTCTGTGTTTCAAAACCAAAATTAACTTATCACTTCAGTGGTACTCTTGGTAAATTACAGAGTCCAAGATCTTTGCAAAATTAAAGAAAACATGACCAAAAAAAAAAGAACAAAAAATTGTTGTCAAGGACCTCTGGAAGATCTATAAGGTGTGGATGTATGGCTACATCCTGACAGATTAGCAGTTATGAACTGCAGCCACCATAACCTGATTGACAAAAAAATGCTTCTTTCTGTACGTCTGCACACATACATAAGTCTGAACAAGTCTGATGTTTAAGGCAATGCTGAAATGAAAGTAAAAGCAAGGCTCCTTTGTAAGAAGGATAAAAAGAGTGTTACAATGCCATTTGGGTAGAGGGGACCATGTCCTGCCTCCAGAACTCAGCCTGCCACACATCCATCCCCAGCAGCAGAAGCTGGCCCCTACAGTTTACACACACATAAGACTTTTGCTCCCTGAATCGGGCCACACACAAGAACCCTAAAATGCTTTAACTCATGAAATACTTTCAGTGTGCCATGGCACAGTATTTCATTTAAAATGCAAAGCATTAGACAGTGCATGAACCCTTTTGGCTACCAAGGTCACTCCGATCACAGCCAAGCAAATATTAAAAATGGCAGCAAGTTTGGTGCAGTATCACTTTCAACAAAGGAGGCACACGTGGAGGAAGAAGCAGTATTCCGGAAGGTATCACAGGCCATGTACAAACGTACAGCACACATATGGTAGGACCCACTCACTGGAATCAAGACAAACCTTGAATGGTGTGGGAGCAAAAGGGTTAGTTGGGGAACAACGGAAGGTAACTCTAATTGGATTCGATACCCCCTACAGTAACAGAAAACAGCAATCCATATGTTATAGCACTTTTGTCAATACACAGCATTATTAATGAGTAACTCATTTTTAGTTACGGATTCATTTTATTAACTGCAGCAACTTTATTAACTCCACTTATAAATGGACAAAAGTATTTAAGGGGTTTTTAAGGACCTTGTTTCAGCAAAGTTTTTTACTGTACATGAACGTTAGTTCAACAGAAGTGGACAGAGATGACAAAAGGCCATTCTTGTCTCAGTGTTAAAAAAAGAACTACGCAGGAACTGCAAAAACATTAGATTTTCTCTAAAAATACGTGTAATTTTTTTCAGAAATACTTTTGAAAATATAGAAAATACAAGCCATCATTTTTATTACACTTCTACTCCCTTTCCTCAGAACTGTAACAAACACAAAGACAGATTTCAAAAACACACATGCAATTATACACCACATATCATATCATAAATGTTCACTGTACGTTCAATATATTTGACAACATGGGAAAACAGACAGAGGGCACAATCACTCCCAAGATGTATAACCAGCTAGAAATTATTTTATTAAATCAGAAATGCATGCACATAAGAATTAATCCTTTATTTATTATTGTGTTAGAGGTTAACTCTGTTCACAATATGAATAACATGCAGTAAGCACTAAGCACAAAAAAAAAAAAAAAAAATCTAACTTCTTTCATATTTCCAAAGCTGTCAGCATCCTGTTCATGGTGCATTAGAAGAATTTTCAAGAAGCAGAGGGAAAGTATTTTCAGCATCATAAAACGAAAGCTGCCAATGTTTTTTTTCCATGCAAAAAGAAAAGAGAGATATCAAAGTTGGAAAGTCCTAACCACATAAAAAGAAAATGAAGTACATAGCAGCAAAACACCTCACGCTGATGAGAGAGTTACACTCAGGTGGGTATTTAACATATAACATGGGGACTGATTTTGCAATTGAGAACCTACTCCTTTGATAGTTGTGATTAGATCAGATTTAGTGGTTATGATTAATAGAGCTGGCATTTTTTAACTTCTTCAAAACTTTTCTGTGTGCATGTGTGTGTCTTTTTAATTCACTGCACAGAATTTCCACTCTCATCAGCACAGTATTTTACCCAAATTGGTATAAAAGAATTTAAATGCAGAGAGACACTAATGGCAAAGAAGCACACACATAATGTTTGGTGAGTCAAAAGCAGACAGTGTGTCATTATCCAACCTTGTTAGTGTTGAACTGAGAAGAATCAGCAAATGGATTAGTGCTGCTGAAGACAGCTGGCCTACAGATAAGACTGTTCTGCAGGAAAGGCAAGGAAGGGTTCTAAAAAGAAAACGTTAATAGAAACTAAGCAAAAACATTTTTAAATGAATCCTTTGTGACTTAAGAAACAAAACGTATCTATTTAGCTATTTGTGCTAACCAAACAAGGTCCACTTCCTGCACTTTGCTACAGACATATGAAGGTAAGTAAAACTGTATCCACCCTGTGCTTGCATCAGCTATGTTTAGCAAAGCGTAGAGGAAAAGCACTGATCCTCACACCTGTCCTAGCCTACAAAGTGCATGAAGTGCAGAATTCAGCAGCACGAACAACTGAAAATTTACTTGCTGTTATATTGGTACAATTTTGTCCAAGCGTCTCAGCATATGGAATACTCTTACACATTAGTTAATTATAAAATTGTGGATTTCTGGATTAGAATAAACACAATTCTTTGTAATAATGCCGTAGGTTTAGTTTTATTTTGAAAACCACAGATTAATTCTCATAATTCGATTTACCTCTTGTGGTAACACATTTACTGTGTATTTCACAAAAGAGAAGGTTTAGTAATATTAGGCATCTCTAAACAGACTTCATATCTAATAATAACTTTTACAGATCACTTTGTATGTGTGGGCATGTATAGTTTAATGAAACTAAATTCTCTGGTCTTCTCCTTAAACAATGCAAGGTACTTCCTTATTATTATTTAACACAAAAAGAGTTTTCATATTTAGACAAAATTAAATGATGTAATCTGACCATTTATATTCTTTATGCAGTTTTTGTACTGTACTCTATTTTGAAATCAGAACCTGTTTAATAAAGAGGAAACAGCTCTGAGTTTGCATAGTATGTTGGAAATACTTTTCAATGTATACTTCAAAGTAATTTCTACACTAGGTGTATCCATCTGGCAATTGCCTTAACGTCTTAGGGCTCTAAGTTTAACACTGGTGGAAAATAAGAAGCATAGTAAGTGGAAAAGAATGTGAAAGGCTTGCAGCATCAACTGATACTTTTATATCACAGTAATTTAATCCAGATATATGTTAAAAATTTTCTTAAAGCATTTTGGTTTTTTAATGCTCCCAAAAATAGAAAACGCATCCCTAAACATTTACTTGCAAGTATCACTTTGCAAAAAAAAAAAAGTAATGTAATTTGGTAAGACAACACGTGTCTTGGTTCTACAGTATCTTCAGCAAATGAGAAAGTAGAGCTGTGCATGAATGCAGTTTCTTCACTTATGAGTCACTCAAAGTCCACAGACAGTTTCCCTATAGTACAACAAGATTTTCTGTCTACACATGTGATTCACCTTTGAATTTGTCTTTCATTAAGAGAAATTTGGGAAATGTAATTTGCCTGTGTAATGATCCTATTACACTTTAACAATTACATTTGTCATCTGCATAAAATTTTAAATTGTATCTTGATGAAAATTTAGCTAACTAGAATAAGCATCACAAACATTTTGTATATAGTGAAATCAGTAATACAAAATAATAAAAATAATAAAAATCAGGAATATAGTGTAACAGTGAAATCCTAGTAAAAGAGAAAACAAAAGATCAGCCACAGTAATTCAAAATCTTGCCTTCTGTATTTTGCCATGATGGCATAGCACCTAAAATACTACTGCCAGCTCAAATTCTAATTCATGCAACAGCATTGTATTAATATGGACTGATTACTGTGGCAAAATATGGGGCATTTGAGTTTGCCTAAAAAGCTCCGTTTAGCATGCTTTGTTGCACAGTCTAGGACCAAAAAAAGCAAATGCTAAAATAAAGGGTATTTTTCCTTTTTTTTTTTTTTCAAAACAAAACCTAAAATAACAGGATTTACTTTACCTTTTTTTTTCTTTTGTTTTTTTTTCAACTAACTTGTGTTCAGCATTTTATTAGTGTGCCCAGGGTGCTAAGTTATCAGAAACTAGCTAGCATTTCATATAGCACAATGCTGTAACCCTAACAATTATCTGTGACTATAACCATGGTGACAGATTAATTCTTACTCAGAGATACCCAGAGCAGTATGAGCATGGAACAAATTTGATGGATAATTGCTTGCTAGCAAAACTATCAACTAGCTTTTCACATTGCATTTGCATTATTTGGGCTATTCTGGAGTACACTGAGGATCTCTTTAACTACTACAGCAGCATGAATGCAAAAACCAAAGGGGAAGAAACTGACTCAGCAACAGTCAGTTGAAACTGACTGCCTTGCTAAATACATAGCTGTGTGCAGGCAGCTAGCTATCTGGGTGACTGCACGTGAACGAAGGCAGGAAATTCCTTTATAAGATCTTATTACAAAGTACAGATGCAAATTTCAAAAGATGAAGACAATAAATATAATGTCATTTACAAAGATCACAATGCAACGCATGTGTACAGTAGGAGCATTTGCAATGTTCCTGCTTACAGAGAAACGGGTTTGTCAATAAACAGTCAAGAAATAACCAACAAGCTTAATAATCGGAAAATAAAGAGAACAAAGAACTAGAATTAAAAATAGCAAAGGAACATTCTCTAAATAAAAGTAAGTTGTGATAAAGTAATGGCATCATTCCCAACCCAAACTGGCCTAAACTTTCAGCAGTGGCAATTTTGTTCACATCACAGCAAATGCAAAAGCCTTACTTTAGTAGCTTGAGTATCAATAACCAACATTCAATAGAGCTTTTTCATGCAACTTTACCTTAGATGACTGACGATAAAATGGGTTAGTAGTTTTCTGCCCACAGGGAGCAGAAGCTGAAGAAGGGCTATAAAGAGACTCTGGCTGGGGAACAAGAGTTATGAGACAACTAGTAAATAAACATGCAGCTTACACAGACTCTACAATGAGGAAGTTTAGTTTCTAATGATGCAAACAACTTATATTAAAGCTCAGTAGCTTTTGCCTGCAATGTCCATGCAGCTTAGTGACAGAAAACTTCCGTATACTTCTAGGTCCTTTCATTAATGTCCAATGAATTTTTTAACAGGTGCTGTATTTCTGCATGCGCTTCTCGGACATGCTGTCAATCTCTAAGAGCTGCTTTTAGTTAGACTCCTACTCTGCCCCCCAACAAATTATCTTTCTTGAGGCTTTTCAAAACAGTTTGAGGACGGCGTGCTGGAGGGTAATTCCAAATCCAAATCGATTTCGTTCTAAATGGAAATAATACTTAAATCAAATCTTTGTTCCTAAAATAGCTGAGATGGAACTTTCAGGATTAAGATTAAATATCCCATTCCCAAACACCACCACCTTGAACATTTGTTTCATCTATTACTATGTATTACATCTCTTTTCACATTCTTTATGCTTACCCTTGGTCTGCTTATAATGCTCTGTACCATAAAGACTACAGGATTGCCTGCCTTCCGTATGGCTTCCACAGCTTGTTCGTGGCTGGCATCTCTGAGGTCAATTCCATCCACCTGTAATTGGAAGGCCTCATCTTAACATTGCAAGAAGCTACAAGAATGATAAGTCAGATTTGGGGTTTGGTTAGGGAACTTTGACTAAAACCTAAACCCAAACCTCTGTTACTGGTGGAAAGGTTTCTACCAAGTTGGCCTGAGGTCCCTCACACACAAGTCTGAGATTTCCAAGAGCACTGAAAGGACATCAAATAAATATTCTCCATGCTTTTTAAAACCAGGTTTTTCAGCATTCTTAGTTCAGGGTGCATAGGTTTTCCCACAGGCAACATAAAAGAAGAGGTATGATAACAAGAAGAGATAAGGTAATCTGAAGAGTGCGGTACTGTTTGCCAAATAACGCTTCCTCCAAATCCTATCTCGGAATAACCCACCTCCCAGGACTTTAGGAGATTTACAAATCGAAACTTGTTAGGTGCTGGAGGGTCTTTCATTATGGGGTATTATGTCAGTACAGTGTACTTTTTTTCCTCTTTTTTTTTTTTTTTCTTTTTAGAAAGCAAGATAAGACCAATTTTAGCTACTAGACCCTTTCCCCAGAACTTAAGTTTTTAGATCAGAGCTGAAAAGCTTTCTCTCTTCTAGAAGAAAGCATTTACAAAGGATGGCTAAGGACAAATTTTTGCCTGCTTTTCTTCATGCTTTTGGATGTACTGGTGCGTAAAACAGTTTGTCTTGTGATCCAGGTAAGAACCATGTTATGGTGAGGTTAGCATCAGTAAAGCATTCTCACAATGACAATAATAAAAGCTAGAAGCTAACACAGAAAGGTTATTTGTTAGTGGCAATTCTTGCACATGAAGTTATGCAATTAGGACTACCCCTACCTTTTTAATTGTCTAACTCTACCTTAAACTTAACCATCCAATGTAAATAAAGAGAGAACAAAAACAATCTGAGAGAGGTAACTCTAAACCCATGAGGGAGTGAACAACAGCACTAAGGCTCTCTGACTCCCCACGTCTGAAATACTGTATGCACTAGCAGAGAGAAAAGCCTAGATACACCACAACTTGAGAAACTGAAATAATCCATTCAGAAACAGTTACATGAACACAACATTAATTAATTTCACTCATGCACTCCAACTTCTGCAAGCATCACTGTCAGAGACAATTGCTGTATTCATAAAAATCCAGGTATTCAAATATAATGCAAGCTTTTGTAACTCTGTGGCCATCAAGCAAAATTCCACCTCTCAACCTATTATACATTGGAAACTCTTCCACCTTGTTGCTGAAAGTGCTTTAAGGTATTATTTCAAGATCTTTCATACATATCTTGTAGCAGACAGTACACCGCAGTTTAAGTATCACCATGTAAAGCAAGCCCAGTCTGATCCAGGGAAGAATCACCATCTCCATCACCTTGCTTACTATGTTCTTACCGATGGACAGTCAGCTAAGGACATCCAGCAGGGTAAAGAAGAATGCAGTTCCTAATGGCCTGACACTGGAAACAGGGTAATATCTGACTTATTGACAGTCATCACAGGAAAGACACATTCCTTTCAGTATGTTCACTCTTCAATATCTTTAAGCAAGAAAGCAGAAGTGGCTGCATGAGCACAGAATTGGCTAAGCAGAAGATAAATCTAAATAAATTCCTCCCTTCAACAGCAGTGACTATCCTATCCTCTGTATCAAATCCAGCTTTCTTCATGTCAGCAGGAAAAAAATTTTGTCTCCCTTAATTCCTGCAAAAGATGTACAAGAACGATGTGATCTGAGTGAGATTTAAGAGGGAAATAAGCTTGGCGTTTATTTGCATGATTTGCTGTTCACTGGCCATTTCTGTTGCTAACCAATATCCAAAGGTAAAACCTTTTAGCTTCACAAAACTTAAGCATTTTCCCACACATGCTGGCTTTAAAACAGGCAGGTTGAACTGATGGCTTTGTAGACCCCTTCTCACACAGTCAGTCATCTATGCTTTAGGCTGTATATTCAACTTAAAGCTGTCTGCACACAAACATCAGCAGATGGTACTACACTCTGTATGGCTCAAGTGGTGCCAGCAAGAGCAATTACACAGCTGTCAGCCCAGGACCACACATCCATCTCAGCAGCTCCTGAGATGCTGGGGATATTGCAAGCAAAAGGCACTCAGGTGGTACCTCCACGATCCGATCTCCGGTTTTCAGCGTTCCATTTTTGCCAGCTGGGCTGTCTTCCAGGATGTGCTTGATAAAGATCCCTCTCATTACTTCTCCATTATTCAGGCGGCTTCCCATCCCTCGTCCTCCAACAATGCTGATCCCCAGTGACTTGCTAGGCTCTCTCCAGAGTTCAACCCTGTTGTGACAAAACAAGGAGCAAAATAAATGAAAATCTGTTGTGATTATGACAATGCAGTACACTGAAGACATCTCAATTTGCATAATGGTTTAAAAACATTCAGGAATAACTCCTCCTTGGAAAATTTTGTCTTTCAGTGGGAGTTACCTACTGAATTGCTCAGGAAGTCTGTAATTTTGTCTACTGTTGTTCACTTTATTTTGGATTCTAATCAAAACTCTGAATCCTTCTCTTCATCTCTTCTTACTGTCTCCCAAAGAGTCAGCCTATAGAGATAAATTACTAAAGCAATCAAGAAAATGCTAGATTGCAGGGATTTAGCCCCATGGCAGTAAAAATCAACAGTGAATTACTCCTGCAATGCACAATATACTTAAGTGCAGCAATTCTGTTGTTTTCTTATTCCTCCTAAAATACACTACAGGTTTCAAAATTTTTTAATTTCAGATGAGATTTTGTACTGTGGAACTAGATCTGCACTTACTTTCTGGGCTGGTTCCAGTTACTGAAAGCTGCATTTTGAAGCTCACTTTCTTCTCCTTCCCCCTCTTCACGTTCTGGAAGCTCTGGGAGTTCCCTGCTGATGAACAGGAACATGCAATTAATTTTTAAAGAACCCATGTATTCACTAGATTTCACTGCAAAATTTCATGTATTGGATTACCCTGCCAGAATTACAATTCATATACAGGGTCTGTGTAATAAATTTCTTTCAGATGTCCTTTAGAATACATATTGCATTTGGGGATTCCCTGTCCACTTGTCTTCGCAATTAAGTTGCTATCAACTGACAACCACAGAATAAGACTTTGATTTTGGAACTAGAACCAAATCAAAGCTCAAGCTAATTATTTATTCTTTCCAAAATGGAAGAAATTGCAACAGCAGCATTGAAAAACAGTTACTGCTTTTGGAGATTAATTTTCAATAACAAAAATTATTAGTCACTTTGAATATTTTGGCCTATAATTGTAATGAATTTTTGAAACTCAAGGAAAAGGGCAGCATAATACATTCCTTCCAGTATATGTTCTGGAAAGACCATCGATGCCAAATTCTCATGTTGGAAGCACTGAGTATTTGTGGCAATACATAAATCAAATTGCATGGTATTTAAGAGAAGTTTAGGATGAGGCAGTATTCAATCTCCTTTTTGGGTAGATCAAACACCCAAAAAACAGCCTTGTAAAAATATCAGAAAAATTTGCTAGCCAAAGCAGAAATTGTATTCTAAACAGCTTTTTATTGTACTGGCTGCTGGTTCAATGAAAATCATCCATCTTTCAGCTCTTCTAAAATAAAACTTATCTTCCTGAACTGTGCAAAGTGCAAGGAAAGAGTCATATCTGAGAGCACTACAGGAGAAAATAGTAAGTCTTTTAACTCACCTGACAGTATGTGAAGGAAAAAGATCAAATGGCACAGCTCCTTCTGTCTGTTGTCCCAAACTGGCCCTGTACTCGTCTAAATTTTCTGCTGGCACATACGTAATACTGCAACAAAATGGGACATGATTAAAGTAGCATGAGGACTGCTGGTCCTGCCTTCGGTGGGTGTGAGGAAAGGATATGAGGAAGCCACTCAACTTCAAAGCCACAATGCTGATATGTTGGGAATAAGGAGTTAGATGAAACCTTCGTGACTTTGCAACAAATGTGCATTTATAGTCAAACTAGGTAGCTGAACAGCACATAATTTTCTGAAAGGCTGGCTACTCCATTTTAAGTAAATGGTGCTTGAACAGCAACAACTGTGTAATAGAGACAATCTAGCTTCAGTGAAAAGAGAGATTCCTCGTGCAGAGACAAACACTGAAGGATCTGTGAGGTGTGAACCACCATTACCATCCCAAATGATTGCTGAAAATGCTTCTGGAATTGGCCTGCAGGAGGTTTTGTGCTTTCCTGGTCAGTTTTGTATCTATTTTAGGTTTCTATGCTTTTGGTGAAAAATACTGCATAGGTTTGGATGTACAAATATGCTATAGCACATCACCTATGTCACAGGGAGCAATCCCCTGCTCAACAACTTCCTCCATCCCTTCATGCATTCCAGCCAGCTTCAGACAGTCAGATAGTCATGTTTCACCAGCCATGGCATGCAGACTCCTGAAGCCCTGGTGTAACCCAATCATGTTTGAATGCCAGAAACAGAAATGGCCCATTAGACTGGGAAGGGGGAAACAAAGAGATGGAAAAAGGATTAAGGCATGAAGAGTATTTCTTAAAAAACTTCCTTCCACAGGCAACAGGACAATACGATCTAAACAGGGCTATTTAGACGGCCCTCCTTTAACGATGCTTTGTCTTCTTAAAAACCTTTAGTTGTTCAATAAGCAGCTATCAGATCCAAGTCTGCCAAGAAGTAAGGCTGATGCAAAAAGAACACAAAAAAAATGGCTGTCCTCCAATCCATCACATGGTTAAAAGAAATATAAATGTATTTCCCCACAGAACAGACAGGGAAAAAAAAATCCTGAGCACTTCACAAGGACGTGTAAGCTGCTGAGGAGAGACTCCTTCAGCTCTGAGTCTCTCACTTATTTGGACTCCTCTTGTCTCTCACTCCCTAACTGCCACTGATTCCCCCTCTCATTGGTTTTCTGCTGAATAGACAAAGCAGCAGAAGGCAGAGCAAAAAAACTTTTATATGACTAATGCTGTCTGTCCAAACCACTCTACCAATATTATCAGAAGGACCATCTTTATTTGTCTTCTTTGCCTGTGCCAAGCATGTTCCCTAGCTCCTCTCACATCTACCATATCTAGAAAAGTGCAGAAGATGGTCATTAAGGAGGTGGCTAGGGTGCTGAACAGGAGGAACTCTCCAGTTCTTCTAACGGAAATTTCTAAATTATCTATATTATCACCAGCTTTTTCTCTTCCTTAAATCTCCTTTCTCTTCTGCTTTGGCCTTTTTTCAAACAAACAAGTGTTATGTGCTTGACACAAAGTGTTTTGATTTTGAAGTGCTGGGGAGTTAACATACACTAGGGAAAAAAACACTCAGCAGAAGGTCACTGACTTTTATCTCTCTTTCCTGAGGGCATTTCAGCACTGGAAACAAGCAAGACATGCAGCAGTTATTCTGCAAAGCCCTAGCAGTGAAACAGAGAGTAGCAAGAGGGAAAAGAGTTTTTTAAAACAATCACTACTACTTCTCAGCCATCTCCAACTCCAAATGCACTGAGCCATAGCAAAGTGCTAGTATTATGGTCACAAAACTCTCACAGGGCGAATGCTGCTGCAGAAGCACCATGCAGTAAGGCCATAATAGCACCTTGTCTCTACAAAAGCTATGAGATGTGCAAGCTGCATTTCAATGAAAGAAAATGTATCATTCATTCAGTTACATTCGTCAGTTTCATCCCAAATTCATCAATTTTCACCCTATAAAAATAAGTAGGAAATAATGTATTTTCCCTTGAAAGACAGATGCAATAAGGAAACCAGAATTGCAAGAAAAATTTCTGCTGGCTAGAAGGTTTGGACAATCTCCTTTATGCTAAACTGCAGCTGGAAGCTATTGTTCAAAGTATTCAAAGGAGAATGGCTGGCTCCTAAAAAGGGAACAGATATGCTCAGATTCAGCCTGGATCTAGGCAGTCGACTGTGATCACTGATAGAGTGTCCAGCATTCTTCAACTCTTGTCCAGTCCTTTTGTACAAGGAGCACATGGCAAACAATTTTGCAGGGTCCCAAGGTCCATGGGTAGTAGTAGTTCTTATCTCATACTTTTGTGCCACATCAGCATTAAGAGATCAGCTAAGGGGGAGACAAACCACATGCACCCCAACTTCTGGTATACCCTGTTGTTTTTCATTATATGAATGAGTAACTGACATTGTGCTGGGACATTCAAAAGGTACGGCTCAAAGAGTGCTCTCAAACAGCCTTATATGCTACCCACAAACACCTCCCAAAAGCTCTCTTAGGTAGGTAAGCTTCCCTTTCTGTGTACAGCACAGGAACTGAGAAGAAAAGACATTAAATTCACTATTTTCAAAAATGTGTCTAAAATTGAGCAACTGAATTACCTAATTGATCTCCACAGATGGAGTCAAATTTAGATAGTATCACTGGGAGCAGTTACATTTTAGCTCTTTGGAAAATTACATTATTTCTATTCTAGTGCTTAACTACAGTTCTAATTCCCTAATTTTAAGCACTCAAAGGAACATTCAGTATGTCTTTAAGCGTTCATTCTTATCTACAAATAAACTTTAATAACGCTTCAGCTACTTCATAAATATAAACCAGAACACTTACTTGCATTTTGCAAAAAATAGCATAGAAAAGAAAACTAAATTACATGGATCAAATGCATGAAAAGGTATATTCTGTGTAGGAGTTCACCTTTGTTTGTTGCTCATCATTTCCAAAGTTCAGTTAACTGCAAAGGTTTCCCTAGCTGCTCTTATTAGCTAAGCAGTATTACTGATGTGGCTTTCCTCCTCCTCTCTCTCCTCTGCATGTTATTATTGAAAAGTTATACAAAAAATCTAGCTCTGCTGTGAATTGAGTTTTAGGAAATATGTATATCAGAAAGTCATCTTTGCTAAGGGGGCTGTCTGTCCTGCTCCTGCTTTCTGACACACGGCAAGGTCAGATTGTACTAAAGATCCTGGACTTATATCTGCCAAGAATTTTTTCCCTGTTTTTAACTTCCTGGGCAGACACTCCACAGTTACCACATCCATCACTTTCTGGATTGCTACTGTTGCTAATTTCCTGGAGGTCACAGTGAGGTCTGAAGACATCCATTGTCATCCTGAACAGCTGAGTGTGTGACTGAGATGATGAGGGGCCCAGAACAAGAAGGTGTGTTGGGCTCCTCTGGTCAACTAGGTTGACCCTTGTGCTGTAAACTGGAAATAAAAATCCACCCAGGCACCTGAATAGTTCATCTGCAAAAGGGACTGATAATTGCCTTAATATGGTTACAGAGAAGAGAGTAAGAAAAACAAGTACCAGAAAATAGGGATGAAGACACAGAAGATGGGAAACAAGTAAATGACTGCTCTACTATTGTGTTGCATTTCTTATCTGCAAGAGAAGTTAAAGTTCAACAATTTCAAGGGAAAGTATATGCAGGGTTTAATCAATTCCTCTCTTTCATAGCTGTACAGCTTGAAGGAGAATATGTTCTTGTCTCCTTTCTTGAGAGCTACAGCCACCCTTCTCCCCCCAGAGATATGCACTAGCAATGAAAGCAGTGACAATGGAAACACCAAAGGGTGCACATATGAAAATATCTTGTAAACACAACACCGCATGCAGTACAGAGGAACATTTATCACATGCTTGACTGAACAGCCACACAAAACCTTGAAACACCAACAAACCAAATAACGAAGTATGGAAAATGTTCAGGACAAATTACTGTCATTAGCACATAAGGTCTAATTTGTATCTTTTTATACATGAAGGAAGTAAAATATAAGTGCCACAGAAAATACGACACTGAGATTAATCCAGATATCAGTACATTGTACTCATGTCAATTTGAGCAGTGAACACTGTAAACACACACACACGCACACGCGCACACATGTGCTCTGAACATATCTGGGGTGGCCATCAGAGATTAAATTTAAAAATATTACCAATATTTTTTTTAGAATACAGGTGTTTTCATTCCAGTCTCAGGAAGTATGCTCCAATCTTCAAGTTTAAAGCCATATATATATATATATACACATATATACATATACACACACACACTCTCTCACAGCTTTTTTAAAAGATATATATATACACATCCACATGTGCAGCTGCATGCGCATGCACACACACACACACAAAGACAGAGAGAATATGTACCTATATCTGGATATATCCCTGACATTACTATGGATGTCATAAAAGCATGGAATGATTTTACAGACAAGTTGCAACATAGAGCCATAATGAGTTTCTGAATCGCCAATACTCACACATAACAGAGGGCCTGATCATCAGCAGGTGCTGGAGAAGATCTAGAATGTGAAGCATATGATGCAGCATCTTTTTACAACAGTGTTAACAAATGTCAATGTCTCATGCTGAATGTGAGAGGCATACTTATGTAGTTAAAACTGTGACCTGCTTTTTTTTTTTATTTCTTCTTTATATTTTCTTTTTTTTTTCTCCCGTTCCACCTCCACTTCATCTACAACTCCCCCAGAAAGCATCTCCTCTTTATTGTTGTCTATAGCAGTGATCATTAACAAGCATGGAAAATGGAATTGCAATCCATCTCTTATTTCTTGATCAGGAATTCATCCCCACACTTTAGGCAGGTGAATTCTGATTCAGCTCTGTAATTATCTGACAGATGTTACAAGCAGCTGCTGCTGAACACAAAACCCTGGCTAATATTACTACAGAAATATAAGAGCTCCTGGCGAGGTTGATTGAGAAGTGAAACAGAACACATTCTGGTAAGGCCACACATCTGGTTTTCCACACACAGAGAAGAAAAGCATTAAATACCTAAGTCTGAAACTCAGATTGCTGGTTCTTGAACAATTCAAAACAAAATTTCCTTTAATAAAACAAAATAAAGCCTTTATGTGGCAAGTAAGAACAGCTTTATGTTTTCTCAACAAATAATGTTCGCCACTGAAATACAGCTTTGAAATTAAAATATTTCTGCTTAATCACTTTCTAGGGGCATCCTGCTACCCGAATATCTCAGTCTAAAAGTTAATGTGCCAACTTGCAGCCCTGTATGGATAAAGAGGAATGATATCTAGATGGCCACACCTGAGTGCTTGTGCACCCTTGTTTCCTGAGGAAGACACCAAAGAGATTTAACTTGCTTATTTGAAATGCTGGCCCTTTAAATCACAAATCCTGCATGGTGGTGCACCACATTAGCTCTGAAATGACATCTGTATAGCTGTGTATCCCTCTCAGCAAACAGGAAGAACTATCACAAGATAATGCTCTATATCTCCAAATTTCTGATTTGGGACATTACCCACATGTTTGTACCATAATATTTTTCTGGGATCCTGTACTGCTCCTGAAAGTACAAATTACAGAAAAGTTTAATTATGCTCAATAGTCTTGTATCACAACTATGTAGGCTCAAAAATATTGTCCTTATTCTTGCAAGAGTCCTTTAAAAGCTACCAAAGGATTTGGTCTTTCAGTTCTTTGAAGTGCAGAAGCCAGCTTCACTTTAAACTCTTATCATGAGAATGCACCAAAGAACATAAATATAAAATGAAAGACAAAAAACCTAAGTAAGAATATGAATAGCAACTGCCCCTTTTCTAAGAGATCTTTCAGAAAGGGGATGCACTTTTCTCTTGGAAGTCTGAATATTCAAGTCTAAGACAAGATTTTTATATTTCCAACATATCTGCAAAAGACTAAGACTACAAAACAAAACTTAGAGTCACACAGAGTAAAATGCTGCAGCTATAAAAGGATAAGCACAAATAATGTACACATGTGTGTTTGATCCCGTAACTACGGCACTAATAAAAGACTCCTCACAGAAGAATGGTGCTGTAGCATTTGTGTATCTAGGCAGACATACACACACATGCATGCACACATACCAACTAATTTCAGTCATGGCAGTCAGAATTACAATACAGTTTGAAAGCCTACAATAATAATCAATTTCACATTTTATCAACACTGACTCATATTCATGACAGCACTGACAATAATGTAACTCATTATATAAGGATATCCTATTTTTTAAACAAACTTGCTTTAAATCATAATCCTAAATGCATGACAGCTATGGGGCAGACAATTACACCTACCAACCACAGTAAAGATACTGTGCCTACTTGTTCCCAAAATGCTAAGCCTCTTCAAAGCTAGAATACTTCAGGAGAAGAAAGGAGTGCCCTGCAGTCCATTTTGAACTGACAGAAACCACACAGATAGCCATAGCCCCACTGAGACTGAACTGATCCCTTTCAAGGCCATCCTCTTAAATAAGTAGAGGCTTGTATTACCAACAGCTTCATTAATCCCATTTGCAGATCTGACCCAATCCATGTTACCATGGGTTTGAGAAAAATAGCTACTAGAGGTGTCTAGGGCACCTTCCACAAGTTCAGGAACAACCTTACTTCTAGATGGTGCACATGGGCAAAGTTAACACCACAATCATGGCGGCTAGGAAGAACTGTACTTTAAGGGAAAGTTAAAATTCTGTAAATTGAGTGAACTTGAGAAGAAGAAACCTTCTCATCAACCAGGCAGATTTTCCAAAACTTGTATTAATTACTGCAAGTTTAATGCAGTACTCCCAAGAGCAGATATCTATGCATTACAGCAACAGCTCTTTTGTACATACTAATAAAAACTTGGAAGTGATTTCACAAAACAGAGTTTCTGCTGTTTGTCACAGATATACTGAAAATGTTTTAAGTATTACTTTTCTGCATTAACATCATGTGCCATACTTTCTGTCTAGTGGTCAAAACCAAACTCCATTACAAA
>JAOBAS010000072.1:49832578-49843453 GCA_025311575.1 Elanoides forficatus | reverse complement strand
GTGCCATACTTTCTGTCTCGTGGTCAAAACCAAAATCCATTACAAAGATCTCCATCAAACAAAACCACTTGTGCAATGGCCAGGACAGTCCACCTTTGAAAAACACAAACACCTTGAGCAAATCCTTACTTTCTTTAGAAGAGTCATACTATGAATGCAAAACTCTGACTAATCCCATTCCTTCAATAAAACCAGACAGGGCAGTAATGATGATGATTACTAATGACAGTATTAATTCTCTAAGAATATCCAAAGCCTCTCACACAAGTGATTTTATCTTTCAAACCCATGAAGCTGTAATCTGAAGGTGAATTATCCATCTGAAGCTGTAACTTAAAGGTAAATTCATGTTATGAAAACAAACAAAATTTTCATTTAGAATACCTGCATAAATACCTGAATTTTTATTATTAGCCTTTTCCTACCACAATTCATCCTCTAGCTTTACCTACTTTATATCTGGTCCGATGAGCGAATGCCTCCTTAGCATAGCCCGGGCTTGTGCATTGGTTAAGTTAGTAGTTGACTCTTCATTAATGGACAGGATGCAGTCCCCCACACCAATCCGTCCATCACGACTTATGGAGCCTCCATGAATGATGCTGCGGACAATCATTCCTGAGCCATCTTTATTGGAACTCACTGTCATCCCTACAGTGAAAAACACATTAAACAGTTAATAACATCTTTGAGCCCCAACTCTGAGTATGAAGAAAAAGAAATGTGACTTCAGGTAGGGAAGATACAGGCCAGTCGGCTGACCTGCCAATGTCAGCAAGCCTATAGAAACATTGCTCTTATTCTCCCTTGCATTTCCTTCTTTCCAACAGGAGACAGCAGTTACAAATCACAATCACAGTATCTTTACCTTGTGTCATTTCACATAACAGGCTCAACATAAAAAAACTAAGACAGTGGAAAGTTTAAGCAGAAAATACACAAAAAAGGTAATGAAATTGCTTCTAAACCAGTCAAATTTACCACCATAGTTCACTGAGTTTATATGTCACATTTCAGTTTAGTTTATGATGGTTCTCTCTGGAAAGGAGGCAAAATGATTAAACGGTTAATTAGGAGCATAGGGCCAATACAGTCACACACTTATTTTCAACAGAAAGCCTGAATCAGATCCCACTGAGATAGTGGCCACCTTCCTGCTTTCCTAGGTGGGCCATTGCTTAGGCCCAGAAGCACATCCTGACTTCTGCGAGAGCCTGTGCACTACTGACAGATACAGGACACTATGTGAGTTACACCACAATCCCACCTGTGGCACAGCAGGACACTACTTCTCAATGTTTATACACACCATTTAACTCTACTTTCTTTTCACTAATGGGAAATGAGACAGAGATGCTCTTCCCCCTCCTCCCACCCACCAGTCCACCCAGTGGACTTCCACTACCTTAATACTGCCAAACTCACTTTTATTCCTTCTTGTGCACTAACATGGAAGCTTTCCTTTACTAACAAGATGAAGCCACTGAAGTAAGAGTGCCTTATAGAGGAATATCTATTGGAGAAGGAAGCTGTGACTACCCCATTATGTGTTCTCCTGGTTTTGCATGTAAACATCAGCCTAGCAAGCACTGGGAATGCAGTTGTGTGTCTACAAGCTCTTACCTTATTGTCCAGACTGTGAGTGGAAGATGACAGCTACCCAGAGCAAAACCTCCATGGATACTGACTATGAAAAAATTCTGACCATTTATACAAAACATGGCTACAGAACGAGACTGAACACTTTACTCTGTGACCTTAGACCCTGGGAGACAGACTGGCTGAACAGAGTTTAGAAGGCAGCTATAAGACCCAGGCTACCCAGATTCAGCCAACCTTACAAACATCTGCCTATATGTCTGTCTCAGAGAAAAAAAAAAATATTGTCACCATTTAAAACCAACATGAATCTGGATATTCATTTATACTTTTTCGACTCCTTCTCGAAAATAAAAAACTCTTGATAGTGTTGGCTCCTCACACCTACTTGTAGCCGAGATTAACATAGCTGTCTAAGTATAAGAAGGTGGCCCTGACTAGCAAGGAACTGCCCAATAAGCTTCTTAGACACAGGAATACATGTACCTCTCTACTTCAGTATGTGGAAGTCAAGGTTCATCCTTTGGAAAAACTGCAAAACTCATCTTCATGATGGCACTTCATATTAAACTGATGAAAGAATATGGTGTTACCACTGACTGGAGATCTTGTCACCTATCCCTCCAATTAGTAATGTTACAATGTTGAGCACATCACAGATGGCATTTACAGGTGCTGTCCTGTGGTGTTTACACTCACATACTCCTTCCAACAACCACCTCTTGACAGATCCACTCACACAGGTTACTCAGTCAGATCTGAATGTAAACACAACTCTGCAACAGAGTGGTCTCCACCAGAATACAGGCACCATGCACAGAAAAGTAATCTGCCAAGCAAACAGCTGAAATGTGGTCTGAAATTCTGAACCTAACTTTGCTGCTTGGTTAAGCCAGTAACAACCAACAGTATTGCTGAGGCTAGTGTAATAGCACTTTAGAAAAACATCACCCCTGGTTTCTATGCTGACACCCTCATTGCAACAGATCTGCAAGGCTGATGTCACACTTTGGACAGCTACAGTTTCAGGTTAAAAATGCAAATGCCACTGTCAAGTTGCCAAATGAATCACACAGGACAATGGCATTTCAGGTCTTGCATGTTGGTGCTGTGTCCTCTTACCTTTTAAAAATCACAATCAAAAGGTTAGAGCTCCAGCTCTGGCTGGATTTGAAGAGCTGCTGCAAGCTATGGGTGACACCATTTAAAAAGAAAAAAAAGTACCAGTTCTCAGCTGAAACAATTGATGCAGCTGCAGCTTTCAACATCACTCACAGCTCTCGATTTAGCTCCTTTTGTAAAAATGAAAGTTAAAAGCAGTGCAGCCATGTGTGTAAATTGGTCACTGTGCCCAGGCAGCTTCCCAGGCCAGAGCACACACAGCCTGGAAGAAAAAGACTGCAGTTAAAAGCCAGGAGAAAGCATTATTCACATTCATACTATGTATATGAGAGGCCAGTCTTAATTTTCATGCATGTAATGTCTGCCAATGTGTACCCTGCCCCAAGTTTGTATTTTTATGCTATATTATGCTTGACATGAAATTTGCTTCGTATGTTCACTGCACTTAAAACACTCATAGACATACATCAAAAATACAACTCTGTTGAGTTAAGAGGGTATTGCAAACAAAACTTTTTTAACAAAATCCAAATGCCTGAAACTGCATTGTGACCTGCGTTTTATTCATCTTGGCAACGAGGTTAGTGAAGGTAATAGTTACCCAAGGACCTCACACCAATGAAAGTCAAAACTTATACCCACATCAGCCTTGCCTACAGCTTTATATTTTGGGGAGGCTGACTTTAAACCAGGTCAATTCCCAGTTGGAAGCTGGCTGTATCACAAAGGAGAAGGTGATATGAGGCAGACTGAGCATCCAGCCATCAGAGTGCAGTTTATTCCAGGCAGAAGCACCCATGGAATTACAGCACCAGAGCACCCCACCCGCCTCTGCACAGCAAAGGAGTCCTGAGTGGTGGCTCTTTATGAACAAGGGACCCACGGGCCACTTCCAGGGTGTTTCCTGTGGACAACCCATGTTAAAGTATTTGTGGAGTCATTGCAAACAGCCAGTGCCTACACAAACACCTGCCCTACCAACACCAGAGAGTCTTCAAGAACGTGCAGTTGGCCAGAAGAAACGGTACCAGGAACCTTAATCAAAGCAAATGAACACATCAGCTACGAATGGGAGGGCAGCACCACTGCTTCCTACCACAAAGTCTCCCTCGCACTGGCTCTGGGAACTGGCCTGGGAGGATGCTATCCCTGTGCTCCCCCTCACACTGCCCAGGGCCACACCAGAGACCAGGAAAGGACACTGAAAAACATTTCCATCTGTTGTGCCTCTGTGCTCCAAAATGTGCCTCCAGTCAGTATGCTCAGGAAATTGCAGATTGCAGATATTTAAAACCCTGAAATTCTTTACAAAATTATAGTATCATTGAGCTAAAAATACTACCTATTAAATACATCAATGATCTGATTTTCAGAAATACTGAGGCACTTAAGATACAAGCACAAATATGTAGCAAGGAAGTGAATAGCTTGTTTAGACCCTTTTGACTATTCTCAGAAAGCAAGATCATTTTGTGTTTACACATATTTGAAAGTCTAGTCTGCAGCTTTTTGACTAAAGTGTTCTTCTACAGCATTCCTTGACTATATCTCATTTTTTACGCTATATTATATAAATGTATCAATATTAAAAAACACTGTATTAAAACTGTTCTGTTAACATTTAGGAATGACTACACTCCTTTACAGGAAAAAAAAAATTCTCAGTGAGACTGTACAGTTTACTTCTGTGTTCACGGTGACAGCAAATGGATCCACTACCATCATAGCCAAACAGGGCAAGAACAGCAAAGAATGAATATCCTGTTATGCTTTCCCCACTAAAAGGAAAGTGTTTAGTCTTTACTAATAAAAAAAGATACATATGGGAAAAACAGAAAGCCATGTTCCTGAACAGGTTACAAAAAATGTTAGCTACCTTACCTAGACTTGAATTGCCTTTTGCAATAGTGATAGTCTTCTCGTACATGTTTTTGACTGAATTTGGGGTTGTGGAACTTCCCTCCAGAGATACTGGGCATCTCTTTTCCATTAAAAGCACCTGATCCTAACACAAGGGAAAATAACATCAGTTCAGAATACCAAGATAAAAATACGATTGCACATGCTGCCCTGAACTCACCTTATACAAAATCTAGGTGCGTTATTGTTACAAATTCAGACATTGGAAAAGTCAGTCCATCAAAGATCAAACTGACATACATAAGGTTTCTGTTCTCCTTCAGGTAATATAGCAAATCTACCACAAAGTATGCTTTTAATTTAGAGACATCGGTTACACTCCTACAAGTAGAGGGATGAATTCAAGGGCTCTTAGACTCATTCACCACATGTCTAACAACCTGCCCATGCTAAAGTAACAAATCTTTTAAGAAACTGCAGTTCTTTTTAAGAATTTCCTAACAAACCACTGAACGGAAGAAAAAAGAAACACGTCACAGTGACTGACATATAAAAGAATATTATGTTTGCACACTGTGGCATCACAGACCAGTTTGTGAACTGAACTGCACAGACTTGTGCGAACACCAGGATGCAAGACTTTCACACCACTCCCCCTTGGCTTAGGAAAAGCCTGGTTTCCGGCTGTGTGCCTCCTCCTTGTGCCCATGCCTCTGCGGACATTAATAGGGTATAAGAAAAGCCCCCTGTTCTGCCCAGTGGGTACACTGTGGTCCAGCAGTGTCTACTGTTGTGAGGTATGAGCAGACTTTTACGTACCCCTGTATTGCTACTCTCTGGCAGATGGCTATCTTGATGCCATAAATCATCTCCATTTTGGATAGATCTAAATCCCTAAGTTTTGATATGAGCTACCACATCTGACAGATATTTATAATGAAAGAACCATACACAGCTGTTGGCCAGTGTCTATTTCTGTAGGAGATTCTATGGTGTAATATGGCCTTTCCATAAGTTTTTTGAATTACTATTTAAAAAAAAAAATCTTTACTTGTCCAGTGGGATCAAGCTGCATTGCAGTAGCAATGCTTGTACATTGTGCAATTTCTGCTGTTGTCTGAGATGCAGTCCATGTTGCTGTGTTTTCACTTTCATTTTGGTTGATATCCGAAACATCCAGAGGCAGAAGATCCTTTTTAGCAAAACCAGTTGCAATTTCCAGGCTACTGCCCACTATGGACTTTTGCTCTCTCACTCTCTGATTCAGATCCATGCTGTACAGATTCTTGTCAGATACACAGAAATCAGCTGCAGCATTTGAACATTCCTCTCCAACAGACTGTTAAACACAGAAGACAATGAACAATCAGCATTCTTTTGTAATACAATTTAATAGTACATTTCATGCTAAAATATTAAACAGAAACTGATCTCCCAGAATTTAAATGTATTTGTTGTAACATCAGTGTCTTCAGTAGATTCCTACAGGCATTTTACTATAAAATTTCCTTGGTTCCCTAGACAATTTCTTCTGTTTTAAAATAGCAGAAATCAGTAAGTTACTGCTGAAGGCCAAATTCTAATTTAGTACTTACTCATCAGTAACTCTCCACTAACTTTAGCAAAGTAATGTCCACTCACTCTCAAACTAGACATAACTCCAGCAAGTTATTAAAATTAAAGCATCCAATTGTCATACGTGGAAGAACTTTGCAAGACAAAGGTCTTTACTTTCAAAACACGTTAGCAAGAAAGAAGCAATTTCAAGCAGTTCAGACAACAAGAATGCAATCTAATCATCCATTTAACTGAGTAGAAACCTATTTAGACATCTTTAGACATCCCTTTCACACAAAGAGGGAAATGTAAAAACTTGGTCAAATCTCAGCAAAAAATGAACACGGAGGTTTTGAAATGTGACAACAATGAAATACAATCATGCAGTTACAGAAAATTAGCAGTTAGTACTTATTGCAAGTATATAAATTATGGCTACAGTACTAGGATTAAGTTCTCTACACAAAATTTCTTTAGACTTTCAAGATTCCAAGGTCCTGCATTTCAAATATTTTAAGGGATTGCAAGAATCACAACCTTCTGAAAAAAAAATCTTCAAATATTCTCTAGCTGAGCTTTCAAAATAAGTAATTTTAAAAACATGTAGGCTATTAGATATTAGAAAGATATATCAAGGACTTAAAGGTTGGGCTTAGAGGATTGTATCAGTATTAGGAATTTTTCTCTGAAATGTAGTAAATGTAATCACAAGAACGTCTACCTCTATCTGTCTTGGTTGTTACCCACTGGTCCTATTAATTCTTCTATTTCTTTTCCAAAAGGTGGGGAAAACATGTTTCCCAGGATTTTGGGATATTTTGCAACATTTTGTATCAAGGGCCTTAGAATTAGTTTTTCTCATCCTTCATGAAGTGCATATGTGTTTGCTAGCTCTGTCCCCAAACAATCATCAGAAAAGGTTCATCTGTAAGTGGTTTAAGTAACATCTGAGAAGGTAAGTGAGAAAAGCCTAAATACAACTAGTCTGCATGATGTAATCAATGAAATAATTTCCTACCTTTTGGAGAACAGAACACCAGGACTATAATCCATTTAAATTATTTCATAAGATTTCAAAGACAGCTGGGACATCTACTTTTAAGTCTGTTTTGTATCAATTTCCAAATAGTGAAACAAGAGCCAGATTGTACTCAACATTTATTCCATATGCCATATATACATATTAGAGTTGTAGCATATACCCTTTTTTTTTTTTTCACTTAAAGAAAAGCAGTGCTGTAATTTTTGAAGACAAGCGTGATTTCAGGAATTTGTAACCACAGCAACATGTGGCCTCATTACAGCATTTACATTACTTTAAGTATTTTTTTTCATCACATATTTTTAAAAGTGACACTAAAGGCATTCAGAACCTGTCAACTGCCCTGCAGCCAAAAATAGCTGAAATACATCTGCATTCCTCATAGCATTGAACAGCAATTTTTTTCATTTTTACTGCATTTCACTTGCTTCAAATGTCTTCTTTTATGAACAGATTTTCTCGCTATGTTTATTTTGTGAACTCACTCATAACTGCACAGTATAGAATGTTACTTGATGAGAACTTACTCACTTCATACTGGTGCACAAAGAGGAACACTGAAAGGTCAGGACTGTAATCTTTAAAAAAACATGCAAACAAAGGTCATCTTTAAGTCAACCCTGAAAATAACTTAAGACTTTCTAGAGCCTCAACTTGATATATAATGTAAATCCAGCCTCTATCTCATAAAACGCTTCTCAGCACGCAAAATGCATAATCCGTTTAAGTAACAATTACAGAGTTAAACAATGCAATCTGTCCCACTGGCGCAGCAGAGATGTGCTCTTCTGTGGATTAGGAGAAACCATTAGAAGATGAATTTAGCTTTCCAACCAGGGCTGAACATATTCCACAAGAGATAAAGGGAGTTACTGCAGCTCAGGTGTGGAGGAAAAAGCAGCAACTACTCTATTCAACACCACAGACTGCAAATCTGAGAGAAATCCCTACAATGTTGCTTTCTAAGAAGACTGCTACGAGAAATGACTTGGAAGACTCTGGATTAGCAGAATAAATCCATAGATTGCCACAAAAAAAGAGCATGAAAAACCACAGAGAGAAACAAAACACCAACTCTGATACAAAGAATCAAGTCGTTATAGGTATGTGACCAGCAAGAAAAAAGATACTGATCTTTGCAGTACTCTTAAAGAACTTATCTCCATTTACTGACTTTAAATAGAAATTACTAGCAATCAGAGGTTTGATATATACAGAATTACTTTTAATTATAGTATCATTATGAACATTTCATTCAAGAAAACAATTAATTAGCAAACATAATAACTATGAAGCACAAAAGCAAATCTTAGGATGATAACTTACTCTTCATACCAAAAATACTGTAGAATAATGCAGTTATTTTGTGTTACCACTCTTTACTACGCTCTGAATTAAGTTTTGTAGCAGACTGCTCACCACAATTTTAACACTACAAACATCTCACCATACTTTATCTGGCTATACAAAACACAAATCCAAGCTTTCAACCTTCTAGCTGCCTCTCTTTCCAACACAGGCATCTGAAAGACACCAGCACTACCCTAAACAACACTGCACTTTAATCTGGTAATAAATAGTGCAGTTTGAACCAGGATGCCATAAAATATTTATATCTAATAATACAGACTCTTCACATTTATAATCAAAGTTTGTCATCAATAAAACCATCCTCCTTTTTACCTTGGGCGTTGACAATGGAAGAGAGAAGCTGTAGTTCAGCTCACCACTACAGGCACTGCCTTGCAGAGCTACCACTGAAGCCTCGAAGACGTCATTCTCTAGAGAATACTGTGATTCAAAGGTGGACTCATCCGCTAGATCTGCCTCGCTGGAGTCCACCTAACAACAAAAGCAATTCAATCAGCCAGGCTGTTACCTGCACACCACATAAGCCCCAAACACATGCAACTCAGCTGCTACATACTGACTGACACTTTCCTCCTTTTTTTTTCCCTCCATGTTTTATATTGAAGTTACCTTTGCACAGCATAGTAGGAAAAATTTCTGCTTCCAGTTAAATTCATGTTACTACACCTTCAGAGTTTGCAAAGAATATCTGAAGTAAAGTGAGGGTCTCAACTAGAATGAGTTGCAGGGCTGAGGCAGGCTTGTGCCTGTTAACAGAAGTACGAGGTGTTGGGAGAATTCTGCTGTACTCCCTGGCATCATTTTTTTTTTTTTTTTTAATTTTATTCTGCAAGAATTAGCACTTAAAAATAATGAGCTTCACTCAGTGCCACCTGTCAGGAATGTTCCCTCCACCCAGCTTCATAGGTTCAGTTGTTTTTAAAAGGGTACAGAAAATAATCTTCCGGAAACTGCAATGCTTTCCAATACCTTTATAAGAAAAATTTATAACATGATATTTTATGATTTCCAAAATATTTTACATTTGACAACAAGATCAATATGGACAATTCTCCTGTCTTACATGAGAAATAATTTTTTTAAAAGAGTTCCAGACATGGACATGAGCAGTATTTTTTGCCTTTTTTTCCTTACATGATATATATTTTTTTTCAAGACTCGTACACTTTCAAATACTAGAATAAAATTAAGTCCTCAAAGACTTAATTTATGGTCCTTCACATACTACACTTTGATTGTAATTTCATCTCCCCTGCCAGAGCTCAAGAAAGCAGTGTATGCTAACAAAAACGATCGGTGAGTTCAGAGCCACGACCGTACCATAAACTTGTATGAAGCAGGCAAGTGTACACATCTGCAGAGACGGGACCTAACTGTTGTTTTTCAGCCTCTGTGGTTAATCATACTATGAATTCATTATGTCAGATCCACAACAGCAACAGCAACAATCTGCAGTGATTCAACATATTGATTCCTTTTTGGGGTACAATGATCCATTTATTATTGTCTCAAACCTAAAGACTTAACAACGCATTCAAACTGCTCCTTTGGTGTAACTTACTCTCAGCCCACCTTCCAGAAAATGCAGACTACTGTTACTGAAGCTATGCCCTAAAAAAAGGATTGTGAAAAACAGTGACAGACCTGTAGAATCTGAGTGTAGATTTATCTATGAAAAACAGTACCTCAGGAGTGCAATTTCACACACATTCAATTTCAAATTTTGCACTTTTAATTAGGCAGTTGACAGAGTTGACAATTTAACCATATTATTATCTGCCATGTATTTTCATTGTTCTTTCACAATTTTTATTTTTTTATATGAATCACAGATAGAAGTCAATTTTTTAAATACTTAAGTTTTAATCTCAACTTTTCAACACACTGTAAATTAAAGGATATTTACAATATATAACATGGCTTCTTCACACTTCTTCTCAATGAACAGAGTAAGGCAAATACTATTATCTAACTACCGTACCAAGGTAACAAACTGCAGAAGAAAAAATATGCAGTCTTGTTTAAAAGCAAGTTATTAAAAACAGCTTGCCATTTGCAAATGTGAAAAAATAGCAAACATACTCAAATCAGTAATTCAGAGATTTTTGCCTAGGAAGGATCCATTTCAGGTTTTTGTTTGGTTTGGGGTTTTTTTTCTCATAAATTAAGTTCTGGTATTTAGAAGAAACTGCTTCCCTACTTATGTGCCTGGAAAAGGAGGGCCAAGTAACTTCAATGTCAGATCCAGACCAGTACAAATAACCATGAGAAGACACATTCAGAATACATTTATATTCTGGTTTGGGGTGTTTGGGGGGTGGGGG
>JAOBAS010000072.1:49811444-49822458 GCA_025311575.1 Elanoides forficatus | reverse complement strand
CATAACAGGTGGACAGATCAAAGGGCATTTAATAATAGTAATCAAAGTTTACCTACCACTATTTCATAATTTGAACCCATAATCCTCTGCCACTTTGCCTTCGTAGCTGCTTCTTCTGTGGTAGTTAGCTGGAAATCTGAAAGTTATGTCTGAGATTACTGTGACAAAAAATAAAATGTCCTGTCTATTCCTATCACTGATAAAGCATATGGACCATGCAAGAGTACACAATCATTCCTATGATGCCAGAACTCTCCTAAATATGACTAAAAACTTGGCATGTTTTGTCTCGGCAGGCTTGGGTTTATCAGAGGACAAACTTGAAAAATAGTATTAGATCCCACCCTCACAAAATTGTGTATTTCGAAAGACACGAAGTTCAGTCAAAAAGTTTGGTATGCGCGGCTGAGAAGAAATGACACATATCTAAACTAGCCTCAGTGTTGAGTGAATATTAATGCAACTCTACAAGATAATGGGCACAAAGCAAATAAAAGTTACATGCATGCCCCTGGCATTTGTTAAACCACGTTGTATGTGGGCTGATCAGATTGATTCAGGGGGACGGCTGAAATACTTACATATGTGATACTGCATACTGATCTTTGGACAGTGTCTGCATTTTATAGAGAATGTCCAAGTAAAGTTTTCAAACAGCATCTGGAGGTTTTGTACTTTCAAAACTATGAGCACCACTGTAAAAGATTTTTTTGAAACTGTAGGCCCTAGAGGGCAGTGAGAGAACACAAGTCCTAGCTTGTTTTCTTTTTTTTTTTTTGTTAGATTCACATACGTGCACAGATACAATTAGAAATAATTCTAATATCTAAAGAGCAACTATGAAATTGGAAGGGAAGGAGGGGAGAAAAGTAATGATGCTGTGAAAAATACAATGACAGGTTAGGCAGCAAACTGCAGCAACTCTTAACTTGATTGAAAGTTTATCTGCAGGCTGAAAAAAACAAAGAAATGCCTTCCTCCTGCTCATTTTCCCCTCATTCACACTGTTCGGATTCTAGGGCAGGAAACAATAAAAAGCATTATTTAGATAGCCAGGAAACACAGCAGATATAACAGGACCCTACATATTCAAGATCCATGGTCTGTGCTGTGCCTACAATAAGTATCAAAATAAACTCTTCAGGTCTGAATGCTCATTACAGGCAAAGACTAGAATCTCCATTACAAGATTAAGCTCCCAATTCCCACTGACTTTAGTAAGAATTTAAAGTGACTAACAGCCTCAGACAGTGTTTTAAATCTAGTCATTGCTCAGAAATATTACTAAAAAGAAAGCCAGGTGTTGTGTGGCATTCAAACATGACAATACTTTCCCCAAAGCAGAGACCCCGCAGTATCTGAAGGAAAGGTGTTAAATAGAAATTCTTCAGCTATCCAAGCTAATGGAAAGTATGAGTTATGAAAAGATACATATTACAGAACTCATATGGGTGATGCTTTTCAGTTCCCCTCTAGCTCTGGAAGCAGGAAAATGTTAAAAACATATCAAGTGCTGTCTCAATATGGAAAACGTACCACCACATAGGACTTCTGAAAAGCAGCACAGTGCCCTAACAGCTCAAGAGGGAAAGGAAAATACTCTTTAGAAAATAAGAATTTCTACCAAGAGTATGGGAAAAGTCAGAGCATACCAGTGCACCAGACAATTTCAAACATTATCAGAGAAGACATTGAAATGAATGCAAGCTCAGGAATTTGAGAAAAGGAGGTTTATCAGAAGAGGTAGAAGTCCAGGAACTGCAGCCGGGCAGCTGCAGGCAGTTGGAAAGATAAGGCATGCTGGGGAACGAGGATGGAAAAAGTTTAATACACAACTAGACTAAAAAGAGTGGAAATACAAAACTAGACTAAAAAGAGGGCTGAGCATGTAGCAAAAGTAGACTGCTTCACGTGACATCTTTGACATAATTCTTTTCAGACACATACAGTAGTCTGTGATCTTACAGCACTCAAGAGTACATGCTGACATGTATGACTACTTTCACTTTCTAGCTGTACTTCAGCTACACAGCACACAGGAGATGGAAAGGCACACAAAACACCTGATCTTTGTGTAAGCACACCCAAGTGCATTTTTACAGAATAAAATATTAAACATTGAGAACCTTTTTCCTGGTGTTTCATGTCCTCTCCAGTATTTACCACACTGGCACTGCATGGCAGTGATGGGGATCCCTGTTCTGTTTCACTGTTATCTGGAAAAAGAAGAAGAAGCCTTTTCAGATATTTTATGTGTTGTAATATTCATCAGGCTCACAGGCATGCCTCAGGGTACTGACTCTCTCTTCCAATGGACTTCAGAGGATCCATATTTGGCAAAGGGAATCTGGCATGAGAGGCCCAGAACAAAGGCCACATTTTAAAGGTATTTTGTCTTCCGTTAACGCTTTGCCTTCTCCAGTGAATTCTTCAATGAAACAAGAAAAAAAAGCACAACTATCAGTAGCTGCACCTCTATGACTGGAAGAAAAGTTACTGGAAAACATATAAATATAACATTCTTTAGCACTCTTGTGTTACCTCCCCTGCCCCACCCCGCCTCCTCCTCTTCTTTCCTTTGTGCAATTCAGGAAGCTGATGCTGAAAAATGAAAGTGCTACAGACTTGGAGACCTGCATACCTGACGGACTTTTCACTTGCAGAAAGCCTCACCTACCACAGAGTTCTGTTAGGTAGGTTTCTGGCTGTCAGCTGTATTGAACACCTCTAGGCTGGAGAAACAGTACTTTCTGAGCATCTCCTCTGTAATTTTTGCTAAAGGTGGGAATGAGAGGATGCCATACAGATAACATACTACTAGATCTTTCAAAATCTTGTGCGAGGTGGGGATTACACCTTAGTCTGAGTTCTGATACACTTCTGCTGACATCAACCTATAACACAAATAGCTCAAAAACATGTGTTTGTGCATCCAGCCTCCGTGTAGATATTCTGTTCAAACACACGGACTTTCAAGATTTGGCACATATTTTTCAAGATGTGCACAGTGCAAGAGTAAGGTTCACTAATCTCATCAGCAGCAAAAGTAATAATGGTCATTGGCTTCTGAACATTGTACATGTATACAGTTACTGCCCTATGAGATTATTAATAACCTCTAGATATAGGCCACTCCTCTCACACCTCAAGCCTGTGACACTGATATGCAAGAGTGAAAGGAACTGAGACTTGCTTTTGCTCGTTGTGGAGGGTATCTCTTTGCTTGCTCTTGAATGCAGCTCTCACCCTCGAGCACAAATAAAACATTCACTGCCTCCTTACCATTTGAAGATTTGCAGGATCAAAGTCTTGAAGCAATTCAGCCAGCAGTGCAATGCAGCGCAGAGCTTTCAACACTCACTTCGAAAATGTAGCAAATAATACCACTGTGTCTAAAAGATTAATTAAACCATAGTAGACCAAATTCTCGCCTCACGTACAACAGCTCTGCCATCAGTAATAGCTACCCAGAATGAATCTGGTCCATTTTATTTCCAGTTTGCAATTGGGAAGAAAAATGTTGCAAGCCAACTTTAAAGCAAAGCCAGTTTTAATTACCTTTGGCTGTGCTACTATCCATTGTTTGGAACAGTAAGTCCTTTTCAACAGCAGCACTGAAGTCCTCCGGGGGCTGAATATGATTTTCCTCCTTAAGCCCTCTTCTGATCAAAGTGAGCCGAACCGTTTGTCCCGTGTGCCGCAAAACGTCAACTGCTTGCTGGTTAGTAAAACCCTGAAGATTTGTTCCATCCACCTGCAGGATTAAGCAGTTTTTCAGCCCACAAGACACCACCCAGAAAAAAAAAATGTCCAGGGCAAAATAATGTGGTGAGCTCTCAGCATCTGCTAGCCTGAGCACAAAGCAAGTGGAGGGACAAGAACAAAAACCTGGGCGACTTAACAACATTGGATACACTATGCACTTTCACTGTAGTACCCCACAGCTAGGTAAAAACCAGCAAAGTGGGGAGAAGTGCTTTGGGTGCCCACCACAGTGGGGCCAGGCAGATCTGCTCTGTGAGGTGGTAGAGGATGCAGCATACACTGTGCAGGGCACATTGTGCAGCCTGCCTGCTCAACCACTTCAGCCATCCCCACCTCCGAGGAAAAAACACTGGGTGAATAAACCAACACAGCCATGGCTGGGAGAGCTGGGGAGGGAAGGGTGAGGAATCCATCCACAGAGCACACCTGTTCTGATGCCAAGTAACCTCAGACGCAGTGAAGTCTACTACTACCATGAAGCCAAATTTCCCAATCAAACACTGTCCCAGCCAGCCAGATGTTACCCCTGGTCCATCATTTAAATATTTTAAAGAAAAGATTTTGGCCTCTTCTGTTTGAAGCTACCCTGTTATCTCATTAACTCAGGGTTTTTTTCTGAAACTCAAGACTTTGGCATTGCTCAATTTCATCCCATTATCCCTACTACACACCACTTTCTATTCTCCTTCTCCCTGCAAACTCCATACTATTCTATTCTTTCTCCATCTCACCCCTCAGGCCCTTTAATTTCTGAAATGCTTCCAACAATACTATATTCCTTGACTCCTGTAGTTGCTTCAGTCTATCTATACAACACACATATTCCATTATTTTAATTCCTCCTGCATGAAGAATTACTCTCCCCGGACCCTTAATCATTTTGTTGTCCTTCTCTGAACTTCTTCCAGCTCTGGTGCTCTTCTAAATATGAAGTAATTAAAAAAGAGCTGAGGTTATTTAATTTTTCCTCCACATTTAAGCAAACAATATTTTTTAAATGTTTATTATTCTTTTGTCTGAGGTCACTCAAATCTTTTCCTCCGTCTGCATCTGCAGTAGAAGAAGAAATCAAACTTTGGAATAATCAATTTTAGCCATTTGTACTCAACATTTAAATCATTATAAAAACCAGATATACTTCCACATACAAGCATGCAGGCACATTTGTACTTGGAGAGAGACCATAACTTGTTCTTAGTGCTGCCTTCACATAAATGCAAGGACAGATCTATGACAGCCACAAAAATGTAGTTCCTGCATTCATGACCTGATTTTCACCACACAACTAACATTTTATGCATGAAAATATTTTCTTCTTTCTCTGAGCATCTAAAATTTTAATGATATACTTTAAAAAAACATTTTGAAAACAGTTGCTTAATTTGAATCGAACTCTGAAACTTTGCCTTTCAGAGAGTCTCAAAGCTCTTACTGATAAGATACACACATAAAACACAGATTTTAAGAAACACAGGTTACACACAGGCAGCATAATCAGAAAGATAATGTGATTGAACACCCAGTCAAAAAAAAGGACTCACCATTTCAACACCAATCCTAAATGTTTTAAACAAGTACTATATGAGCACGTCTTTACAACTTAAAGTGGAGTTTTACAGATAAGTGATCTCATTTCTTTCTGTGTTTACTTACAACTATAATTTGATCTCCCACATGGATTCTGCCATCATGTTCAACAGCACTGCCTTTTGTAATGCTTTTCACAAAGATACCAGAAGGTTCTGGGATGAAGAAACAGAGAAAATTAAATTAACTAATTTATTAAGAAACAATTTAAATAATGCAACAATCTCCAACTAATGCCACCAGCCAAAAGGGGAAAAAGAAAGAAAACACAATCTCCAAGTAAGATAAGGAAAGAGTCATCAAGAAAGTATATGCTTTAGGTAAAACATGTAATTATTTTCCTAAAGAATAAGCCTGATTAGTATCAGCTTGCATTGGACCAGATTTCATTCAAAATCTTACAATGCCAAATTCCCAATTCTTGCTGCAAAAGAAGGAATATTCTAACTGATTTTAATCTAAATGTTGAAACCAACATTGACAAAAAACATATCTCTGACTCTTGGTCAGATTTAAAACTGCAGGTCAAAAAATTCAGTGAGTACACTAACCTGGTAAATTCTCTATTTTCTAGGTACTTAATAACTGCTGAAGAAAATGCATTCTTGGATAACCAAACACAGAAAATTATAAGCAAGCAGGACTACAACTTACTTTTAAACCAGCTTTTAACTATAGCTGTAAGTCAGTATTTGATCCGATTGAAAAAAAAAGAAAAAGACACAAAAGAAAAAAAAAATCCAAACCCCAAAACAGAACTATTTTAGACAGTTACTGATTTTGAATCAGAAGGAAAAGTAATATATATAAAACACATACACAAGGGACATTTTACAAAAAGAAATCTGTTTCAGGAAAAAAACAATGGAATTTGAAACAACTTCAACAGGTCAGTAAAGTGAAAATCTATGGAACTCCTACATGCACATTTTGCATAGTGTATGTGAAACTGAGAAAAATACTAGCATGAACTGGCGTGAAATCAGGACCAAGGGTCACAGGCCTGTACCACTGGTATCAGAAATCTTAACAGAACTTACTTTCTCTCAACAAAAGATCTAACTGTAAATGAATACATTTGATGGGAAGACAATCCACTACAAAATGGGGTTTAACAGCTGTCAAGACACCCCAGTACCTTTGCAGACCTGAAACTCACCTTTTACTGGGCCTCAATATGACAAAAGTAAGCAGGAAGGAGGGCTAAATCTGTTTTGCTCTAATGACTATATTCAGCTTAGGAAGAATAAGACTACAAATATATTTAAGTCACAATATCAACAATTATTTTCCTTTTTTTCTTAATTTGTTGTTTTCTCAGGTTTTGTGAATAATTAAATGGCTGGTCTTACTAACTTCCAAGTGCTTTTATATCCTGTTAACAGGTGTATGGTAACATGACAAGTTGCTATTTGTCATTCATGAAAGATTCAGCCATAGATCTTGTTGTCCAGTAGTTTTACTGCTGCTTCTCTGACAGTAAAGTTGTTCTTTAACTCAGTGTTAAGTCACAAAATTAAGTGAGATACCCAATTAGTTCCTAAGGCAAGAATAGTTTCTAATGCAGTTACATGCAGCACAATAATTTAAAATCAAAGACTGGTGATACTCCAACACTAAATCAGTTAAAATATACTATCAGATCTATCATGTGTTCTACAATTTAATTTGCCTTTTGAAGACTCAACTGGAAGCTGCTAAAGAGTGGACTTACACAAACTGTGACCACCATATCCTATGGAACAGATAGTTAAAATTTAGTCCAGCTTCTGAAAGCCAACAAATTATGTCTATAAACCACTAATAATGTGGGATATTTCTATCCACACATTTTTCTAACAATATATATATGAGTAAAAGTCAAACCAACAGCTCTTTGAGAAGTTTTACAACACATTCAACAACCGTCCCTTCCTAGCAGTATTGCATTTGCCAAATCCCCCCTAGGGAGGGCTAACAGAGTTTTGGATCATTTTTCTGAAAAATGTAGTGGAAATTACAAAGTAAAAATACATAACTGTACATGAACACTGTTGCATTTATTCATTTAAACAAACATTTATTGGCTGCAACAGCCCAGAGGTCAACAAACATTTATCCTATCCAGAAGGCACTAAGACATTCTTGATCTGCCAGCAGTACTCTACACATTGTTTTAGAAATAGTAACAATACCTCCTAAAACTACTCAGAATACTAATGTATTATCTTGCAAGAGCCTTTTAAAAATGAAAATGTAATTTAAAAAGCCCAGCTAGTTCTAACGAAAATGGCTCAATCTATTTTAGAATTGTTTTGCAAAAACATGTAAGCACAAGCTTTAGCCAGGAGTAAATATAGAAATTGATTTAAAAATGCTGAGGTGGGATTTCATAATAAAACTGATTGCTTCTAATTTGAATATCCTTCTCACAAGAGGAACACAATTACTTTTTCTTTACAAACTTTAAAAAGATTTTAGATAGTCAAGGTGTTTTTTAGAGATGCTATACCAAAACTAAAATTAAGTCTTTGATGCACGTACACCACAGCATGCAACAGATTGTATAGTAAACTGCAGGAATCAATCATTACCTGACGTTCTGTCTCCAATGTAACCAGCAATAGTTATTCCTAATCCCTGGTTGTTTTTAGTGAGTTCAACATTAAATTTCTCCCCATCTTCACAGCTATCAACAGTAGCATCTGCCTAATAAGGAAAGCGTGATTAGAAAGGAAGCTTTTTTTCTTTAAAGATCAACCACATTCTTTGATGACATTAACATGTAAAATTAGACACAAATGTAAAAAATAAAGTACCAACTTTGCTTCTGCTCTTATTTGGGGTACAGCAGAGAAACTAGACAAAGGTAACATTCCTCACTGTAAAGCAATGCAGGTCACACGCTTCCCACCACACCACCCCTGGGATATTACCCTCTAACCTTTAAAATAATAATTTGATGACTAAAATGACTGGTGAAATTTGTACAAATTAAACAATGAGGCTCTTGCACAGCAAGTTACACAAACCATGCTTAAATGTTAGACTATGTAGCTTGCTGCCCTTCTGGGACCTCCTCAGAAGTAGCTTTAGACTGCTGTGTTATTAAAAAGAAGAAAAAAAACCCCACACTATTTTTTGTAATCTTTTTGTTTAAATTCCTCTTCAATAACTGTAGCTATTTTTTTCCTATGCATGCCAAGTTTAAAACATAATAAAAGCTATTACTAGTGAGGCAATCACATTTCTTGTTTTTGAAAAACTTAAAAATTCTATTATAAAAAGTAGCAATTATACTTCCAGCTAGTTAAAAAATGACAATCTCTGCTAAGGTCTACTACAACCCTCTGAATTTCAATAACAAAGAATTTTGGGGATAATGAATTCATTTATTTATTGTTAATGAGTGTATATTGCATATTAAAATCCCATTTCAACGATATTGCTTTTGTATTAAGAGAAAAGAAACACTACATATAAAACGTTCATTTCAACTTTAAAAAAAAAATTATTTTTTAAATTTTTCATCTTTCAGCTGTCTAAAGCAGATAGTTACTAGCCACTTCCACAGCTGATATGTGTCAGTATGATTATATATACAAGGCTTCAATTTAATTGTCTTTATATGGACATCAATATTTATGCAAATATTTAAAATGGGAATTCACAAATATAGCACAAGTCTATCAAGATCCTGCTATACTCCTATTTTATTCTGTCTCTTCTGCATGACAAATAGCAGCTAGTATTTTTTAAAGTGCCAATATGGCAAACAGGCAAACACTAACTAAAATCAGTTTAACTGGATGAGTATGCATGTGCCAAAAAAAAAGACAACTTCAGGAGAGCTATGATGCTACTTGCCAAAAGAGAATCTGAATTCAGTTCTTTATCTGAACTCCACCCAAAACCACAATCAAACACAAGAAAAATAAATTTCTACTGCTTTAACTACATCTCTGCTTAATAATTCAGCATTATTTTGGCCAGCTCCAATTCTATAACCTCATGAATTTTTACAGGATAGACATCTACAGGGGACACGATGAAAAGTGCCCATTTTGGAAAGCTATTCTGCTCTCACTAATAACTTCAAGAGCATCATGAAGTCTTCACCCACCCTGTATTTGTCAGAAGAAATTAACAAACCAAGCCGTTTCCATCATCATCTTCACTCCAGATCCAAATTAATGAGGGTTGCAGCACCATTAACTGGGTGCTCCCTCCAAGAACAAGGCTTCATGCAGGCAGCAGTTTGAAAATAGCCTGCCTCCTGCCAGGAGAGATGCACCAGGAACAAGGTATTGAAAAGGATGGAAAAAGAGACAAAGGTGGCAAAAAAGTTAAATTTTGCCACTTGGCAGCTTTGAGCTATTTCCGCAGTACTAGAAATCCTATACATCCTGCAGCTGCAGATACAGCCTTCAACACTGCAAAATACAACCTCAGAAAGGCAAATACTGAAGAAATATTCACAGATGAAATGATCAAATTCGGCTTCTGTTTTGAGACTGCTGCTTTTCAGATGAGTAATATTTGGGCTAAATACTGATCCCTTTATCTAAAATACAGCACTCTCAGTGCTGTAGAAACACAGAAGTACCAGTCTGTCTCTCCTCTTAGATGCTCAGAAGACTCCTTGTCAAGATTAATTTTCTTTGCCTTATAGCCACAAAAGAGGTGATGAATATACGTTTGTTTTCCACAGGTACCACTACAATCGACAGAGGCAAAATAACAGTAATCATGCAAAAATTACTAAGGCTTTTTTTCTTCCAAAGTGACCTATCTGAAACGTAATTTTTAATTCAAAAGAAAATATCTAGAAAAACAACAGAAAAAATTAAAACAAGAAATTCTTTGTAAGGTATAAATTCTATCTAGTTGTAGGCTCAAAAACAAACACCTTTTTCTTCTGTCATTCACTTACTCTATGTATTCACATTTAAATGTATCTGGTCATAATTGTATGTGACAAAACACTACTGTTTCTGTCTCCCATGAAACCAGGCTTTGCTGCAAACATGTAAATGACCTATTTTGTAGAGGTTTTGAGCTGACAGGACATGATAATATTTACAGCATTTTTTAAGTGGCTGACAGTTGTAGAGGAGTAACAGCACAGAGAGTACATTCATCAGCAGGGGAATAAGGGTAGCAGCTGGCTGACTTTTTTTGGAAGATGTCTAGCAAATGAGCAATGCCAGGTAATGTAGGAAAGAAGCAGCATCTGTGTGCTGGTTGGCACAGGAAGGAATTGTCTGACGGACAGCTGCAATGATATGGAAATAAGAAATGTTCCTGGGCAGGAGAAGGACAGGCAGGCAGAGAAATACTACACAGCCAGCTTGCTCTGTCTGAAGAAAAGACTGCACAGCTTCAGTTGTTCCCAATGTATTACTGCAGAATCACAAGCAGCCAGAACTAGACGTTATTCAGATCATACTTAGGAAACTCCTAAGCCTTGATCCCAAAAGGCTTCAAGCATATAGTTCCTTGCATTGTGGACTCATGACATTTAAATTCTCCCAGACTGTCAGCCGAGAACGCTGTTACTGGAAAAGAAAATCCTGGCTTTTGAGAACATAAGCGTGAAAGACATCGTCGTGGTTTAACCCCAGCCAGCAACTAAGCACCACACAGCCACTCACTCACTTCCCCCCCACCCAGTTGGATGGGG
>JAOBAS010000072.1:49786065-49811143 GCA_025311575.1 Elanoides forficatus | reverse complement strand
CTCCCAACTTCTTGTGCCCCTCCAGCCTTCTTGCTGGCTGGGCATGAGAAGCTGAAAAATCCTTGACTTAGTATAAAAACTACTTAGCAGCAACTGAAAACATCAAGGTGTTATCAACATTCTTCTCATATTGAGTCCAAAGCATAACACTATACCAGCTACTAGAAAGAAAATTAACTCTATCCCAACCAAAACCAGGACAGACATTCAAATAGCAGTTAAAAGAAAAGGAAGCTTGAAGTAAGTTTGCTGTGAGTTAAGTATACTCACTGTTGCTTACCTGTTTCTCTGGTGTGGAGATGGGTACTGGCGTACCTGGAGGGACTGCTGGTGGAGGTAGCTCCTCAATAAGACCTCTTGCAATTACCAGTTTCACTCGATTTCCACACTGTCTCAGAACTTGCGCCACCTGCTCACTGCTCATTCCAGCTAGGTCCGTATCACCAATTTTCAAAATGTGGTCTCCACTACACAATCTCCCATGCTGGAGCAAGAATAATGATGAAAAAAATCTACTAACATCCTGCCATTTTTCCCATGTATCATACAATTAGAAAAAGACCACCTAGCTTTAGTCACTTTTAAGACATATGAATCAGGTGACTTTTTTGGGTGCCAAGTCAATAACCTGATAACATGGAGAAGAAAAGTAGGCTGCCTAATGGCACACTTTTTACTAGAAATTTCTCCAGAAATATCCAGGACATCCTTTTTCAAGCAATCAGCCACCCGAGCACAGAAAAAAATGCATATAGTTATGGCTACTACCTACTGGTATTTAACAACTGCATGGAGATTACAGAACTTCAGGTTTCATTTTCAAACACACTTCCAAAAGACAGCGTACATACGTATATTCAGCTTTGCACTTCTGTTTAAAATCCGGTCCTCAGGATTAACTGTAACTTCAAAATAAAATACTTTTCTCCCTCACTGTGATCCAGTTATTTACATTGCTTTCCACTGGTTTATTCTCCTAATGATTTACCTTTAATCAATAAAAAAGCTCCACATGAATTTAGTCCAAATTAAACGTATTTAAAGAAACAGGTCTGTAAAAGGAACCCATCTACCTGCTCATGGAAAGAGTGTGGCAGTAAACCCTATCCATGCATCTCCAGGCCCTGTTATCAGGCCACCACTTCTGTGGTTGGAAGACTGACCAGTCTCTGTGCCTATTCAATCCTGGACCATCACTAACACAGCCCCAGATACTTGTCCAATGGAGAAGCTAGAAATGAGCTGTTATCACCAAATGCAGTTCACATGACCCCTTCAGGCAGAAGCAGAGCCTGTGTCCTGAAGCAGACACATGAAGGCACATGCCTGCTCCAAGCTTCGGTTAAGCCCAGTAGATAGAAGCAGATGCTTTTCTTAGCTGTCGGGGCAAAGCAAGTAAGTGTTTGTTCTGTGTCCCCACCCCTGGATTACAACAAGTATATTCATGAAAGAATTAGGAGTCTAAATGCATCTACACCAAACATATATAATCTAAACAGGTTTGAAAATGTGATTTAGAGCCTGATGCAGCTTTTGCATTCAAATGCACAGATCCTGTGCACTAAACACACCTTTACTGAGGATAAATTTCACCACTTGCTCTCTTTTACACTCATGAGGAAAAAAGCTACCACTAACTAGCATGATTATAAAAGTAAAGAGTAACTCCACACCTTACTGAACAGTAAACAGAAAAATAAGTTGAATTTACCTGATCAGCCACCCCTCCTGGGAGGATGGTTTTAACAATCACTCCAGTTGTCTTTCCTCCCACTATCCCAAATCCCAGACCTGAGCCATCGTTCACCAACTCTATGGTCTCCACGTGCTGCCAGTGAACCTAAAAGGAATAAATACAAGCTTGCAAATGATTAAAATAAGGACACATGTATTAAAACTTGCAAAATATTTTCTCTTATTTCTTGGGTATGTTTTTGAACAAAGGAAGGTGGGAGGGAGGTGGAAATATGGGCCCTTTCTAACAATTACTATTAGGTATAAGGTTACAGAATATTTAAGCAATAAATTGCTCATTCCGTAACAGTTGGAATTTCTCTGGTACAAACCAGAGCTCGGTAGTGGGTCAGACCTTTCAAGAACTTGCAAAATGAATTTAAGAAGAAACCTACAACTGTCCACCTCCATGCCCCATTGTGGTCAGTGAGAAAAATATCGCTAGCAGGAAATCTCACAGGACTGTAAATTAAAATCTTCAGATAAGTGCATGTTCACATCAGCTATTATGATAAAGCACAGCAGGAAGCGTAAACCCAACTCAGATGTTAAGGCTGAAAGCAGCACCAGTATGGCGAGGTAGGCATTAGCAGAACTGCCCGCTGTGTAATGAACAGATTTCTGGGTTGTCTGACGTCAACAGCACTGGAAAGAAGTAGCTCTGATGGCAGGCTTCTTGTTCTGACAGGAGCAAAACGCCCCTGAAAGAAAGGCGAACGCTAGCTGGCTCACATGGAGTGGTATTGAAGGGATGACTGGAAGCTCCCGGTATTGTTTCTCCTGAAGAACAAACCACACCTTAAACTCATCTGAAATTTAAAACCACAGCTGGTCCTCCACCAACTAGGATCTTGAAAACAAGCAGTTATTCTGCAATAATCAAGGTACTGCAAATTTAAAGCCCTGTAGTACTTGTTTGCGAATCCGCAGTCAACATAAATCAATGATGATCAAGCAAAGCCTGAAGGAAAAAGAATGGCTCTAGATAAGCTGCCTTCCCCCAGCGTTTGAAAGTGAAGGGAACACAAGGACTGGGAAAGGCGTGCATAAAAAACCAGAAAGAGAAAGGAACATTTTTTGAAGCAAGGGAAGCTATTCGGGGAATATGGAGGCAAACACACAGAGAAAGAAGTGTGTCACAAGAATACTGGAAGAGAGCAGGCCTCTCCTATGTGCTGACAGGAAACGTTAGGTCAGGCCAATCAGCTTTATTCCTGCACACAGAAGAAAAGAATACTTCTGAAATTTCTTCACTAAAGGTCTTATGCTAATGATTAAAATAAACACTAAAATAGCTGCTTTTTCCAGACTGATTGCTCTGTATACTTCTGATTATCGACTCCCTCAAAGAACAGCCACAGGTGACTGAACAGAGAAACCTACAGAAACTAAACATAGGCCATTTCATCCCAGGCCATTACATGAGTAAGATACCAGGAAGAGAAAGTGCAGTTAGTATTACCATGTTTCTGAGCTATGCTCTCTACACCTAGATGTGCAAAAGCTTTCAAAGGAAAGGAAATGTAGCAGAGCTGGTTTATGGGGGTCCTAAAGAATGTCCCTACACATGGCATTTTGATGGCTCTCTCTTGGTGTTTTACTTAAGTCTCACCACTAACAAACAACAGAGAAACAAACAGAGAAGCACCCATCCAGCTGGTGGTGCAGATCAGATTGCAATGTCTCAAAAACTTCTGTTTGCCCAAACAGAAGGCGAAGAGGAAAAAAGATCCCATTTACTGCTACCTCAAAATAAAGCTTCATATAGTAAGGTAAACATGCTGTATTTGCATTGGTGGATACAGAGAATTTGGCAGACAGGAAGAAGGAATACGTCCAAGATCAAGATGCCCCCCCAGCAAGCTTGAATATTTTCTACTCTTTGCATAGGAAAATGTACAACAAATATAAACGGAAGAAAAAAACTCAACAACTGTGAAAGAAATGTATATACAAGTTACAAAAAAAAGTCTCAAAATACTAGATGCAGTAAACGCATACACGCCCAGAACTGAATACACAGATGTTTGGGGTATACTCACCGGGTTGGAATGGGCTGAAACTGTGCTAGCAGCAGATGGAGACCGGGAAACTACAGGACTGATGAGCTGAGGGAAAGTGCCCCTGGCCACAACTAGCTGGACATTATCTTTTGCTTTCTGTAGGATGCTGATAGCCTGTTGATGTGTAATTGTCTGATCAAGGGCTTGTCCGTTAATAGCAAGGATTTGATCTGCTTCCTTCAGCTTTCCATCTCTGTCACGTATGGGTAAACGGGGAAGGGGGACAACAAAATAAACAAACAAGAAAAACCAAAGAAGTGTTGCCACAGAAATTACAGTATTTTGACAATTTTCCAGTATTTTTAATAACCTGTTCTCTATTCCCCCCACTTTTTAATCTCTCCCTGCAGTTTTGCTGAAAGGAGCTGATGCGGCACCCTGGTGATTGCTTCCTTTGAAGCTAATCCCACTGCCACTCTCCCCTGGCTACTACCCCCTAGCTAGCTTTCTTCTCCCTGGACCCCCATGCAAGATTAAGCACGTTAGATCTCAGTTGCTCCTAACTATAGCCTGGGAATTTATGTTTATTCTTGACTTTGAGCCTCTTGCTTAACAGACCAAATGCTCCACTTTGTTCAGTGCACCCATTCTGAATATTCATCAAACCATGGAGTGGAACACACTTTCATCAAGATATTATGGAAACAAATTTTGTTTTGCACAAAACTAGGGAAAAAAAAAAAGAAAAAAGAATGGGAGGCAGAGAGAGAAACAGGAAAAAAATCTATAAAACAGATCCCTTTTAAATGAGTGGAAAAAAAGCCCTGAACAAATTAAAAAATAACTCTTCACTTTCTGACAAAAAGAAGCACTACTATAAAATTACATACTGAGCCCTTTCCCAGATCTACTTCAAAGGAAGTGTATGAAGCCTACACAGATGAGTTACCCTCTGCCTGCTCTACCACTTCTATTGCTTCTGCAACAAACCAGCAAAAACTCTAGAATCTTGTCTTTGACATCCCAAAGAGGCAATGCTTTGAAAACAAAGGGCAGCAACAAAAACAAGCATCCCAATTACACCAGCTTTTGTGAGTACCTACATTGTAGAAGCCAAGGTACTCAACAGCATTCAGGAAAAACACTATTTAGCTTCAACCTGTAATACTTCTCTTGTGAATTTGAACTGTTTTTCAGAGTGCTCTTGAAGACTTATTACAGCCAGGGCCTTTCTGATTTATGAGCCCTGTAGCAGTTGTTGAATGTTTGTCTTCTCATCAGTAAATCGGGCAGGGCCTGATTCATTAAAGATAGGTCTCAACTCCATGGAATAAGAGAAGTAAAAGCAAAGACCTCTTGAAGGAGAAGAGGGGGAAAAAAAAAAAAAAAAAAAGAAAGTGGAATTTAGGCAGATTAATAAATAATGTAATGACATAAAGCATGCCACTTTTCGTAAATGAATTAACTCTGTAGGCCACACTCTGCCCTCTGTTAAAAGGACAGTGTTCAGAACACAAATCATCAGAACAGTTCTCCCTACAGCACAGTGAGAAACAGCACCAAGATGATTTAGCCGCCCCACACAACATACAGAGTACACCACGAAGCAGCTCTGGCCAGCATCCTGATCAGCAAATCCACAAACAGTGGTACACCCCACCACACTGCAGTGAATCAGTGCTGCTGCCATCCACCACTGAGTTAATTTGCTCCCTCAGGCTGTTCTTACAGCAGAAATCCATTTCTCTCAGCGCTACTTGTGGAATCAGGATTAGAGTCTAAAACATACTTTCAGCAAGCTATTATTATTGCTGAGTTTCTGGTAATACCAGCTGAACATCTCTTTTTTTAAGAATCCAACAACTTCAGATCAAGCCTTGCATGCTGGGTTTCACACCTGCTCAGTGCAACCCTACCTAACAAACAACACTGCTAGTTACAAGCAACTTTTTTTGCACCAAATTTTTTGGGGGTCCATTCAAGGATGGCAAAATCTGTACTTCACCTTTAAAAGCCATGACACAGAACAGTAACCTCCCCATTTTCTCTGTTGGAAAGGAGATATTATGAACAAACCACAGAGAAACTACATCTGTAGTTTCTAGAAATTCAGAACAGATCATATGCTGCCCTGTTCCAACATTACATAAATTGTAGTGAAAAGTAATTTTAAATCTGCTATGATGTACGGCTTAGAACACAAGAGAAACATGCCCCTGTACCACAAAAACAACAGCAGTAACACAGGTAAACGGCAGTATCATGTTAACAGCTGGTACAGTAAAATATTCCAGTACTGCTCTTACCTATGTGCCACACTTCCCTCCTGGATTTCTTGCACAAATATTCCTAGTTCTCCCCTGTTTTCACTCTTGAGTCCCACAACACTGAAGCCCAGACCACCACTTAAAGGTTTAATAAGCTCTATGGTCTCAACAAGACGACCCTGTTCAGTAGAAGAAAAAAAGGGTACAAATGTTAAAAATGTTGAAAAGCAGCATTAATGAATGTGGTAACAACTTGGAAATGAGTTTCTAATTTGACAGCTACAGCTGGACAAGGCTATACCAACTAATAACTGGAACATAGTTGTTCACTTCCAATTTCTTGCTATCATACAGAAAAGTGACAATACTAAAGATTTGAGAAATAAAGATTATTACAGTCCAGAAGAGGAAATCAGGAAACAACAGCTAAATCTACAGAGTTTAGGCTTAGTAGTGACTAAACTAGTATGTGTGTATAAAATTTTAGAGGGTACAGGCCAACTCTCAAGCAGAACTAGAAAAACGACGAATTTCAGAAAGAGGGAAAATGTAGGACTGTGCAAAAGGCTCTCCAGGAGAACAGCAGGAGACTTCCCCTATATGGCTCTGCTACAGGTTAATTAGAAAAATGCTAGAATATATGCCTGGCCATTCTCAGCTCCATTCACTGAAGGGACTTGTACACCATTTCTGCCTACCACAGGAAAGCAGTAAGACTACAGAACAATGCATAGCAAGGCCAAAAAGGAATTTTCCATCTTATTTCCAATCAAGTCACAGAACTGGCTTTCATTAGTTATGCATACAAGAGCACGCTCTGACAAAGCATTTCCCTCATGCACAGAGTGGCAGTCCTACAATGAGCATGAAAATATAATGGCATGCTGATCTGTGAAAGGCACACTGCCCAGCCAAGGACAATAACTCAGCAGTGACAATGTCAAGGCTACTTTTCCAACTGTTTTCTCATTTACCAATTGCTCTTCAAATTAAAAGGTTGGTTTTGTTTTACATAACAAGTGAGCTCTGGTTTGCTTAATAGCTCAAATTGCTTTTAAATAAACATACATATATTTTCATCTTCTGCATAATCAGTGATCCACATTTCATGGTTACCAGACGACATGCCTACCTGGGACATATTTCTGATCAGCTGCTCAAAGTCATCACTAGAAGACTTCCCATTAACCTGAGGAGTAATGGATCTCATCGATGCTTCTAGCACATTAGCTGGGCTGCCATTCTGGTGAGCCAACAAATATGGCTCATTATGTGGCAAGGACCCCACGTTCACACCATGATGGAGAAGCTGAGGGAATTCACCAGTGGAATGTACAGAAGGTGTAATATTTACCTGTAAAAGATTGATGGCAACCAGATTTATAGACACAGCAGAAACCTCCTCCTTACTCAAAAGCATCATGATAGGCCAATTGCTTGTTAAAAACCTCTGAAATCCCAACTTGCAATTTTAAAAAGACATCTTAAAAAGAAAAATTATCTTTGATATTTATTATTGAAGTTGTGAATTATCAGCGTAAAACATGAAAGAAACTGATGAAAATAATCTAAAATTCTTTTCCATACTCTGCCTAAAATTCTTTTGATCGTATCAGCATAGCAGCTTGAAGTACTCCAACACAATGGTAGAGGTAAGCAAGTATGAACAAGCTTTCTCTACAGTAGCAGTATTTTTTAAAATGGATTTATCAATTATTTTACAAGAAAACTAAAAAAAAAAGCATGTGTATTTTGACAAAAAAAGAAAGAAACCTCACCAGCTACACAGGAAACAAATTTCACTGGTCAGGGTTTCTGCATCACTATGCACTACGGCTGCCAACGTGACTCTCTACATACGCTAGAATTAAATAGAGAATTACTGAACAAGTCTTAAAATCACCAGGCTGATCTGAAAACACAGTCACACGTTTACACAAACAGCCTTGACAGTACAATTCTGTTAGAGCAGAAAAGAAAATAAGAAAATTCTCCACTTTGCCGAGCCATAGTAAATTACCTATTTTCAAGCAGGTCTCTGCCAACTAATCTAATGAATTGCTGCTGGTGGTATAAAGCTCAGGTGAAGCAGAAGCCCTCATTTGGCTGTTGTCCCACTTGCCTGTTGACTGTCAACAGGCACTGTTTTACTCCACATCGATCTGGTTCATACTTGCCTGGCACACTAACCACAATTTGGACCACAATATTGCAGCCTCGAATACTTTTCATAGTTGTACAGTGCAAATTTTCCAGTGTTCTGCATCACAATACAAAAGACTGGGATTCCCCTTCCTTGAAGCCTTATTTTTAAACTTCAAGTGTCAACAAAAAATTTCAAAACTGTAAATGTATTCTAAAATGTCTACTGCACCAGTCTCAACTGTTTAAGCATGCTACTTCCATTAAGTTTATCATTTCATTCTCCCAACAGTTCAGTCATTAAAAGGTCAGTATTGTTCTCCATCACACAATTCTTTCTCATCTGGGTGCTTCAGGAAAATACAATAGAACAAACATCATTGGTTGAACGCCTTATGTGCCTGGGAAGACCCTCAAGTTATAGAAAAAATATCACAAGAGAGCAATGGAAAGAAAAGTCCTCAACAGCACTTAGCCTGCTCTACCATAAAAAACTGGAAAGAGGAAAGACAGGATGTTTGCAACTCAGTGATTTCCATCACACAGTGATTACGTTCTGTTGTGCATATTTGTGCGGAATCACTTGGGTTATGTTTCAAACAAATCATAATGCCTAAAATGTGCACACATGCACTTTCTTTAATCACATACAGTCATTTCAGCAAGCCTGTAAGGCACAGGTAGATAAGCCTTGTTTCACAGTTCATTACATGTAACAACACCCAGAGACATAATCGAATTCTGCTGTTCCGTGAACGCAAGATTTCCCCTTACATTATATGCATGGATTTGAAACAAATAAAGTCTATCCCATACTGCATTTCTTATCTGCATGAGTCCATATAATAGGTTAATTCACTTCCACCTTCCCAATGTCATCCATTTCAATGTATAAAAGTGTATCACTGAACTCGGTCCATTAACATGCTTCATTTCTTGCTCTCCTCCACCTTCAAATCTTCTTATACCTTCCGCTGTCACGTTCCTTCCCGCAAAAAATTGTCATGGGTCAAATTACTATTCCTAAGAGTATCTAACACCACTGTAATTAGCCAGTCTTGCACTACTTCTATTTAAAAACATTTTATATTTCCACAGCAAGATAAGGCTGCCTAACAGTATATGAGATGCAAACCCAAACTACTTCCCAAGGCCATAGTATATGGGTCTGATATCACAAATGTTAGTAAGTCATGGATATATGTTCATTTTCTAAATTGCAGTGCTCATTGTAGAAAACAGCATTCAACTGTTCTTCCTGCTGAAGGTTACCATCCTCAGAGCTTGCTTGGTGAAAGGAGTCACTAAAGAACTCACCACCTGCTCAGGCAAAGCCAGCAGGGTTAGTCTAAACAAGCAACAGCTAATATGAGCAAAACCTACTGATTTTGCCCAATGTAGCTTAGTGAGAGCTCACATAACCTCTTCAGTGCAGCCTTTGGAGTGGTAACCTCAAACTAAGTAGGCAAGGCTCACCAGCTGAGAGTGGTAATGACTCCAGTGAATCTGATTAAACCTGGAGAAAAATACACAAAATGCCTTCAATTTCATTTAGCACCATTCTAAGCACAGCATTACTCTGTCTTGGGACCCTTTTAATGCAGCAGGAGCTTCCTGAGGTTTTGTCCTTCAGGATGGCAGAAGGGGAAGGCTCACTGATATTACTGATAGTCCTATATAACTCAACCATGCATGAATTCCCTGCTTTGAATGGAGTGTGCAGTCATCTTCCAAGACAAAAAAGGGAAAAGAAGGAAAATTCCACAATAATCCTAAGAGCAAAATTTGAGACTATATACAGAAAGCTAGAACCTCTTTTGCTTTACAAACAAAGAGCCAGGCAGGCAAAAAAAATGACAGTAAGGGACTTCTAAGGCACAGAAACTGACTAGCTAAGGAACCATTGCTATGCCCATCCCACTGTCTATTTCCCTTCTACCTTCCTTCATGAATTTCACTGAAGTTTTTTCCATGTTACCACACAGCGTGCAGACTGCTAACACAGAGACAATCCCAGCCTGTGAAACCTCCCTCTGGATAAAAAGTCAATGTCTTTTCCTGTATCCAGAACACTCCTTTACACAGAAAGATGTAGGGAGCAAGTTGCAACACTGGAAAAATGATGTAATGCACACAAAGTAGATCAAGCAAGCCACACTAATCCTAAGATACCACATTTTTTTAATAGTATGAATGATACAAATGGTTTTTATATCATGATATTGTTTTTCCTTAATAAACACTTCGCTGTATGCACAAACAGCAAAGGAAAAAAACGGAGCTACACATCAAAAATAAAAGGTTGTTGAGTATGACACATTGCCCTTAGGCTAAATTGTGTTATATACCTTCTCTGAATCTAAAATACTTCTTGTGCCACTCAACATCCCATACAGCACAACCTTCAGTATGCAGAGGAGTTCTGTGCCCATCCTGTGCTATGTTCTACATATGTTCTGCTAGTACTGCTTAACAGAGGATTGCTTTATGCAGCTCACTGACTGCCTGTAATGTTCAAACAGCAGGCTAGCCATGACAGGCACATTAACTTCCACCTGAACACGTGCCCAGTATAGCCATTTTCTTCTCTAGGCAAGTTTGAAGGAGTTCTTCAATTAAGACACAACAGTCTCCTTAGGGATTTATGTGCTTCTCTCTGGTAGAAAACTCACACATCCCCATGCTAAAATAGAAGTAGCACCAGGCTGATTCATATTTTAGTTTTACATTGTATGTTTTCACAGACCAACTACTGTTCAAATTGGCAATATAGTGCCCACCTTCTCAATCTGACACTTCATCCCATCTGCATACTCGTATGAGCTGGGACACTACTGCAAACATACAGGAAATTATTGACTGCTCCCATTCCTTCTGTCTTCCAAACCAGAAGATCGAAGTTGTTCATGTTTTTCTAAGACATTTTGCATAACTAATTAACTCTATTATTCTGAAGACACTGGATAGTTTTTATTTGCATGATGGTTGAAATACCACTGAAAAGGAGTGCTGTATACTATATACAGCAGGAAAAGGCAAAAATGACCCTCCAATCCGCACCAGTTTAACCAGAACTTTAAAAAGCCTCACCTCAAATCTTCAGTTCAACTGTGATTACAGCACAGCTACAATGTAGTATCAACCACCACCTCTTCAACAGCAATTGATAGCAACACCTCATTTTCAACACACCTTTTTTAAACAAACACAGCTACAGGTTCAGTGGAGGATGTGTTTAACACAGGAAGCCTACCTCACATAAAGTGGCTTCTGACTTCTGAAACTCCAAGAAAAAAACAAAACTCTAAGAAAAATGTCAAATTGTTAACAGAATAAAGTTTTGTGTACCTGTGTGTCCAAAAAACTTAAATTTCAGAATGTCTCCTCTCCTGAAACACACATGCACACTTAAGCTTGAAAAACATTTGTTTTATAATGACATTTATAATGATCCTAAAAGTAGAAGTTCAGAATCCCTCGACAAAATACAAGCAGAAATGTGACGACCACTCTCTTCCTTGTCATCCCCCTCCCCGAAATACAGGCTTACAGCATGTAAACGTTGAGAAGAACTGGTTTATATTCTTGTTAACCACAGAAGTATAGGTCATTCCAGGTAGAGCAATAAACCACAACTGGAAATCTCAAGAAGATGATGCTCTTGTGGTTGCATGAAATATTTTTCATAACATATAAATTGCACTATTTTCCAGTAATAAAATCACCATAATTCCATCAAGAAGTAGCTTTATAGCACTGTGATTGTGTAAGTACTGTATGAAAGAATATTGCTTTGTTTTATAACTTGGCTTATGATAATTTTCCTGGATTGGCTTTCTCCTTACTGTATCTAACATCTGCAATGTGGACGTAATTTGGCATAAGACAAAAAGAAAAATTCAAAAATACCACTGAGTATGATAAAACTTACGTTATAGTTGCACAGATGGACACTAAATGCAATCAAACAGTGCTTACATGCAGTTGCTCAAAATATTTTTTTAACAAAAAGGGAGCCACTCAAGCCATGTCTGCAGTGTATCAATACTTAAAGCAATGTAATCAGCATTGCTACGTCTCAACTTGAATAGGAAGAAATTCTCGGTGTTTCTGCACTCCAGCCATTGAGCCCTGGCCCTTGGAGACCCCAAGAAGCACAAGGCAGTACTTCAGCTGACTGCAAGCATCCTGAGTAGCAAAACGGTGAGCTGCAGCAGGGACCACACTGGAAGTGACGAAGCGCAAGCCAGCCACCATGCGAGCCCTGCGGGGAGCCACCAAGCCAGGACAGCACTGCCCGGCGCTCCCCACGGGCACGCTGCCTGTGCCGCAGCAAAAGCTGCCAGGGAACCCCAGGAACAGGCGCAGGCACTGGTACCAGCACCGGCACCAGCACCACCCTGCTGGCTGCTCTCTTACGTCTCCGTCCTCAGGGCAGGTGAAGCAGATCCCAAATTAGCATCTCTTACAAAGCATTTTGCTTCAAAACACAGAGCAAACAGCGTTGTTGCAGAAAGGGGTTCAGGGTAAGAATTAAAGGTCTCCTCTATTTGTGCAAACCTCAAAATTAAGCGAGTGCTCACAGGTGGTATGAAAAGACACAGTTTCTCCACTTCTTCCTGACATCCACTCTAGCGCTGACACCCAGCTATCCCATGCAACCCAGTATTTCTGCACTGCAGGGGGACTCTTCCCCACTACTGCATTGCGAACAAAAAACTATGATCAAACTCACAAGCAAAAAAAAATCTGAGGAATGCAGCCCAGCCAAGGGAAGCGTATTTTGTTCTGGCACAGCCCTGAGCAGAGTGGAGATGGCAGGAGGTGGGAAAGAAGTGGTGGACAAGGGAGAGACAAAAAGGAAAGGAAAAGAAGCAGGAGAGGACTGCCATCACGGTCTGAGTATTTTCTTTAAAATATTTTATAAAGAAAAGAAAATATCATTGAAAAGTTCAAACGTCACAATATCTATTTCTCTTTTCTGTCACTCCCTTATCTTCAAACAACACCACAGCTCTTCAGCATGACAAGACAAGCACTCACTGAAAAATAAGGATACAGAGAGGCAGAAAAAACCCTAGTTCCTTCAGTGCTCCTCCTCAACTGAAGTGACTAGTGAAGTCAGGACAGTAATCCTCAAAAAAACATCCCTTTGCTGTCCCTAGACTTTTCCCACTCCAGTTCTTAACTTCGCAATGACAGATTTGTACTGCAAACAAATTTTGCTTGCTAGTTTAAGAAAAAAACTTCAAAGCATCCATCAATAAGCACCAAAGCATCAGAATTTGCTGATGCTGATGCTGACTTCAGCATCATGCCTCACCAACATCCAGATGAAGCAACCTACCACTCAGTCCACATCACTGTATGTAACACAAATGCAAACTCAAAAAGCTCTTGTTAAGTACACAACAATGAAGGGGATCGACTTCCAATTAACACACAGAAGTTTTATGGAAATGGGATGGCAAATCTGAAACACTTCCATGCATGCAAAAACACAGTTTTTCAGATCTTTTGGTGCTTAAAAGATCATTTATCTGTAGGAAAAAAAAAAAAAAAAGGCAGTCTACTATTTAGAGCATAAAAAATGGTAGTATCTCACTGGAATGCAAGGAGTACTTGTCTGCCAAAGCTATGTATTTGTATCCTATTTTTTCCTAGGAAAACACGACAGATATTTACAAGATTTGCCAGCTCATTTTCCAGACTCACTGCACAAATCTAAGATGGGGTTCTCACTATCATCTCTATGCCTTCCAGACACAGTGCCTCAAGACAGGAATATGTCCCACCCTCAAATTTATAGAGGCCACTACAGGCCCACAAGCATGTCTCACTTAGTGACCTACTTCTGCTGGGATACTTGCAAGGGATCAGTTTGACTTAGAAAGTAAATTGCCATTATTGCTGCTCTACTCTCATCCTCTTTTTCAATCAATACTTTCCTTAAAGATGGCCTTCTGAGAATTTTGCAATACTCTTGTAGCTTTTTAAAAACTCATAAACTAATTAAAAACACAGGAGCAGTTTAACAGACTGTCTCTTACACTTCACCTTGAGAAGAAACAGGCCCCCATTCAACTTTCAGTGCAGCTCATCGTGAAACATCACAAAAATTTAGCCATCTTAGTCTTGAGTGGGTACAGACTTCAACACCTAGTCACTGCACAGCCCAGCACCACTTGTCTCAAACACAGCTCTGACTGTGTTTGGAAAACAACTTGTCTCTTTCCTCAGTCTGGCACGGCTTGGCCGAAAAGCCTGGTCACTATTCACATGCCTTGCAGTTTTCACCAATCTGTAGTTTAAAGAGTTTCAAGAGCACAGCACCTTCGCAGACATAAAAAGAAAACTAAAGGGTGTCCTTGAACAAAACTGAGCCTTTGACAATACCAAGAAATGAGATTTCTTTAACATGACTGCCTATTTCATGATTTTATTCTTTGTCCTGTTTCAATATGCTTTATAAACATTTAAATAAAGCAAAGAAGAGACAGACAATCTCATGTTATATTGCAGGGAAGAAATGATTCTATACAGAAAATACAAGATACTTTCTGAAGAGCTGACCCAAATCTAAGAATGGCCAGAAACATACATTTGCACGTGCAAGTGTTCATATAAGCACTTATCAAGAAGGGAATTCACATCCAAGTAGCTCCCGTCAACTAGACTAGATACGTACCATGCAACACGCACAGGCCACTAAAGTTACTAGACAGATAAACCTGCAGAGTTAAGGCAGAAAGTAAAATTCTTATTTGCTTTTTAAAAAATACACATCTGAAATTACCCATATGTAGCATCAGCTGCTTCATTTTACTAATTTAGGTGACCATATTTAAAAAGAGAAGCACCCTTTAACCTCACAGCTGGAAGTGTGGAATGTCTGGAAGTGAAAATTTAATTTGTCTTTTCACCAAATTCCCATTAATGCTTCAGGCACTCTTTTGTTTCCACTAAGTGTTCCCAGAGTCACCACCACGTAATTCACATAATTTCTGGATGTCACTGCTAGATTCTCCTCTTCAAAGAGCAGAGCAAACAAACCCTTAGAAAGGCTTTTCTGCTACATTTTTTAAATCACACCAATGTCATCAAGTCTCTACATATCAAACATGCAAAATCTGAAAAGCATGGTCAGGTATAGCACTGTAGACACCACTCTAACTTCTTTCCTGTCTGTGCAAAATAGCATCAAGATAACCCACAGGAAGCAGTGAAGGCCAGACTGTGCTCTTCTGCCACACAGCTGAAGTAGCATCAAGATTGTGACAACTCCTCACCAGCCAGAGTCCAGTCAGAGACCAGATGCAGCTCCACACGCCCAGCATGCAGGGGCTGCATCCTCCCACTTTGGCATTTCTGCATACAGCCACGGAGCTGGCCATTTTGCAGGAGTCAACAGGAACAACTATTTGCAAAGCCAGATACACAGTTTAGTCCTAATTCAGTTACTGAACTACTTTTTATATTCTTCAAGTTCTTATTCTCCTGATAAGGAAATTAAATTATAGTAACAAATAATCAAGTCAATACAGTCGAGTTGCTACCCCTTTTCTCATCCTCACTGAAGACATGCAGAAAAATAATACTTTCACTTAAAACCCTGAGCAAGGAAAAAGGAGGTAGGAGCTCTCAGTTCTCTTTGATCTTTCACTCCTATACAAAAAAAACAGATTTTCATGTCCTTCTGAAGTCAACGTTCCACAGCTTCCCTTATATATCCTCATGTTAGCAGGGTAAGACCCAAGAGAGCAATCAAAAGCTCACAAGAAAAGAATCTTAAGACTTCACACAAAACATATTCCTTTTGAAGGACAGAGACAGAAAGCCTTCTGTTAATTCCCCACCCAGTATCGCAATTTCCCTACCATGCACATCATAATTAACAAGCATAACATAAAAAATACCTACACAAACTATGGGTCTCAAAAAATCCCAGAAAAGTCAATGGGTATGTCCCCCTCAGTTCCCTGAAGCTCTGGATCAGACATTTAACTTAGGCTATTTAATTTCACTATTCAACATGCAGAGACACACACATTTTTGCACCTTCTCAGCAATTTTTCTTTTGTGCCTGGGAGGCTGCTTCTCCTACCTGATCTCTCAGTTGTTGAACAGAAGTCTGAAGGTTGAGAATTTGGTTAAAGAGAGGACTCTGCAGCACTGATTTTAATAAGCTCAGTTTCTCTTCATTTGCAATGTCACCTCGATCCCGAAGTTTTGCCTGTAAGCGCTCCATGGCCTGGAGGGCCCGATGTGTATCTGTAGCAATAATCATTCCCGGTCAGTAGCAGTTTAGAAACAGCCACATACAAGCAGGTAACAGGTTTAAATGTATCCCTCTCTACTGTTTAAACTACAGAGGACTTGAATGGTTCAGTTCTGAACAAAAATCCCAGCCCAAATATGTCTAACGAATCAGGAAGTCAGAGGCAGAGCACAAACCAGAAGCCAATGAAAATTACATTTTTGTCCATCAAGAACTGGGTTGCAAAAGTGAAAGAGCCTTCAGTAAAATTCAGTTACAGGAACTGTGTTTACAGACCCCTCTAAGTAAGTAGTGACAAAAATAGCCATAACAGAGAACAACTGTCTTTTTCATGTGAATTTTTTTTATTCTAGTAAAGATTAAAACAATGAAATCAAGACAACAGGCTAAAAATTAAATACACTAAACAAATGATGGTACATCTTTTGTTTTCAAATACAAAATACAAAAACTCAAATACATCATGTATTTCTAAGCACAATAGAATTTTTTTACAAAACCTCTCTCAGCAGTATATACCTATGTCCTAAATCTATCATACACACTTAATTTGGCCACAAAAATATAGTGATACAAACAAAAACAAAGATTACCAATCGTTTCCAACATGTTTTCTGCTTCTCAGCTTCTATTCCAATAATAGTAAGAGGCAGCAAATACGGTATTTCCCTGAAAAATAACAGAAAGGGAAAAAGGTCACATTTATAGAAGCACTTAACTTCTGAAAACTAGGAACGGCCCACAAAATAATCCACAAAAACTGTATCTCCTTGTATAATTAAAATAACCTCAGAGGTGAGCATATTCTGAGTCACTTTGGAGCTTAAAACCTTCCTGAAAGTAGCTTTTACGAATATGTTTTGTAATATTTTTGCAATTCCATACCAAAGCTGCTGTCTGCATACTGTTGCACAACACGTCCTGCATTGCTTTAATCAGAAGCTATGAATCACAGCTGTCACTGATACTTTTACACAGTTTCATTGCTTTCCTTTCCAGTGATTCATAAAAAAACCTTCCCTGTGGGATCAGTTTTCAAGCTCTATGTTGACAATTTCAGGTGCATGAGCCATAGCACATTTTTTAAAGTCGCCTTGTAAAAAGAAGTCATGCAAGTCAGTCTTCATGCTACACAGGCTTGAAGGATTCTCACAGTACAGCTTCCACTATTAACACCTATTGGAATTGAGACTCGGACCTGGATGACAGCTTGGTTTTCACCAGTGTGGGTTTCCAGGCAGGAAATTCTACACTGGGAAGAAGAAATTCTGAAATTGCTTTGTTTATTCTTTTTTTGTTGCTTTTGGGGGTTTGGGGTTTTTTATTCAACAGCGTGTCTGCAATTCCTCAGAAATTTGTAGTGACAGAATATATTTGGTGGAGATGGATAGCTAAGAAGTGAGGACTTCAATATCAGTGCAGGTGTACGAACTGAGCTGTGCATTCTACCATCTTAAGTTTCATAATGGTGCCTTTGTTTTCTTGGTAATAGGAAAGCACTCCAGTATAGCATCCTGACTTGAATCTGGTGAGCTTACCAATATGCAGAGAGCTGTGATCTCTAAGCACTGAGGAAAAACGATTTTTCTTGAAACTTTGGAGAAAAATAGGGAAAGGAAAGGTGTTGACAAATCTCTGGGTAAGACAGCCTAACTAAAATTCAACAGGACCATTAGTTAGAGAACCTGAGCAGGACAAGCATGAATCGATCCTCACAATAAATGCAAGAAAACAGCTGCTAACACAGATTCACTTAGAAGGAACACAAGCCAGGATGAACATTTTGACAAGCCTGTATTATTTGCAGTTTGCGCAGAAAACCCAATCAAGTGGGTTTAAAATGGTTTCAAATTCCACCACCAAGACTTCCCTAGTTTCAATATGCCTGAGGCTTTGTATCAGTTTATTTTATTGCATTTGAATTTGCCAACACATTGGTATAGAATCACTGATCATCCTTTTTAGGACACAATGTACCACTTAGGGACAGATATTCAAACCCTTTGAACCTGCCTTTGTCAAAGTAACCTTATTCCATGATCAGAATTACACATATCAGTAATAAATAAAAAAAAGCCTTTATGAATTTGTTTTCTGACTTGGCAAGGCAAATCCCAGCACATGATTACCAGATGTGAAAAACAAACCAAGTATCTTCTGTTTTCACCTTGTCACTCCACAAAAACAAGACAAAAAAAATATCTATTTTACATGGGAAGGACTGGATGGGTTTATCTAAACATTATGAAGGAAGCTGGCTTCCCGAAAGTTTAATCACTCATAGCTTTCCCTTCTAAATCAACAAACTACTATCACTTCTTCTATTCAGCACCCCTATTTACAAATAGAGGCATTTATGTCATGTTCACAGGTGTTTTTCCCAGTGGCAATGCCAACCAAAGCAGTTCTTACACCCTTCAATTTCTTCCTCTACAGCTGCTCTTGATGCTAGGTTGTGGATGCAACCAGAGAACTGTGTGAAAAAAAATTATGTGGAGTATTCTTCAGTCATTTCAGTGCTGTGATCGTGTTTATCACAGTACTATATGCACAAGCACATGGCATCATATGTTCAACTCTCACCTTCTAAGGAAATTAATCAGGAAAAATACAGGGTTACTGTTCTTCTGCTTTAGCTCCCTGAGAACCTCAAGAAGACATGCAGCTGTAAAAAGTCCGTATCTTTTGGAGCAGCTGGATATTGCTTTATGTTATGATTCAACCTGCCTAAAATCTCATTTTTGGTGTGCTGTGAAAGGCATGTTTTACAAGTGACAGAATGGACAAGGTCACCACTGTGTTCGTGCAATCCCAGAGGTATGAACCCTGATGATTTATAATGGAAGTTTTCTAAAAGCAGACACAAGTCCTAAACATACTCTATAGATGGAGATGATCCTATCTAATTTGTAATGAAAAGAAGTCCTTAGCTCTGCTAAGACAGTCATGATATAATTCCTATTTACCTCATGTTTTAGAGGTAGGAATACTGCTCCAGAGCTATCTTAGCATCAGGAAATCCATTTTTAACTCTCAGTTTAATTCTCCTTATTTTGTGTTTATACAAGCAGGGAATCCCTCCTCAACTGACCAGATGAACGCTTTTGTCGACTGTGGCACTAAGCAGGAGCAAGACTGAAACTGCTGTCAGGATGTTTCCCTTCAGGACACCTCCTCTGACACAGAAGGCACACCAGCATTTCTACATGTCGCAGTCCAAGATGACCCCTGCACACTCAGCCCGCGCTCTGAAATGGCGAAAAGCCACGTGACTGTGCTCCTGCTGTGTTACATCCATGCTAACAAGTGGGATCTGTCAGCACCAGCTTAGTGGCACGTTAACATTGCCGAAGTACAGAGCAAGCAAGCACACATCTGTCCAAAATGCACCACAGAGACATACCCATAACCACCACCCACTACAGCTGCAACTCCTGGCCTTTAAACCGGCTTGCTTCTAGATGTTTTAACAATAATGTGCTGGGGAGAAGTATGGAGGCACGCATGATTATTTGTTGAAAGGCATAAGCCTATTATTTGCTATAGTGAATATTTTTATAATGCCACCACAGACTTCTAGATGCACAAAAGGGAAGTTTAGTTCTGATTCTCTCATTCTGCATACTCCTGGCACTCTGCATCACAGGAGTCTGAAGCCAAAACCAGCCCTTCTATACATGACACAAATACTGTTCATGCCTCAAACAGCTTACTAGCTTAGCTCAAAGTAGATTTAACTATTTTTGTATTTCAGTGCTAAAGTTCCTTAATCTCTTCACAGTAATAAGAACAGAGACTGACAAAGTTAGACCTTTTTATTTGCAACTCGAAGAAATACTGTTAAACGAATCGCAAGTTAAATTCACTTTCAGGTTTTTAAAGGCACAAGTGGGTTTAAAAAGAAAAAAGGCACCTTCTTCTCCTGTTTTATAACAGGACAGTAGAAAACACAAGTAATTTTAGACAGGTACATGGTGAGAAACACAACATCTTCTACTAAGCATGCACAAAAGTTAAAGATGATCCCTTTCAAATTTGCACTTCTGAAATTTGATTCTTCCCAGGCTAACAAAAAAAATGTGTTATATACACACTTCTCCACTCTTTATGCTGCTATTCTTCTGTAAGGTCAGCTGCGAGAAAACAAGTTGGCATGCTGCAGCTCTGGTTTCTTTGTGCCCACTCCTAAAACACTAAAATCCACGGGTGTCAGAATTTTAAAAAACAGACATGAAATTTGTGTTAATCGCCTCCTTTCCACTACAACCACACAAACCACTCAGCTAAACAGCCAAAAGATTCATGAAAAGAGAAAGGTGACCCACTTCCAATTACTCTTTCACACCTGATCATGTACTGCCTACAAGGAAACTTACTCTGTTTCACTGACGGATACTCCATCTCTTATTTCACAAAGCCATTTCAGATAATACCCCACAAACTAATGCTCATAGCACTGGATTAGCTAACATGCAATGCCAAAGATAGAAAACCTAGTAATAGGCTTTGCCCTGTAGCTCCTGCATTACTTGAACTGCTCTGAGTATACAGAGGAAATGCCTATCTTAAGAGTGATCTCTAGGCCCAAACTTTGGCTAGGAGTTCTTGAGGTTACAACTAAACCTGTTTCAATTAAGCAGCACAGTAATCACAACATGCATTTTATAGCTGCTAAAAAGAGTATTTCAAAACTCCTAATCTAAATTTAAACACCTGGGTCTGGATTTGGCTGGTCTAGCGATATCCTTTCATACTTGATTTTTATCCCTTGTCATTTCCCTCCCCTGCTTTCTGGCTATCACTCAAACGGCATGTTGTGTTAGCACAGCCTGGCGCAGGAATGGAAACCAAACCACACAGGAAGTGGAAGATACTAATTACTGCTAAATCTTCTGCTTTGCCTGCAATTTCCAGGAGCTCTTCCGTTTTGCCCAGTTACCTCCCATGTGCTGGCTGCCATCCCTGGGAAGAAAACTAAGGTGATCCCCAGAATTTTTGCAAGGAGTCTTGCCAATATAAAGGCAGCAGAAACCATACACAGTAAATGAGAGATCTCACGCTTTTCTATGTATTCTTCCACTGTCACGAAGGCAATTTTGCTGTTGCATAAAGCACTCTAGGATTATGAGCAATATTACAAGGACTTGACAACTGCAGCCTGACTGGTATAGCCTTCACTACTTGTAATGAAATGAAAGAGATACACATACTTGAGCATGCACAGAAAGGGTGTGGAATTAAATGCGTGAGAGCAGTGACCAACAGGGAAAGGAGATAAACAAAAACAAAAAGTGGAAAGGAAGAAAGAAGGGGAAAGAAGGCTAGCCTACCGTTTTACTGACAGGACATGAGCTTGCCAAATTAACATCAACCACTCGGTTTCATCAGCCAAGAGACCCTGGACTGCACGCTTCTAGATGACAGAAAAGAGAACTGATTCAAATTAAGGATTTAATACAAGCAAAATTGATGTGCACTGTTCCACAAGAAACAAAGCAGATTTCCACTGACTACCTGGAACACAACAGGCAAGAATGAGAAGCCTGAAATTTACATTCAAAAGCTATGCTAATAAAAATTGTTCTGAAACATTCAAAGCAGAAATAAAAAGGCAGTTCAGAAACTAATGTACAGGCTATATTAAGACTACAAGCAGTACTGCTTGAAAAGTGATGTTTCTAGCCTCCTGAAATTTAGCACAACGCTGAATGCATCAAAAAGATGACAGTAGTGGCTCTGTATGTTAAGTACGGTGATAGAGCTGACCAGCACCACGTATTTTGAAGCAATTATGAAAACAGAATTTTGAACATTCAACTATTTTTACATTTCTGTACGCATCACACTAATGTCTTAAGAAAACTTACAATGCTTTTGGATGAACAAGCAATCTGTTCGCTGTGTTTAATTAATAACGTTCTGTAACACTGTTAAGGAGCCCTACATGAGCATGACAGCCGTGCTAGCTGATGTGCAAGCTAAAAATTGCAACAGGGAAATGGGCCTAAACTATACCTAATGCTCTCACCTACTGATAAATGTGTGTGGCACAGGGTATTCAAAGGTATTTTGTAAAGAGTACTGCGAAAACAGTAACATAGTAGGGAAAATATTTCTGGTAGGGTTTGGAGGAATTTTTTTGGTTAAGGAAACTAACAGATCACCTTTCAGTAAATATTTTAACTGGAGATAATTGGAATCACTTTCTTCTAACTTTTGAAATACAGGATTAGCTTCAGAAATTGAAAAGCAACTTTTCAGTATATGCACAATACATGCGACACTACATATTGCCTCTTTATGTTTTCAGCACAGGCAATTGATTACCATATTCATTAAACTCAGTTAAACCTGATGAAACATAGTTCCTTTAACAGTTGCACCTCTTAACGTATACTGGATTCTTCACAGAGGTGACAGCAGCATACATTAATGAATAAATGAGAAGCCCCTTGAACAGTTGCCAGTAAGCTTCAACAAGGTGTCACCATTTTCCTTACAAACTGAAAATACAAACTTCTCATTGTATATTGTGACAATAATGGGCAAGTAATGCAGAAAATCATTACAGCATGTAACAAGACTACCATGCAAGGTGTCTCAGATGCAAGGACAGGGTCTGAAAAGCCTACAAAAGAAATATTCCAATACTGTCTAGGCAAAAATGGTGTATTTATATATTGACTTGTTGGGAATGCCAATGGTGAAACAAAACTGTCCTTACCAATGATGACACAGTATAATGCCAGCATGGCACTGTATTGGCTTAAACTGCTTCAGCAGGATGCTCAAATATAAAGCGAATTAGAAAAGTTACCAGATACGCTCCACAGTATTTTAAATTTTCTTACATGAAACATGGAGCAGATGATTTAAAAGGTCTTTATAATGGTTCTCAATACACTGATTAAAGTGTTATCCATTAAAACAAAACCATTTACAGCGATCTGCGTGACTGAGAAGTTGTATGGCATTCCTCTCTGAATTCACAGAGCCAGATGGAATATAAAGATCATCCATCAGTAAGTAGTGCAGTTCTCTTTTCCATAGTGCTGATACTAATCTAACTTTCCTAGTGCACTTTCGTGCAAAGAGAGGGGAGAATGTATCCAGTTCCTGATGAAAAACCTTCTTGAAAGCACAAAGGAAGCCGTTAGAAACAGCAGTGCTAATCAGTAAATGTTACATGCATGTTACCATTAACAAGCCACGGAAACATAAAAAATATATATACTAAAAGTGGGTAATAATTTTGAAAAAAAAAAAACAAAACAACAAGGTGAAGTCTTCTGTCATAAAAAATGTTGCTAGGTAAGGTGGGTACGTCCTTAGATATTTTCACTCTGCATTCTTTTCTTCTAATGTTACATTACTTTCCACCTCCACAGGAGCATCAAATAACATTTCCCAAAAATGTTCTACCACTTTCCCCTTTTCCAGTTTAGATTCTTCTGTCCCAAGAAGTTGCTGTTATCTTGGAAAATGCAGTCCTGATACGGAAACCACAAGGCATTACACAATAGACTTCTGCAACGGCAGAATTCAGACCCTTCAGCTTTATGACAGTAAATCACTGCTCTGCTCCACCAGGAGACTCCGCTACACTTCCTGGCACTGAAGCCAGTAAGGACGTTTCTGTTCAACAGCTTACACTAGCAAAATCTGCACGTGTTAAGAAGCAAAAACATAAAGGGATGAGACAGTGTTTAGAAAATTGAAAGAAAAGGGGAAAAAAAGAATACATTGTTCAGCCAAACGGCAAAGCAAATCTCTTAAATGTGGTACATGGAGTTCAAAAGGTCGGCTTTGTGAGAGTTTTTCTTTTACTTTCTTTCCTCCTATTACTCTTTCCAGTAATGCAGGGAGGTAACGGCAGCAAGGGGGTACACCACACGAGAAACAAACCATCCCAAAAAGCAGACCCTTTCCTTTGCACAACCAGACCCATCACAGGGCACAACCGAGGCTTGCCCCTCGCCCCTCCGCTTCCACTCTGCCAAAACCTTCACGTTTACATGCAGACCGGCGGCGGGAGGGATGCTGCAGGGCTACAGCGGGCTCCGGACCTGCGAGAAGCGCCAAGATCAGCGCGGCAACAGGTACCGGCACGGGCACCCGAGGGCTCGCCCCGCCAGGAGCCCGCACACCCGCCGCGGAAGAAACCGCCGGCCCGGCTGGGGCCCCCAGGCCGGCGCTGCCTCCCACCGAGTCTCAACGCCGCCAACCGCAAGCGCCGGGCCAGGGCCGCTGCACCCAGGAGCCCCCCCCCCCGCCCACCGCTGCCTGATGGCGAAGGACAGATCCTTCTCCTGAAGACAGCTCACCACTTTGTGTAACTTGACTCCTACTCAAACCAGCGGAGAAGCCCTGGGGAATGACTTATAAGTAACGCAGGGGTCTGGAGAAAGGTTACAGGGGTGGCTGTACCCGGCAGCGATGGAGCAGGGACTGTGGGAACAGGCTTCGCTGGGGCGAGTAACTCCTTTGTTCTGTTTACTGAGGGCAGCAGGGAAAGGCACTTGGCTAAGGTAGTGCTGGTTCTCTCTTAGCAACATGTGCCCGGCTCATTCGGCAGGGCCGTGTGGCGTCAGCCTGGGAATAACTGCTCCAAGCGCTCGTTAGTGCTCCTCTCTCTTCTCCTCACCACCCCCCCC
>JAOBAS010000072.1:49737264-49758116 GCA_025311575.1 Elanoides forficatus | reverse complement strand
CACCCTGCCCCCCCCCAACATGCACTCTTCACCTGACCCCATCGCATTGCCTCCTCCTCCAGCTGTGCTCCCTCGCCCTCCAGATGCTCTTGTGAATACTTTATAGTGTTGCTGTCATCTGACTTCTTACCACAGACTGGGAACTTGACGTCCTTTTGGTAATGCCTAGCTGGGCTGCAAGGGCCAGGCTTCCACATGAGTTTTGGAGAGGGCAAGTGGTGGGAGCTAGGCTAGGAGGCGAAAGGATTGGTCCTTTTCTGCTATCTGGATGGGGATTTCTGGGTCAGAGCCTGGGCAGCAGAAAGGAGAGTAGTGACGTGCCAAACTGGGCATGGGTGCAGAGATGAGGCAACAGGAGAGTGTATGCGTGGCTCCACGTAGGGGCGTTGATGCTTTTGGGGGATACCCACTGCTGATGTTGCTTGAGACCCCAAAAATTCCTGTAGCACAGTACTGGCGGAAGCATGTTCCTTCACACTCCTGCCTCCTTACCCTTTTTCCCCTCCTTCTCCAAAGCACAGAGAGTTTTCTTTTATGGCACAGTTAAAGTGAGTCAGTAAACTTCCTTACAAGATGTCACCTCAGCCCCTCAAAAAGCTATACCAGCACTTCCCAGGAGTAAGGGGCAAGAAAGAGCAGAGACACTTCGGGATTTTTTTCCCCCTTTCTACTGGTATGTCTCAAATACCAGCTCATCCACAACATATGATAGACATATAATAGGTGGAAGGAAAATTTTTAAAAATCTTGCTGTATTTAAGATCATACATCAGATGTAGATCTCATATCTCTCTAGCAGGTTCACTGCACTGGTGGAATCCAAAGAACAGAGCTTTTTCTCTGTAGTCATTTTGTAAATCAATAGCAGACTGTATGTATGTATGCTATAACAAGCTTAATCCTTGATTTTGGTTTGTTGGGGTTTTATTTCCTTGTCTCTCCTTTAGTTATTTCTCTGAAATTTTTATTCAGTTTGTGTTTATAATTAGTTTTATTGAGGACATTCTCCTTCATCTTACTCTTCTGTTCCAAATATCTGTTTTTCTGATTCTACTTTGTTTTTTCCCCTCCTAAATAGTGGTGAATCATTTTTCTTCTTAGACTTTCATCAGCCTTTTCTCCAAGGTGTTTTGAGATTTTACAGAATTGGGTTTTTTCTGTGAAAGCCTTTTCCCCATTTCAATTCTGTGTTTGAAAGCAAATCAGTTCAGTCTCTCCTCTTCTGCCTTCCACTTTTTTTGTCTTCAAAATCTCACAGTTTTTACCATTAAAATCCCTTTCTGGACACAATTTATTGAAAACAATACATATACGCAGACTGAAATAGAAAGTTAAAATCAACCTCTGTGTAAAGAATTTTCAATAAGAAGCCTGTTGGTCTGCAGCAGGTATCATAAACACCCACAGGTACCATAGACATATATATATGACATTGTATAATGTGGCATAGTGTTGCATACCTGGAAATTTCACAGCTAAATGTGCATGAATGTATAAAGTCAACTGCACTCCCCAAGCCCAAATGGGTCCCATAGGGGACCAAATATATCACTGTTGTAGCTGCACAACAGTCACTGGAGTAACATAAAAGTGAAATCTGGCAGAGAGTGTTCTGTAGAGATCAAAGACCCATAAAAGATCTAAATTTATGAAGTATAATGAAAGTTAAAAATGAAAAATAATTACATGCACAACTGAATACTTTTTTCCTAATTATTTCATTTGTATATATACTATTATATTTTATTGTTACATTTACTCAGTAGGATGCTCCAATTACATTGTTATACACATGAAAGCCTGACAAGTTGGATTCAATGCAGGCAGTATCACAAGTTAATTTACTAAACATTTAATCATTAGACCAACTTTCACTATAAAAAAAAAAAAGAAAAAAAATGCACAAAAGGATAGCTAGACTGCTAGGCACTCACAATAAATTTCCAAATGAAAAATGTATCAACTCCATAGTTACAATGGTATGGATCAAAATGATGACCCTTTATTTTCACCTTTTTAATGAGAAATGAATTAATCTTAGAACCTTTTTTTCAGTTCTTTTGTTCTATGTAAGATCACAAGAAGGTCGATAACTTAAGTAAAGCCAGGACAAGCAACTTGTTTCTTGATACAGAAAGTGTCGTCTAATATCTCAAATGAAAAAAGAAAAAAATCCTGCATAAAAATGTAACAAATGAGCTCTTGGCTTTCACTGCTTTTAAAGTTCCAAGGTTTAAAGTTGACCTGTTTATTGGCACCCAAGTGAGTAATGGAGGAGTTTTATTTGGAAATACTTTTGGAAGACATTCAACACAGTTTTGGCAGCATTAATTTCACTGTAGTTTGGGGAGATTTTCACCTTTCTTGGAGTGTGTAACTTGCTGGCATTAACCCAGATGTAATCCACCAGAATCGTGTAATCTAGTTTTTAAACATGTTCAGTGAACATTTTGGGAAGAGTCACTAAAAAGACAGACAATATTTCTTCTGTTTTGCATGTGGTATCTTATCTTTTGGTCTCAAACGAAGAACTTCAAAGCCTTAGGAAGTACTCTCCATGGAATGAAACATTTTTCATAAATGCAATAAGGAGCTATCAACATTTGGAGGTGATCTTACAATTTACTCACTGCCCACTATCTCACTGAAATTAACCTGTTCAGGAACAACTTCCAAAATGGAAAAAGAATGCTGTGTCTTGCATAACTTATTTATTTCACACAGCTACTCCACCCCTTAAGCCCCATTTTCTTTTATTTATTAGAAACATAAGGAAAACTTATTTTTCATTGGATTTAATTGTCACAGTCACAGAATCACAGAACCACAGTGTGGTTGAGGCTGGCCAGCACCTCTAGAGATTGCCCAATCTCACCTCTGCTTAAAGCAGGGCCAGCTACAGCAGGTTGCAATTGGACGTGTCCAGTTGGGTTTGATTATCTCCAAGAATGGTGACTCCACAGCCTCTCTGGGCACTGTTCCAGTGTTTGACTGCCATTGCAATAAAAATAAATAAATAAATAAACAAATAAATAAAAATAAAAAATAAAGCTTTTTTCTTATGTTTAAAAAGTATTTACTGCATTTCAGTTTGTACCCATTGCTTTTCATCCTGTCACTGGACCCAGCACTCCAGATGTGGCCTCACCAGTGCTGAGTGGAGGGAAAGGATCACACCTCTCGACCTGCTGGCAACACTCTTTCTAATGAAGCCTTGGACACTGTTGGACTTCCTTGTGGGAAGGGCACATTGCTGGCTCATGGTCAACTTGGTGTCCACCAGGACCCCCTGGGCTTCTTCTGCAAAGCTGCTTTCCAGCCAGTCAGCCCCCAGTCTGTGCTTGTGCATGGAGTTACTCCTCAACAGGTGCAGACTTTGCATTTCCTTCTGTTGAACTTCATGGAGTTCCTGTCATCCCAGTCATCTCCAGTGTGCCCAGGTCCCTCTGAATGGCAACACGGCCAGCTGATGTAACAGCCACTGTTCCTGGTTTTGTATTGTCAGCAAATTTGCCAAGGGTGCACTCTGTCACGTTATTCAGGTCATTAAAGAAGGTGTTAAACAGTGTTGGACCCAGTACTGACCCCTGGGGTTCACCAGTAGGGGCTGGCCTCCAGCTGGACTTTGTGCTGCTGTTTGCAATGCTTTGACCCTAGTTGTTCCAGCAGTTTTTGATCCATCTCACTGTGCACTTACCTAGCTCATACCTCATAAGCATGTCTTTGATGATATGGGAGACAGTGACAAAAGTCTTGCTAAGTCAAGCTAAAAAGTATCTACTTCTTACCCCCATCCATTGAGACAGTTGTCTCATTGTAGAAGACTATGAGAATGGTCAGACATCATGTCCCCTTCATAAATACATAGGGACTTCTTCCAATCCCCTTCTTGTCCTCAATAGTTTTCGCAATTGTTTTCAGAATTATTTGCTCCACAACCTTCCCAGGGATTCAGGTAAGTCTGACCAGCCTGTAGTTCCCCAGATCCTCCTTTTTGCCCTTCTTGAAGGCAAGAGTGACATTTGCTGTCCCGCAGTCATCAGGGATTTCCCCCAATCACTGTGACCTTTCAGAGATAACTGTGGCAGAAAAAGACTTAACTGCAAGGTTCAGGCAAATGATTTATTTGAACTTCACTCACAGACTTAACACACCACTATTGCAGGTTTTACAGATACAATGGAGGAATGCACTATTGCAATTTTTAAGGCAAGAGTAGTACACTATTACAACCACAAGCGATTCACAGACAACCACAAGCACACATGTGTTTACAAACTTAAAGCATAAACAATATTCCCTTATCCCTCCAGGTAAGGGCTCTCAGTCCCAGGGAAGCTACCTCGACCTGCATCCCGATCAAGGGGGGAAAGGATCTCCTTCACAAGCCAACTGTATAGTTAGAGAAATGACTCCCCCATTTCCAACCTGAATCTTAGAGTTTTTATCCCCTGACTTGTGGAATAGTGTGTATGACTATGTCTGAGTGGATTATGATATATGCCTAAATGGATTATGTATATCTGAGTAGAGTTTCACCTTATGTTTCCTTTGCTGGTCTGTGATTGTTTGAATACACAAGGTTGTCATTTGAAACTGAAGCTGAAACCCTCCAGTTCTCTTTTTTTAACCTTGCTTCCTCTAGCAACTGAATAGTGGTTGGATTGAGACTCAGGGCATACTATTTGTTAAGGGATTTCAAGGCTCAGTTCAGGTTTTGGTTCTCTGAATGGCACAGCTACCGCCCTGTTTAGTTTAGAGTTTATCAGACAACCCAGGGCTAAGCTGTCTACACAGCTCCCCGTGAGTTGTCTCTGCAGAGAGACAGGGCCTCAAGGCAATCCAAGGCTGGGTCACTTTTGTAACCCCCCCCCATGAGTCACCTGTGTGCACTAGACATGGTGAAACTCATTTGTGAACTATGAGCCAGACAATCCACACAATAACCAAGAGTGATTTCACAGTGACCTGGGCCAGGTCTCTCAACAGTCAGGGGTGCATCCCATGAGGTCCCAGGAACTTGTGTATGTCCAGCTCATTTAAATATACCCTAGCCCAATCCCCCTCCAGCAAGGGTAAGTTTTCTTTGCTCTAGATCCATGTCTGTTGGTTTTAACTGACTGTTCCTTAAACTTTACATTAACTTTGTGAGGGGATTTAGTCATATGACTCATGAAGTTTAATAAGCACTATGAGGCAAACCCCCTATATCACTCCTTGAAAAATCGCCACTAAAATGTAGTGATACTACTTTTGTAATTTTTTGACTGAAAAATTAAGAATTATATAAATACAAAGGATTTTTTGGGGAAGAGTAGGAGGAGACAGGTTGAACATTAATGTAAAGGTTTGAGGAAACTGATGGCCTAAAAAGGCTTTCATGTGGAGCTAAACAGTTAAAATCATTCAAGTCAGAATATACTGTTGAATAAAAGTTGCATCAGTGACCTTTATGAAATGGTCTTTTTTTAGTTCTCCGAGATAAGCAAAAAACTGTTGTAAATGGTGCCTTTGTTGAAGGTCCCCCAAACTAGGTCCAAAACAAAAGTGCGCAAGGTATGAGGACAGAGTTCTTTTTGAGAGCTGTACCGCCAGGAATAGGTCAATGCAAACTACTGGATTTATGCAGATCTGGCTCCCATGCGTGCTAGAAGAGTTTACTGGGAAAAAAGAAGGCTTCAGTTTGTACTGTCATCAAAATGTCATCTTCTGCAAATACTAAGATTTTTAAAGAGAAACAGGGAGTTATTTTGAAAAACAAATACCTTTTAAATATAAGGAATTGCTTAAGAGAAGGTAAAAAATGAGTAACCCAAGCTTGGAGTTATAAAAAAGCCTATCCCAAACTAGAAGAACAGAATCAGCAATATTATAACAATAAAGTTGCCAATAAAATAAAACTTCTGCGCATCTGCTAATGCCAAAGGCATTATCTTATGTACAGTGAAAAGCCATCACATATGTGCTAGACTGGATGAAGCACTGGAAATGTAGTGCATAGGCAAAGATGAGGGACTAGATGTAACTTCACTGTTAGGATTCAGTTCTGTTCTTCCCTTACATTTAGGCACACCACCAACTGCCGTATGGTACATAGCTCAAAGATGAAGAGTGAGGAAAAGTTTGATCCATACCAGCTGGCAAAGATTTGGGTTTTGCCAACTTTAGTAGGACGTGCAGGAGCTGTGTTGGGATTTAGTGGCTCTGCAAAAATATCTACATGCTGAAACATCAACTCTCCATAGTTATCTGCTTCTGCTGGGTGTTACCTGTCCGGAAGCACATGTTCACCACCCAGAAATGTACTTTACTTTGATACAGTTCAGGAAGGAGTGTGCTTTGGGGACAAGGAAAGCCAGAAGTGATCTGGGAAACAGTGATAAATGTTAAAATCAGCCATCAAATCTACGTACATATAAATATACTCAGTGTGAGATCAGGAAACAGGAAATGTGCATGGTGTTTATTACCCGCACACAAAAGTGAGACCAGCTGGCTACATGTCCTGGAGTGGTCAGGATAATCCTGTAATTAACATTGCACCACAATGGGGGGAAAAAAAAAAAAAATCCTGCTAGTCATCTCATACTTGAGGATGGAGGTGTGGAGGAAGAGGGCAGCAAACAGTATTTAAAGACCACTGTTCAGAATTTTTGAGGAACTTAACTCCATGCCGTGTTCACAATGCAGTATTCCTGTACACAGGTACATCCTTGAGCAGTCCAGAGAGCTTCTAGTGGTCTTGCATTAGGACATTCTGTTTCTTAACTGCAGAAATACAAGATTACAAACTGTATTTCTCTTGGAAGCCAGGAGATGCTACTGTAGAAATGTAACAGGAGACATAATTCTGCTGGTGCCTGGAGGCAACAGAGATATATGAGTATGATTTACTCTTTAAAATCTTATTTTTATCCTACCACCCCTCACTGTGAAAAGTAAAGGATTTCTGAGATCACATCACAATAGCCAAATGGATGGAGATCACTAGAAGGGAGGACCCCTTTTGTAGGGATGGGGAAGGCAAAATTCCTCTGGAAGACACAAAACTGCAAAAAAATTTATACAAATTTTTTTTGAGTGTGCAATGGATATTATATGCCCTCCAGTTTCTAAGAAGGCTATTTTCTTCAACTTTCTTTAAAATTCAATATGATCAGATAAATCAGTTTAGAGAAGGAGCTAAAGTGTTATCTTGGTAATACACTTGCAGAACTACTAACAGGTCATATCCTTTCCTCCTTCATTCAAAGACACACAGTAATGTTGCCACTGAGCAACAGAAAAACTTGGTTGTTAATGGTTAAGGTTAAGGACCTTATGGTTAATGGTTAAGGACCATTTCACCATGGACAGATAACTTTCTTCCACTGATTTTTGCTAGCTATAAGAGAGGGTAGTTTGATGACAGGGCTGTGCGTAAGGGAAGGCATGTGTGGGTCCAATGACGCATGACATCTGAGCCTTACATGCAGTATTTTAAAGTGAAAAACTAAGTTCATGCAAAAATGGTCATGCTCTTGCCTGTTCTTGTGAGGCTGCTGTGAGTTCACTGTCTCAAAACACAGATTTCTATAAAACATAAAATATTAATGATTATTGATCTATCACAGATCAGCACTACAACGTAGCCTCCCTGGTTTGACTAACCAAAGCTCTGCAAATGAGAAGGAGGGATAAGGTTTCTGATTTTAGACAGGGATAGTCCTCCTTCTCTGTCTAGTGGGTTTTAGCTCAGCCCCAGATGTTACCCAAGAAGAATCACAGTCCATCACCTCTGCCACTGAGCAGTAGAAGAGCTGATTTGAAGATATTACCTCCGAAACCCTCAAATCCATAATAAATCTCACCCCCCTTGAGGGTAGGACAGTCAAAGTATTGGCAACTTTTCCAGCTGATATCCCATGCATACACTTAAAATCACTAAATGGTATTTCATTTGGCCCTGTCTGACAGTGGAAAGCATAGTGGGCAGGCCCCAGCAGCCTACATCTTTTGAGGTTTTACTCTACTCTCTCCGTCTACTGCCACAGAAGACATCCATTTCGCTATTTGCCAGTTCCTCTTGGTGCTGCATTTGTGCCAGATTGTTCGTGATGTGAATGCCAAAGCCATGTCATTGTGACCAAGAGTGAATAAACAGTGCATGAATTCTCAGTGATGTTTCACTTACATACCATAATGGGGGCATGAGCCTTGAAAAATGCTGTACTGTACTCTACTCTGCTCCAAGAGCCTGCTAGCTTAGCAAGAGATAGAGGGTTAAAAAATTCACCTTTTCCTTTCAAACTGCCACTTTTGTTTTAATCTTAAAATAGCCCCCAGTTAATCTGCATGTCCCAAAAGGGAGCTGTTTGCAAACAGCTCTTTCCTTTTCTCCCTGCCTGCAGCCTCGCCTGCACAGACCAAAGCCTTCATTCACCCAGCCAAGGCAAATGGTTTGCAATTCCCTTTGGATTTCATCCACATATCTTCTTAATTGGCAGGAGAGATTGCCACTGAGTGGTGTGAAGGACTCTTTCCTCCACAGGGGCCGATTGTGCTGCCTCTGCAGGACTACCCACACCTGCCAGCCAGCAGAGCAAGAAGCCAGTGTTGGTCATCATCAGAGATGAGCCTCCTGCCTGAGTAGAATACAATGCTTTAAAGAGCACATCGGGAGGAATACATGGCATGCACTTGAATATAGCATTATTTTTTTGTGGCTAGCACTATGGCACTTGGCACTCAAAATGAGTCAACACTTGCAATACGATGTCCTTCTCTTTCTTGATGGGCTGCAGTGTGGACTAAATAGCAAGTATTTAATGCTACCTGGCCAGGGGTGTCATCAAGGGATTACAGCCAGAGAAAAAGGGCCCAGCTAGTGATGAAGTATCAGAGATCAGCACTTTGTCTTCCATTTGTATCACCCATAACAGCATCCCTTACACATCTCCTATCTCCAGGATGATAACTACAGGAGAGGAGGTTTGTCCATAGAGACACATCACCATGGGGGAAAGCAAGCCAGGGGAAAATACTCAGCGACATCTGTTTCTCAACTTGAGGGTACTTACCAACAGTGAATGTGGAAAGCCACGCCGGTTGGCAGCAGTCAGTTCTTGCTCTCGGGACCATAACGTGCAATTCACAATAGCAACTCTTTTCAAGCCGGTGCAGCTGTTCAGCTCCATCAAGCACCTACTGAGTTGAAGGGTAGGCACTTCATTTGAACACTACAGCCTCAATTTTAAAAGGCAAATGAGTTTCCTGAAATGTGCAAAAGTGTTAGCAAGTCATACAAATAGCATACATGAATTCGTCATGGTAATTTGAACACTTAATTTGGATACCCGTTTTCTTAATTAAAAAAAGAAGAAGAAGAAGAAAAGAAGCCCTGAACTCCATCTGTCTCTCAAACTGGCTGGTCATTTTCAGTCTGTTTGCAGGTCCATAATAGAACAGGAGCTTGGAAGGCAAGTACAGGACCGATGAGTTTTATAACACTGAATAGAAACAAGCAAATACTTTATACAAAAACATCTGACTGGCAGATTTCTTATTTTAGCCATTCATAAAATTCCTGCAATCATATGTCTTTCTGGGAAAGTTTTTCCCAAATTGTTCCTGTGTGTAATTCTTACTTTGCACTTTACCTGACAGCATGTAGTTGAACCTCTGTAACTAGCAATGTGAAGTTCAGATTGTCCTGTTAAGCTTTTGTCAGGTGAACAGGCATTGCACTGAGGAAGGTTAAAGCTAGCTCAGCCCATCCTACAAATTCCCTGTTTAAAAATACTAGTGCAGGGCTGAAAACTAGGGCTTGCCAAGTAGCACATAGTCCCAAACCTATGTGTCTGGGTGGTTTCTAGCATGGTCCCATGCATGGTGCAATGCTCATGACCCACTTTCACCTGCCTTGCTAGTCATGCTGTAGGAGTGCTGATGTCTAGCTTGGCTTTGAATGGGTAACAGAAAGGGACCCCCCACCTGGCAGTCAATACCCATGCCAGTGGTCATCAAGCAGCACAGATGGCAAGTACTGCTCAAAGCAACCCGCACGCTGACTTAAACTTTGCTGAAGGAACAGTGCTGTATTTTAATATTCATGTTTAAACAGAGGAGATGTCATTCTTGTGTCTACAGCCTCCATGTTTTGCCACATAGTTGCTGCTGAATGTGGTGAGTGCAGCTGTGTCCCACCACCACAGAAAAGATTTCATATTTACAAGTTCAGTCTTTTCGGTCACTTGGAGATACTCACTTAAAATTTGTACCTTCCTGAAGTAATATGAGGCAGAACATCCACAATGAGCAAACACTGAAAGCAGGGAAAAGCACTGAAAACAAAACTAATGTAAAACACCCATGGACTCTTGAGAGGAATCTTGGCTCTATCCATCATGAAGATAGAACATTCATTCTTGTAGCAGAAGATAAAGCTCTCACATCTCAGAGGGTTAATATTGAAATTTCTTTGACTTCTTGGTGCAAGTAAGATGTCTCTAGGACAACTTGAGAATTATGAGAATACTGCTGAAGTGTGTTGTGCTGTTTGATCACTCACCCCAGAAGCATTACATGAAATGTAAGGTATGATAGGGTCCCAAGCAGGCTTGTTGTGCAAGAGAAAATTTTATCCAAAGTCAATAAAAGCTATGAATGCCTGGAAAAAAAACCTGCTGCATAGTTTGTTCTCTGGACTGGATGTAATTCTATAGAAATGCAGCAGTCTGGCCAAGAGAAAATTAAGGAAATTAGTTTTGGTGGGGTATGGGATTTTTTGTTTTGTTTTGTTTTAAATCAGAGAACATTATGTCTTTGCAAATTAAGTATTCAGACAAGAAATTCAGAGCTGGGAAAACAAATATCTTGAAAGACGAGCCTTTCTTAATTAAATAGGATGTCAGCTATTGAAAGAATTATTTTCTAAAACTAGTTTTCCAGCTGAGATGTGATTTTTTTTTTTCTTGTACTATGCTGCCTAGTAGACAAAAGTGGGAAAGAGGATCTAGTCACAGAATCTCCTTTTGAGCAAGCGCAGTGGTATAACTTATAGATGGGTCTCACCCCAACTGCATGGTTTCAGTGGAACTAATCACAGTGTGTACAATTCATACTGGTGTTTGAAGACCTCTGTCCTACATGATATACTCCCTCACTGGGAATTAGCTGTTAAGGAAGAAGGATGAAGGCAGGAACCTAGACAACAGAAATGAGGGACAAGATTTAGAAATGCAGCTCTATTACAGCAAAGAGAGGAAGCTTCTTGGTAATTGGCCAATCCCCTAGTTTCAGCTGTGGTTAAAAATCACAAGTTCACTCTAATAAACCTAGGTAAAAAATCATGTGGTATGACAACACAGTTCTATTGAAAGTCATGGGTAATACAATAAATCCGGACAGTAAAGCTCTGTCAAACTCCAATTGTAACGATCCCATCATCTCCATCTCATCTTAGCACTGAGTTACTGCTCAATCTATGCTAGCACATCCATGCAGACAGCATCTGATGGTGTCTTGATTGACAATGCTGGAGGCCAATGCTCTCATCAGTGCTTTCTTCCTAACATCCCTGGACAGGTAGTTCCAGATGAACGGTTTAGTAACACAGAATACTGCCATAGTTTCCTTGCAGTTTTGGGGAAAAATGCATTGCAGTTGTCTCAAAGGTGAAATTCTGGCTTTATTAAAAACCAGTGGGAGTTTTGCCATTAGCTTGAATAAAGCAGTTTGTCAGACCATACATTTCACTGTAACATTCTCAGGCAATGTCACAATACTTTACAACTGTAGCTCCAAACTCTACTGAAGATATTTATATGTTATGCAGTCTGTAATCTCATTACTAATGTTATATGTGCAGATAGCCAGGTATGGAGACTGAATAACCTGGCTAAATTCCACATTTCAGTATGCCTTCTCAAGCTTAATAACTGATTTTATATGTTGTATTTAGTGTCGGTTGGAGCATCCAAGATTCACCCATCCATTAACATGTTAACATCTGAAAATTAGGCTGGAATAAAAACCACTGTTATTTCAGCCCATTAAATTATGCATTTCATAATTCAAAATTTAATCTTTTCTCTATTCCTTTACTACAAACATTCAAAATAACTGAAAGAAATGCTACTCAAATATGAAGACAAACATCATAAATGTCTGCAAATATTTGTTGCCTTTGCCCAATTTTAACTGTTTTGAGTGAGTGACTTAAAGGTGAGAGATGGATAGACAAGAAATTGCTGCTTTTTCTTTCCCAGTACTAGACTACAATTCAGCAAACTAAAACAATTTATTTGTCTTGCTGAGTGACTTCTCCACTTGCTCATAAGACTATCTGTTATTCACTATCTAATAAAGATTACTCTGGGCCACAAGGGCATGTGGAAACTTTCAGTTGTTGAGAAGAAAGAAAAAAAGACAGTGAAGAATAAAAATTATATTTTCGTAATGAAACTCTTTAACCTAAATTCCCTCCACTCATAACATGTAGGAAAAAAGTTAGTGAGTACTTCTATTGTTGTGCCAGACTCTGTGGGTGGTTAATCCTTATTTGAATTCTGATTCAGTTTTAAATGAGTGTAAGGAGGGTGGAATATTGGACTAGAACCATTTGTAGTGAAATAAAAACTCTGGAGCAGGCTTCATGCAAGGACATCTGCAAGTGCCTTTATCTGGCTGCAAAAAAACATTTATTCTTATAGAACATTTTTTTTACTTACTCTTAGAGTAATTTTTCTTCAGTATATACAGTGATTATTCTAGAATGGCACAGAAGCCTAAATACATTACTTCTTGAAAGAAACATGCCTGTGCCATAAGTAGTCAGTGTTAAGACAAAAGTGTTTGGAGTCATTAAGCACATTTTACATTTGTCTCTTGCTTGCCCCTACTTTGTGTGGGGGATGGAAAAGAGAGACATTTTGACACATTTGCAATTTCATGTTAAAAAAAAGAAGGAAAAAGAAAGGAAAATAAATTGCTTTGAGCCCAATGTTTTAGTATTGTAACTATATGAAGGAACAGCAATAGTCAGTGTGGTATCAAATTTCTTACCCACTGAGTTTTGATGCATGTAAAATTTTTACTACATACATATCACATTCTGATGGTCTCCAAAACACAGCAAGCATAACAGTGCAGTTCACAAACTGCCTGACAAGTTAGCACTCTTTCCTAAACAGTACCCAAGGATAGCAAAAATTTATGCTCAGCATACTCTAACTGATGAAGCAACTTAAAGAAAAAAAGGACAGTCTTATTCTTTAGCCACACTGTTTTAAAACAATGTGGGGTTAACACAGGAAAAAAGAACAAGGTAAAAAAAATGAATATGAAGGAGTATTTTAAGTTTGGCAGGGCTCTTTTAAAGGTCAAGTTTGGGAACAGCAGTCTCATCTCATTTTTTTGTGCTATGGTCAATCAGACTGTAAAAACAAATCAACTAGCCAACCAACAAATACGATCCACAAATTGTATGTTTCTGCTTGTAAAGTAAATAAATGCATGGACAAAAACCTGATGTTTCATGCTGCGAGAGGACTCAGCATATACTTGGTAATGTGCATGCAGCCTAGTTTTGAGAGCCACTGAATATCCCATTGAAACCTGCTGCAGTTTACATGAATGGAAATTACATGTGTCCAACCCCTATAGTCATCTGGGCCTGCAGCAGGCTCCCATTGTGTAGCAGTTACTTGAGAGCATCATCAGGGTAGACCGCTCATTAGGATTATGAGATAGCTCAAAATTACAGTGAAGATGTGATTTGCTTAGGAGGACTCTACAGCAGCAGCTTGTCGCATCACGCATACGGTCATTAGGCTACTTTTTCGTGGTAGACAGTATAAAGCTAAAGCTGAATCTCAGGAGGTCCTTATAATGGGCATGATACTGGGGAGAACATGACCTGGAAGGAAACAAAATTGCTACTTCTTTTTTTCAGAAGAACCTCATTTCATCAGGACAAAAATGAGTAGGTTTGTTTATTCTCCAGCCTCAGGCACAACGTTGCCCTAGGGCCTATGACACAGGTGCATTGCATGAGGCCCCAAACGCAAGGAGAGCCCAGCAAGGGGTCCTTGCCTTCCAGGTGCCCACATAGCATGGCCATATATAAACCCACCACACAGAAACAGTTGTGTGTAGGGCAGGAGCATCCTGTCAGGGACACATGGACCTCCCCAAGCTGATGACAAAACCTGATGGTGCCAGGACATGGTCCTGCACACAGACCACCAAAGCAATCTGTAGGGAAACTGAACTGCACTCTGGCTCTGAGCAGGTTCCCTTGCTCACCCCACTCCCGACCCCTCTCTCTGGTTCCAGGATTTCCAAGCAGGGGTCTTTCTTCCCATAATTGATCGTGCTGACCTCTGTTCTTCCTTGCAGCCTGAGGACCATCCGTATCTGCCTTTGTCTCAGCTCTTATCTTGGCAGTCCCTGGTCCCTCATCCTCACCCTGTAGCCCACCGACTGGAGTTTCCTGTTTTCCACCCCTGCTCACAGCAATCTCTGCCTTATCTCCCTGCTGGTTTCATTCTCAGCTCCATCTGTTCATTTGACATTTATGAACCTCATCAAGCATTTGTTTTCAAACCCATCCAAATTTAAATACCTTCCATTGTATTTGTGCTCGCTTGGTTCTCACATTTGTCACTGGGATGATAACTGTGCTGAATAACCTAAATTTGGTTCTGACTTAGGCTTCCGTCCTTTTCCAAAAGCCTGCCATGTTTTCAAAGCCTCACAATGAGGTCCCCATGGCTAAAACATTCCTTTTTTGTGCTCTGTGCCTGTCAGGCATTCTCCAGATGCATGAAACTTCTGATGTAAACAGAGATCCTCATCCTGCCCCCTATCCTCTCCCAGCCATAAAATATATTTCTTCATCTTCAAACATCGTCCAAGTTTGTCATACTCCCTCTTAGTTTCATGCATTTAGTGGCTGACTTTCACTCCCGTGAGAAATATTTTTTTACTATTCCAGGCATCTCTAAATTCAACAGGAAACCTTTCCTTCACTTTGCCTGCCTTCTCAGTAGGGAGGACAGGTTTGAAAAGAGAAGGCTTTTTGAAATAAAATAGCTCCCTCCTCACTAATGTTTATATCTCTTGGCTGCTTTATTCTCATCTGAAATGTCTCATTCCTCCATAATTTTAGCTGTAGTGAAGTGTCACATAGATAAAGGCAGGAAGGAAACATAACTAGCTTAATTTATCCTTATTTTTATCTCAACTAAATCTGACTTAAATCCCTCAGTTATTAAACCGGCTCCATTCCAAGTATGCCACCTGTACAGGATACTTTGAGAAATATGCTGCAATCAGAACTCCAGCTCAGGAGCTGAAAGTTAAAGGAAAAAAACCCCAAACCCCGCAAAACAAACAAAACCTTGAAAGTAAAATAAACACTTCAAAATTGCAAAGTGCAGACTAACACTGAGATCCTAACTTTGTAGATCATAATTTAAAACTCCTTGCTCTCCAGTCACCTTACTGTAATATCCACAGAAAATCCATACCTCACTGCTGTAGGTTTTTTTAATCCATAAACTCTCTTTTCATTTAGTGAATCTCATCCTAGTATCTTAGCTTAGAGTCTTCGGCAGCAGGCAGGTATCCTTCTGACTACAACAGCTACCAACCTTTCCTTTCATTTCTAGCCTTCAGATATTTGGTTTCCTGTATTCGCCACTAATACCTGCTTTGATCTTGTCCAAAAGATCCTATAGATGAACACTTTTTCTTCCCAGGTACCTAGTAATAGTTCAGATAGCTTTAGTGGGTATTTTAATTTAAACTGAACCAGTTTAGTTCCATTATCAGCTCCATTGCTCATCACTGAATTTCATTTAAGGTATCTATATCTCATTATTTTTCAGGACTGTTTAATAATCTTCAACACATAAATCATAACTCCTCCCATCCATGATTTCCCAACATGCTGTCTTACTATCAAAAAACTTTGCACTTAAAGATGTTTTTCTCCTGCTCTCGTATTTTGCAGCTTAGCCAATAAAACGATCAAAACACAGCCAAAGAATTTTCAAAACATCTCTAAAAATCAATAATGATCATTTTGCCAAGCCTTGGGAATAAAATGATGATCACAGCAGATATTGCTATGCCAGGACAAAACCCTAGCCCATCTTATAAAGTCAAAGGAACCCATAAAACTGTAGAACATTAATTAACAAGAGTATCTTTCTGAAATGAAATATGACAAAGCACTACAAGAGAAAACAGAGGCAACGCTGTAGCTCTGAACTCATGACCAACATGTGATCAATTAGCAACACCTGTATTAATAGTACAGCTATCTCAGAGTTGACTTCTGACTTTCCCAGGGCATAACATGGGGCAGCAGGATAGAATTGGGCAATTAAAATGTAGACACCTGTGCTGACTTTTAAAGACCAGATGTGCTTCTATTAAACAGGCCCTGAGGTTTGCTTAAAACTAGCACCTGCTTCCCAGTTACATACAGTCACCTGGGTTTCTGTGTTTAAGTATATTTTAAATTTTGAACGTCTTCGGTTCTCTTTACACAGGAAATGCCTGTATTTAGGCACTTCTTTGCAAGCAAGGCAAATTACCTTGTCTGCATGGTATGTTCCAAATTTCATTCCCACCCTTCATCTTACTCCTGAGGTTCTCTCCCGGATGTTGTAAAATAGCCAAGAGATAAGAGCTGCCCACTGTGCTGTCCCTCAGTGCTTAATTCTTTTGATACCTTCAGCTACAATGAACAATGACAAAAATGAAAGTGAGCCTCTAATAAGCCAGAACAGACATTAAACTACACCATCCCTTAGGCCACGACAAAAATAGCAAACTTAGTAGCTCTACACTACTTTCCCTTGGCACTTTGAAGACACACTCATGGGCTCTGCCTGGCAACTCCCCGGTTTATAACAACATGGATTTGACTTTGAGGCTAAGCACATATGTATCCTCTGACTAGGGACTCCCTCATGCCATCTGTTGTGTACCAGCTGTACTGTCCCAGCATGCACTAAAAATGCCCACACGGTTTGAGACTTGTAGGTAAGACAATGCCAACAGCTGCCTTCTGGTGAGCAGATTCATAATTAGAGGAACAGCACTGTCCACAGACCCATATAGTGAGCTAATAGCATGGCTCCGTTGTTCAACTTAATAAATCTCAGGGTCTATACCCATACTGGACTTAGCAACATGTTTATAATTTTCGGCAGCTAAGAAATTAGCCAGATGTTATCTCAGTCAACACCTCTTTCAGGTATTGGAAGAAATGATGATTTCACTGTAAATCACAGTCTGCCTACTTTCCTCTCAGCCTTTCTCAATGACAGCTGACAGAGATAACAGTTCTAAAAACATCAAGTTTTCTACTCAAGGGCCTCAGCTAGAATAGGAAGTGCTTGATTTTAGGGTGTTTTTAATGCCTAGTGGGATTTAGGATCTAGGAGTAGGGCAAGAAAACAGGCCTTTTATTTTTTTTTTTCCCCAACAGTGTTATCTGCTCAGTGCTAACCTCTGCAATCTGCAAGCATCACATGCCACCTGGCCTAACAAGTGATCTAATACAACAGAGCAGAAATACTCTACCTCAGTGAGTGAGCAGCCAGCACTTTACACGGTCTGCCCAGTGGCAGGGAGATAACTGGAAAATAAAGCTGCAGCTGTATTCATTAAGGCAGGATAAATTGTTCCATGGAAGCAATTTGCTAGGGACCTTCAGGGTGATGAGAAAAGCAAAAGTGGCCTTGACTTGCAACAGAATGGGCTCCTCAAGGTGCTTGTCTCCAACTCACTAAGGCATTGTGTCACTGTCTAGGTCTTCATTACAGTTTTCAAACCATCTTCATTCTTATTCTAACCCCACTTTTCATCGTTCTGCTCAAACAAAAAAACTGTGTTTAAACACAGCCTAGAACCAAATTACTTCTGAATCTGCAGGAACTGTTGTATCTCCAGGGCAGCAAAACAGGAGGAACAGCAAAGCAATGTGTGACTATTTTTATCTGGGTGCCTGTGGTGAGAACAGATATTTGATGATTTGCCTGGAGCACCGGAAGCCTTAGTGTCAGCTTTGAAAGTGTAAGATACACAGAGAGTGAGGAGAGGGACATGAAATGTTCAAGATTTGGTAGACTGGCCTTTTGCAGTGACTGGTGGAGCTAATGGAGAAGTAGGTCATTCAATTACCCAGAGGTATTCAGCTTGCAGGGGCAGAGGGGAGCTTACACCAGCCCTTGGTGTAAAGACTGAGCATAGGCATGAAAAAATTATGATTCTCAGTCGACAGTATTTTCAGAAGGACTGAGTTCACAGCTATTGGACTTCTCCAAATTGGCAGGTTTTTACCAATTTGATCATATCTAGAAAGCAAATAACTTACGTACCTCAGCAACATTTAGGGAATTCTAGTTCTTTCTGCTAGTATGGAAAATGCACAGACATATACACACGGTGTATGCATGCGTTTGTACATACCTGAACACACAGACACAAATGTATGAGAAAAAATGTGAAGCTAATAATGAATTTAATTCTGCTGCCTTTTTCTTGTTTTTAATGCGGTTCTCTGGTATGAGCATGGTAAGCCTCAGAAACACAGTATACATCAAAGGAACAAGAGAAGGCATTTTATTGGTATTTTGATAGTGTAAATCACAGAAATTTGGCTGAAAGAATCCTTTATTCTCTTAACATAAAAGTCCCCTTTTTTCTGCACTGTCATCTGAAGCTGTGACTGGTGAGCACTGTGCTATTCATTTGGATTAAGTGCCCAGCATTGCTGTGTCTTGTTTTGTGATCTCCAGTTCACAGTTTTAGGGAAAAGGTGTTCAAGGATTCAGTGCAACGACTCAGATTGTCCTTTACCATGGAAGCACCTGAAGAAGCAGAGGGAAACTTACCTCTTCTGTCTTCCTCTAGCAGCAAGGGCCTGGGGCCAGCCCCAGTATCAAGCAAGCTCTGCCAGGACCCTTCCTGCCCCTTTTTCCAAGACATTTTTCTTCAGCAGCATCCTGCTGCTCCTGAGAGCATGGTGCAGTTTGAGATGAAGAACAGCATGTGTACTCTCCCGTGGGCAAGACACTGCAAACCACCAGTGCTGCACACTGCTCCCTCCCACGTCCCCACAGGGCAGAGGCATAAACAGAGGGGAAACAGATGAAGAAATAATTCAGAGAAGCAGTTTAGCCCCAGTACTATGCAAAGGGAGAAAACAGTCACGTGGAGAAGTTCTTCGTTTGCAGAAAGCAAATTAATTCCAGAGATGCGAGTAGCATCTGGGGCTGCAAATTGGTATGTGCATGCAGAAATTAGCTGGTGGAGGCCAGGTTTTCCAAGATGTTTAGGCAGCCACAGATGCAGACAGACATGTAGCCCCGGATCCTCGGAAATATTTAGGCATCTATCTCCAATAAAATTAAAGGAGCTTAAGTGGGTGTCAGCATCTAATTAATTTATATGGTTTTGGCCCTTGTGAGTTTTGGAGAGGTTTAAGGCCCTTATCAGATTCCTCAGGTACCTGCATACCTTTACAGATCTGTCCTCACATGCCTACTAAAGATGTGAAACACAGTCAATGCTGTTATTTCACTTCCTCCAACCTGTGTCAACAAGTCTTTTCTTGACAATTTAAGCCCCAAACGTACATGAGTGTAACATAAATTCTGACTGAATTGCTGGTAGGCTGGTCCTTTTTAACCTTCAGATTTTGAATTGGTTCTTATATGAGAGTTACTGGCACTAGTCCATACTTTTTCCTTCTGGATCTCATTTCACTCAGTAATATTCCTTCATTTCTTATTTTTGCCTACAGTCTTCAGGTCAGGGCTGGATAATCTTGCTCTATTTTTTGAAATTAACCATTTATTACATTTTTTTAAAAAGCCAACAAACATACATAAAACACATTCAGACATCTGGGTCTGACAGCAAGAAGCCAGTGCTGCCTTATGGTCACACGTAATTGTCAGAGATCTATCTTACAGCACATATCCTAGTGTTCAGCATGTCCTCCAACATGCATTAGCAGTTCAGCGCTATTTTGTCCTTGCCATGAGAGCTGCACACAGCAGCATTTCCTAACTAGGTTTCACCTTCCTCATTTTGTTTCCAAAATAACTTCAGCTCTCCAGTCCTCTGTGATTATATTCAATGATCTACTTTGCCTTTTTTTTTTTTTAACCACTGCCAAAATTGGCATTTTGACAGCCCAGGAAAATGAAGTCCTCTGTTTAGGGAACAGCTACAAGTGCAGGCAGCTCTGTGAGTTATCCCAGCCTTACTCAGCCAGTATACCCCAATCTCCACTGGAGAAACCGCTCTCAGCTGTAAGAGTCTTTTTCTTTACTCACTTCATTTAGGTCTTGTATTCCCCTGTAAGGCAGCCTGCAAGCACGGACTGGTTAATAATGGCTGCAGTGATATCTTCCTGGCAGCAACTTGACCACCCCCTCATTTTGTACAGGCTGTTGGACCAATGTCAGGCGGTAATAGGATTTTTTGTCACAACTACCTTAAGGTGGATTTGAACCAAGGACCTGGAGATGAAAGGCAGGATTTTAGCCTCTTGAGGTATTCAGTATACCCATCTTACTCTCTCTGCTTTTCACTACATACTTTTTTAATTCTTCGTTTTTTTCATTCCTGTTTCAAGCTTTTTTTTTGTCTTGCTTGAACCAGAATTAACCTGCTCTACAGACCAGAAGCCACTTACTCCATGATCTCTGTTGCACCTTTCAAGTTCTCCCTTCTGTTCTTGATGTTACTACCCTTTCCACAGACAGAAAGAGCTCCATGTCTTTTCTGTCCTCTGTCTATCCTCTCTTAATATAAAAAGTCCCATAATGCCAGTGGTTTTGGTG
>JAOBAS010000072.1:49716997-49737258 GCA_025311575.1 Elanoides forficatus | reverse complement strand
GGTACAGTTTCTTGAGTCTGAGTCTGTTTGACAATGCTAATAAACTTCCTGACCATGGGGAAGGTCAGACTGTATTTCTTCTTGTCCTGCTTGAAATGCGTGCCATAAAATTAAATTAAATAAATATTGTCTGTGTCAGTAATAGATGGTTTTAACGGCACACTTAGCTATACTGAAGTATAATTTAACAGCAATGGAAGCACTTATAGCATCCAGCCTTACTATGAAATAAATTCATACCCATCATGATGGTGTGACACTGAATCCTTTAGGCAGGGTCCTCCCCCATTGTATTTTTCTATAAACACCTCAAATAACAAGAAACAGCTTCTAAAATTCACTGGATTTACACTTTTCTGCATACACTAAGAACACCATCACACAAGATTATTTCGACCACTCTTTGTCAACACCCCATTCCAAATTAAGTGAACAGGTGATATTTACATTTTTCTCTACTGGTTACAATTTAGAAAAAAATAAATTCAGCAACGTATTTCAATGTATCCAACCCATTAAAACCAATTAGTACTCCCTCAGTTACCCAGCTGTAGCTTGGCATGTTAAATATGTATGTGCGACTCCTGAACTCTCCTGATCACAGTAACCTATTACAAGCCGCTAAAACCAAGCACTGTGATAGGGTGTCAGAGGGCTGTTAGCAATTTAAAAACAAAACCTGTGATGTCTGGCTGAACATACTGTCCTTCTGGTGGAGATAATTTACGGTTTGTTTTCATTTCTTCACTGAACTGCCATGATCTAACCTTTCTGACCTCTCATTTATGGGATTTGTGGTAGTTCAAATCATCATCTGCATTCATAAATGCTCCCACAGGTAATGACACAAAGCAATTCAACAGGAATTTATTGAGGAATTTTGATTAAAACCGAGTCCTAAAGATGTGAATGAACTGACCTCCACAAAGTTTTATTTGAGAAGCAAAATTTCTTGAATCTTAAGGTTTCTAATATTTTCCAAAGATTGTGACCACATTAAAAACTTAATTAGTCCCTAAAGTTTAAGAATCATTCACTTACAGACGTTATTTTATTTTTATGCGTGATGCCAGGTTAGCATAAAGTACTTTCACAGTAATTTTCCTTTAGAGTTCTTTTTTTCCCTTCTTTGAGGTTTTCCTTTGAGGTTTATGTAGAATGTGTGTGGGTACTGCAACTGTTTTATCAATCATATTTAATCATTCCTTTTTACAATGCTATGCACACGCTATAAACAAAAAAGCCATTGATATTAAAAAAGTAACAATTATTGTCTGCAAACTATGACTATTATTATTATTTTACCTGTAGAATACATGACAAAGGATTTATTCATTGTTACAGGCTTGCAATAAGATTTGCTTCATAAGGAGGCAGACTGTTTCATATCAAAGTTAGGTGGTATTATGGAAGAATACAGAGCAGTTTTTCAATGTTATCTCTTTGAAGATATCAAAATGCTGGACAGGAAATATGTTTTAAAAGATGGTATTTTATATTTTTCATAGATATAATAGAGTTCTGTCCTTGTCTTGCTTGCTTTCTTCCCATCTAATATCTGAGACTTAATGTTTATATCATCTTAAATCATTTCCAATCTATTAATATATTGCATTGATCTACCATTCATCTGATTGTTGAGAGGAGGACATTAATGGTTTCCATTAGTCCATTTTCTAATTTCCATGTGTTCTGATGATAATAAATCTTCGCTTCATCCATTTGTGAGGAGCAGCTAGTTCCAGGAGAATGGGCTGCATTACAGATGATGGAGGTTTCTAGATGAAGAAAAAAAGCAAGGAGCAATGATGTTTCCACAGCAGGGAGAGTGGCAGGTTCTTTTGCAGAATCCATTCATGAGAAAGATGTGCAGGCAGGCAAGGAGGCTCAAGCTACAGTATGTGACTGGAAATTTGAGGGCCAACATCAGTCTTTTAAAATCAGAGAGGAGGAAGGGAGGGATGAGGTTTGGTATCAAGGCTCAGGAACACAGCTCCCAGGTGGGAGGCAGCTCAAATCTAGGCCACTCCAACTGGGGAGAGTGACCATACACCTGCCTGAAAACTAAACCCCAGGGAGCATGACTGAGATTCTTTGTGTATTTGCACTCCCAATCCATTCCCATATGGTTGGCTTTGAACTGTCTTATTCTCCAAGTAACACTGAACTTTAACATTTTGTGCACTGATCATTCCCAGATGATCAGTTCCAAGAAAAAGTGGTCATGAACTTAAACAATTTTGTGCAATTCCTGAATAATTTCTGAAGAAGATGGGTGGGCATGAAGCTGAGTTGAACTAAATATGCAAGGATGGTGTCAATTTCATAGACTGAAAGAATAAACCGTGCATGTATTCACAGACATGTACGGCACAGATACCATTAAGAAATATTCCTCGCTCTTTCTTTGCCCCTCGAACTTGGCCTAGGTAACTTCACTCCTTGGCTTCCCTGCCAATAGCATTGCAAAGGCACTACTTATGTGCCACTGTTCAGAAATCTTCATTTCCATTCTGAAACTTCAACATCGTGAAAAAGCATTATATTTTGAAGCACAGAGTAGAAACTTTGACATGTCCTGTGAAGGAAAACATCTAGGCAGAAGAGTCATTTTGAAACAATGCAAACATTTCATTTGGGAAGAAAATGGAGCTGGCAGACTATGCAGCAAACTCCTTGGTTCAGCCGTGGCATCCTCCACCCTTCTGCCCTGAGAGAGGACCCAGCGGCCCAGAAGCCCTGAGAGGCATGGAGGAGCTCCTCAGCAGTGACTTTTGGAGGTCCTGGCTTCACACCAGGTAAGCCATGCAGAAGCCCTACTGCCCAGGCTTCCACCTCGTAGCATGACTGCCAGAAGCCTAAGCACCCAGACTCTTCACCTCATCACCTATTGTCAGGAGCACCTTGAAATACAGACATTTTGTCAGAAACTTCTTGCAATACAGACACTTTTACAAAAGGTGCATGTATTACTCTGAGATTTGTTTAGATATTTCTGGAAAAAAAAAGGGGGGGGGGCTTTATAAATTTGTGTCTTCTCTTGTGGTGATGAGATTTGGTTCATTTTCATGTAAACACCATGGGTTTAAATAACTGAATTCTATGTAGTTCCATGAATTTACAAAAGAATAAGAGTAATGTAGGCAGGGTGGGAATGAGGCTCCATGGATTTGGCTTCTCTTTATCAAAAAACACTTACTAAGCACGCATAACGCAGAGCTCTGTTGCTACCCAGTAGTGGGTCAGGAATATGCCCTATTTCCTACACACTATTCAGAACAAATATTGCATACCATAGTGTGAAAAACTAATAGCTATTGAAGCACCAAAGGTGTTACATGTAACGAAACTTCTGCATTTTCAAAAGAATCCTTCTTTCAGCCAGAATTTATTGGTCTGATCTACTCTATATCTGAAAGGCAAATGCCTCTATTTTCACAATGTAAAACTTGTGGCAGCTATGAGTAAAGTAAAGGTGAGTAGAAGAGCTTAGAGGTAATATTAGTGGAGCTATCATTCCTGCTTTAGGAACAGACAGTTATAAAAGCTCGTAAAGTTATTTTCCTTGGCAAGATTTCAAGTATAAGTCTCTAAAACACAGCTTCAATGGTCATGAGTTGGCAAATCATCCTTTTAAGTCTCATATGCTTACACATATTGCTCAATTTGAACTTGGCCTGACATCATCAGTTTTAAAGTTTGACACAAAATTCAGCATTTTGGAGTTTATTGATAATCAGAAGGAAAAGAAAAAGAATCAATTTGATCTTTAAAGAAGATGTTCATCTACACCATGGAGAGAACATGTACACATGCAAACCTGTGAGATAAAAAGCAAGGGGAGGACGGGGCAGGAATTCTAAAGGAAAATTAACTCTGTCAAATAAAGCATCTGCTGAACATAGGGTACACAGTTTTGCCAGGATACGTTTTGGAAAAATTATTTTACCCATAGCATTGCACACAGTGCATTATCTAACAAGTTCTAAAATTGAATCTAGCTTTGAAGCGGGTGAGGGGAACCCAGATGATCAGTTCCAAGAAAAAGTGGTCATGAACTTAAACAAGTTTTCCACTCCCACCCCCACCCTAAATACTTTAAGAAGTTGTTGACAGATTGTCAGACTCTGAGGACTGCATCTCAGTGAAGAAGCCAGAAGAGAAAGAGTAAGAAATTTGCCTCCTAAGGAAAGGAAAAAAAAAAAAAGAAGAGGAAAGAAAGTCTTGAATATTTAGCAACACATTGCCTCCCAGGGCAGCTGACAGCCTAGGCACTGCACTTAGTGCAATTTAAAAGCAGAGCCTTCTATGAATTCAACCACTGAAGGAACTTACAAGTGGAACCAAAAGGCTGGCATGGCATGAGAAGCAAGTGCTGCATTTTATGAGCTACTCAATAATTTTAAAAGTTTTCTTCAATTTATTTTAGCTTGAGAAATGAATGCCTGGGCTCACCAGGCACTGTGAACATTGGAGCACCCTGCAAGCATGTAGACACTGGCTGATCTCTTGGGAAGAAGTCCTGTCAAACTGAATGTGCGAGATTGGGGTGGGTACTTCTAAACCAGCCTTTTCAATCTGATGGACAATTATGTCCTTCACCAAATAATTCTGTGTAGTAGTGGCACAATAATTACAGAAATGGTCTCTCCTGAATGCTGTAGTTAATGTGTGTTCAGGCAGAAAGAGGAGAATGGTAACTCCAGGCCAAAGGAGGAGAATGGTGAGAAACCTGGGGACATAGTCTGGAGGTAAACTCTTTCCTGCTGCTAGGGAACAAAATGAATTTGCTCTTTGCTGTTAAAAATTTTCAACCTGCAGAACAAAGCATAAAAAACTGATTGTGTCAATAGTTCTCATTTAATTTAACCTTACTGAAGTCTCTAGGATATTTTCCATGGGCTTCTGCCATTTCTTTCAGCTCTGAGTCGAATTACAGTGAAACTACATACCATGCTTACCAGCCTTGAAGAGAAGTGGTTAAGCTCCACTCTGCCAAGCTGGCAGGGGAGTGTGTAGTTCTGCAGGTGGCTGATCCAATTGAGCTGCTGAAATCAAATAGCACACTCCAGATTAGATTACTGCAGCAGAGTCTCACTTTGAGCAGGGTTTCTGTAGGAGTGGCAGGGAGTGGGTGACTGGTTCAGCCCAGTAACATCACTGAAAAGGATGGAGGAAGAGATGAAGGAGAAGGTGGGGTGGGTAGAGGCAGAGGAAGGGAGATGCTGAAGAGAAATGAAGTGACAAGATTTGCACTGGCAAGTGACATTGTTCAAACAACAACAACAGCAACTACAGCACCAACCAACAAAACAACAAACAAGCCACTTAACATGTATGTTATTATTAAAGTGCCAGAGCCTGGGGAAGGGACAAACGATAGCAGCTTCCCCCAACATCCCCAGGACACAGCAGAAGGATCAATTTCTTCACACTGTACCTCCGAGCCAAAAATTAACTTTACTAATTCTAGAGAAACACGCCTGCCAGCTGTGCTGAGCTGGGTGGTAGTTTTGTGGAGCAACAGGATGGCAACATTTAATTCACTTGTTTTCATATTAGAAGCCACATCCTAGCCTCAGGCACCCTCACAATGTGGGCTCCAGAGCTACGCTACACATCTGGCTTCCAAAGTGTCTCATGTTTTGGTGGAGGAGGGGAAGGGACTCCACACCGTGATGCCACAAAACCATTCCAACACTGAGGCTTTGCCAGAGGCAGGGACACAGCTCTGACTCTCCTAATTGCTGATGCTGGCTGTGGCAGGTGCTCTGGGTGCTCTGCGCACCTGGCTATTCACAGGGATGTCTCTCCCAAGGTGAAAAGCTGAGTAGAGCCACTGCTGGTAGCTGGGAGATGAACTGCTGAGAGAAGTACTGGGAATCCAGCAGAACAGAGCCTGCAGGTATCCTCTATGAGCAGATCGAAATCCAACCCATCTGCACACAGCCTGAATGGAGGGGGCACAACTCCTGCACAACCCAGTCTTATACCCTTCCATGATGTGAGGCTTTGGGAAGGGATTAAGAGGAGAGATGTAGGCTCCCACTTCTGAGGAAGTAAATTCAGTTTCTGGAGCAATTGAAAAAGGGTCCAGGATCTGATTGTTTCCCTGATCATTCTATATTTCAATCTCAAGATGAGTAAGGAAAATTCAAGTAGAACAAACTTCAGAATTAGCACTTCCGACGCCTGCTTTTCTACATGTAGCTCAGGACAGAGCTCGTAACTCAAGTGAACATGATTTAAGCCTTGAATCATGCTTTCCAGGACCTAGGGGACTCTTTGTTGCATCTCTTTTCTTTATTTTTTAATATTCCTTTTCTTTCAATCATATGTTTATTAGTATTAATTTACTCTAACAATAAATTCTGTCTTTAAAATTTTTAGAAAATGAGACCCTAACAGTATTTTTCCAGACTCCATATGTCTTAACCTACTGCATCCCCCTGAATGCCTAAAAACCTAAAGCTTAAACCCAGAAGACGTACCATGTAAATACCCTCTCACCTGACTATGATTGGGTTTTAATTTTGTTTAAATCATATTTACTAAGCTTGAGGTGAAAGATAGAATGTTTTGTTTATAATGTTCAAATTTAAAAGTTCAATTTAGAATAAAAAGAGCAAAGAGCCAGTGAAACATGGACAATGATGCAGTCAAGAGGTGTGAAGTAAAGAGGAAAGGTCAGAGAAGAAACAACCTTGCAAAGTTTTGACAGGTTACTTGGCATTGTAAAATATTGCTGGTTAGCTTTTGAGCTGTACCACTGCAGGGCAAGCATGAAGAACAGAACAAGTAAAGCTTAGGGGAAATCGGAGCAAAGTTGATTTAATGCCATTGGGCTGCCTATGGGCAATCAGGGCCCCCAGGCTCAATTAGTCTCAGGCTGCCTGTTCTGCTCAGCAGAAAATCCTACAAGCCAGCCTGTGCACATGGAACAGCAGAAGGCTACTCAGGTAAGCCTCAGTCTGCCCTTGCAATGGTATGCTTGTTGTTTATCCACCTGTAGCTATTAGGTTGTTCCAATTTTATTTGAACAACAATGGAGCTCTAGTCAGAGCCATATATTAATTGCAGTGTATTCTTTGGGCTACAGTGAGAGCCAAGATCAACACCTGTGATTTCGGTGACTGGAAATATACTTACAGCGACTGAAACAAAATTAATTATGTAAACAGATCACTGTTCTGTGCATCAGATTATATGGATTTTACTCCATATACAGCTGCAGTCAGCATCAGCATCTCTCCATGCCTCAGTTTGTCCTTCCCTCACTGGTGTAATAATATTTGTTCATCTCACTTTGCAGGCAAACTTCAAACCTTAGTGTGCATTATTTTTACCCACTACAATTGAATACACTGTAAGACTCCAAAGTGGCTGGTGCTAGAAGAACTATACTAAACCAGAAAAAAATAACATTCAATCTCCATTCATTTAAAAATCAGGAATTGACAGGGTCTTGTAAATGGAAGATCATGCACAACATGCAAAGTCTTTTAAAGTACTAGAAGAAAGAGGTTACAGACAAAGAAAGAGGTGTGCTCAGGATTGGTAAAGCTTCTGAAAAGGAAGTCAGAAAAGATTCATTTGTAGGGTCAGTAATACAGTACTTGAGAGGAATTGGCTTTCATATCAAAGCTACCCTGCACTTGTGCCTACGAGCGGCTCGTAAGCCTTCAGAAAAGACTTACATCTGAACAGAGGCTACAAAAAGGAGAACTAAGATGAATTAGTTTAAGCCTTTGTAGCACTAATCTTGAGGAAATAACTTGTAGGAATGTGATGAAATTTCAGCTTAATGGGAAACAGCAGTAATGTAGTCAAGACAAAGGAGTGCAATAAAAATCCACTTGATGTAGAAGGGTGAGGAACAGGAGCTGTTTGGCAGTTTATTCCTCATGGAAAAGAAATGTCACTTAATGGTGCTAAAGGAAGAAAGGAAATTGACAGCATATGCCATGAAAGGGTATGTTGCACTAAACAAGAAAAATATCTAGTAGTCATATGAGTATGCCCTCCTTCAGTTCACAAACAGCATAAGATGCCATATCCACAAATGAAAGTGTGGAAATTATACAAACTACAGGAATGGGGAAAAAAAAATAATCATACCTGTTCTCTGCAATTTTTTATTTAAATTAAAGGAAGATTAACATCTTCAAGAATGAAGCTTAATATTGCACAAAGTAGCTTATGAGAACAAATTCCTCAAAACTCACACAAACACATACACACATATGGAAAATCATCCTTCACTGAATATATCAAGTTAGTCTTCAAACTGTGTGGATGACTCCTGGGGCCCTCCAGTACAGACTGCTGATCGAGTGTGATAGCTGGTGAGTTGGCTATTATTCACATGGAGGTTGGTTCAGAATTAGATTAACAATCTCATTTCCCATGAAACTTGAGGCTGTGTTTTGAGCATTTTCCAAAGACTAAAAGGTACAGCACCTGGTAAATTACTCACATGGGCTGTATTACCTCCTCTCCTTCCAGATTCACCTTTATGCACACAAGTGTGCTCTGATGGGCTCAGAGCTAGTTCTTGAGAGTTTGTATTTTCCCATCAGTGTTTACGACTATCACACATGGGAAAATCATCCTCCTCTTACCCATTGTAACTGTGGCAAGCCCACAATTTCCCATTTGTGCAAGAGTTTGCAAGAGTTCCTTTCAGTAAAATCTTCCATGTTAATAGTTACCCCCATATTCAACACAGATTCAAGGCACACATGTATGTTTTATATGTACTAGAAATGCACCACCCAAGGGAAAAATACTTTGCTCTCCACTACTCCCTCAGGGAGCATGGCTTTAAAACTGGAACATAGCCCAGATCCCTACACAACAGCAATATCAGAGCAACACCCAACCAAATCTTGAAGCACGTACAGAGAAAGATAAGCAGCTCATGGACTAGTCACACGAAAAGGAAAGGCTCACGTATTTTTAATATTGTGAATATTATGCATTTATTATGTAGCAGTAAATAACATAGCAGCATATGAAAAACAACTCGAATGCCAGATGGCAGTGACAACTGCTGCTGATTCAAGGCAAGGCTTTGTCTGAATGATCAAACCATTGGGAAAGTACTTCAACTGCAGTAAAAAAAAGGGGGCAAGTCTTCAGGGGCAATCTCCTCCAAGCTCCAAGTCATCTAGATTTTCAGGAAAATAGTCAACCTATCACACAACTAGCTTGGCTAAATGGGAACACTTGGCTGACCCCTAGTGCAAATGATCTTACACAGGAGGTGGAAGTGAGTACAGGCAGCAAAGGAAGACCATAGAAATGTTTTCTGGGCATGCAGGGATATTGTCAGGAAAGCCAAAGTTCAGGTAAGGTTGAAATTGCCAAAGGACACCAAGGGCAGCAGGATGAGCTTCTATCTGCATGGATGAACAAAAAGAATTAAAAAGGAACATGTGGTCATGCAGATAAATGAGGCAGTTGAATTAGTGACCGTGGATGCGTAAAAGGCTCATATACCCTGTATTCTTTGCCTTGGCCTTCATGGAAACAATCTCACAGGTGTCCCCTGACAGGGTCCAAGGAGGAGGTGAGCTACTAGCAGTGGATGAGGGATGATTCAGAATTTAATTTGGCTACTGCTGTAAAAGACAATAAAAAATATTTCTATAAATACATTCACAACAAAAGGAGGGCTAAGAAGAAACTCCATCCTTTATTGGATGTGGGGGGAAACATAGTGACAAAGGATGAGGAAAAGGCTGAGGTACTTAGTGCCTTCTTTGCCTCAGTCTTCAATGGTAAGACCAATTGTTCTCAGGGTACCCAGGCCCCTGAGCTGGAAGACAGGGATGAGGAGCAGAAGGAAGCCCCCATAATCCAAGAGGAAATGATTAGCAACCTGCTACACTACTTAGACACACACGAGTCTATGGGGCCGGATGGGATCCACCCAAGGGTACTGAGGGAGCTGGTGGAAGTGCTCAGCAAGCTACTTGCCATCATTTATCAGCAGTCCTGTCTAACTGGGGAGGTCCCAGCTGACTGGAGGCTAGCAAATGTGACACTCATCTACAAGAAGGGCTGGAAGGAGGATCTGGGGAACTGCAGGCCTGTCATTCTGACCTCGATGCTGGGGAAGGTTGTGAAGCAGATCGTCTTGAGTGCCATCATGTTGCACGTACAGGACAAGCAGGTGATCAGGCCCAGTCAACATGGGTTTACGAAAGGCAGGTCCTACTTGACTAACATGATCTCCTTCTATGACAAGATGACCCATTTAGTGGATGAGGGAAAGGCTGTAGATGTTGTTTACCTGGACTTTAGTAAAGTCTTTGACACTATTTCCCACAGCACTCTCCTGAAGAAACTGGCTGCTCATGCCTTGGATGTGCGTACTCTTTACTGGGTAAAAAAACCGGCTGCGTGGTTGAGCCCAGAGTGGTGATGAATGGAGTTAAATCCAGTTGGTAGCCGATTACAAGTGGTGTTCCCCAGAGCTCAGTACTGGAGCCAGTTCCGTTTAATATCTTTATCAATGATCTAGATGAGGCAATCAAGTGCACCCTCAGTATGTTTGCAGATGATACCAAGCTGAGGGTAGGACCGCTCTTCAGAGGGATCTGGACAGGCTGAATCAATGGGCCGAAGCCAGCTGTATGAGATTCAAAAAGGCTAAGTGATGGGTCCTGCACTTGGGTCACGACAGCCCCATGCAGCACTACAGGCTTGGGGAAGAGTGGCTGGATACCTGCTGGGTGGAAAAGGACCTTGAAGTATTGATCGACAGCCAGATGAATAAAAGTGGCAGTGTGCCCAGGTGGCCAGGAAGGCCAATAGGATCCTGGCCTATATCAGAAATAGTGTGGCCAGCAGGAGCAGGGAGGTGATTGTTCCTTTGTACTCGGTACTGGTGAGGCCACACCTTGAGGACTGTGTTCAGTTTTGGGCCCCTCACTACAAGAAAAACATTGAGGAACACGCCCAAAGAAGAGCAACAAAGCTGGTGAAGGGTCTAGAGCACAAGTCTTATGAGGAGCGGCTGAGGAAACTGGGGTTGTTTAGTCTGGAGTAAAGGAGGCTAAGGGGAGACCTTAACGCACTCTACAATTACCTGAAAGGAGGTTGTAACGAGGTGGGTATCCATCTCTTTTCCCAAGTAACAAGTGATAGGACAAGAGGAAACTGCTTCAAGTTGTGACAGGGGAGGTTTAGATTGGATATTAGGAAAAATTTCTTCACTGAAAGGGTTATCAAGAATTGGAACAGGCTGCCCAGGGAAGTGGTTGAGTCACCATCCCTGGAGGTATTTAAAAGCTGTGTAGACGTGGTGCATGGGGCATGGTTTAGTGGTGGACTTGGCAGTGTTAAGTTTCCATTTGGACATGATGATCTTGAAGGTCTTTTCCAACCTAAATGATTCTATGATTCTTGAGTAATCTTGATCCCTGTGAGTCCGTGGGACCTGGTAGGAAGTATCTAAGGATGCTTGATCTTTGAAAGTTTCTGGGAAAATCTCCTGATGACAGGAGAAAGTATAATGTTGCAGTCATCTTCCAAAAGGGCAAGAAAGAAGATCCAAAGAACTACAAGCAAGGTCAGAAGTAGCCATCTAGATGGTGGGGCTGGAGCCCTCGCACTGCAAGGAGAGGCTGCAGGACTAGGGCTGGTTCAGCCAGGAGAAGGGAAAGCTTCAGAAACAACAGCAGCCCAGGCACCAAAGGGAGGGGACTGAGGAGACGCAGCCCTGCTGTTTTCTAAGCTGTTCAGATGGAGGATGAGACACAATGGTCATAAACTGAAATAGGGGAGGCTCTCACTGGATGTTAGGAAACAAAATTTCACTGTAAGGATAATTAAGCAGTAGAACAGATTGCCCAGAGAGGTTGTGCCATCTCCATCATTGGAGGTTTTCAAGACCCAACTGGACAAAGTCCTAAGCAACCTGACCTGAATTCAGTATTGACCTCCTGCTCCAAGCAGGAGGTTGGACTGGAGACTCTCGATGTCCCTCCCAGCTGGAAGGGCTGTGGGAGTCTATAGAAGCTTAAGGTGGGGATGAAGTGTGGTCCTACTGGTTTCTGAAGTAGGAATTAAACAGAGTTCTAGTTACATTATCTGGTGGCGACCTCTGTGCCCAGCAGTCCCAGGCTTCTTGTCTTTGGCTCCTTCGCTTTGTCTGTCACTACTTTGTAGGGCTTTCTTCTGTCTTCTGCTTATTTTGGCTGTCCAAAGGAGATCCAAGGTATTACAGAAGTCAGTTAGTGCCGTAGATACAAACTAGCAAGAAGCTGTACAGGATGCTGAGCAGTATCAAATTGTCCACATTTAGCACAATAGCATGCTTGAATTTTGACACTGTGTGAGACTCAGAGTGGCTTTAATCAAGTAAGAATCTAATACTCTTAATGCACAGGTAGTTCAGCAATAAGAAAAGCACTTCAATTTGACTACAGAGATTAATTCTGCATAGTAGGAAAATAAGGATTGACTCACGATGGATTAAAACAGTGGTCTAGTCAGACCAGTTTCTTCTTTTTGAGAGCAGGAAGCAATATATGCTTTAGAGGAAGCTGCAAAAAGGCTAGCCTAGAAGGTATTTTCTTCCATCTGCTATAGCTGGAGCTCCCACTAAAGTAAACAGGATGTGTACGTATATGCCTTTCCAAACAAGTCTCACTTCAGTTGGGAGTTATAAGTCATAAGAAGTGCAGTCGTCTTCATTAGATCTCACTACATTTAAATCATTTCAGGCTGGCCTTTAAAATAGGGTTCATAAAATTAAGAACCTGGATTCACATGTCTAAATAAATAAGAAGGCCTTTCAAATGAGATGTGAACCTTCTGGTCCTGCCACCCTCAACAGAACTGGTTTGATTCCAGCTTTTCTGAAGACTCATCCACAATTATTTTTGTATCAAATAGAAATACAGAAGCCTATGCTTAGCTACCCAAGTTTGATATTTTTGCCTTATGTCTCCAATACCTGTGATGACTAGGACTCACCAGCAGCTGTAAACTCTTTGTTTTTTCATTATGTGTAGATATTTTCCCATTGAATCAATCTAACTATTTTAAAATGGTGCTCACTGCCACAGCATCTAAACATCCAACATTTGAAAACCTAATCCACTAACTGGTGCACCCATCTGGAAGCAGATGGGTGATCTTTTTTACTAGCTTTCATTTCTTCCTGTTCTCTCCTCTCTCTTCTTCCCACATTTACAAGGTGGTATCCATGCAAGCTAAGGTGTGCTGCAGCTGATTTCTTTGTTCATTCATAATTCTTTCTTTGCAAGTTTATTCTGATAAAGCCACCGCTCCGTTGTATGCAATTCCTTAGTCTTTTGTATCTTTGCAATTGCCTGCCTCACCCCCACTCTCCACCTTACCCCGTAAAACTCTGCCAGTGTAAGTGAGGGTGACTGCAAAGCACTCTTGCTTTGAGGTGAGAAATGACAGGCTTTACACTAAGAGTCTCCCTATTTTCTATCAGTTTGATGCAGCTTTTTAGAATTCATTTCTAAAGCTTTAAAAAAAGAAGAAAAAAGAAAGGAAAGAAAAAAGGTTTCATTTCATTGTGCATTTAAGTGAAATCTTTAAAACCCTTTGCATTATTTTATCACATCAGACTTGTCAAGTCACACTCATTTGAATGAGTGAGATTTGAAAACTTCTGAGTGTTATATTACATTTTCCATTGATATATGCTGTGAATCCTTACGGCTGCATGAAAATGAAGCCAAAAGTAAGAGGAGGCAGCTCACTTCAAATGAGTGAGACTGGATAGGTCTGTCATATGTTATTTCAGGTGCTTATGGGATAGCAATTGTAAGCAGAGATGGGTGATGCAGTTGACAGGTTTGCATGGGTTTAGATAAAGAAGGAAAACTTAATTGTGGAGACAGAAACAAAAGGGTATGACTTTTCTATTGGAGTCATACCCTTTGAATACTAACTTGAGCCTCATCTGATACTCAAAAGAGGTAGAAATGTCACAGCTGAGAGCCCTTCGGGAGGTACTCTTGAGCTCCTGCAATGATACAGCACTCTTAGTAGGAGAAAGCAGGCATAAGTCACTCTGCAAGTCATTCTCATTGGCTGGAAGGGAGAACTATGACCCCATAGCCACCCTTTCCCCTGTGCAGTGTGTGCCGTCACACATGGTCCTAGCAGGATGTCCGTATGGCAGGAAGACTTTGCACATCTTGCTTGCACATTTGTTCAAAAACCAGCCATAGACGGACCTGATTCCTAATTTTCACGAATACTTACCCTCAGTTTGTGCATGCAAAACTTGACTTTACATTCCCATCTCTGTATTTTAAAGTCGCCAAACAGGCTTCTAAAAGTTTCTCAGAGACTTTTCAAAGGAGAATTGATTTTCTACACAGCTGAGGAGAGAAATGCTGGTGAAAGACACCTTTCCGATTTGCACTGTGCAAGGATGTACTTTCTAGTACGTGCCTGCAAGTTGATTTTTTTTGGCAGAGGGAGCAACACACCAAAGAGTTCGTTACCATGCACACGGGGTGTTCAGGAGCACGCATCTCTAGCAAAAAGACTCATATGAAAGAAGTAAAAGGGAAGTGCTTGCATTGCACGGGTTTACTCCGGCAGTGCGTGAACTGGGAAACTGCCGGAGCAGACGGCAGGTCGCACCGCACAGCCTAAACGCCAGCCGCTTTTGGGGGGGGCCTGGGATGAAAACCCGGGTTCCCCCTTCAGGAGCGCCCAGCCGCTGCTTTCCCCTGCCGCGGGCAGTAGAGGGAGATGTTGGCATGCCTTTCTGTAGCAGGTTTGACTCGGCTGGCTTTTGCCACTTAATTAATTCAGTGTTTGAAACCAAACCAGCGTTTGAAATGCACTGGTATTAATGCGCAAGAGTAGACAAGTAACGTGGAGAATTTCCACTAAACTTTCTACACAACCGCAAATTTTGAGTACTTTTGTGGGATGTTTTTGGAAAGTCAGTGCAGCAGCAATGTTGGCTCTTAGAGCAAAATCTTCTCAGGAAAGAGTTCATGCACCGAGGCATTTGTTCAGCGTTTCTGAGACTGAAAACAAATCAAACGTGACGATTTTTAGGAAGACAGAATCGAACCTAAAAACGTCTGTTTATTGGTTTGGGCATGTGACACGCTGTGACAATTTTAAAGGAAGAGAGGCATGGGGATAGGTATTTTTTAGTTATACCAGCATACCTTGGGTAAACATGTGGGCATACTTTGATGCCATGGTTGTGGTGAGATCAAACTTGATCAGTTTTATCTTGAAAAGCTGCAATAATAATTAAAGGAAAAAAAAAAAAAATCTTTGTTCAGTTCAGCATACCCAAGGGCCCACAGAAGGTATATTGATTTTGTATCAGCCAAGAATTTTCTCTTTGTGCTCGGATTTCATTAGCAGAAAAGAAAACCTAGTATTTTAATTTACTTTTCTATTTGGGAAGAATATCTGCTAACTTGTGATACTGGCACTAGAGCAAATGCTAGCTCCTTGTACTTCTCTTCCTCCGTGAGCCGTGTGAATGTTAGGTTTTGGTTTAGACATCTGGTAGAAGGAGATGCACAGGGGACCTCGTTCTGTTTTGACTGAAAACAGGTTTTCCCAGGAAGGGCTCCACTGACTTGACAGTGAAGGAGAGCGAAGTGCTCTGGTAGTGTTTCTGCTCACCGGAGCAGGAGAAATGCCTCGTGTTGATAGCTCCCCTTTCCCAGTCACTCTGCAGATCTGCTTACCACTCTGCTATACTCAATAAAGGTCAAACATGGACACAAATTAGGAAAAAAATAAATCGCACAGTTTTGTCTGGCAAGTCTTTTGCTTCTAGAGTTCAAAGCTGATTTTGAAGGCACATTGCTTAAAGTGTGTTTTGTTTTTAGATTACCACTTTTAGGTCCTTGGATTTCCTCTGAGTGTAAAAGAGCCAAAAAGGTGAGGTATTTCTTCCCACTAAAAGTTATTCAAATGCAAAGTATAGATATTACCTGAAGATACCTACAGAGGCACTACCTAGCACTGAGGCGAGGTAAGCATGATATCAAAAACCCCACTCCTCAGGGTGATGGTACCTGAAGCCAGACAAACTATACCTGTGACTTACCTTTCTGGCACTTAGACATGGGCATAAAGCTGACTTCAGTCAAATTCTCCCTGCTGCTTCTAGTGGGTAGGGTAGGCAGCACAGCGCAGCCACGCCAGACCGGATTCCCTCGGCAGGTGACACCTGTGCCATAGGGGCATTGCAGCACTGGCACTGAAGGTGGCTATTGCTACCAGTCGGTTTGTCAGTGGGTGTTGCAGGCAGAGGTCTAGCAAGAGTATAAGCACAGCTGGAATGGCAGGCAAAAATCCCCTCCCTCTGTCCCCCATCCTACGTTATGCTGATTGTTGTTTCTGGAAAATGGCATTTCTACCAACTTTTGAAGCACAAGAGTTGTGTTTTTCACATTCTGGTATTTCACTGATAAGTGCAGCAGGTCTAATTGTTTTTCTGTTTTGTCAATACAAAACCACAGCAGCTCATCCAAAATCAGTGGAGTTTCTCCAGACTTAATTGTTGTGCAGACAAAAGCCACGGTAGGCCCTGAATCCCTACCCAGAAAGAAAAAAACTGTTTTTTACTCTGCCATACTACAAAGTTCAGTGACAACCTGCTACACACAGCATGCAGGAGATAACATGAAGTGACACAAGTACTAATGTCTAAAAGAAATGTGATGGATACAGCTTGCAGATTTTAAAAAAAGTAACTAAAAAGTAGAAGTGCTGAGAGAAAAAAAAAAAGCCACAGTTGCAATGAGAAAAATTCTCTGCATTTCCTAGACCATGTTTTTAACTGGAAAAGTGTAATCAGATAACACTGGGGTAAACTTAGCATCACACAGAGCATTAATTTTAATGAAAGCTTTTTATTTATTTTCTCTTTTGAATAATAATGTAAAATCAAATTTAAATTGTAAATAGTATCCAGATACTACTAGTTTCCTGGCTCAAATTCTTCAGCACATATGGCAGAAGCATAAGTTTGTGCCAGTCTGCCTACTTTGGGTAATTTTGCATGCAAATAGTTTAGTCCCTATACTAAGGTGCTAGAATGTGTTTAGTACACTTGAAAATATTTGCATTGCAAAAGGAGAGCTAATCTCCTGAGGAAAATCAAATTGATATTTTGTATTAAGGGACCACTTTGGACATTGTGTGGCACTGTTATATGAAAATTATGTTTGCAATACAGCTAGAATTTTTAATTGACCTTCATAAGAGAAGGACTCACTACTGCTTTGCCAAATTCATAAGCTATTGGAACAGTCTCTGGCTGTCACTCACCACAACACTCCTTTGCTACTGCTGAATCTTTTCTCTGATAATTTCATCACTTTGATAAAGCTATCCCCCGTAAGCAGGTTTAGCAGTGATTGCAATGTTTAATAAGTACTCAGGAGGCAAGTTGGTTGGAAAGAAGAAACAGGACTTATTAAAGTCATGAATAATTAGCACAGCTGGGTCTGCTCTAGCTTCTGGAAATGTCTATTTCACATTGGACATTCTTAGAGGCTCAACTCTTGGCTGCTTCATGGCCTTGCTTCCCATCCATACCAATACTAATATTGGTATCCCATTCCCATAGCAGTAAGCTGATATTCAGACTTATATTTCCAACCTTCCCCTGCTACACACACACACACACACACACACACACACAAACACACACCCCTTTTTGTTATTTAAATTCATCTCTGACAACATTCATCTTTGAAACAGCACGTAACTGGTGAGTATGTTGTCTAATACAGTACTGGTTCATTTACTTAGTCTATGCTGTTTGCATGCTGTCCCTGTTGTATCTGGCTAGCTGTCTCACAACACAGGACCAGCATGACTCAGTCCAGTTAGATTATGTTAATTTCAGCTAGTATTAGCTGGACACTGTAACAGTGGTGATGCTGGAGTCAGCAGTGACTCAATACTCAGTGCTTCTTCCAACACCAGACTCTCTCATGACACTGGAGACAGATCTGCGTTCCCATGCATTTCAAGTCCCACAAAGTGAATGCTGTTTGTCAAGATGGCTTTTGAAAGGTGCTTTTTCTTAAAGTGGCTAGAAGTTCAGCCATACATTTCTATAGTTTCAGCACCGTGTGTAGGATAGTGGAATATTAATTTTTTTTCTTATTGTTTTGTGGAGGAGGGAAGTTTTAGAATTATTTCCAGTTAGTTTACATAATTACATTACTCATGTGGCTATTATACTTAGAGAAAAGCTGATGAAGTTACAAGTAGGCTCTTTTCTTTCTTTCATTTTTTTTTTCTTTTTCCAGTTTGACCATAGATTTTCTTGGCACTGTTTGCTGATCCACATGCAAACATGGCTGGCTGTCCCTGTTGCAGGAAAAGCTCATCTAGGACCTAACTGAATACTGCCTTATACAGCCACCATAAACAGTCAAGAAGAAAGGTGTAAGCACCTTGGGAAATTCCTGAAGCGGTAGCCCTTGATGTGGCAGATAGCCTGGGTCAGAGCAGAAGGGTAAGGACCTGTGCAATTGGCTGTGCAGCAAGGTAGTGAACCTCAGAGCCTTCAGCAATCGAGCTGTAAGCTGGAGCAGAATTCCTTTGTGGTGACCAAGGCTGTCCTGCATTTTTTTTTTTCCAAGCACATACTGATAAGGCAACTGATTAGTTAAGTCTTAATAATTTTAAAATGGCTATTGTAAATGTCTGTCTAATACCAGGTGACATAATTTTCCAACAGGTCCCTTGAGGGCCTGCCTGTTGACTTTCAACATACAGGGAAAGAATTTAATCTGAACACAGAAGTCATGTAGATGTTCTCTATACTGTGCATGGAGTACTTAAATTGTTGCTTTTATTTAATTTGAATTAGCAGTTATGTTATCTTTTTTTAGTGTGTGTTTAATAGATGTAATGGCTACTAAAGCAATTTTTAGACCTTTTAAAATTCAGAGATTTCCATTATCTTTATAAGGAACTTCCATAGATTCTCTTATTCTGTATCATTCACAGTCCAGATTAAATCATCATTCATTACAATGTTAGGACCATGTAATCCTTCAAAAATCTGTGAAATTACTCTGTGAAATACCCCAGGTACAGAACTAATATCAAATGGCAATTTATGTGTCTTCAAACCTTCAGATGGTATATTTGAAGTCATTTAACTTACCTCATCTAATTTGCCAAAAGGCAAACCTTACATACAAAATTACAAATATGATTATTTATGACATATTAACTGTTGCCTCATAGTTTTTTTCATTTAATAATACTTAGATCTTTGTTTTGATACCATTTCTGGGTGGGTGTCATGCTTAATAAACTCCGGTGAGGCAGGCTACTTGGGGGGAAAACTTTCTAGTAACTACCTGATGCTCTTTGGCTGCATTGTTGAGGCTTCAGAACATTTCCGCATGACTTCGAGTATACTCAGATGCCTTTTTCCCTATATTTTTATAATAGATCTGAATTATTTGGCAAGAACCCTGTAATGCTGTGAGAAAACCCCTTCTGTTGCTATCTAATCCTCAGAGACTTTCTTGCAGGGTGCTGTACTATCAGTGAAATAGCTGCTATCTCACATTTCTACTTTTTTAAACCTTATTTCTATTTATGTAGTTCTATGTGTTGGTGAGTTTAGGGAGGGAGAGGGAGTATAGCTGGTTTTAAATATGGCATGTGTACTTGTGTGGTAGAAGAAGCCACTGGGCAATTGTAGGCCTCCTTTCCCTCAGGAAGGCTTTGGAGTTGGGTTCAATTTCCAGGTACTGAAAACAGGAATTAATTACTAGTGATTCAGTTCAAGACATTGATCACTTTTTATGTTGGATTTTGATGTTGGATGATAGAAGAAAAAAAATTTGAATTCTGCATTAGCCAGCAAGCGTTCTCTTCCCAATACCAGTAGCACAGCTAACCACTGGCTTCATAGCTCTATTAAACTATCAGTAAGTCTCTAAGTAATACCAACAATTAAAGAGTCACCAGTAGTGTTTTGAATTAAAATAATAGTGACAGCAATGGAAGCAGTTCAAATAGTCCTAGAGCTATGGGTAAGGTTGACTGCAGACTCAGGCCGCTGTGCTACTCACATTTCAATAATTATCCTTCCAGCCATAAGGCAAGTGTTTAGTATTTCTGATGAAAGCCGAGATTCTAGAGTACAATTATTCAGCAATGTCTTGGTTTCAGCTGGGATAGAGTTAATTGTCTTCCTAGTAGCTGGTACGGTGCTATGTTTTGAGTTCAGTATGCGAAGA
>JAOBAS010000072.1:49692991-49708456 GCA_025311575.1 Elanoides forficatus | reverse complement strand
CGTCCATAGATTTGGACTTATGACACTGTGGCAAGCTGAAGGCGAGTTCAGTAACTAGGTGATCTTGGCAGCTGTGTTAAGATAATTCATTCCATCATGCAATGCAGCTTCCTGAAATATGTGCCTGTACTATGAATCATACTACACACATAATGAGAGAGAGAGAGCGAAAGACAGAGAGAGCAGTATGGTACCAAAAGTTTTAAAACTTGCATAATTTTTAAAAGTGAGTAAAAGCCTAAAGATAAATACAAACATCAGGACAGCAAATTTAGTCCTGATGTAAACAGTATAAAGCCACTTCTATTAATGTAGACTAAAAAGTTTGAAAACAATTTTTGTGAAATTTTCCATTATAGGAGCTTTAAAAGTCTTCCATCTTTCTGAAATGCTTCACAAAATACGTTTTGAAAAATCTTAAGCTTTAAAATAAGCAGTCATCATCTGCTTTCTTTGTCAGTATATACAGTCCATGGGTTAATATTTAAGCAGTTATACTGATTTCAGTATATTTCTCCATTTCAGTTCTGACAACCTACTCTCCATTTTCTATTTGTTTCCAAACTTTTCTAGCTTGAAGAAGGTCTGGAGGACTGTGTGCAGATTTCATTGTCATTTTGATATACTTTTCATTATTTCTATAAACACTTCGCAGCTTTCTAAAGTTGGCAGTTTTAAAATGTATCAAAATGGAAAAAAGTAAACCAAAACCAAATGAAATACATACATACAGCAACTTCATCCCCTGAAGATTCTTAGTGGGATTCACTGTATTGCATTCCGTGACAACAAATAGCAGAAAATAAAAAGGAAAACCAGAGTCTGAAAGGCTCAATGTTGGGGGGAAAAAAAAAAAGTTTTGAAGCAATGTGATTTATATGTATGTAGGGGTTTTTTTAAAAAGACAATTTATTTTAGAAAAAAAAGTTTAGTTTGATATATGACTTATGTTTTGAACATTTCAAATTGGAGAAAAATAGTAAGCAAAAAAAAGGTAGATCTTGCTTTCAGACCAAGAAGATTAAAGATTTTTTATCTAGTACTCTGCAGAACAATATAAACACATCCACATATGGTCATCTTTCCTGAATCACCTTGCAGTTTCTGTCATGATTTCTTGCTACCTGTAAGGCAATGAAAGCAAAAATGCTTAATTCAGTGTAAAAACATCATGGATTACAGAATATTGCTTAGCATTAATAAAGCAGCCTATCCTGACCAGTAGTTTGTCAGTACTAAAGATGCATGACAGCATCACAGAACATGGCAGAAATTTTACATTATTTCCATTTACATATACATTTTACAGTATTTACATTACATTTACTAATATTGCTTATTAGTAAGCAACTACATCCATAACTCTCACATATCCACAGCTCCCAGAGTTGGGCTAACAAAGATCAGTGAAGATCTTATCTTCATGAGAAACATGCCATTCCCCTCCCTGATCCCTCTGCAGCTTTTATATATTCCTCTGCTGACCACTGCTCTTCTGTCACACATTTGTCCATGTAGGTCACTGATATTGTATTTGTGGTAAAGGCCTTCAGAGTAGAAGTACAGTAAAACCAGACTCAATCTTTCTCAAACTTCTCACCAAAAGTAATCACCCCAGTAAAAGAAGAGCTATCTGTGCTGCCTACATCATGCTTCCTAGATAGATTACCTTTTCAAATTCTTTGATCAAAAGACAGTGTCAAAGAGAAAGAACATTGTAAAGAGACTGCTTCCTCCCAAAGTCTTTGGTGCACATCTACTTTTAAATTAAGTAGCAGTTTAATGGGCAGGATCAAAATGTTCCAAGAGGTGGATCCTGAGGTGAGCTTATGCCAACTTGTGGAAATCATGTGTCCTTCTACTGATTTATAGAAATTTATGCTGGATGAATTTCAGAGAAGTTTGTTTTTCATCTTGTAATGCATCTCATTTCAAGCGCAGCCGGAACAAATCAGCATTTCCTTCAAGATGTGAGTGAATAAAGAAAATTGGGATGAATAGAAACAGAATCTGAAAATCATCTTTGTCTAACAATCTTTATGCTTTCCCACATCTCTAGTTCTTGTTTTTTACACCTTCTTTTACAAGTCACTTTAGGCACCTGCTCTTCCTCCATTAATAAGTTGGGTGTAATGTACAGACAAATCTTGGCTTCCATGTTAATCAAACCCTGACCTCATTGTTCAGGATATGCTCCTGTACATATCAGTTGGGATTTGCGAACAAATAAAAAGTTTTGCAAATTCTGTGTGTGCAATGTATAAAATATGTGTATGGAAATAGTAAATGTCCTAGGGCCTTTTTTCTCCCTCTTCTTGTGTCTTTCCAAGATGGCAGGCCAGCCATTCCTTCTTTTCTGGTGCTTCCCTGTGAGATGCAGAGGACACACCAATATTCCATACCCCAGGTTTGGAATGAATGTTACCCACAGACATTGGAACATATAGATCCCCTGATGGCACAAGAGCTATGCCAGCGAGCTTCCAGCCCAGGAAATCTCTTCCTTTTCTTTTACACACCTAAGTGTATTTGCAAATGCCCTACAGAAGGGAAGAAATTGCAGATGTTACACTTTCCTTTGTAGAAATACAGACTTCAAGAGTCAAATTACAACAGTTTTCTACTCCATGTATCCCTATGTGAGGTTTGAGAATGTATAAAAGCAAAATTGGTACAGCCCTGCTCACCAGTCAGTTCAGGCACAATTTCAGGAAATAAGAGGCAGGGAGGAATTTGCCAGATGATCTCTGCACAATCGGTGCTTCTATCCTCTGACTTGGCTCAGAATCAGAGCAGAGAAAGCTGGGAGGAGAGATGTGGGTTATCCCAAGGTAAACTGAGGATTCAGCCAGTTCAACCAAAATTATCTCGGTCTCAGTCTTGCATCACAATAATCCAGTAGGATTTCATTCCCATGTTCAACCATCATGGGCACTTCCACTGGCTGCAGCAGATCAAGGCCATGGGGCCCCCAGCTTCCTCCCACAGACATCCAGGGAGGACAGCTCTGGTCCCTTCCCCTGTAGCCAAAGGACAGCCAAGGACGGGAGGGTTACTGGCTAAGACCAACTGCAGGAAGACACTGTGCCCACCCTGCTGCTGCCTGCCTGCTCATCCCATCCCTTGGCAGGAGAAAGGGCTTCCAGTGCAATTGACAACGGCAAGAATCCCACAAATCCCCCCGGAGGAGGCCCAAACAAAAAGCAGATTTCCTGTGCTTAAAACTGCCTCAGCAGGAGGTAGAGAGGGGTCTGTGAAAACAGTTCATAATGGGGGGTATGCCGAAATGAAATCCAAGTGGATTACACTGCTTTGGGTGGGAGGAGGTGAACATTTTTTTTTTTATTTGCTCAGGTAGCTGGTGGCATGCCAAATCCAGGGGAGAATAGAGATCTTCTTTATAGATCGTTAGAATTAAATTGATAAGCATTAGTGTGGTTGTCAGATTTCTCCACTTTTTGCTGGAATTCTCCCTAGTCAAGTTGGGTTTAGTTTTGGGGGTTTTTTTTTAGAAGAAAATAACTCAAACCCTTCACTGACTGCCTTGCCATGCATCCCCAAAGATTTTTGATCTACGTATAACAATGCTTAAATCACCATGACATTTACAATAAATATTAAGTGTTTTATTATTTATTTTAAGACTTTAATTGGCACAGTATATTAACAGCACTGTTGTCACAGTGCCACTTAAGAGTTCCCCAGCATTAAAAAGCAAACCCAACTTGAATTACACTAGTACCTTTTCTTACTTTCTTTTAGCACAAATGTACTGTACAAAAAATGAATGAATGAAAGAATGAATAAATAAGTAAATAAAACAACCCTTATTTTGCAGACTACCCATGTATTAGAGTTGATTTGGCCTTACTAAACTCAGACATTATTTCAATCCTGATGTTTCCAATGTATGTTATGTGTTTTTCCCCAAAGACAATCATTCCCAAAAGAAAATACCTAACAACCTTCCCCTCTCCCCGAACTTTTTTACTCTGAGAGCTTCTTATTGTTCCAGTTTCGTTGCTATTTAGGGTAAAACTCATTAAAATATTATAAAGCTCACAGCATAATTATGTGGCAGCACTTGCCAATGAATAACATCTGCAGCAATGTGTATGTGTATTTATATTACAGTAAACTTAAACCCACTCATTTATTTTTTCTTCATTGCCTCTGTTTTAAATTCTTTGTCCCAAGTAAAGCACTAGGCAAATGTATAAACCACACAGGCTTACAGTGCAGCCATTGTCATTGAGTGCAGTGCCAAATATAATTTCATCATTAGACCAAGGTTCATGCCAGGGTAAACTACTCTGTGTTAGATGTCTGCAAAATGTTATTTTCTCTTTTTATTATATTATTATTTCAAACTTATCTGTACTGAGATTGAGTTCTTTCTGTGTGTCTGTTTTTGGTGCTTGCTGTCTGTGCATGTTATGTCTTAGGCCAAACTGCATTTGGAAAACCAGCAGAGAGACTAGCCAACACTTACTATGTTCTCTCAGTCTGTCTCTTACAGTAAAACAGAGATGGAATCCTCTTGTAATGAAAACTTTGTCAATAACAAGAGACAGTGTAGTCCCCAAGTATTTGGGTAAGCACACTGTGTTATTTCTGTTTGACTACTGTTATTTGTGGAATTGGGTTAACTGTAACATGATCACACAAAAAGAGAAGGAAACAAAGCTGTTCTCCTATTAAAAAATAAAGGCTTGTAACACAAGAGAGAGCATTACCGCAATCTGTGGCAGAGACAATAGACCATACAAACTCTTCTGAGCAAAGCACATTGACCTAGCCAGTCTATATAACACTGCATGTGTGCAGCCTTTGAAAATTACGTATTTAAAAAAATACAGTATACAGACATAACAAAAATGCTTAGGGAAATGGGCTGCGATTGGAATTTTTGCGGTACTGAGGTCTTTTCAGGACTGTGTTCCTCCCTCCCTCCCTGACACCACCCAAGAGCTGCAGCTCTGACTGTTTGCCAAGAATCTGACATACACCTACCCCTCATTTAAAGCTGTCAATCGTTCTCATGCTTATAAATAAAATGAGTCTCCAGAAGAATTTAGATCCTAGAACAACTGATAACAGAGCTTAAAAAGGTTTTGACTGTAGTGTGTGCCTTTCATTTTCCCATGTTAATCTTCTTATTGTTGAAAATATTGTCCTTTGGGAATGTTCTTGGAGCCTGCAGTGTTCTCAGTTTTTTCCTCCTTTCTCTGCCAGTTGTTTCTAGATCGAAACCATTTTGCTAGACTATTACAACCATATGCATTTAAAAATACACATTTTCTTGAATTAACTATAAAAGATATCAGAAATACAGGTAGCCTTTAGGAAGGTTTGTGCGTCCTCAGGAAATATGGCTCAAAAACTTTATTAAGCAGGGAGAAAACGCAAGGCAGCAGCTTTCCCTTATTATATATGTTTAGAAGCACTGAACCTTGCAGCTCTGATCTAAGCTTTTTGGTATTTTCAGCCAAGCCCAGATCAGACTCTGCGTTGCAGAAGTCGCATCACCCAATTTTCTCAAAAATCATCACCACCGTTCTCTGTTTGAATCTCATCTGGACTGTCTGTCACAACCCCGGGTGACCCTGTTTCCTTCTCTTACTACTAACATACCTCTCCACACACACACTTCGATTATGATCCTGTTCAAGGTGAAAGAATGAAATTACGGGGCTCTCTTTTGTTCCAGATGTAGAAGCTTTGTAGGCAAAAAGTACTAAAAAGACACAGAAAATTAATCTCATAGAACTCTGCACAGAAAGAAAAGCATAACTTGTTATTTGTGGGCCTTTGAGAATAAACTGATGAAAGCATCAAACTGTAATTTTGTTCCCTGCTACCCTAATCATCTCCAAGTCTGCTAGGGCATGAGAGCTGAGTTTGAAGCTGGTGAATAGAGTGGGAAAGCTATTTTATATGTAAAAAGAACTGTCTTTCCTTAGCCGTGCTCTTGTACAGAACTGAAAATGCTAATTCTCCCTCTCTGCTACCACTCAATAAACATACTATCCTTACAAAATAGGGAGGTAAGGAACATAACATAAGCACCAACAGAAGTCTCAGGCTTATTGATGGTACAAAGCAGAATTCACTGTCTTAAGCTGACTCAAATAATATAGTATATGTTTAATACTAATCTGACAAATTTAGACCTCTTAATGTATCTGATGACTTTTTATATTGCATCTTTTAAAGCCTGCCCAAACAGAGATTAAAGATTTTGTGGTGCTTAAAATAAGAAAGGGAAAACTGAATAAAAGAGAAAATAAAATCAAGATCACTGGCAATTTATGTTGGGGCAATAAAAGGTTAATCAAGAGCAAAGTAAATGAGTCTTCCATTCCTTCCTCCTCCACTCTTTTAAAATGGCTAAAGATAAAAAAGGATTTATGTTGGGGAAAAAAATAATTCTTTCTATTCCTTTTTTTTTTCCTGTTTGTTTTTTTCTTTTTTGCATTCGGCACTGTGTACCTTCAAAATGTACGATGTTGCCAGAACCATGTAACTTCTACCTGTGGCAGCTTGGAAGCAATTCTAGTGGAAAAGCCTGGTTAAGTTCTTCCACACACCTCATTTTCACAACTAGTCAAAAGCCAGCAGGCTTCCACCATATTGTCCAGAATTTTAAAAAGCAGCGATCTACCTCTTACATACTAATCCAGGACAGCAAAGTAGCAGCAGTCACAATTTAAATTTACAACTAGAACTGGGGAAAAAAAAAAAAAAAAAAGTTTTTGATAGTCCACTTGATTTCACTGCTCAGATCTTTCTGCTGGGATGTAAGTCAGGCAATTAAAGAATTCTACATGCTAAAAAATCATTTAAACAGACTTTCTTGGGCTTTTGGTCTTCAGCAGTTGCATATGGACACTCCTGCAAAGCACGGTAGCAGATGGATGCTCTTACAATCTTTGTCAAGATATGGACTCGAACCTTTGCAGAGTTGGTTAGCCATGGACTTGGCTCCAGCAAAAAGACATAGGATGAATAAAATAAAAGGAAATCAGGAAATGGAGACAGCAGCTGCCAAATTTACCATGCAGAGTAAAACCTATTTCCCAATAAACCCTGTGAAACACCAGAGTGGTATTTCATGTCTGTGTATCAAAGCTAGTGATGTCTGCTCTTTCCTTTTATTAACACACTGTGTTACAGGATGTGAAGAAAAACATAGAGTCTGTACTTCAAGACTTACTTCTGTGAGCCAAAAGAAAAGAATGAATCTGGGTTGGTTATATGCAGGCAGCCATACCCTGATCATATATCACCATGCATTTGGGACTTCAGAGTTGAGTCAGTCAGTCACCAGTGTGAGACACTTGCCATATGCAGAGGTAAAAGGAGAATATTCCTCCATAGAGAAGTTACTTCTATGAGAATCAAAACTGGCCACCAGAATAATGGATGCCAAGTATTCCAATTATATCTAGGATCATGTATTTACAAACAAAATCTATGCATTTACTTTTCCCCTTTCAGTCTGTTTTTAGATGAAGCAGTTGGGACAGAGATGACTAGTGCATACTCCAACATAAACTGCAGACAACAATCCTGCTAATTCAATTGCATATGTCATAAGAATAGTTACTGAAGAGCCCAGAAATTCACAGCATCCCCTGCCATTAACAGAAAATGACTGGTGAGATTTTATCTTTCCCTAATAAATTTCAGTTAAAGCTTGATTTTAATTAGAAAACCCAGGAGAATTAGGTCCAATTCATTCTTGTTTTGCATGTGGTTGAACTGATCACAATCCAAGAACAGAATAAGCCTGAACAAAGGACTACACAATACACACGTGTGCAGTCAACTCTGGATTATTCATGGTTAGATTATCTGGACTAGTCAGTGCCTAGTGCCACAGAGTAATAAGCAGGATACACTATTCTCCAGGGCTCTGCTCTTCATGTTACCTCTTACTCAGTCATTCTGCACAGAAATCAGTTTAAAAGCTTTTTTTCCTAATGTTGGTGTACCAACATGTATTTGTAGCCTAATTTAAAATCACTATGGATTATCTATGCCTTTGTTTTTACACAAGCTGTTTCATTTCATCCCCATCCATATTCTCCAAGACGCGTGAGTCAACTGTTTCTTTTCCAGTGCTACTTGAATTAGTTTAACTTTGGTTTAAAGTCTGCTAGCAAACTGTTTCAGAAGTTATAAGAATCTTCTTCTCAGTCCTAGTTACTGTCCAGGTTATTTTTTCCGAAAGTTGACTGGAGTATTCTGCACTATTTAAAAGACAGAGAGGAGGGCTGAAGTTGTTCTGTCACTGGTGTAGGATTACCATCCATTACGAACCTTATTCTCCTCAGTCTGTCTAAATCAAGGCTAAATCCACTCAAGTCAAAGAAGGTAAAGCAATGTAGGCAAGAGAAACAGGACCTCTGTGTATAATTTGTTCCTCTCACCAAAAGAGGAGAAACAAAATTCCTGTTTCACTTGCCTACGTCTCCTCTCATCAAAAACATGCCACAGTGAGTCAGTTCCCCATTGTTACAAGAAATGGTGTGAAAATGAATAATGTTGGTGTGATGTACAGCACAATCATATCACATCTGCTGAGAGAAACAGAAAATGGAAAGTGGTAGCCAGCTGCCACTGCCAGAGAGATTCATTCCAAGGGCTGCACATCTGGATCCTGCAGCTGCCAAACATATAGTGACTGACTGCTTCCAATCCTGGAGTAATCAGAGGTGAAGTAACAGAAGCAGCACCATCCCAGTATAATCAGTGATATGGAAACGATACAAGTATTACTCTTCACTAAGGAGCTATTGTGTCTGTTTTCCCAGAGTTTGTAAGATGCGAACTTGTTTACTCACACATGAATATCTAAACCTCTAGAACTGAGAATGATGAAGAACTTTTCTTCAGGGGCCATTTTCTAAAATAACATACTTGCCATTAGCACAACAACATTATGTATGATCATGATTTCCAGTTAGAAGAAAACAGAATCCTCATTCTCTGTTTGACTGACATAACTCCGTTGTTAGAGCTGGTCTGAACATGTTCCCTCTCTCTTTTCCTCCTCTTCTGCTCATTTTCTTATGCCCTGAAAAACATTAATAAACCCCTACATATTTCCAATTAGAAATCAACATTTTTCAGCAGAAGGAATTACCTAAGACTTAAGCAAAATTTAAAAATTAGTAGGAAGTGAGTTTTTTTCTCAAAATTTCATTTTATCAAAAGCTAAAACAAAAGAAACAAAAAGAAGGTTCTTTTGAAACTATTCAGTTGTTAGCATACTCAGAGTAATTTCTGATTTATACTGCTATGAAATCTGAATCAGACCATCAGAATGATCTTGCAGCTGTTCCCAGCGTACACTCACACTGCTATTTCAGAGGAGTTAGAGACGTGATATATGAGGTTTTTAAGGTTTTCCTTTCTTTTCTAAATCAGACCAGTTACCTACAAATGTACATTCATTGCATTGGTGATTATAAACATATTTTGATTAAAGAGTATGTGCTTCTGTGAACTAAATATGCACTTTTAAATATTCATATCTTTTTTTTTCCCAAATGGATAAGAAATGGACAAGTGTTCTCAGTGTTACTGAAACACACTCATACCAGTGCATCATCAGAGTCTGAAAGTTATATGCACGTTTTGAGATGAGGGTATAGCTTTCAGTAATATACTGAACAATCAGAAGTCTCATCTAGGAATCAATAGGAAAACGCACTAATGTTATGAGGTGGATAAAGGTAACTGCGAATTCCAGCTCTGAACAAATCTAGTCATTAGTAATTCCCAGACTTCATTTAAGTGGTTTTATATTTCTCTCAGTGATGTCAGCAACTACAAGATCCTACTCTAAGGATTACAGTTGTTGCCTCTAGCTGTGCTTGTAGTCTTTGCAGTGCTCTTACTTTATATTATTATGTCTACCATGCCCTTATGTATGCATTGAACAAAATTGAGCATTTTGAGTATACTTTACAGACTGTGTACAGTGGCAAGTGTACAGAAGCATGTGCACAAAGTGAGGATGGTGTCATTAACTAGGAAGCAATGCGAAGTCCTGATCTGACTTAATGGGGTCTCTGTACTGAATCAGTGGCAAAGCTATGAAGATAATACTAGCTATGGACACAGAACTAAGGAAATTTAGCAGGTTTTGCAGGTAGAAGTTTAGAAATATTTTCAGGCTGTTTTACGTACTTGTGCAGTTTGCATTTTATCTCAGTTCATTTCATTTCACTGAACTGTCTGATTCTCAATATTCAAGACAGTAGTAATGATTAATCACTTTTATCCTCGCCACATGCATTTGTGGTAGGGAAGTGTTATCCTGATTTAAAGAAAAAGATGTGTAAACTAAGTGACATACCTCAGATCAGCCAGCATCTGTGGCACAAGATGGGGTTTTTATCATGTCTTCAGAGTCTTAGTTCAACAATTTGGCTAGACCATAGACCACTTTTTTTAATATTTAAGGAAGTTTTTGTTTGCTTGTTTGTTGAAATTTCATCATATTCAGATTGTTGATTCATAGCTTTATGGTGAATTGGTGGAAAGAATGAAAACTTCTGGATTTTCCATGTAAGGTATTTTCTATGATATTTCTGGTTTAAAATCTCATGTAAATCCTGGGATGCACAATGCCTATATTTATTCCAGTTTAACTAGAGGAGGACTTAGAACGGAAGAGCATCTCAAAAATCGGGTAATCAGAAAACAGGGTAGAAGTAACACAAGGTACTACAGAAAAGTGGATACCATGTGCTGCTTGACTACTTGTACCTTGTATTGAGGAACCTAAACAAAAGATGGGCCTATAGCAACTGAGGTCAAGCAGGAACAAGGTATATGAGCTCCTTTAGATGTAGCTGCCTGGACTGGGATATCTTGTTTCCATCAGTGGAGTATACACAACAGGTTACTTCTGCCAACGCCCTTGCCCGTTGCAGGGAGTGATTTTTCTACTGACCACAGAGCCTCAAGCAAGGTCAGGACTGTGAAACCAATAGCTAAGACCCCTCACTTATTTCTAAACTATGAACACTTGTAAAGAGACATCTTCAATTCCAGGACTGCAAGTATCCTAAGAGACCAGACCAGTACTGTTCCAGGGATATCACTTTTCAATTTTCTGTGTGCATACTGTAAGTCATAGCTACTAATCATGCCAAGCCTGTTTGCTTTCGTTATCTCCTACGAGGCATTTATTTTTCTTATGTAAAAGATATGACCCTATCAAAAGTTAAAGAACCTGAGAAAGTCAATATTTATTTTCTCCAGCAGTTTTTCCTATTTGGTCCAAAACAATAAAAGACAACCTCTAGGGGACCAGTCACAGTATTTTTTTTTTACACTGCTGTAGACCAGGATGAAGGAAGTCTTTGCTAGAGAGAGTTTTGGTCCTGTCTTCACCAATGGGAACGTATAGAGTTGACAGCCAGTCATGACCAAAACTGTGTTAACTGCAGTAGCCTGACACCAAATACTCTCAGCTACCTTTCCCAACAACACAATGTGAAGCAAAATGTGGGTAATTAGCCTCCATGGTTTCCTGCCTGCTTCAAAGGCCACCTGCTTGACACATCTGATTAACAGCACTTCTCCCTAATATCAATATTATGTCCTTTCCTTCTACTTCTTCCTTCTGATATTTGTTAGTGTCAGTGTCCCTACTGCTGCAGACAAATGAGAAGAATACAGATTATTTTGAAGGGGTGATCACTGAAGAAGAAGGTTATAAACCCACTTGGTCATTTCATCACCTGGTTTTGGTTATCATCTGCATATGAAGGCCATCTCCTACCTTCACAGATGGTGAAGCAGCTCCCATTGTACATGTGTATCAGATGATAATTTGGCTCACTGACTTTAACAAGAAGGTTGTAATCTGTCTTTTTCTGTTTCATTTATTACATGGTGGAGTTTACCACTTTGCTCCATAAATTACATCTTAAATTGTGTTTATGATCAGAAGAATGACTGTAAAAATGGTGTGTATGTAACAGAACTGCTTCATGTTTGCACTGAGTTACATATGCTTTGGTTTTTGAACATAAACAGACCTATTTTTCTCTTTATTTCATAGAAACTGATCCAGCTAAGAGACAATAAGCTTGTTTCTTGCATGATTCATGCATTATCAACACAATTGTTAATTAAGTGTTTACAGTTGCAGATCTTTATTTAATGCAGAAAAAGGAATGAAATTAGGAAAAAACCCCACAGCTTATACTCCAGTTTCTGTTTCATATACAGAGACTTCTTTTGTTTGTGTCTTTAATCATTGGCTATAAATCACATACACATTAAATAGTAAAATATTACCTTATGGTCAGCGAGAAAAGTGTGGATGCAGCTGATTTCAGACAGAGAATAGATCTAATTTAGAAATTGGAGAGTGGCAGTTTTCACCATATTGCTTTTCAGAGCAAACTCCGGGTTTTAGGATTTGCTAAGGACTGTTTAGGATGTTCTTGTTACCCTTTTAAGACTCTTGGACTAACAACTTTGCTCATGGTGAACAAAGACAACCTCTGTGTAGTTCAAATACATGTATTTAATCCAGTTCTAGACACCCATTTGTTCTTGTAACCCATCAATGCCTTCAGATAGCACTACTTAAAAGAAAAACATGGTTTGGAAAGTGAACAGCTCTGTAGTAACAATACTCCACAAGATACTGTGCAAAATTCAAATCGTATTTTTTTGACAAGGGAGGGAGTTCAGACTGGCTGTCAAGGACATCTAATCTGGAACAGATTTTCTCACTGTTCAACACTTGTTGTAGAATGAGCTCACATGAAAAATCTAATACTGCTTGATTACTCATTAGTTCCAGCAACCTGCTTTCATATTTATTTCTGTCCCTAGCTGCCTTCCTTTCCATCATGTCATTACTCCCTGTAGCAAGTGTTGCTGCTTGGAACACAGCATGACATACCAGACCAACCAGGACTATAGCTTAAACCTATCATCAATACTAACTGTAGCAAGTGATAGTCTTGCTGGTATAAAGCTTGCACAAAATTGTGAGTATCAATTGTATTTTAGACAACCAGCATTCATTACATTGCTTGTTGGTTTACATTTTCTCAAAGCTCACTTTAAAATTAGGAAAAAATCATTCCTCTTGGATTTGTATTATCCCAATCCTACCTCCAAAGGCAGTTTCAGTGTTCAGGAAGGCATTTCCTGTTTGAAACACATGCAATAAACCTCATAAAACATTAAAACAAAACAAAACAATACAAAACCCTGATAACTTGAGAACTGTACAGAACAATCCTTCTCATACAATGCTTCAAGCATTTTTTTATTTTAATATTTGTCCAAAAAAGAGCGTGAGCTTTTTAATGTTAATGACTAAGTGTCCAGAAAATTTCTTTTTCTTTGTCTAAAGGTACACTATTCCAAAATCAGCAATTTTTCTGGACATTTTCTGAGTCTTAAGAGCCTCCAGCATATGGTGCAGGGGGTGTGATCTCTTGTTTGATTAGGTAAGGATTTACCTTTCAGCAAAACTGTTTAGGTGTGTATTATTACATTTACCTTGAGGCATGTAAATATCACACCCAGTTCCTTTGCAACCTGAGCCTTAACTGAAAAAGAAATAAACCATCCTTCTAGAGGGAAGAGGGCTGGATGTTTACCTGAAAGTAATATCTTCAGGGAACTCTGTGTGTAAGTAACTTTCCATTCTTAAGGCAAGTACTGTCTCACTTTGACTACACATGGATAAAAAACACTCTTGAATCAAAGTAGTCATTAAATTTGGGGTTTTTTCCCCTTAAACTGATTGCAAATTGAGCATGATGGTAGAAGTGAGCTCCTTAACTGTAACTTTTCTAAATGTACTTGTGAAGTGTTTTGGTCAACCAGCTCCCATGATACATGTTTAAGACCCGCACTTCTGCAAGCATTTTGTCTTTAATCCAGTATTTAGTCTGGTCAAATGGTAACAAGTGTAGTTTCTGTTTACCAGTTGGGGGGCTTTCATCTTACAAGCAGAAACAGTGGCCAAAAAAACCCCAACAACCTCTCCCAAGAGAAGAGAGACCAAAACCCACTTTAGAGTGACAAAAGAGTCAATAAATCAGTCCAGCAAATTTTTGATACCTGGAATATTTTTCCTGGATGTTTTTAAACAGGAAAGAGTATTATATTTGCCTATATACAAGAATGCCAGATTGAAAATTACTTGATTTCCTTCCCAACAAGAGAAAGACATAAGCCAGATTTTTTAACTGCCAAATAGACTTTACGTTCACTTTTCTTGTCACATTCCAACCAAGTAATTGGGTGTATGAAGATTAGATATAACTAGGGACTTCATCAAAAACAACTGAAAGTACCTGCATTTGCCTTTTCTTCAAATATTTTCATGAACAGGACTGGTTTAATGAGTACTAACTAAAAATCAGCTAGGAAGGAGGGTAAAAGTGACCTCTCTGAACCACAGATTAGGTTTAGCAATCCCATTTACAAATTCACTCATGTTCCCTCAGGATTACAGAAAATAAGAAGTCACTTTTTTTCTTTTTGGAGGCTTCTAATTAGGCACTAGTTTAGTTGTCTGGGCAGCAAAGTAAGCAACCTGATTTAAGATACTATAAGCATCTAAAATTTGTGATTAAATGCATGCATTCTGCATGCACTCAGAACAATTTTTAGAGGCTAACTGTAAGCATGCACAATTATAAATATTGGCCTCAGTTTCTATGTGACAGGTTTAAATACAGCATCAGACAAATGTCCTTAAAATATCTACTAATTACTTAATGTCTACTAAATATCTACTAAAAAACCAGCCACTGAATCTATTTAGTAGAATTTTTTAGCAGTCTTAAAACTTGTTAACTTTCACAACATGTGACTATAAGGAAAAAAACCAAACATTATTCAGAAGCCATGAATTATGTGTGACTATCCTTATAAAGGTACAATATTTTCTTGAGAGTTTGATTGTGTGAAAATTAGCAACAGGAAAGAAAATAGCAGGACTGCCAGCTTCAGGACAAATAAGTCAAGCTCCTCTATTACTAAAAGTCATGAGAATGGCTTAATTATCTGAAGGACAAATAGCACATTTATGTAGTAGTTTATATTTTTTTAAATAATATCTTGTATGTGTCTATTTTTATTAGTTTATATTAATATTTTTATATTTCTTTAAATCATGCTTTGTCTTTTCATTTAGGACATGTGAAAATGAATTTTAGCAAAAGTCAAAATATGGCTATCCATTTTTCTTCTGGGGTTTTAATACTACGTAAAAATCAGCAAAGTAAAGACTCTGTTCTAATACTATTGATTCTTATGATTTCACTACATTTTTATGGTTTTAAAACTGAAGTTCCTGCAAACAATTATCTTTACTTTCATTTTTACTAATTAATATTTGTACAGTGTATTATAGTGACCTACTATATGTATCTGTCTCAGAAATATATTTCTAACAGGTGATTC
>JAOBAS010000072.1:49676427-49692891 GCA_025311575.1 Elanoides forficatus | reverse complement strand
AATTTTACCCGGAAAGGAAGGGAGAAGGGAGGTTGGGTTGGGATATTATTATATTTAGTTTAATGGCAAAGGCTGTTCTTCTAGGAAGGAAAACTGTGGTTTGAAGCCTGGTCCTATATTAACTTTTTTCCTACAGAAATAATTTGAAAGTCATGACTCTTGATTGCTTAGGTTGAGCAAGAGTACTTTTTAAATTAATTCTGATCACTGTCATAGTTCAGAGGTTTGGCATAAAAACTGGTAGAAGAATATTGCCAGATATTAAGAATGCCTTTTTAAATCCTTGTGAAATTTCCATCCAGATTTATCAGACACTATAATGCACATTTATACTTTACCAAGATTGCCTAACAATTCTTTAATTTTTCTGGTGTATGCTTCTAGAATAATTCATGTGCATCTGAATAACAAAAAAAGAGATGTAGTGTTGAATCTGCCTTGCTGCCACTTTCACAATCACTTCTCTAACAACACAAGTTGATTTTCATTTCTGCTTTTGTTCACAAGAGGAGGATAAAAAGAATATAAAAGAAGCTGTGAAAGTTGGATTTCTGCTTGTATTTCACAAGTAAAAAACACTGTTCCATGTCAATTGCATCAGCATCAACATCACACCATATCCTTTTGCATCAATCAGGCTGGTGTTTTACCCAATAATATTTCTGAAAGTCAAGTGATAGTGTCAGCTAATCCTGGTCATTCTGTAGCACATGTAAAGATTATGCAAGTTTGTCAGCTCTACTATCTCACCTTTGACTGGTATTCTCCCCTCACTTCTGTTCCAGATGGGGGCTTACTGTCAATACAATCCACGTTGTACAAGCTTTCTCTGGTTGCAACATTGCACACTAGACTTATTTTATTAAGGGTTGTTTACCTCTGGGTACTAAATTCTATTGGCTGTGATTACAGATTTCATATATACACTTTTTGAATGTTCTTCTGATAGTGGCTTATGTGCCATGTGGTGTTCAATAAGGGTTATTGGTTTAATACATTGTGGACAAGTATCACACATAATCATCAGTTTGTTTCAAGTTTTCTACTGTGCTCCTACATTGAGCAGTTATTTTGAGCTCCTTTAAGTAGTTGAAATCCACTGAACATGGAACAAAATAGCAAAATTTAGTTAGCATGCATGCACAAGTTTCCTTTTTTTTTTTTTTTAATTAAGCACTCAGACTTACTTCAAAAGTAGCACAAATATGCAAGTCAACTTTATGATTAATAGCTTCAGACTCAAATGCTTTTATTTTTGGTCTTCACGGAGAATCTACTATTTCCACTGAGATTTTTTCAACAACTTTAGCTGTATTTAAAGTTAATGAGCTTTTTCAATTAAAGCTTCAGATATTTAGCCTTTGGATAACATTTAGATGAACCAGGGTGTATCTAATTATGTTGGGTGAATTCTTAAGAGGCTTTGCATATACTTCATTCATAAGGAGCACATTTTATGTTGCGGGCACGTACTGGACTTCATTCTAGACTGAATGCAAATCACCATTGTGAAAACAGCATTACCAATAGTTCTGAGAGTTTGAGGAATCGCTGCACTAGCAAATGCCCTTGAGAGTGTGTACAACATCAACCATTCTGAGTGGCAGAGAAATCAGGACTGCCATTAGGGTAAAAACTTAACAAGGAAAAGAAGGCTGAGTAAAAATATAAGATCATTGTCTAAACTGGGCAAAACATGTCAGAACAGAATACTGAAATCTTGCTGCTTGCTTATAGAAATTAGCAGTGAAATCAACAAAGGGATTAAACTAAAAAAACCCACCACTTTAACATGAGAAAGGTGGTGGTGGTGGTAAGACTGTGTGGTTTTCAAACTGTGTGCTTTGGTCCAGATGTACCTGGGGAGGAAACACTGCTTTACACACTAACTTCGTGGGAGCTGAGGTCTTCTGCTTTCCTGTAGGAGTCCTTTGTTTCTAATCGCTCTACCAGATCCCTGAGGCACAGAAGTCACCGCAAGAGAGAGCCTGGCTGGCCCAGAAAAACTGGCATATCAGATTAAGTTGTTGACTTGCATTCAGGGCAGACATTTTAATCTGTGTCATGTGTGCCTTGTACAACCTTGAGAACATCCCTTACACTGTCCTGTTCTTGAGGCACCACCTGTGAAATGAGGATGGCATTATATTCCTATCTAAAACAGCAATTGTGAGGGTATTTGCTGGAGCAAAGGGCTGGCCACAAGGAAAGAGTGAAATAAATACCTATCTAGGTAAATAACAAATAGTATTAAACTACAAAGTTCATCTCCAGACTGGAATTTTAAACATTTTAAACCTGGGCACCTGCTGAGCACCAGCCCATGTATTCAGCTCCCTGAAGATGTGAAGCAGAAAGACTTTAGAAGGTAAAATCTGAGTTCAGGTTTCAGTTACTTCCTAATGCAGGGCTGTCCAATTGTAGGGTGTAGAAATGCCTTCAAAGAACATCTTCACAAAAACCCAGCTCAGTTCTGTAAGTCCGTGTTTTAAATTCATAAACACAAATCTCTCAGTGCCCTTAGCTTTTTTAAATGTTCCACATAAGTGCTTTTCTCAGATCTGTTCTGCATCTGTTTCCAGGTTGGTTAGCCAAACTTCACACAGGCCATAGCAGATTTAGGGTAGTCGCTGACTTCACTTGGTCAGTCAGATTTGTTGGTGGGGTAGCCTCTCAATACAGAAAGGGAACTGAGTCACAATTGCTTATCCTTCAGATTTAAAATTTTATTTCTGTCTTCCCCATCCAGCTGCCTGCTTTGAGAAAAGTCAATGAAGACATAGTATCCTTGATACTCCCCTTTCTTTCTCAAATTTTCTGAAGTTGACCACTGGCTGCAAAACTGTTAGATGTGATGGCACAGACAGACCAACAAGCAGAACAGTGTGATTGCGTAGGGGTTTTTTTCCCAAGCATTCCCAATAAACAGAATTTAAATGCAGGGAAACAATTTAAAAGGCTATAAATGGAGATCTGACTGAAGGAACTACTACTAAAGTATGTGGCTTCATTTCTCTCCTCCACCCCATCCTGCTTCAATCAAAACACTAACAAGAAACTGCAAAAGAGTGTAGTTCTTAAGTCAACACTTGTACTGCAGCCCCTGATACTATACTGTAGTGAATGATAAAAAGAGAAATCGGTCTCTTTGTGACTGAAGGCTCAGTTTAAACCAGAACAAAGAGGACAGCTGTTTCTTCAAGATTATTTTGAGAATATATCTGATCCAAAAGAAAACGTCACCTTTCTCCCCAGCAAATGTGGCATTAAAGGGGAAAAGTGGCAAAATTCCAACCAGAACTTGCCAAAACTGTGAATCTAAAGGTATTTGCCTTAGGAAGAAAAATATCCACCATGTTCTCAGCACTGAAGTATAAAATGGCTGTTTTCCTCCCATCCAAATTTCCTGTGTTTTTTATTAAAAACAATGTAGCAAAAACCTTATAGAGGCCACAAAAATGTAATTTCTTATTATTTTAGTTTTGAGAATTTTCTCTACATAGCATAATCCAAATCCAACCTCACACTTCACTGAACCCTTCTTGCTTTTTATCTTCAGAATAACAGAGCCAATGTCATTACGGCTGACTTTTCATTTGCCAGGTAACAAAACCATTTTTCCCTTGGCAGACATAGCTACCAGAGAGTCATCCACAGGGACAGCCCAGATGCATAGGCAATGTATGCGTCGTGCAAATCACCACCCTGCCAGTTAAGAATCAAGATGCAGCACTGAGTGCACACTGGGTGCTAGACTGGGCTTAGCTGTCAGAAGGAAATTCCTCACACAACTACTTTTGAGAAGCCACAGCTTTCATTTGTATCTTCAGTCATAATCACTGATTTGGCTTTTTGAAATGCTTCATATGACTTTATTGCTTTTAGTAGCTACTTGGCTTTGACTGACTGATACATGCAGTGGAAACAGAAATACATTAAAACAGCAAGCACAGTTGGACCTACAAGAAATTGAAAAAGGTGCTTTAAGAACTTACCAAGATACCTTTGTCACTCTTTTTTAGGCTCCTGTCCCAATGACTTCAGCTTGAAAGCATTAAAATGAGTTCCTTATACATGCTTTGCAGGTGAGGGGTTTTTTTGAGCTTTAATTTGCTGTTTGATTCGCCCCAGGATTTTCAGGTGTTGCATGAGGGAGTAAAGAACAGAAAGTACCTCAGTTCTTGGTTGTCAGCCATTGGATGATGGCCACAGCATTATTAAACCATCCAAGCATGCTGGGTCTCAACCACAAAATTTAATTTTCCCTACTGCAGGGACTAATCAACTACCAGAGGCACTGAGTCCTGAGGAGATTGTTTTTATCTGTATTTTTTTCTTTCAAGGACTGAAGCACAGTTAATTTTACAGTTTTGTCTATCCTCAGGCTTACAAACAATGACAGAAATGCAGCTTGATGAGAAACAGATAAAAAGTGGAATTTATGCTTACACTATGACATAAATTAAAGAAAGATGAAAGGTTTAAATAATTAACAGCACCTCCATAAGTCAGATAGTGAGACCCCAGATTCCCTTAAGTGAAAGAAGAAAAAGACCAAAAGGGAAATAAAGTATGCTGAATAGTATCAGCAGCTACCTCTTGCTTTGTGTGAAACTGAGAAGGAAAGTTGGCTCTTACTGCAATTGCCCATTTCCACAAAACCGCCTCCACTGACAAACTACTACATTCACATTTCGGAGTCTTCACAAGACATTTACAGTACACACACATTTGTATCTCAAATTTAGTATTCAGAATAACTTTTTGTCATGGAATCACTGCATAATAATCCTTTAGCTTCTTAAGCAGTTGCTAGCATACTGGTTTTTTTCAGGAACTCCATGTGTATGTTCTCCACCCTAGAAATATGACTAGGCAATTGAACCATTTATGTTTCATTTACCAAGAAGTATAGGGTTTCATGCTAAGAGGGGAAAGCTGGGAGGGAAGTAAAGAGAGCAAAGAAAGGAAAGAAATACTGCAGCTCAGCACCACTGCAATATTCATCTATATTGTTTTTAATCATGGAAACTGTTTCTTGGAGTTCTTCCAAGAAAGACTTGGGGGGTAGGGGGGGAACTCCACAATGAAATAATGGTACCTTAAAAAGTACCAATACTGAAGATAAAGGCTGTACTGTGCACATGTTAAATTTATCAGAAAAAGATGGTTGCAAGCAGCAGTTCACATGACTAAGACAGAATTCTTTCAAAATGACGGCTGTTCAGGCTTTATAGGAAACATTAGCTTGAAAGAAATTTGGAAATAGAAGAAAGTTTCAACCAAAGAAAACAATTATAAATATTCTTAATTGCTTGGAAATAATTTGTCATACAAAATTGGACTGGGATACATTCATACAAAAGCTTCAGATGCGTTGATGTCGTAATGCCTTTTAGGAGCCCAGCATATTTTTGCACAGAGTGTTCCAATAACACATTAAAGAAAAGGATATGACTTTCACTTTTATCTTCTGCCTCCCTTCCTCACTCCATTCTCTCCTCCACTTTTTTTCACCTCACTTTTCCTTTTTTTTCTTTTTCTTTTTGCAGGGCAGGGGGGAGCATAAAATAACTGGAAGACTCAGTAACTGCTACTCAGTGTATTTTATTATTTCAGGAATTCGTTCCAAGCTGGGCTGCAATTACATTTAAAACTGGAGAATAATGGGCTATTGACATGTATATGGTTTTAGAAATATAAGGCCTCATTTTCTCAGCTGGAATTTCCCCACAATGTGCATTTGCATTACATTAGAGATGCTCTTTTTAAAAAGAGCGTAGCCTGCATTCAGACATTTTGACATTATCTGGGTCAGAGGCAACATTTAAAAGCAATAGCCCTACATCTACTATGAATCTCTTACAAGCACATACAATGCATTAGTGAAAATGAAGGAAACACTGAGAGGTTCTCCATATTAAGCCATAGTTTATGACATACCTGCCTCCACCAGACATTAATCTGCAGGAGATGGATTGTCATGGTCATGATCCCCTGCTCTATTCCAACTGCATATACATTACCTAAATTGAAATCTGCACTTCTTCACACCCTGTGCAGTTTGATGTGAACGGAAATGGTAGGACGCATAAACTAGCAGTTTTCATGGTGCATATAATCGTCTCCACTTTCCATATATTTACCTACACATATAGCAGCTGCAAGTTTTTCCTTCTAGCTTAACAATGAGGACTTTATTCTCCCTCAGCTTAGCTGAGGACTAACTAGCTTGTCAGGCTCAAAATTGCATGGCACTGGCTAGGTATGTAAGCAACTCAGTACCTTTCTTGTTCCCAGAAGTACCTAAGACATAATGAAAAAGGAATGCAGAAGTTTTTCACCTGTTATAATTGTTTTATAAAGCCCTGTACAATGAATTCTTTGTCATCTTCCAAGAATGGGTCATTTGTGAATGGTAATGCTTACACAAGCGTGTTTTATGAATAGAAAGATCTGTGTAACTGGTGTGGTATTGCAAGTGAAACCCCATGAAGGTTACACAAGAAGTATTTAACTTCCTAATTTACCACTTGCAAGATTTTCAGATATCAGATGTCTAATTTATCCTTCATTGACATACTCCATTCTAAATGGAAACGGCTCCAAATTAGTACCATCCCACTGTAATTACTGAGAAATGAAAGCCAGTGTAAAATAAGCGGGTTTCTTCCTCTTTTCATGTCTTATTTCTAACATTTCTCCCCACTCCCATTTCCTACCACCATCACAAATTTCCCTCTTTCAAAGTCCTCTGCTTTAATCTCTTCCTCTCCTTCCTTCTCACAGATCGGACATTACCTTTCTTGCTCTTTTGGCTCTTGACTTTTTCTAACCCTGGGCAATCCTTCACACACAATACATCTCTCCTAGCACTTTTTCTGCTGTTTTTAGTTGTTTCTTTCAAAGCCTCTCATCTCTTCCTGTTTTCCTGTTCATTAGGGCCTTTCCCCTTCCAGCAGGCAGACTACATTTTCCAGTCCCTTTCCCTCTCTCTCTCCCTTTCCTTCCAGTTGAACCCTGGATTTTCTTTGATAAATCAGTCCTCTTGATGACTTGTCCCCACCTCTTTTACTCCAGCTGACAGAAAGATACCTCTTTGGCATTCCTATGCTTCAATTTCCAGCTCTAGCTTCTGTAGAGCTGTTGAGCCAATAACCGTCACACAAGTAGCTGCTTAGTAGAAACGCAAAATGTGTCCAATAACAGATGCCTATCCCTTGACTCTTGGGAAAAAGAAAACCCTAAAATCAGCAGACTCACAAAGAACCTCTTAAGATCCTGTAAGGAAGACAAGAAAAAGATCCCAGAAGACTGAAGCTTATCATTCTTCCAATTAGGTAAGGAGGGTACCTAGGACCCGATGAAAGGAGAATTTGGGATGCCTTTTGCCCTGACTAAATGCTAGGAACTATCATTCTTCTTCCAACCTCTGCTCCAAAGTTTCACCACCTTTCCCTGGCGTTTTGATCAATCCTAACAATGTCCTAGCCAAAGGCATGTGCCTTCCCTCTTCTGAGGGAAGGATTTATTATCTCCTAGTGCAGCAGAGAGGGAAGAGTTACTTACATACATGTTTGGGTTCACTGCCCCATGAAAACATGAGAGACTGTATCACAGTTTTTTTCCTCCAAGGCAGAGCAACTCTCACAGGTCTCTTCCTCCTAAGTGGAGACAGTGTTGGGAAGTGGGAACAGATGGGGTGGTATTATTTTTCCACAGAAAGTAGGCAGTTCCTGTTCTTTTCTTTCCCCAAATACAATCTAGGTGGCTGGCAACTGGTCTGCTTGTGAATAAGCGTTCGTACCTAACACATCTGCTTCCTGTACTGTGTCCCATCAGACAAGATAAAGTGGTTTCACTTCACTCCACCACAAAATATCAACACTCATGCTGCTAGGTAATCCCAGAAAAGACAAGCTCCCACTCTTATTTTGATCCCTTTTTCCCACAGATGAAGTTAATACCTAGCACCCCACCCAGGCCTGGGAGAAAATACGATGCTCATGTGATTCTGTTAGTAATACTACTCATCCCAGTGTCTTTGTGATGGAAATTAATCCCTTTAAGAAAGTTCTTGACATTTTAAACATGATTTTACAATTAAGCACATGGCAATGAGTGTTCTAAATAGCAAAACTGATTTAAAAAAACTATCATGAGAGACAAAAAGAGGTGAAGATGGAAAAATGCAAAGTGTGTGTTAGTTGCTAAAAAGCAGCGGCGAATGAAGCAGGAAATGACAGAGAGGGGATTAAGCAACTGGTTTTAGAAATCATATTGCTTTATCTTTTTAGTAAAATTCTTTGTTCAGTTTGAGAAGGAAAAAATTTTATATTATTATTTTTTTAAGTTTTTCTAAAAGCAAAATGAAGTAGAATGATCTGCCTATAAAAGGGTGTATAACACAATTAGAGGGAAATTCCTCTGAAGCTGTATAATCTGTCATGTAAAGAGATATTCTCCAGCATTCCTGAGATGAAGAGACATTCTAAACATTCAACCAGGTTTTAATTTGCTGATAAGCAGCAACAGGAGATGACCCTGGCAGCTGTATAGCAAGTAAATAAATATTTCAAGAGTTTTGTAGAGTAAGCAATTTTGCTTAATCAACCAACAAGACTATTTTAGAAATGAATATGGCCTGACAAAGCAGAACATGAGTTCTTTGGCACATGTACTATCTGATGTGGCAGCAAAGTCCTGTTGAGGATTAAGCAACACATCACAGAAGATCTGTGTGGACAAACAGTGGCAATGCTGAGAACCAAGTATGACACTGCTGCATTCCATTTAAGGGTCTTACAAGTCATATTGGCACTAAAAACTGGGATGATGAAGTCTGCTGTCTACTTTGAGTCTGAATCAGTGCTCCAGGAGCTCTGGGCATCTTTCCTTCATGTAATTTTGCTTCAGGAACAGGTCTTAATCCATTTAGTATATGACCAACTATTCCTCTTTCATCTGATAAAGTATTCCTGATGATCAGCATTTTTCCAAGTCCCTTCTACCTCAAGATGCTGCAGAAAGTGCACTGGCAATTTGGCATTCAGGACTTAAGCTGGCTTGGCTACTTTTTCCCTTTTCCCTTGGCCCCTTCACTGCCTTATCTACACAACCACTGGGAGGTTTTCTATTGAAATCATCAGTCATTGCTTCTGCTAAAAATAGAATCTATTTGCTATATAAGGAGATCAAAATTATATTATGACCCTTCCTTATGCAGATTTCTAATGTAAAACTCCTGGTTTAGGGCACAGTAAATCAAAACCACAAATGCTACAGTAAGCAGAATTTAAGCAGAGATATTCTGGCTATAATTAGGTGCTACTATCACTAACACTTGTGTCTGATTACATTAGAATTTGAAAATAGAAATTGCCATTTCTCCAAATGAACATATTGCTGAGGCAGGAATAATTTTTCTAATTTTTGACAAAACCATTTATTATAGGAAAAGCCAATTCAAGAAAACAAAGAATTTTTCCACAAGAACGCACCTGTCTCAATGAAACTGCGAACGTGGGATGGTGTTTGTTCTTGAAATAACAGGGATGGGTAACTAAATACACTTAATGAGAAACAAGAGTTGGATGGGCTGCTCATTTACTTGACAAAGGGACATGTGGGAATACAATTTGTGTCCACCTCCTAAACAGCCCAGTTGCATGTCTGGATCACAAGAAGTGGACAGTTTCCAAACCAGTTCTACTGGGACATGAAGTCTGGAAAATGGTGAGGGAATCAGCAGATAAATTTACTTGCTGGGAAAGAGGCAAGGGAGTTGGTTTATTCTTTCTTAATGATCGTATTTCAAAGATATTGCTGACTGTGTTATTAAAATCATGTGTCATTTTATAAGTCTAAAAATACATATATATTAACTCTGAAAAATTACCAACTACCAACACGCCAGTATTTGTTCCTGTTGAAATATCTGACAGAACTCGAATATGCATAAACTTTATTCTAACATTTTTCCAAGCAATTCTTCATCAAAATTAATATGAAAAGCACATTCTATTGCATTAGAATAAACTGTAACCACAAATTGGAAATACTGATACTTTCTTAGGGCCACATTCTAACAGCTTTATTTAGATGGGATATTTTATGAAGCATTATAGACATCACCCAGTCTTGTAAGCTCCGTAATCATTTTGAAAAACTTTGCAGACAATGGTTTCCAAGACCTAACTCACTTTTTGTATTACAATAGTCACCACTGTGCTTCTAAGGGTTTATAGTACAGTAAAATCTTTGCAGACTTTTCAGCTGAGGAGGAGAGCTGGCGTATCTACAAAATTTAATCCCACAAGTCCTCGGTATCCAGAGTCAAAGGCTACTGCTTTTTTCCATGGGCTTGTCTTCCTCCAGGACTTCATGGTTCCCATCCAAGACAACACATGCAACCTGAAAATGAGTTGCAAAGAAAGAATCAAGAAAACTTTTGAGGCTATACATAGAGATATACATACTTACGTATCTGTATCTATATATCTGTAGCCATATATCTATATGCATATGCATATGCATGTATAGGTACATGTCCACACACACACACATGCACACAGAGTGAGGAGCACAACTTGTGCTTTGGAAAATATCCTACGGCTTTTAGTTTTTGTGTATGATTCCACAACAATAGCAACTCCTGGAGTTGCAAGGAGTAATAGGTTACAGTCTACTGAAGGTAAGAGTCACACTCTTAAGTCATACTTGTAAAACTTCCCATGCAAACAGTTGTGAAATCATCTTTAATCACCTTTTCTCTACTTTACGATGGGTTGCAATGAAAAGGTACTTTATACAATGTTATTTATATGCTATTTCTCATAGAAACCTGCAAAAATCCTTGAGCTTTATAAGTGTCGACCAAATAGGGAGTAGAAAACTTAGGAGCCTAGTAATAGAATAATTAGCACTGGGAGCCTTAATTACTGAAATTATTCCCCAGTGGTGGCTTGCAAGTAGTAACTGCTAATTCTTCAAAAAGCAAAACGTGAAACTAATTTTACTGATGTGTTTGAATAATTAGATAAGCATGAAACTCTATGAGTGCAAGAGTCTGTGGCAAATAAGTGTTCAGACAAGTTCACCTAAAATTCCTGTTCAAAATATATTGTGCATTACCTTAGACCCCTGCTGTTGTAAGGTGATTTGATTTCCACTCATCTGCTCCAACACCAACTTAATCACTGCAACAACAACAAAAAGGCACAAACAGGAATCCTAAATATCCATAAGTGCATCTCAATGCACTTTTATAAAGAGGTCCGATCTCTTTAGGGAAATTGCAGGTTTGGATCTGAACATACAAGAGCAGACAGCATATCAGCCACACTATTGTGGATTCGTAAGGTCAATCTCTATACTTACAAGTGTTGGGCTGATGTGTTAAATGAGACCAAACATGAGGGATATGAACTATTATTTCACCAGAAGTATGATGTGTCCTTCACTAACAGTAAAATAGTTAGTCCAATATAATAGTCTATGCAAGTTCAGTCAGAAACTGGTGGAATACAAAGCAGATATTCCAGTCTGCTCCATATTCCTGAACTGGTTTCCTACAGAGTACTTCCTTAGCTGAGAACATTTTAAAATTATAGTTCCAAGAGAAGATTATATCTGCCAGACTTTTGTAAGCACCATACACTAGATCTTCTTTAAATTGTGCTACGGATAAGGGATAGAACCAGATGGGTACATGACAGCAGGTCTGTAGTTTAAAAAAAAAAAAAGCCTACAGCTTAGTCTACAGCTCACAGATTAAGACTAACAGCAGAAGGGTTCTCCAGCCGAAGCTGCTGATTTGGGCCCAGAGTGAGGTTTCAGCTGAGCATAAAGTTTCAGCCAGCGGTCTGGATCCAGGCTGGAGCACCAAGCTTAGAATAAGCTGGTAAACCACAGCAGGAACTGGATCAGATGGAGTATGCCAGGCTACAGTTAACAGAGAGAGGTCAGAAACAGGTGTGATTCAGGTATGGGTTTGTTGGATAGAGATTCATGGTTAAATTTGAGACCAGATGGACAGATAAGAGGGGATTTTGTGTGTGCAGCTAAGACCCAATACTAGATTTGCCTTATCACAAAGGAGTTACCATCTGGAGTTCACTTGCTCTGGTAGCTCAACAATAGGAATTGAAACAGCTATGGTCCACATAACTGTTACTGATCTGGCAGGAGCTAGGCTAGGGTTAGTCTGGTACCTGGAGGATGTCCCTGGCTGGATTTTACAGGCTTTATCAAAAGGGTTATTGCTATACCTTCAGCGTTCACAATGTTTTGGGCTGCAGAGTCTATGTGCAGAAAAAGTGAAACAACTGCAGATCAGTCTCTGTGCACCAAAGGACTCTGCTCACTGGTCTTAAACTGATATGTAGGCCATGCTTACCTTAACCCTGTAAAGATTTGTTCCAATTCTAACTTACTCTTTTTAAAATGGAAAGAAGATGACATGAAAAATTAGGTATTAGATATGCCAGGCAATCAAATAGCCAAAATAGCAAAATCCACAAATACTACTGCTTTTATTTTTGTTTTTTTCTTGTCTATCTGGGTGCATTAGCTATCCTACTTGCCTAACAGTAGAGATACAGTATGTATCTTGGGGAACAGCCATCTAGGTGTTACCTATGAACACTCTGAAAATAGAAAAACCACAGAAGCAGAAGGTTCTTTGAGCCTTTCTCCATGAGTTCCCGGCAGTTCTGTATCTCATTCTTTACTTTCCATGATACACCTCAGAGAACATGCCATCTCTGTGTCTCCTGGAGGACACACTTTTGCATAGCTTCATTTTTTTATCCTCTCCTGCCCTGCATTTCATTATTTTTCTAAAAAGCAAAATACTTGTCATGTGCCATAAAGCTCTGCTTGCATCCAATTCCCATTTCCCCAAAGCAGAACTCTGTTTGCATAGGTAAATAAACATACTATTTAAATTAGGGCTCCATTTTGTTGAAGGTATGGAAAGAGAAGGCGGAGTCAGAGGAAAAAGTGCCAAAAGCTGTTTTCCTGTGTTGAGCGAACATGTGGGAAACCAGCATTTGCTTCAGGGCAGAATTTGTTTCAAGAGAAGAGCACTGTGTTTGTCATCAAAGACTGGGGGATTTGCAACCCTAACCACATCTTCAAAGACTTATGGAGTCTGACAATAAGAAAAATTGTGGATAGCTAGAGACAGAGAAAGTCCTTACAGACTTACAATCAGTAAGTGTGAGTGAAATGCAGGAAACACAAAGCAGGCAGAAAGCGACAGAACAGATTCCACTGAGGAGTACGCAGCTCTGCTCTCTCATTACAGAGCTGCAGCCACGTGAGTTGGGAGTTAATGAGTCTGAGCTAGCGTGATGCCAACATAGCAAAACAGGTATTTTTATTTTTGAAGTAGTTGTAAGCTACTAGTTTACCTGTTTGTGCAGTAAGAGGTGTGGAGTAACTTCATGAAGGGCACCATAGCCTAGATCAGTGCAAAATGTCAGGCCATCCTGAAATTAATAGAAGTTTTCTTTCTTCTCTTCCACGAGACCAAAATTTCACTCTAGTGTAATGAAAAATTCCTCTTCCAGTCTAGGATCTATGATTTTTTTCTATTCCAGTTGTGGTTTTGGAACAATTCTTCCTTTGTGTTTTGGCTAGAAATGACTTTTCATTCACCAGCTGCATTGCAGCTATTGCTACTGTACCTCTACACCTTTGCTGCTGCTGTGTTGTGGAGATCTTTTTTCCGATCTGAGCTTTTCCCCAGACTCATCTATTGACTATCTCTCATCCAGACATCTAGAACAATGTTTCCCTAGTGGACTGTTTTCTTAATAGCTAGGAGCTCCTTGTCAAGCTCCCTGTGTTTCTATCTTGCCTCTACCGGGAACATGAGTAGAAGATAAGTCTTCATATATCCCAGCCCTCTCAAATGGAGCTGGCTCCAGGCTATATAACTTCACCATGTAATTTAGCTTTTAGCAATAATTTAAATTTGGATGAAGTTCATATTTTTCATGAGTTATTAGCTAACTTCAAAAAGCAATAGCTTCATAGTCCCATCAAGACATAAGGACTGCTACACAATTACAGAAGCTATCCCAGAGGAGACATGGTATTTAACAAATGGCATCTCCTAAGACTTTTTTTTTTTTTTTTTACACCATTTTTCTTCAGTGAGGCTGCATCTTGACACTGAGTGAGTAATTCACAATTAATATGTCCTTAGGAAAAAATACTCCTTTTCTATAAGCGGGGTTGCCCATGGAAGGGGTTAACAGTAAATAGCACAGAATTGTTCCATTAGGGAATGACTGTAAACACGGAGGACTTCTTCCATTTCTTTCCCTCCTGTAGTTACTGTGTTTTTCAAGTGAGCGGTTTGGCAACCCTGAAACTTTAGCCTTTATTTCTAGATATAAATCAGAGAACCGTCCCCTAATGTTGACAGTTGCTATATAAAATCTGATTCTTTCAAGTTTTTAAGTGGTCCAGTGTACGAAATTTAAGAAATTGCAGAACACATAAATCTAAGGGTTTTATATTCAAGTCAGTGAGTTGCTTTTAACATAATGCAGACAGGATACTGAGGTGCCAAGGTTGAGGGTGAAAGTAACAAAGCTATAGTAAAAATTAGTGCCATTTTTCCGTTCAGCTTTTTCAGCCTGCCTAAGACAGTAATGCAGAGATGTATACAGCTACTGTGATAGAAATGTCTTTTAAAAACTAATTAAAAGAACAGAAATCATTCAGACACAAATGTTATTTGTGCATGGATTTGTAAATGGAATATCAGTGATCTCATGCAGTTTTATTAAAGAAGCCACAGAATCTGCCTGTTGCAGACGCAAGCATCTGCTCTGTGTTTGAGTCCTCACAATGGTGCTAACAAAGTATTAGGGGTCAACATGGGCTTTCAGCGAGTTGTCCCTCCATTGACGCCACTTTCCCAAATGGGAACCCACCACACTGGAAGAACGGTGTACCTTGTTTCAGGTAGACTACATCCCTAAAATGGTAGTGTGACTAGAGACATTAAGACAGCTGTAGGCTGAGATAATCCATCTGTGCAAGTAAAGAAGAGTTTACTTCCAACAGCGATGGTGGAGTTTGCTGGGGATGTAATTCCTCACAGGCAGTAAGCATTTTATTGCCAATATCTCACTTTTCATTGCACCTGAACTTCTGACTATCTGTTAACTGTTGGGTATTCATTACATAAATATGAATGGTGGCTCTGTTCTCTATATTTCACTTTTTTTTTAATGACTGAAATCTGGCAACACAGTCTTGGATCAATCTAACAACACTTCAATAGCTTTTGGGAATTTTTGGTTTTTTCAACATAAGAAAAAAGTGGTTTCATAACCACTACACATGCTGTAATAATATCCAAACAAAAAAATCTCATTGCCTGAGGACAATGTGGAAACATGGAAACCTTGCTGGAATAATCCATCCACGCAAATAAACAGCAATTTATCTGTGTGTGTGCTTTCCTCAATGCCTGCTGGATTTCATTCATACAGGTCAATATGACCGCCACCCTGAGCCCGGAGCTGCTGGGGTCTGGGCAGGGCCCTCCCCACCTCCTGCTGATTGTCCCAGGCTAAATCCTGACAGGACCTGAGCTGCAGGTGGGGGACAGGCCCCATGGCTGTGTCAAGGGCTGCCCCCACAGCCAGGCACCACGGGTCCTGGCCCCACAACCATGCCAGAGGCTGCACCCACAGCTGTGTCTAATGGAGCTGGTCTGCCAGGGGCTTTGCCCAAAATGGGGCCGGGACACAGTGGCAGACAACAGCCCTGTGGGCTTCCCTAACCCACTGCACCCGGGGCAATCCCTGCCCCGCAGCTCCCCAAACACTTTAATGAAGATCAGGTGAAAGGTACAGCATTTTATTAGTCAAGTGAGTCTAATCTTCAATGTTGTGTAATGTCTGGCCTACACAACAAGCATTAGCCCGTCCTCAGCAGTCATTTCCTGGGCATCAAGGATGACTCGCTGGGTGTCCCTCCAGGCAGAGGGCAATGTCCCCTGCACCCTGCCCCAGGCTCCCAGTTCACTGCTCTGGAGCAGTGCTTTGGAAACAGCAATCCCACAGCCACGGCTGAGGCTCCCTTGCTGGAGCTCCAGTGGAGCAGCCAGTCTGCCACTAACGGCACCATCCATTTCACGGCACTGGCTGTGGGAACTGCCTAAAAGGGAGTAAGTCCTTGTAGCCCACTGAGGCCTTCAATGATGAAATAACCCAGGTGGAGCCACACAGAGCCTGGGACAGCTCTTGGACCTGGCTGTCACTTTGGAGAGGTGCCTGATGGCATGCAAGAGAGAGCACCAGAGCCCTTGGAGGAGCTGTGAGAGACTGAAAGAGTTAATATCTCAAACATTGTGGTGGAACAAGTTCTGCTTAAAGACAAACCCTGCACAGCAAGGAACCAAGGTGAAAAGCCCATCAGCTCAGACATCAGCAACAG
>JAOBAS010000072.1:49654028-49676327 GCA_025311575.1 Elanoides forficatus | reverse complement strand
GTGAGAAACCCTGCCACCTACTACCACGCCTCCCCAGTTCAGTTTGATGTCTGTCATGAATAAAATCTTTAACTGATTGTTTGGTGTCGTTTCACCTTAGTTTAGCCCGAGGGAATTTCGGATTAAACATGACTCCCTGGTCTGTCCAGTCTGGGTCGTGACATGAGCCCAGCCACACTTTCTTCAACTTTACTTATCACCCACAGAGGAGAAGCCCATGGAGATAGGCACCACTCAACCTCACCCAACACCCCAAGAGTGAGGACACAGGTGGGGGGAAGAATCATGCTTTTGCTGTGGTGAGAAAGGCCACTGGCTGGAACAGCCTCCATGCCCAGACCACTGCAAAGGGAGAGCAGTCAGGAGGCATCCTCAACAGCACCCTGCCACACAGTACTCCTTGTCATCATCATCTCAGGGTGGATGCACTGTCTAATCCACTGTGCCCACAGTTTTGTGGCCTCTGAGTTTGCCTGGAATGTCCAAGTGCCTGCTTGGCCCCAACACACCTCAGCCACGTTCAGTGCTTTGGAAGGGAGCTGTGAAGATGTTCACCTTAGGGTAAACCATGGGCCTTGAACAGTCAGAGATTCTTGTGTACCCACCTCTATCCTGTCATCCTCAGGCTGTCTTGGCTCCTGAAACACAACATTATCAATGACTGCTGGTTGGGATCCTTGTGCTGATGTGTTGTCAGCCTCAGCTCCCAGTTCATCTTCCCTTATGCTGCCACTCCAGTCTTGCTGCTTCCTGACTCAGAAGTGTTTCTTTGTCTTCTCAGCTTTGGATTTAAAACTTGTTCAGTGGAAAGAGCAACTAAAATTAGATGACTGTCCCCTCAATATCGTTCATTAAATAAGATAGTGGTTTTTGTCCTCTTCCCAAAGGATAACTGTCTTGTCACAGAATCACAACTTCAGATGTCAGTCTTCTTAACGGTCTTCTCGTTAAGAAAGACAGAGCTGAAAGACCTTAGTGAAGTGCCATTCCACTTTAAGTGGTCCATAAAAACTAAGCTGTATAAAAGATATGACAGCGTTCTGGCATTGTAGTACCCCCGGTATACCCAGTCTTTAACTATGTGAGATTGACAGTCTCTGAGTGCTTCAGTTTCTGACTTCTTCGAAGAATGAGAGATATTTTTAAACTTGTGGTGGTATAAACTTACATTTATTTCTCTCTACCCAGTAGCTTTGTGGGCTGTCATTGAGGTCACAGAGCTTATACACTTTTTCTCCCCCTCCATGCAAAGGTCAATGGATAGTTTTTATCTGGTTTTGGTATTGCATGATGACCACAGCACAGCCTAGCTTTTGCCCAGCGTGTGTGTACTATCTAAATTTAGCACTTCATTGCCTTGGCACACCACTCCTACACACTGAACCAGTTTTATGAACCCTAGATAGAGGACATTTACAGAACTGTTCTTTCTGAAGCTTCCAAAATTTAAAGGGCCTGTAAAGGAAGAAACAAAAAATTGCTAGAGTAGTTTGCAAAAGAATGAAAATGCAGAGTATTTGAGTTGAGTATCAATATGAACCTGTGTATTTATAACCCAATAGGTGCATCTCAGCATGTTTCAGTGTTTTTTCCAGCTAGCATTAATTTTCAATCAAATGAGAACTTAATGGTTGTCCTCTCTCAATCTTACCAGTTCAGTGAGGTAATTCTTTAGATGATATGAGAGGGATTTGTTCACCTATTCCCATGAAGCTATGTATTCCCTTCAAAACATCTTCAGTTTCTGTTATTAACATATCCTCTCTGGAAGTAATTTTGTTTTCAAAACTACTAGCGCCCATTCTATATGATGCTTTCTTAGTGGCATACCCAGAACTGTAAGGTGTACTACAGTCACCCAAAAGGAAACTTGCATATGATATACGCATAGCTGGCGTTGTTTGCTGTATAAACACTAGACTGCAGATAAAAAGGATGGCCAACTGTCTGTGACATACAAAATAGGTAGGAAAATAACAGCACAGATCTTCAGCAGTCATGCATGTCTGTGGAAACTCCAGATGATAATCTGACCCATCTTATGTAATTACTAGCTACCTAGTTAGATGCAGCTGATATTCCCACACTATACACATACACACAAATTTTTCTATGTTTTCTATTATGAAATCCTGGGTCAGAAAGCTTAACAATTGGGCTCTAGTCTCACTGGTACTTAAACTGTGGTCAAATAGAATTTATCTTCAAAGACTCATGGGCTGTTTGGTTTCTCTTGAATAAAATGTGATTGAAATTGATTTGGACAGTTTTCCTAGCTACAGAAAAGCCAAAAACATTTTATTCTGGACAGATTTTGGATATGGTACTATTATTTTTTCCCTCCGGCTAGAAAAAAACTTCATTAAGAAGTGAGAATTGTTACAGGATCTTAACAAAGAGCACAGTCAATGCCTTTATAGCTGAAGTTAAATGACTGATGTATTTATTATAAAGAATAAATTAATCTAATGACCATGCAAATTAACTTTTTTTTTTCACATTTTTATTTTACACTCAGCTGATGTATCAAGCACAGCAAGTCCAAATCCTTCCATTTCTTTGATGATTGCTATTTTCTAGTTGCCTTGATAGTAACAGTTATAAACAGAACTCTTCAACTGGAAATAAGATTACACGTTAAGCTAAGTATCAATGCTAAGAATTTTTTCCTTAAAAAAGCCCTCAGTTCATGCTCTTGTAATAAAGAAATTTATGGTACTGTCCATTTACATTACATTCTGAGAGCCTGATCCAACTCCTGTGTAACTCTGCAAGAATGTCTCCATTGACAGCATTGAAGTACAAAACTACCGCAATACCAGATCCAAACGCCCCTAAGCTTTGAAAAAGGTTGGAACTTTATGTAAACTTTTGACTCAAATCCATCTGTAGTTAAACTACAAAGTATAGTCTTGATTTCATCTTAGACTGCAATGTGTATTCTAATTATGCAAAATTTTAGCAAAGAAAATTAGGCTCATAATGACATATAAGGAGCTGTTAGTATGCCAGTGAAAATACTGCATTATTTTCATTGGCAAATTATTTTAGAAAGCCTATTGATACATTTTGACATCAGTGGAAGTTTCATTCAAAATTTATTTTATTATTTATACTACTATTAAAATACACATTGGCCATTTTAGGCGGCTTGATTGGAAAAAAAGACCACCTCAAAAAACTAATTGTGGTATTCTACTACTACGAAAAATAAGTTAAATCTCTGCTTTTTTCTTCAATAATTGTGTTCTTTTGGTAGATCCACATTCACATTTGCTTATATTAGTGACTACAAACAATGTTTCTATGTTTTTTGTCTTCTACCAGCCATGCAGAATCATGAAACTTAAGAAAAAGAGGCTTTGAGCTGGATTCTTTCCTGCCTCATTCTGAAGAGCAGAAAAAGATATCTCTGATTTGATTCCTCTGGGTCTCATATCCATGCTCTCTACACAGAGGCTACCAGCCTGTAGTGCCTATAGCACTGCAGCCTTCCCTATTGCCTTACCTCCCACCACACTTCAGAAGAGACCATGAAAGCAAATCATTGCTTCTGGTGGTCCATCCAGTTCTCACAGACTCTGGACAACTTCATCTGGGATACTTCCTGGAAGTTTGCTCAAAACTACACATGCATACCTAAAACAAGTAAAGAAAGTAGGTACACATCACTGCAAATTTCTGTGGAAGCACATTCAAAGGTGGAAATCATAACAGAATTTGTTTTGCAAGCCATTAGTAACAATGATAAGTGAGAAACCAATCAGCTTATTTCTCAGATCACCATTTAAGTTTAGGGAGACAGTTGACATTGCTGTTGTTTCAGTTTTTATCTTTTTTCCTTGACAACTCAGCACACATTTAAGACATAAGTCCCCACCTTGCCATTAGTTTTCTAAGCAGAATCACTTCTTAATTGCTCTGAGTTTGAATTAGTTCTATTGATAGGAAGAAGATAGATTAGATCTATCTTTATTCACACAAACTATCTAGTGCATGGATGGCTTACAATTTCATACTCTGGACCAAACTCATACTTTGTATAAGAAGATAAAACCTCTTTGAAATTTCACATTCCTTGACTAATTTGAATTTGATACTTTCTTCTGAAAGTACAAATTAATTCAAATAACTAGACATAAGTGAGTATTTACAAGATGAACTGAGTCTAGCTGTCACAATTTTGAAAATCTTTACTTTTGCCAACAAACACAAATCTTTGACACAAAGAATAAGCATGTGGAGTGAGTAGGAGTATTTTTCAGCCTATTTTTGTTCTCATTCTGCTTTTAAATGCTTGCAAATGACCATCAGTTTTGTTTCCAAAATGAACCTGTGGTTCATGCTAAAATAGCCCTTTATGGCCATAATTTCACCCATGCATATGGTTTATATTTCTGAAAATAAAGGAGTTCCAGCAATTTATGATACTGAACCTATTTTAAAAACATCTATGCTGTAAAAGTCCTTATTAAAAGAAACATTTTTTTTAATCATTCTTTGTAGCACACATTAGCATCCTAAGTAGAGGCTTGTCTCTCATTTTCATTGCTCATCAAGAGCCCTACCTGCACAGCCATTTTAGACACACTGGAATGAAAAATGCTTGTTTGGCATGGAGTTATTGAATAAACATTAAAGGCATTACCCTTGTCCTATCAACTTGCTACAAGAACAAGTCTGTGCTCTTGCAGGTATGGCATGTAAATTACCTGTGTCTGTTCCTGTTTTCATTTAGGAATTGCTGGATCCACACAAAAATTACTCCTCTTTAGCTAAAGAGAGTGTCATTGCAATCCCCAAAATGTTTAACATGGTAGTTGATTGGAAACCATTACCATTTTGAATTACTATATATCTACTATGTAACCCAAACACAGTTGAAATGCTGTGCAAGCTCATTTACAAAATAGAATTTCTTAGAAACTGGGCAAAATGTAGAATAATATTGTCAGATGCCTCAAGACAAGTGTTTTCTAAAGGAAAGAAATTTTTGTTTGCCCTCCTTGCAATGGTAAATTAAGAATGGTCGGGAAAAAATGGAGGACTGTTGGACAAAATTCAAAATATTCTGGTTAGAAACACACCAGTAGAACTGGAGAAAACTCTTGCCTCAGGAAAATTTTTATTTTAGGTAAAATTTCAATATGCAGAATACATATCAAGCAAAACCTGATTAAATACATTAATTTTACAATGTATTTCCGTTGCTTCACAACTCAATGTTCCACTTTCCTTCAGATGACAGGTAGTTTTTTCAGTGTCTTAACACCAAAAGATTAAGTTTATTCAGATTAGTCTCCAAAGTTTGAGGGTTTTATCCAAACCAAACAGATGAGCTTGTGGAGTTTTATTTATCAGTAACAATAGGTTGTTCCTTCTGATACTCAGGTGATCAGAGTTGTTCCAGAACTGACACTGGGTGTCTTACTGACCTCAGACCTGCCTTTGTATCCCTGTTTCTTATTTTCCCATCCATAAAATTAGGATAATGACTCCTTTATAAAAACATTTGATTTACTGAGAAATGTGCTTTGTAGGAATATTATCATTATTCATTTAAAGAATAAACAGAACCAAAATTGAACACCTCCCAGACTCTGGGGGAAGACTGGAACCATATCTGAAATTGTGGTTTCTGACACAGCTGTAATTTATAAATTATAATTAACACTAAGCAAAAAAGTACACAGTACAATGATATATTCTACTTCCCATCCAAATTTGAAAAATAAATGTTTTTCTTTCCTTTGAGCTAGACAACTCTATCCCCCAAATAGAAAAAATAGTTGGTTTAGATACTTTTTTGTTCTCCTCAGATAAACAAAAAGACACTGAACTGTTGAAATAACAAAGTTTGCAAGCATGTATATTCTCTCTGTGGGCCAATGACCCTCTGAAATTTCAAAATAGTTTGAAAAACCTGAGAAACAACTGTTCAAATTACAACTACTGAGCAGAATAATTAAGCAAGAGCTTTGTAGTAACCAACAAAAGGGATCTAGGTAGTCAACTTATTAATTCTTGTGGAAGCCAATGTTTAAAAGTTCCTGCAGCTTTAAAAATTTCACTATAAGTGTATCCATATTTTATTCTGTGCCAATTTTAATCCTACTAATGACAGTTGTTTGACCCACAGGTCATGAGAACTATGAAGCAGATTTGCAACTGCTGAGTGCCCTCACTTCCAGTTGACTTCGGTGTAAATTGCACAGTCCACGTTAGATGGTGCTATGACAAGTCATAGTCACCAGATAATCATGGAATCGTTTGGGTTAGAAATCACCTTTAAGATCACTGACTCCAACATTCCATATCCCAAAAATCTTTGACCAGATTAACTCAAGGGAGTGAGATTCTTTAATCTAAATCTAAATCCTGTGATCTCTTCCCCTGATTATGCTCAGAAAGAGATCCCCAGCATTGCTCGGAAACAAACGTCATTTGTCTGTTCCTACAGCAGGCAAAAGCAGTCTTTGTCAAACTCCCTGTGAAATAATTAATGATTGCTGATGGCTGATCAGTTTTACTAGAAAGCAATTATTGTTGACAAGTAATAAAGATGTGTAATTTCTTCATGTTTGCCTTTGGCTGAACTTTGTTTCTAGTGAGGGTGAGAGCCCAGCTAGCCCCCATTTCAAGACAGTCCTGGTGAGCACTCATTTCCATCTCAGAAAAATTAGTGTGCTAGAAAAGTAGGGCCTAGGCATCTCATTGCTATGAAAACCCATGAAAATAATAAATCTATACCGTTAGCATTAATGTGTAAGGCAATAAGATATATCAGCTATTTTTCCAGTAGAGCCAGGAAAAAAAGATTTCTGTCTGTAAGGCAGTTGCATGCAAAGCCTACAAATAGTTTTAAGTCTCTTTTAGCAGCAAGAGGGAGTTAGATAGAACCTTCATTTTCAGGAGCTCTCTGCAGAGGCCATCTTCACTCTGCAATGTGTCTTCTTCTTTACTATAGTATATTACCTACCAATAACTTTCCAGTTATTGTTACAATTGCTCCTGATATTCTGTGTCTTCTGTATGTACAAGCTTTTTTTTTGCTCTACTCAGAAAGCAGCCAGAAAAAATGTATTCATATCATAGCTGAAAAGAGTTGTTTTCTGTGTTTTAAGCAGTATACTTATATTCAGTCCAAAGTTTTGGAAAAAAGAAGCTGTACAACAAGCTGAAACACACTGTTGTGTTACCAAAAAGTGAGCAAATTTGGGTGAACATGGGTAGTGAAGGAAGAAGGAGGAAGTGAAGGGGAAAGAGAGCATGAAGAGAGGACAGTGTCTGAGGAAAAAAATGTGTTCCAAATGGTAGAAATTACTTTGGGATAGAGGTCTAGTAGCCAACTTGAACATAATTGTGGCCTGCCTGAGCCCTTCTTCAAGAGTTTATAGCAGAGAAGGTGCATGTGTTTGAACAAGGACAAACTTTTTTCTTTAGGCATCTACATTTCATTCCTCTTGGCTGCAACACCTACAGGAAAAAAATGCCAAAACATATCCATGCCTGAGAACAGAATCACCTCCAAACACCAAGGCAAATACATTCAGTATTAATGCACATTACCTTTCAGGTTACATTTATGCATAGTGAAGAGTTGTGGAAACTTTTAATTTCAGTTGCCATTTTCATTAATATAGAAATCAGTAGTAGTATTTACTTCACTTTGGCTTCCCCCCAGTTGAAACCACAGCTCCCATTCTATATATCTTGGCTCACAGAGATTCTGGCTTTGAGATTTTTATGTCCTGTTTGTGTTCTTTCATTTTGCTGCCAGACTTTCTATTTGCTTATATGGGACACCTTCCTCCATTCCACTTCTCACAACTACATGAAAAGTGACAATTACCAGGTGCTGATGAAATGTCATTGGCTCTGAGAAATAAATACTAAATTTTAATTTTGTAAAAGTAACACAAATAACAGTAACAGAATATACAAGTAATAAATCAGAGAGGTGGTGCTGCCCAAAATGTACAGAATCAGAATGACATTTTTGACAGGTCACAAGTGTAAGAAAATGCACTATACCATAGAATTATACTAACGAGGACCATTATTATGAATCTTTCCTCTCATGCCATGCTTAATAGTGAATAAATACTTTGCAAGCTGCTTGGATGGCAATACATGTTTCCTCACCAAAGAAATCACAATAAAAAAAGATACTTGCTCAAAAAAGTGCTGAAAAGGGAAATGAAACAAGTGCTTTGTTAATGGAAGTAGAGTCATTTTTATGCTACAGAGGAACAGTCCTGTTGCAACTTACCAGAATATAAACCAAGAAAAGCTTAAAGTAAGGCTTTGATTTCAGATATTCAAAACATGCCAGAAACTAATGACCTAATATTGTGTTTTATTGTAGAAGCTGGGGCCCAAATACTTGAGGATCTCATCCTGGAAGGTGCTGAGTGTTTCTGGGGTATCACTGGCACTCTACCAGCACAATATATCCAGCGGCAAACATGCTCGATTCTAGCGAGAGTGTTTTTTCCTCATGCTGGGTTATTTAGTCTTGTTATTGGTATATTCAAGCTAGCCTGACCTTCAGCTATATATTTTCTTTGTTATTATTATATTTTTAGACACATAACACGTAGAGCCTATCCAAACAGCACATTATAAATGTAAAGATCATGAAGTGCAGCAGCACACTAAACAAAAACAGTGTAGTTCAGAGATTAAGCAACTACAGGCATACATACAGTCACATGATTCTCAGGGTGCATTGAATTTCATTATTTGTATGTACAGATCATGGTGAATATGGAAATATAAAATAATTTATTTTAGATCAGAAAGAGCATTATTTCCTGTAGAGTAAAATGGAAAGGAACAATTAGAGCCTTGACTTTGCCAAACACTAATCTTCAGCAAAAGGGTTAGAAAATCAAAAGTAAAAAAAAAAAGTCATTTTCCATAAGCAACATGATACAGTATGTGATATGTATACAGCAGGATGTGAATGTTTGAGGCTATAAGTTTGTAATGGGGAGATCATTTCTCCTTCTCCACTGTTATAGTATTTCAAACAGTGGATTATATTTGGATAGTATTCAAAAGGTACAAAATTCGAAGACTGATGACATAAGTTCACTTCATCTATGGTTTCATTTAATAGGCCTTGGCTGTATTTTTTTATATATATAACTATAAGCTAGTTCAGTTTATAGAAAATGTACCGCATTAGCAGTTTTGTGACTTTACAAATGAGCTATTGTGCTTTTGTTAGAGTGCATATTGTGTACCTATCTATCTATACACAAAAATATATACATATTTATCTTAGAACACTCATTGTTTTAAACTTTAGTCATGCACAAAAACTGCAAAGTGCTTGGAGTTTCAAATGCTTTCCTGAGTGCTGCAGAAATAAAATCAGAGAAGTTATGCCAGTGTTTAGCAGGGATCAAGCGCTTAAAGGTACAGTGTTCCATTTTGCTATGTTAATCCTCTGAAATATAGCTTCTCTTCCAATAAATTTAAATGCTCCTAAAAAAATTTAGGAGGATGTCAGTTCAAGGATTAAAATGAAGAACAGAAAGAGATTACTTTGGTTTGATTCCTCTGGGTCTCATATCCATCATCTACACAGAGACTACCAGCCTGTACTGTAGCACTTACTTCCCACCATAGAGCAGAACAGACCATGAATGCATACCATGGCTTTTGGTGCTCCATCCAATTTTCATAGACTCTGGACAACTTCATCCAGGGCATTTCCTGGAAGTTGCTCAAAGACTTCTGGACTTACTTTTCAGCCTGGCCTATGTTCCGCATGAAAAGACGTGGGACTTTGGGAACCACCTTCAGTTTGATTCCTAATAAGAACTGTTGACCTGTCAAAACTACCCATGCATATATAAAACAAGACCATAGCGCTTGAGGAAATCCTGTGTATTGAGAGACCCTCAGTGCTCTAACACATGTGGGTGCCCTTATATGTAATGGTGTCTCACAGAGAACAGAATAGATTTACTTACGTTTATTCTCCCTTTTTGAAAAGATCACAGACTTAATTCCATTCTATTCTTATCCAAACATGGTACTTTTCTAAGAAACTCTAGCTACTGGAGTCGTTCTTTTGAGAATCTCAGCTTTCGTCAGAATAAAGACTATGTCTTCACATGTTGTAAGAGTTGGAGGAAACAGCTTGAATGCGTAGGGTAGATATTTTGAAAATCCTACATCTACACCAATTTCATTAATCGAAGGACTGCTCACACTTACTGAGCAATGCTCAGGCTGAGTTCACTGTTCATTTGTAAATTCTCTTTTGCACATGCTGCATTCTGTGCACATTTTATCCTGAGGCAGACTGAATGTTTCGTGTTAACCCAGAGGAAGAATATCACTTTAAAGCAGTCCCTTAGCACCTTCCAAAAAAGGCGCCATTATAAAGAAAAGATGAGTGACAGATGGAAGTATAAACATGTCTATATCTCAGCACGTAATTTCCTGGATGTTTTTGAAAGAGGGAGAGTAAGTAGTAGTTGGATATTAAGAAAAACTTAAAGACAAGAAAATTCACTGTCAATATAAATGCAAAAGTGGTTTAATACACAGTATAAACTGAAAAAGTGAAATGATTTTCCTTCAGAACAAACAGTCTGTATAACAGGAAAAACAAGGTATTGTCAAGACTGTGCTACTGCAAAACAGACACTGACCAAATTAGTTTCAGCAATCTCTTCTGAGACATACAACAGGAGAAACAGAAAAAATATAATCTGCTTTAAAGCACAGTTTGTGATTTAAAATCATAGTATTTAGAATATGGGAAGGATTTTAAAATATGAGGCACACAGAAGTGCTGACATATCATGATTCTTTTTTTTTTTTTTTTTTTACTTTGCCCAATGTGGCTTTAGCTGTTGCCTTTTCTTTATAAAAAAACCAAAACAGAAAGGAAAATCTTTTAACTGAGAATAGTACAAATTTCTTAAAGGGCAGAAAAAAATAAGGAAGCCCAATTTCAGGGCTGTGACTAGAATGTGGCACATCTTTAATCTGTGGGAAGAGTAACTCCTAAATGATTAAAAATAAAAGTTCTTAGCAAAGAATTGAAGAAAAGGTTCCCACCTTTCTTTTTTTCTTTTGTCCTTGTTTTCCTTATGATTAAGGAATTTATTTCCTCTTTGAGATATCCCAAAGGTAACCAAGACCTCTCACAAAGTTTCCTGCAGAACTTACTGTTACCCTACAGTCTGGCCTGTATCTGTATTTTGATGCTTTTTACAAACTGATCTTAAGAAAAGGAACAGAAGGTATTTCACAAAATCATGAGTGGCACATTACATTAGTGTATTTAAGAATGTAAATTCTTAGCACCTACTGTCTCCTGCTATGCATCTTATCAGACACTAGTGTACTAAGGTCCTGAACTGGTGACATGGCACAGTGAAGACAGAGACTTGAGCTGAGGAGACAGCTCTGTTCCCAGGCTCTAGTTTAATGGGGGTGGGAGTGTGTAAAAAGCAGTTTGCTTGAGGGGGTGGAACAAGGGGCATTAAGAAGCAGATGCTCTCAATCTCCAAAGGAAAGCTGCCGTAATCAGTGTACAACATTCTCTCAGTCAATCCAAGGCTTTACAAGGGGGGAGGGGGGGAGGGGGGAGAGGGACACAAAAAAACCACCAACAAAAATCTTTTAGCTCAGTGCATAAATGTAAGAGGATTGTCAAACTGGATAGGCAGAAATCTATCACACTAAAAATTATTATTCAAGTTTAAAGTAAAGCTTTGTTTAGGCTTTAATGAAAGCAACAGAATTTTAACAACAGAAGTTCTGTTCTTTCTCTTTTTCTCTCCCTTTCCACATTCAGTTCCTCTGCCCCTGCACCTGCTTCCAGTTTTGGCTTCTTGGCAGTGATGTGTAAAGAGACATCAGCTGGCAGTGGCAAACTGTTAAAAGCTCCCCTGCAACGCAGCTTTGCAAATGCCAGCCATTTATTCACTGGTGCATGCCAGCTTAACACACGGTTTCTTTCCCTCTCTCCTCTCTGCTCTCAGGTTTCACTTCCAATCAACAGTAAGGAATCTGAGTCATGGCCTAGCTGTTTGAGTATCCATTAAATGTGGTCACTTCTACTTGTTGTTGTCGTAATATTTTGACCCAAAGGGTGTTGCATAGAATTTCAACTATAACACTGTTTCTTCTTTGCAGGCATAGCTGTTGGACCACAAGTTTTGTTCTGTTTTAATGTTTTGTCCTTTTAAACAGATGGTGGGATAGCTAAGCTGCTGAGATCTTGGAGTTATTTTGTTGGCTTTGTATGTTTCCTCTTCTGTTTTTCCAATTCCAGAATACTACCTTAGAAAAAGAAATATAGAAGAAGAAGACAAAGAGCGTGCAAGCAGCTTAAACATTCAACACCAGCAGGCTGTTCCCATGCTGCCTTACAGATCACAGTTCAGTCTGATCTCCAGTGCCCCAGTGTAAATTTAGAGCTATTAGCAACATCAGATTCATTAGACTGGCTCCAGAATTCTATGTGTGGTAGGATAAAAAATTGGCCCCAATAGGACATTTTTCAATTCACTGCATCATTTCAGCAGAGAGTGAGAAAGTGCCACAGATGTGCAAGAATTCCACAGTATATTTTCCTTGGAAATTTAAAGCTTATCTTTAATGTGTGTTGTCTGAAGGTTCTTTCCAGGCCATCTGGTGTGATAAGGAATGTGATTTTCACAGTCTGAACTACTGAAGCTTTTCCCCGTATTCCAAACTCTTTCTACAGATAGTTCTGGGTGGGAAAGAATTGTCCCAGTGCTCTTAATATGGATAGGTTAAGAAAAAAAGTTTTGCTGCAGCAGCATTTTGGCATGGGGCAGGAACCAGAAGCATTATGGACCTGTTGACCTCATGTTCTCTTTCACTAAGGCCTGAGCCTATTCCCACTTATTGAAACATTTGTATTGACTTTCACCAAGGTTGAACAAATTCCTTCTGCAAAGGAGTTAGTAAGAGCTACCCTGACTTTTGGAGTAAAGAAAAGGGATGGTGCAGAAGAGTTACAATAAAGCCATGAGGGATAAGAGCACTGTTGAGGGTCAAGGAAATAAACACCTCACATGATAGGTAAAGCTAGTGTGAGCAGTAGCGTGTTCCAGACACCTAGCTGGATTAATATCTCTTTACTAAGCTATGAAAAAGCTTAGATGCAATCAATCCAATGTGGGTGAAAACCAGACACAATATTAGTCAATGGAAGAGTAAAACTGCATCCTAATACCTACTTATCCACATTTCTGTTTGAGGAACTGTGACTCTAAGACTGATGCATAGAAACCAGATGTGCTGGAAAAACTTAACAAGCATGTTTTTCTGTGTTTTAACTCTGGATTCTAATGCTCATATGCCCACTACAGTAGTTTACAAGATTTTCACTCTATTTTATGTAATATCAGTTATTCAGCTAGAAGTTAATGACAGGGCTTGAGTTACACTATCAGGATGAAGGCTCATGAACATAACAGCCAGCTTACAGGCAAAGAAGCCATTGAGCTTTGGTAAGTACATTCACAGCTGAAACAAACATGGCCCTTGTATCAATCCAGGCACTCTTTGCTGCCCAGAGCAATAGTACAAAGTGATTTGGTGGGAGTTCATTCTCTGAAAGATCAATTGCCTCAGAGTGAAAGAACAAAGAAAATAGAAAAGCTTGGAAAAGAAAGCATGCATGAAGCCTGACCCACAGAGAATGGAAATAAGAATGAGTTTAAACAGCTTTTAGTATGAGGTAAAAAAGGTTTGAAGTTGTGAGTAAACAGCTGTCTTCTGCTTGATTTCTCCATATTCAGGGAAAAAAGAAATTTCTATCTTCTTTGTGTCTCCATACCATGGAACAACCTCCAAGAACCTGATTTTTGGCTAAGTGCTTAGGTCGCAAAAGGAGAGAGGTAGGATGAGATCATTAAGTACATTTCTGCTTGCAGCTTTGAATTTGAACCCAAATCCATGGTCCTAAGATTACAAGGTAACTGAGTAAAAGGAGGTATAAAACATGCCTAACTGCAAATGTTAGTATATATGATCCTTTAAATAAACAAGATGGAGCAGAAGTGCTCTAGCACCATTTTCATTTACATGTGTTTCAGAGCTGTAGCTGACCCAGAAGAGTGCAGTAATAAGTATGACACATGCCTGGTTTTGGAAAGTTGGTTTTGTAAGATAGATGAAGCAGATAATTCTCTTGCTGTCTCTGAAAAGGATGAATAGATTTCATAACACAATATTGGCTCAAGTTTGCCTTTGTACCAGAAGTCCATGGTCACATGGTGAGTGTCCTAGATAAACCCCAAATAGATTTTCTCAAAGCATGAAAACCTTTGCAAACTCAGAGGCATCACAGAAAACCTGACAAAAATTACTGATTTTGTAATGCAGTGTTGTCTTTACCCTAGCTCAGAACAGCTTCAAATGTTGAGTGGAAATTACAGGCCTCTGAACCCCTGTGAATAGATGACTGGTAAAGAACTTCTGCAAACCCCATGTGGACCACATTCCCCAAGTTCACACTATTTTGATCTCTTCTGCCCATATCTTTAGCAGGGTTTACACTCCTAATTCTGATCTCACAGTGCAACAGTGGCCCATTGGCCTATAAAGCCCACTGCTGAACTCATATCTATCTGCAGTACCTCTGGTGAGGTCAAGAAATCAAGCTGTCTAATAACAAATCTAATAGTAATATCCTTTTCAATAACAGTGCAGAACATGCCTGCAGGCTGAAACTGTTTATGCTGTCACGATAAAAGACTACAGCAGTTTGGCTACACCTTTTTTTTTTTTTTTTTTTTTTTAATTAAAAATAAAGCATATTACATCAAAATTTGCTCCTTAGTCTGAATGTACAATCACAGCCAAAACTCAGTCTAAAATATCTGTAATATCTGTATGCCTGAAAATATGGTCTTTCCTTTCTCATGAGTAACCTAGATGTTTTTACTGCAATAAAGCAGAGTACAACTGAAGGTAAAAAACATCTTCGGTATATAGAACACTTAATTTTTGTTAATGTTGGTTTAACCTTAATGAAACTAAGCAGAATTTTCCTGGTAAAATCCTCTAGACTTGAAAAGTCAAAAAGGAGAAAGCAGTCAGTTAGGTTCCAGTGCCTATGATAGGCTAAAGAATGGAAAAACTTCAAGAAATACAAGAGAGACCACACAGGCACAATTCACAGAAAAATGACGTGGCAATGGAATGTTATTATCCATTGTCCTGATTTTGGTCTCATACTGTATGTATGGGACATGTAGAATTATTTAATAGGAAAACAAAAATCAGACACATGCATACTCATGTACATACAAATTATTCATATGCTTGTATATGTACAAATTATTGGCAAAAGGTTTGAAAGAGTTTTAAAAACTTTCCTAAAAAACAATCTTGTCTCTTCTGTTACTCAGGGTATTACTGCATTGGGTGAATCAGTTATCCAGGGCTTCCCATTTATTCACTTCAGTTAACGTACAAAAAATATAAATCAAATTCATTGCCATGGATTTGAATGCTATGAAAACTCTGGAAGACATGTTGAGTCTTTAATCCTCGAGTGTTACATTTGGCTGAAGAAAAAGACGGAGGAGCTTGAGCCAGAATAGCCTCCAGAGTAACACTGAGCTCCCAAAATACTTCAGAAGAGAAGGAATCTGTAATAACAGTTAGCATTACTAGATAATAACACTTTATATCTGAAAGACAGTGTGCAGAAGAGTGGAATTAAAGGAATCAGCACATAGAGAATTAATCTTAATTTGTCACTGTTTGCTCAACATCAGACGCCTTCATGCAGGCAAAGTCCAAGAATATTGGGAAGAGACAATGAAGGCTCAAACGATCTCTCAAAAAGCAGCATCAAGTTAAGAGATTAGTAAAACCTAAAACCAGGTTTGTAACACTACCATATTTTGTAAAATAAAACACTGTTTGGAAAACAAAATTTTCAGAAGGAAGGAAAGACTTAACCAAGATAGAATATTTATAAGTTCTTAGATCCTCAGTGAAGTTACATAATGCTGAAGTAATACATACATTTCAGTGAAAACCAATAGTCACGGTTCCTTTCTAATTTCTTGATCAAATCCCAACATAAATAGCAATATTTCATCTAATATCCTATTACAGTTTGAATCTATATGTTGTGTTATTCAATTCTCCCAAAATGGAAGGCAGGATTAACTGGGCATGGCTAAACAGCACCTGGTGCATTTTCAGCCCAGGGGTGGTTACACTTCAGAACTGGCTTAGAAGTGGAACATGATGCTCTCTCCAATATTTATCTTTAAACTAGTGTTTTTAAGAAGGTTTATGAGAATATACAATAGTGAGATGCCTTTCCAGGGACCTAGTTGTGTACCTTACATGGGAACTAAATTGCTCAGATAGTTTGACAATACATACATCACTAGTATTTGCAAAGTCGTTCAGAACATGTTGATTAATCACATTCCAAGTTTGCAAGCAAGAACATGTTGATTTCATTCCAAACACATTCATAGTATTTAATTTGCACATGCATTCAGCCTACATTGATAACTGCCCCACATTTACATAGTCCTTCAACTTGAAGAGCTTTGAAGTAATTTACAACTCCAGAACAACTTGGTCTGAGGAGAGCCAGACAAACAGATCTCCCTTTTCTGCAGGCAGACAGGGAGGGGGAAGGGTGTCAGCCATCTTTAAAGCACTGTTTTTCGTCTCTGAGACAGACTCTGAAGAAGGCTGTATGCTGGCTGCGATGGCCATGCATGGGGAGGCTGTAATGAGAACCCATGTTCCTTTCCTACAGTATCTGCAGGGAATTCACTGCAGTTCAGGTTGCCTGGGGCTCCAGACGCAGCCCTGCCCTGATTTTTACCATATGTCCCTTTTTCTCTCCCACTCAGAGCTACTTTTGCAGTTGTGTTTCTGGCTAGAAGAGCAGACTAGAACAGCAGGTCTCCTTCAAACTGCCACCAGTGTGGCAGAGCACATCCACCAGCTGCACTCCTCTCCTTCCAGAGAGGTGGGGCCACCTAAGCAGAGACCAGGCCATTTCCACACTCTCATTCTTCTTGGGAATAAACCTAAAGATAAGAAAAGCAGGGCAAACAGCTTTCAGTAACTCCTTCCTATATCCCCTGTTCACATACCCACTCAGGCTGGATGTTATTAGTTTTCCAGATCAATGACTGTAACCCTTAAAAAAAAAAGTTTATATCTGGCATTTTAAAAGCTTTCAGACTAAACAGTGTATAGTAGTGTCCTACGGCCTCTGTAAAACCTCACTTTGCACATGGTTGGACCCTCAAGGCATTTTGCATTCCCATGGATTTTCTTCCTCTGGGAAGTAACAGAGGTTGCAAAATGCAAACATCATACATTTTCATGCACTATTTTAAAAGAAAATGTATCACCTTTTTTACTAGGGTCTAAGGAAAATCTTCTTTTAATAGGTATTTTATGCAGATTTCTGAACTGTTGCACTTCTGTGTCAGGCATGGACCATTCCATATCTTTTTCTTTGAAATTTAACTTTCAAGCACAGTTGAAAGTTCAGCTCAGTTCAGTTATAAACAAACAATCCATCATTTTTTTCATGTAACTAAAACAAACTAATGCTCACTGACCAAATGCTCCTTTAATCAACATCTCCTTCTCTCTCTGCAAGTGGGTTGTCTTTTCTGTGTTTATTACATGCAGTTAAAAGACACTTTTATTTATTCTAAATTCTTTTTCATCTGAGCACTTCAGAGAAGTTGAAATATAGTGTCCTGTTTGCAGTTGATATTTTCTGGTGCAGTACTGTCCACTGAAGGAGGAACAGCCTTTCTCCTTTCTTATAAAATAAATAAAATTTATATATATATATATATATATATGGTTTATATTTTTATATATATATACACAATCATAAACTGACCAATAGGAAAGCTTGACTTCTACGACATATGGAAAAACATACGTTCACAAGGTAGAAATATAAGCAAAGTCTGATTCTTAACCATTAAAATGGCTTGCCTCAATTTTTGCTGCAGCTTAACAGCTATAATAACACTGAAATGCTGGACTACACCCATAAATACAATATTTTGAAAGGGGAGCCAACAAAATGTGTTACTGATAAATAGCCATGGACTAATTTGCACCTAGTTAGTCTACTGTAAGTTTGGAGTGACACCCCTAACGTGAAGAGAGGCTTACAAAGCATCAGAATGTGGCTCAAAATCTGGTGGTTTTAGCTCTTTTGATAAGATCCTAGAAATAATGTCTACTTTGTTTACACCAAAAAATACTTTCAGTGTCTACAGATCTTGGTTTTCCTTTCCTTTCTTTTACCTCATCAATGGGTATCACCTCAGAAAGCCCTGACATCTTTCAGTTCATGTTCCCAGCACTGGCTGGATCATACTACAGAGTTCTGCATGCTAAGGATACCCACCAGCTACAGATAGTCCCAATCTCCCCTTAGCGAGGGGAGTGCCACTGTTCTTTGAATGCTTTGCTTGGGGTAGATTTGGCAGGGCAATGTCAGTCTCAGAAACCTGTAATTGGGGGAAGTAAACATGGTAGACACAAGCCAGCACATAGGAAGGGAGATCAAAAATTCCTCCAAGAATTGTCCTTTATTTCCTTGCTTTGATATCTCAGTTGAATTTCTTTGCCTCACTACATGCAATCACGGTTTGCATATTGGTTCGTCTATTGCATACACTCCTTACAGGTGAAGTTTTAGTTCTAGAAAGAGAGGAGTAAAACACTCTATTCCCTGAATGTATAAAGCCTGATCAGAAATCCACTGACACCCATGGAAAGACTCCCACTGACTTTAGCCAGCTCTGAACAGGCCAAAGTCTGCTCTTTTGAACTGTCAGTTCACATTTGCCATTACGGCCAGGATCATATACTCACTCCGTCATCGCTTTGTTTAGACTGTCTCTGTAGAACAGAGTCCAGCATGGGATATCACTTCAACAGAGCACAACAGAGGACATTAAAAAAACCCACAGCCATTCGCTAGTAAAAACATGTCCCTGTGTGAAGCCCCCCAGGTCAGTCTACGTTTCTGACTGAAGAAGTGAGGCATTACACACTGACGTTAGCTAGAGCAGAGCATATGCAATCTCTTTTAAAGTTGTTCTTCCAAAGACGTTGCTGACATGAACTCTAAGCTCAGAATCTGAATAAACTGATGAGCAATAAGCTGTATTTTACATTTATGGTAGTTTTAAGTTATCCACAAAGTGCTTTATCTATAAACATGGCCACAAACACAGTAATGCAGCATAACCAGAAGGAAAGCTAGACTCTGCCTTGAAAGAAAACAAAAGGAAGGAAAGGGAAACCTAATATATGGGACATGAACAAGCCATTACCTTCCATAAATGTGGATAACCTTCCATCAAAATTACTGATATCTGAGCAGGAGAAACTTGGCTTTTTTAGCGTCATCTCACAAACAGACTGTGCAACTCTTTACAAAGATGAAACTGGTCATGAGAACAACTCAACTTCATTATATTTGGGTCATCTGAACTCTAATTGCAAGCTCACAGTTACCTGCAGAAAATTCTCTCTTGCACCCTTCTTTAATTACAGGAAACTCCACGCATGGAAAAAAACAACTGGAGAGGGGGACAGTGATGAGAACAGCAAATGCTGTTTTCCCTGGCAGGCTGGGAAATACTCCTGACACCTGCTGCATCCAAGAACCAGAGAGTGGTTAAAGTCTCTGCCCCCTTTGCACCTCCACTTCTCCCTCCTCTCTTACCATTTATAGTGCAGGTTCCAGGTGCTTGTTAACTTTATCAATTTGAAACTTTAAACTGTTTATTTTTTCTATTATCAAACATCCTGGTTAGTGGGAGCCTTCATCCTTCTGGTGACAAGAGACACAGGCAGAGCTGAGAAACAAGTCTCTGAACAGCCACACTTTGGCATGTGCAGAAGCAAGGACTCATCTGTGCATTCACTACCTGTTCCTACACACATGTTTTTTCTTTTAATTAATCTACTGTTTGTATGTACATTGGATAGTGCTGCAAGTGTGCACACAATCATTTTAGAATTTGGGAAAAGATGATGTGAAAAATTACTGAAAGGGATTGTAAAGGGGTAGGTTGGAGAAAGAGGATAAGGGGCAGAGAAGAGAGACAGCCTTGAAGGATTCAGGGGGGGTGTCCAGGAGAGATAAGGCAAGGACAGTAAGGCTGCATAGAGCTGACTGCCTCATTAGGAGAAGATAGAGAAATGCCATGACATCCCAGAGCAACACTTTTGCCTTGAGGACTTCTTTGTTATAAAGGTTTTCTGTATTTTCCTTTACTCCCCCTTCCCACATCTGCCTCCTTCTGGATACTTTCTTTTAGCAAAGAAGCAGGCATATAATGTCAATTTTCACACCACTCTTCAGCTCTTTTTCTAAAGGCAGGGCTCCTCTTAGAAATGAAATCTTATATCTGTATGTGCATGCACAAACATGAATACATCTTCCCTAGCCAGATACAAAAGAGTAATTTCTGCCTGAGTTCTGCCATTTCCATAGTTACTTTATTTTTATTTCCCTCAGAGACATCATGAAATGCAGGACAATCAGTAGGTAAAACCAAAATAATGCTTGTTCTTTCCTCTCTTCTAAGGGCAGCTTGCCATAGGGTGTTCTTATGGACAGCCTGTACATCTTGTTTATGCACATCCTGTTTTGCAACAACTAAGCACTGCTGCTCAGCTAAGCCGATTGAATATTGATTGGTGTTTCTCTTCATCTCTCCCTCCTCCCTCTTTTGCCACCTCCTCCTCTTTTTTCCCCTTTTCCCTCCTCTTGTGCACTCACCATAGGAAAAAAAAAAAAGAAAAAAGAGAAAATATAAAGATGCCTTTGGGATTCCTTAAGTCTGTGTTGGCAGGACTCCTTGTTTGTGGTGCAGGTGTGCAGGAGACCTCCTCTGCGTCGTCGCCACAGCAACCTGCCTGTCTAATCTGCTGAATATAAAAAAAGAAACAGAGAAAAGCCATCCACCCCCTTCTGCTCTATCCATGAGCCCAAAAGAAGGGTATCGTTTCCAAGCATTCCTCATAATTCCCCAGCCATTGCCCAGGCAACAGCCACAAGGAGCTGGCGGGCCCTGTGGAGAGAAAGCAGTCCCTGTCTGGAGTTCATTGCACCACCAGTACCAAACACCTCCCTCCCCTGCCTCATGATTCTCCATTGTCCTTCTTTCCCCTACACAAATGTTGCATGCCTGTGCATGCACAGACACACTTGCACATGCAGAGCTTAGACCCTTGCACGTCACTCATGCCTTCCCCCCCTTGCAATACGTCAGATCATGAACACATGCATTTCATCACCCTTGACTTTGTGTGACCTCTTGTTCCCAGAATACACACCAGGAGAGGCCGACAGGACATTTCAAAACTGTCATCGCCCGAATATTTATTCTAAAATGACCCCATGTCCCTTCTATTGTGTCTCTTTTAATGGTTCACTGTTGCCAATAACAAGGTAAATGTTAGATCTAACTTTGTAAAGTTCAGCCTCCCATAGGAAAAATCTAAGAAGTTTGACATTACACAGTAATTGTTGAGCTCATATGGCTCAGCAGCCAGATACTATAGTGATAGATACTTCAGAAATGCCAGCTGGGAACTCAGCATAAGCATTTGGGAGAGGTTATAAAAAGAGAGGGTTGGAAACCTTTGAAGATATTTAAATCTCCAGTCACCTTTCAGATGGGCTGTGTTGCTAGAAGTGTGTTTATCGGCTTGAGAAAGGACTGGTGAGAGAATTTTCCTTATCAAAGCTCATGGTTTAAAAAGCAGTCCCTTGCAGCTTCAGTTATGACAGCTGTTTCTGGGATATGAAGAGGTTTTTCAGAGCTGTGGGCTCTCTATCCCCTGTATCCAGCAGTGAAAGCTCTCATTTGTCTTCCCACCATCATGTTGATGCAGCTGGGTTTGACACTGCTTACCTCAGCACTTTTTTTTTTTGTTAGAAGACAGAAGGCTTACTTGTGATCCCAGCCTTTTCCTATCAAATGACACTCAGCCAGTGGTTTTGGTGACTTATTTACTGGCACTAACCCAGTAAAAACAAAAATGAACGTTCACAACTAATAAATCCTTGAGCCCAGATAGCTTCAGCTACATTGGTAGGATTACATCAAATTGTCCAGACTGATATGAGCACTCCCTGGGAACCTGAATCCTAGCAAGTACAGGAGGGGATGCCTATTGTATCCTCTTCTGTGGATTCACATGGGCTGTACTTTGATCATGTAGTGTACAGGACAGTTACATGCACAGTCC
>JAOBAS010000072.1:49626915-49639081 GCA_025311575.1 Elanoides forficatus | reverse complement strand
TGTAGTGCACATAAAAAACAGGCTGGGGAAGACAGTCTGGGTACTCCTGCCTCAGGCAAAGGCAAACCCATCCATGGAATTGTTTTTGCTCAAGGACCCAGGTGCACTTGGTTGGTGATGCAAAAGGATGGGGAATTCCTATGTGTGCCTCAAGGGGATTTGATTTTAGGTGAGAATAGCCAGTGATTTAAGTTGTATCATGTTAATTGCTATATAATACTGTATGTCATCACTACTATGGTTGCTTTATGCCATATCAATGGTATTACAGTAAGAATTGCCCAGATTAATGAAGAATAAATTGTGATGGAACCAGAATTGGCTTCAGCATGCAACAATCCTACACCACACACCATCTATCCTGCCCTGAAGGACTATTATGGCAGATAGAGCCCAAAGTCATGGACTAAATGAACTCAACAGATATTTCAGAGCCCACAGACTAAGAGAATGATATCTGTGTGTATATATCAAAAACAGGAAAGGTGGTGGTGATTAATTGGGACATATTGGAAAGTGTGAGACCTGGGCATGATGTAGATGGTATGGAATAAGGGGTGGATATTGTCCTGGTTTCATCTGGGATAGAGTTAATTTTCTTCCTAGTAGCTGGTATAGTATTGTGTTTCAGATTTAAGATTAAAATAATGTTGATAACATACTGATATTTTAGTTGTTGCTGAGCAGTGCTTACACTAAGTCAGGGACTTTCCAGCTTCTCATGCTGCCCAGCCAGCAGGGAGGCTGGGGGTGCACAAGAAGCTGGGCGGGGACATAGCCAGGACAGCTGACCCAAACTGGCCAAAGGGATATTCCATACCATATGATGTCATGCTCAGCCTACAAACTAGGGGGAAGGCTGGCCAGGGTGCTGCTTCTAAGGAACAGGCTGGACATCAGTCAGTTGGTAGTGAGCAATTGTTTTTCATTTGCAACACTTATTTTTCTTGGGTTTTATTTCTCTTTCTTTTTGTTGTTTTCCTTTTCATTACAATTTATTATCTTTTTGTTTTTAATTTTATTTCAGTTATTAAACCGTTCTTATCTCAATCTATGAGTCTTCTTACTTTTACCCTTCCGATTCTTTCTACCATTCCACTGGGGGTGGGCAGTGGGCAGACAGCTGTGTGGTGCTGTCCCGATCCAGTATCACAGAGGGTTCTTAAACGATCCCAAGAGTGAGATTAAGACACAAATGAGGTCAGATGTCATACAACCTTGCAAGCTTTATTTCCTATAACAACTGATAGAAATGACAGGACAGAGGGAAGAAGAAAGTAAAAAGGCAGACATGAGCAAGAAAATGGAAGAGATGCTGCAAGACTAGTTACCACCACCACAAAGTCAGCGATGTCCCATTGGCTCGGTCTCGATGCAGGTGATGGGGTAAGTGGCAAGCTCCAGCAGAAAGATGATGCCAAAGTCCCAGTTCCAAGTGCTGATTTTTTCTTCTTTTCTTCCCTTTTTCATCCCCTTCCAAGAGAGGAGTATGCAGTTCTTTTATTGTCCCGGTCCCCATGATTTCTCCAAAGAGCCCGCCCATTTCCACAGAGCTCATTGTCGTATGTGCCACCCTGTGTTCCTCCATGCGTGCATGCCCAGGTGTTCACGGTGGTCCTCTTCACCCAGCTCGCACACAAGCACAGCTTGGTAGGCTCTGCGTTCTAGCTTTGGGTGGATATGGTGTTTTCTTCGGGGACATTTCGTCTCCTTCAGAGCATACTCCTCCACAGCAACAGGATGTTGAGGCTAGGAAGTGGTAGTGGTGCAGCAGCAATGTCTAGACAAAGACAGTCCAACACAGTCTCTTACAGGTGCTTAGTTTCTGGCTGGGGTTAAACCATGGCAATAGTTCTCCTGCACACATACATATTCTGTGGTTTCTGTTATTATTTGTTAAATTTGCTCTTATGAAGATGTCGGCAAAATTCCCTTAACTAAGAAAAAGAGAAAAAAAAAAAGGCAAGAGGTGACTTTTTATAAAGCTTCTTAATCACAAATCTACAAAAGTTGACATTAGCTAAATACAAATACTGATTTCACAAATGGCAGCATATGACCGTGAACAAATCTTTGACAACATAGCTCAGGTAAGGATGAAGGGCAAAAGCCTGAGCACAAATCTAGCTCCTGAGCTTATAGAGAGAGTCTTCAGATGCTGCTTCCTAAAGTGTAGATGCAAACTCTTTGATAAAAGCTGGTTAATTTCAGAGGTTTGCTTTGCAGCTCATGATGAAATTACTTTGCCACACCCCTATAAAACTAGTAGGTATGTCCTTCCCCATGGAGTCTGCAGTTATAAACTTTATACTACCTGTTCACTGCAGGTGGTAGTTGCTTCCATTTATTAAGCCTGTGGAAGATTCGGGAAGTAGTGTCTGTGTTTAATAATAACAACACTGTCTTAGTTCAAGTGCCACAGATAAGCAGCACATTATTTTTGGTAGACAAAACCATGAGTCCAGCAGCCCTCAGTTTTCCGGGTATGCAGGGTGTATCAGTTGAAAGGATGAAGCCTGGTTTCAGCATGTATAGTGTCAGGCATAACCATCTCACATCACAACTTCCTCCGTGGCAATTACTTACCAGGTTGAAGATTGTTCTTCCCCAGTCCATTTCTCTGCTTCATTTAACCACATCATTAAGCTTCCTGTTCAAGGGCCACTCAGTCTTGTACTCTATTATTAGCCCCTGTACACCAACTCCCAGCTTGGTTCCAAGCCCTTCTTTTGGCCATGCATGTGCTACTTTGCCCGCTCCACAGCCAGCTCCCACTATGCTACCTCAGTTCTGCTGCTGGAATTTTTGAAGTGGACTTCCTTCCAGAGTCATGGCTCCTACTCTTCTCTACCAGTATCTCTCCTTTTACTGTCCTAGAAGGATTTCAGAGCCCTCTACCACCTGAGGCTTGCACAAGGAGTTATCACAGAGTACAGGATGTGGCCCAAAAGTCTACTGGAGCTGTGTACACATGAGGAGAAACAAGAGCAAGAAAGGCAATAAGCCGTGGGACTGGTCCTTCTTTCATTTTGCTCCACTATGGGTCAAGAGTATTTCCACTAAAATCACACAAATTATTAAACAAATCATACTTAACTCATACCATACTGAGTGTTGGGAGAGGTCAGTCTCTTGTTTCCGCACTCCTGTTTAGTGTGCATGATAGAATGTTCTTGCAAGCTGCATCGGACATTGCTGAATAAGTAGCTTTCTCTGCCTGAAAGCTTTCTGTCATCACTGTTATCCATGTCCTTCTTTCTGCTCTTGATCATATGACAAAAAGTTGGCACTCTCCTGGATGAAATGTATATTAATTTCCCTATGGATGATAAGAAAAAGGCAGCTAAGGGATAATTTATCACAGCAGATTAAGGCATAAGTATTGACTGACAATTCCTTTAGACAGCACTTAGGTTTTTTTCTCCTTCCCTTTTCTAGGTTTCTTATTTAGTTCTTGTAAGTTCTCAGCTAAAGCCCCTTGCAGGGATTTCTTAAGGATTCAAGCACATAGAATAAATATACATAATGTGAAAAATAGTGCTAAACATACTGCATTATTTCATTTATTCCAGCAAACTATTCATTTCATCTTCTACAGTCTCATTGATAAAATCTGTTTCTTCCACCTTATGAATCTACTCACGGTTCGTGTTCTCCCTGATTCCAACAATGATATTTCTGCTTTTAATTACTAAGTACATTTAAAATACAAAGCTTGATTCACCAACCGCTTGAGAAACTTTAGAGGACCTCTTCAAATAAAAGCATGTTATAAGGACATTTATGTTTCAAGGATGAGCACCAAGATACAAGAAAACTTTGTCTCTAGAATAACCACTACATTGATTGTAGAGCACAAAAAATGCACTATTTGGCCATTTTTTGCTGGTATATGATACTAAGTTGGCCGTATGCACTGAATGTCCTTTATTATCAACAAGTGTGCAGTGCTTTTTTTATGAATTTGCTGCACATGCACAAAGCACAATTTTTATTGGACCATAGTTCATTCAAATCAAACACTTTTCCAGCAGAAAACTCAGAAGATACTAATCTATTAAATCAATTCCCATTCCAAATTTCTTCTCTTTTTTTATTATACACAGGCACTACAGCTCTTGCAAAAGAACACTGCAAAATTTAGTTTATAAACAAAGAAAATGGGTGCTGTTTCTTTTCTACTCTGTTCTACTTAGGCAAAACTAAGTTGGCTGAACTCAAGCATTCATTAAAAAATTCTCCTTCAAGCAGAGAGATGGCAAGGAAAATTTCAGCCACTCTCTCGATGTACATTAAAAGTATATTAAGGTCAGCTTTGTAGCGATACTTTAATAGACAGTTTTCTCACCTCCATCCAGAGAATTTTTTTTTTTTTTCACAAGATGCTCATACCTATCATTATAGTCTACTTATTCTTAACCTTTTTTATACCTCCCAATCCCAAAACTCTCCATGTATTTAAAACATAAAGTTAAAAAAATTGAGCTTTCTAAGCTACCTTAGTGGACTCTGACCAGATTGGAAATCAATATGGTCCTCAGTACCATAGATCTGAACATCTCTTAGTCTAATATACCTCAAGATCTAGTACAGGTTAACGATTTGCCAAAGTGTGCAGTTGCTGATTTATAAATGGGGACTTTATAGCTGTACAGACTAAGCTATGTGTCCAAGCTCACAACAGATGTTTGCAGTATCATAAAGAATTAAACCCAGATCTTGCAAACTGCAGAACAATATCTTAACTGACAGGACCATCCCTGCCTATACTCTGATTAAAATCAAAGGATCTGTATACTAACAAGCTTGTTCTGCTCTTAAACATCACAAAATGCCTTCAGTAGCCTTTCCTCCACATAAAAACATCTATAATTTTTTTGAATCTTGAGTAATACTCAAGACAAGACATTCTACATGGGATTGGATGGTCATACAAGCTAGCAGGGATGCAAGACCAGAGCAAGAGGACCTTTCAATGCTGCTTTGTCCATGCAGAAATTAGTCAAGCAGCCATCTGCTACAAGCAGCAATTGCAAGTACGTGTATATGGGACTCATAACTGCCCCTCCTATCCCAGCATCAGTGTAAGCAGTGGATTTGGACAAGTTTCTAAACTAGGCACATCAAATTAATTCATGTTTATTTTTAAGCAGCTGAAGTCTCAGACCTTCATTCTCAAGTTTGGAAGTTAAAGGAAGACATCAACCCTGACACACACACTTCTGCATTTAAAACACAGTGTCTTTGAGAAACAGATTACTTACCTGTGCAAGATTTTCACAGCACAAGAAGTGAAGAATGAGGTAGGAATTATGGAACAGTTTACTTCCCATGACCAAACTACAAGAACAAAATTATGGAAGAGGCAGTATGACATGCTGTGTCTCAGTACATACACCTTTTGTGCTCCTCAGAAGAAATCAGTTTGTTTTCCAGCACACTAAAGAATATCTTTCTTCCGGTTTGGGTAAACATCTCAGTCATTGACATACATTTCCAAGGAAAATGTTGCAACCTTTTTTTTAAACATCTCACTTCTGAAATATTTTGTGTAATTATGCATAGAAATAGAACTAGCATTTCTAAACACATTGCTTCTGGAAACCATCTTGCTGAAAACTGACCTTGGTATCATTTATTCTGGATAGTTCAATTTAGATAGCTGCATAGTATTTGTAAGGTTCACTATAGAGAAATAAAAGCACAGAGGAATTTTCAGTCAAAAGCCCAGATTCTGCTCCTCTTTGACATGATGGATAGCACTTTTCTCCACAAGCAGCTCCACTAATATTGAAAGTTAAAAACTGTTCAAGACTAATACAGTGAACAGAGAGTTGGATCATGACATAACAAAAAGAGGCAGAGCAAACATATAGGACAAGTGAAAGGTGGAACCTAGACAGCAGCAATAAAATTGGAATTTTCATTGAATTACAAGCAGTACTTTCTTAAGCTGTCATTTAGTTCAAGTTTACTGCCAAGTAGAGTAAGCATCAGTACTCCACAGGAGTTCAGGACAGGGCATTTACTTAACATAGTTAGTGGAGAATTTTAAAAATAGTTTAACAATCTCAGTGATATGCCAGAAAGGACAGCCAAATAGCTATCTTTATCCCCAAACTTGCACATCTACTTTAGCAAGCAGTACATCTGGCCTCTGTCCTGAAGTGAAGGTAATATATGCTGAAACCATAAACCCAGAGCACATCCTGGAAACAAGCTATGAGTACAAGCTTATAAGCACAAGGCAGTAGTGATGGTAATTTCCAGATGGATCTGCATGTGTCTTTCAAGAGTTTCAGTGACTACCCATTCAGACTGGTAAAATGTATTGATGGAGCAACACTTATGTTGACACAAGCTGCAAGTGGCATGCCTTTTTAAAGGTAATGACAGCAAGCACCATTCAAAGAGCTTCTTTTACTTCTCCATGTCCACAGCCATTGCAGAAGAGCATCAGCTAAAGTGCAAGTACAATTGTTCTTGTGTGCACAGAAGTATTATTCAAATCAACAAAGAAATGGGAACTCACATCTTGCCTGGAAACCAAAATCACAATGGGTTTCCCTGGCCTCCATGTCATCTTCCTGCAGTACTGAAAATGCTCCATTTGCTTCCACATTACAGAACTCATAGATCATGCAGTTAGGTAAACTTGCTGTCTGTGCTTAACCTTAGGGAATGCCTAATTAAATCCATCCAGTAACAAATTCCCTATCTGGTTGCTGAAACAGTCATTACAACTAGAAGGTGTTCTATTGCTGTAGGTCTTCCTGGTCAATGCTGCTGACCAAAAATGCAGTTACTGGTATGAGCATGTATGCTTTAGTTTCTCTCATTAAATTGATTCAAACAACATTTAGCTTTAGTGGAGCTTTTCTGGTTTAGAGTTAAACTAAGAGGCTCTTAGAAAACTGTTCATCAGGAAGACTGATAGTTCCTTAGCTCCACAACAGCCTCACCTATCACAACAAATAGTAAATAAGATCGTAGGCATGTTAAAATATGCTAGGAAAATACACATTAGGAATAGTTCAATTATCAGGTACAGGATGTGCATCAACACAGCCATCCCATCCACAGCATGGCCTGGATGGGATCATGCACAGATGTTGATGCAATCAGATTTGAACATAAACTGATGTAAATCTGCAGAGCACAGGCAGTAGTTTAGCATCTCACCCATATCTTGCCTTGCATTGCCTTGCTTTATAATGTGTCGTTTGTAAATTTTCGGTTGTGTGATTTCTGAAAAAATAATAGACTGAACTTCAGACAGGGTAGGAGGCTTATTTGCCTTGTTTAATTTTCATTTCAAGCTTTTTGCATTAACTGTGAGAACAAACTATTCTTCTAACATAAAAAAGTGAAAACTAAGATTTTTATGTCGCTATAGGTCAAGCTGGAAGCAAATAGCAAGTATCACAATTCTTATTCTAAATATCAGATGAAATGACCACATTATGATTGAACTTACAAGATATAGTGACAGTATTAAATCATCACATAGTACAATGTCAGTAAGAACCCTGGAACTTTTCCAAAATTGTATATAAATGCCTGTTATGGCTTCAGAGATCTATAAAAAACAAACAGGTTTCACTTATGTTTCATACATTTAATGTAGAGGAAATATGTGGATTGCACTCTGCTGTAGGGAAAATTCAAGATTCAAAGGTGAATCTTTTTTTCTTCTTTTTTTTCTTTTCATTTCCTGAATTCTGTTGCCGCAGAAATGCTTCCAGCTCTCTGTCACTCCTACTTCTGAGTTATGCTATGTGCAAGAAACGTGGTGAAACTTGTGTAGTTAATTAACAGAGAAAAACCTCTTCTGATGACAGTTCTGAAATGATACTCAGCTATATTTCTCAGCAAAATCATATCTACAATCTTCAACTCATTCCAAAAGAAGTTGAAATCAGTACTTCATCCAAGCTCTAAAATAGCAATATTCAGGATGCTCTTCCTCTAGCATATCAGCACTGTCATACCTGTGGGGGATCAATGATCCATTTAGGCAGCACCCACCAAAAAATAGTTTCAAAACAAGGAGTGAAGGGCATAGTCCCAAATCCGGGGCCTGTTCCACTCCTGTTGTGGCAGTCAGCTCTGATACTGCCTGCCATCGAAGCTTCTGTCTAGATGTCATTACAGGAAGGGGAGACCTGCTTAATCAGGCTTTTGACTCCTTGGGAGGCAATAGGAGGTGACAGTGCTTAGGGTGGCCTTCAGGTTGCTCTAAACCCAGCCAAGCTGACAAGACATCACCTGAGGGTTTGGGGAATCATAGCAAGCTTGATAGTTCCCTTATTCCCATCTGTTCATGGTCAATGGAGACTGACTGCCGCAGACTAAGTGGCTTACATTACATAAACTGTAAAGCTAAGGATGCTAGAAATCCTGCAGGATTTGTCATGGTGGAGGAAAAGGAGAGTTGAAAAGAGGGTACTTTCAATCTTTTTTTTTTTCCCCCCGAATAAAGCTCTTGCACCTTTACTGAGAAGTAAGAAACTTTTTGTTTAAAGAAAAATGAGTCATCTCCATCTGACCTGACACAGCCTGCACATGTGAGTCTATTGTATTGCATTCTGCTGACAAGGTATTTGATAGATGCTGGTATGAATGTAAGGTCTGTTGTCCTACAATATAATAGGAACTAGAAAAAGAAGATATTAAAATAAAGCTGTTGCCCACCATTTTGCTATCTTACTCCAGTTATTTACCATATACTTTTTCTTCCTCAAGGTATGAAACATAATTCCATACACAGAAAATATTCATCAAGGCTATGTGTGACCAGCCACCTGGACCCAGAAGCCTGGGTTCATAGCATCTCATCCTGCTTAATAACATCTCAGAGCAACATTTTTCTTAGAGGAATATGGTACAGGAGAGAAGAAAAAGGTGGAGAAGCAGCTGTCACAGTCATCAAACTAGCTCAAATCAACTAGTTTTTGCCTTACTATATTACATCCAGCTGCAAAACACCAGAGGATGAAGGCATAGCCAGAATGCTATGGAGGGAAGGGAGGATAGGTTAAGAAAAATATTTGGGTGGAAAAATATTGAGAACCAAACTTGTTACAGTTCTGGTAAGCTTTCTCAGCTTCCTTCTTTCTTCTCTAGAATCATAAGCAGACATGAGAAAATACCATGTAAAAAAATGAACTTTCACCTTAAGTAGAAGAAAAAAATGCCAAAAAAAACTAGCAAGCAGAGCCTGTGATAGCAGTACTGTGAGAACAATTTTGAGGAATTGAGAGATTTGGATAATTTTCAGGAGAGCTGCTCAAATTTCAAGTGCTTGTCTGAACAACTCTGGTTGCCAGAATTTAAGGTACACACCTTGCAACCTCCATTTCTGTGCTAAAAGGCATTGTATGGTTAAGAGGGAAGCAAAGCTTGCAAAGTTACCATTCTGCACTTATTCTGAAATAACTGGGTGTCAATTGTTTTTCCTCCTCAGTCGAAATAAATTTTGTAGCTGAAAGCAGAATAAATGTCTCTACCATCACTACCATTGTTCAGCTTGTAGACTAAGTGATTCCACACAAGAAAAGGGGTCCAGAATAGGGGAATTTTTTCCAGCAAAGCACATTTAAACTGTATCCGGAGTTCAGAGGCGGGTGAAAGGGGAGGAAAACAGACATACTTCCAATCATTCAAACAGGAAGACCCAAATCCCAGTCCCCTGTGGGAAGACCAACAGTTTAAAAAAAGACCAAATAAGCTTAATTTAAGCACTGCATTTAAAGGTAAGCACTGAGTTTCAGAATGTGCTTCCACTGACATAATGGCTTAATTTTCCTATTCAACACTGGAGTTACTCAGTCTCACAATTTTCTTATGGTATTCCTTTAATTTCTCCAGAGCCAGTTACATCTAGCATAACATAGCTGGTAATTTTCAGGACAGAATCAACCATAAACATAGCAGCATGTCTAACTGGAGACCAAAGAATCAGGATTTCTGGGGAAAGAGTGGTATGTGCATGTACAGACATGGTGAAAAAAAGCTTCATTTCACACTGACAGCTATTTTGATTTTTGATTCTCAGCTCAGAAGTTTTGTTTGCAACCTATCATATCCCAGTCATGCAGCAGTAACATTTTATGGAAAAACACCAAACTGAGAGTAATCTAAGTGCAGATCACCATCTCCTGTAATTTGTAAATATCAAACCTTTCATCTTCTTTCAAAGTCTGCAGCTCCCAAAATCAAGAAGCTGCACAGGATATCAGCTTTCAGATGTATAAAAGTGAGTCTCTAACCTTTATAACTGCAGAAAGAAGCTGAAAATATATGGCAAGTCTACTTCAGCTCTTCAAAGACATCAAAACAAATTTTAAAACCTCAAGATGCATTCATCATATGCTTTTTGGGGAAGTCGGGGGAATCTACCACCTGTATTTTTTTCATATGACTTTGGAAGTACTGCAAGTGTCTCACCATCTCCTGCAATTGCAGTAAGTGTCATAAGTAAAAAGCTTAGTATAAAAGAAGGCAGCAATGAGTCCTAAGCTGCTAAGCCCATACCGAGTCAAACACACCTGCACATATCTCCTGAATCAGGGTTGTCTAGTGGCTAAGGTGAAGTACTAGAGGCACTTCTTTACAACACAATCTGGCATCGTGTTGGAGACCCCAGGTTAGCTCTGAGCAGACTCACACGATCCTCAGGGAGGCTAGTTAGCTGAGGTACAGTGCAGGCTGATGCAGCTGCCCAGCTAGCAAGACCTTGTCTGGAGTCAGGCAGCAGTTAGACAGGTAGCTCTTGTACCCTGCTCCATTTCACAGTACACAGGCAGCCTCAAGAGTCAACTACAAGAGCGGTGCTGGTCTTGCCATGTTGGTTCAAAAACAGCATTCATGATTGTCACCATACAATTCCCAGGGACAGGCGTAACAATGCAATGAAAGATCTGCTGGCAGAATGCAGTTAAAATAACCTCTAAAGGATATTTCTAAATGCTTCACCACCAGGTGATTTCCCAAACTTAGTCACTGCTGGAAACCTCTTTTCCTGATGAGGAGTCTGAATAAGAAGGAAGATGTTCATGAGAGACTATGAGAATGGCTCAGGAAAAGAAAGGGGCTTTCCCAGCTATTCAAGTAGCTTTGGTTCTCCTTAAAGCAACTTTTATCATCACAGGCAAGAGTTCATGAACCCTAAGCTCTGTTTGAATAGATTTGGACATTTAGTTTCTAGTCCCAGTCCAAAGCTTTTTATTGGCCTTCAGCAAGCTATGTTTTTACCAAAGTTTTTTTATCAGTAAAATAGGCACAATATTTACATAAATCTCAGGTGGTTTTTTGCTAGTGTTAATAAAATAATTTGACACAGCTCATAGTTGCTGGGCATAAAAAAACAAACAAAAGTTTATCAAGTAGAGTGTGAATCAACATTCATTTGGGAAACCACAGCATCAGAAAGACCAAAGTGCAAGCTCTTTTTTCCCCTCGTTACTCCCTTAGATCCCTCCCTGTTTGTAAAAGTCCAGAGTCTGGGAGTACTTCTCTCCTAGCCCTACAGCCTGGTCTCCATGAAAGCATAATGTCCTCAAGCCTGCAATGGTAATGCCTCCATGCCATTGTACCTCTTTTGCTATAAAATAAGAGAACTCTCTCTTGTATATTTACAGAGTCAATGAGAGAGAAAAGCACAAGAGCAGAGGTAAGAGAGAAGTGTGTAAACAAATCAATTTGAATTTCTTGTTTTCCTTTGTTAGACATTGTCAGAGAATTCCACTAAGAAGTGTTATTTTTCATGGTTCTCAGCTGTACCTCCAATAACCCAGTAGCCACAAAGCAGAGCAATTCACACATTTTTTTGCAGCCTCAGAAAAAGAACTCTGGAATCTTTTTTCCTCAAAAAAGTTAAAGGGAAATTTTTAGCCTAAAAGATATTTTACCTGGTCAGAAAAGCATAGGCAGTGCTCAGCACAATATACAAAGAACAATAGGATACAGAAGAGCCTGTCTTGAAAAACAGTCAGTGCAAAAGACAAGTAAAAGCAAGCTGTTGCACACAGACCAGGGTCTGCACTCACTGAATAGCTGCCAAAATAATTTATGCTGTCATGTGATCCATCCTTATAATCAACAGTGAAGAAATGGGAGTAGGGGTACAGATGAAAAGTTTTAAATATGGCCGGGGGGGGGGGGG
>JAOBAS010000072.1:49597272-49618682 GCA_025311575.1 Elanoides forficatus | reverse complement strand
GGTTGGGGTCAGTTCATCTCACGTTGTCTCTGCCGCTTCTTTCTCCTCAAGGGGAGGAATCCTCACTCTTCCCCTGCTCCAGCATGGGGTCCCTCCCACAGGAGACAGTTCTCCATGAATTTCTCCAACTGAGTCTTTCCCATGGGCTGCAGTCCTTCATGAACTGCTCTAGTGTGGGTCTCTTCCACAGGCTGCAGTCCTTCAGGCACAGGCTGCTCCAGCGCAGGCTTCCCCACAGGGTCACAGCCATCTTAGGGGGCATCCCCCTGCTCCACCATGGGGTCCTCCCTGGGCTGCAAGTGGGCATCTGCTCCCCCGCTACCCTCCATGGGCTGGGGGTGGACAGCCTGCCATCTCACCACGGGCTGCAGGGGTATCCCCTCCTCCAGCGCACCTCCTCCCCTCCTTCTGCACTGACTTCGGTATCAGCAGACATGTTCCTCTCACATTCCGATCCTCCTACTCACTGCAGGTTCCTCATCTTAAATCTGTTCTCCCAGAGGCGCTATCATCACCTGATGGGCTCACCCTTGGACAGTGGTGGGTCCAACTTGGAGCCAGGGAAGCTTCTAGCAGCTTCTCACAGGAGTCACCCCTGTAGCCCATCCCCCACTACCAAAACCCCACCACTCAAACCTGAAACAGTTGTTTATCAAGTTCACTACTAATAAAACCATTTTGGAAACCTGCTGTGGTCCCTAGGGCTCCCTGAGGCATTCTATTCCAGGATGCTTCAAGAATGCTGGCTAGCTGCAAAACTGAATGAGAGAGGGAACTTCTGGCTTGCCCGCACATACCACAGGATTTTCTCCCTAGAGAAGTTGTTCAAGGACATGGTGTATTATAAAAGCAATGCTGCAAGTGCTGTGAAAACAAACTTTTCATAAAGGGCCTTCAGAGGGAGTTTTAGTTAAAAGTCATCATATATGATTTTTAGATTGAAGACAATTGTGTCTGCTGGTTTTGATACAAAATCTGAAGTTATATTTAACAAGTGTCCTTACTGGCAGTCATAATGCTATTTGGTAATTTAAGGGAATATGTCTGAAACTATGAAATATCACATCAAAGTCCAAGGTACTAAAAAACACAAGTCAATAAGAAACATGACTGCATTTGTTCTTTATGGAACAATTGTTGGAAAGAATGTGATTTCATTTTTCTACATCTAAATACACTGTAAATGTAATCTCTCTCAAAGACAAATGATATGGTTTTGATGTTTACCTCAATGCATCTGTACTAGCTAGGTTGCTAGGCCAGGAAAAAAAATGAACTGAAAAGTTTGAAAACAATGAGTTGTTTGAGTTTTTTGCTACTTCCTATACCTGAACAGTCTGATAACATGAAGAGAACCAAGCTTTCCTTTAAGTATTTTGGCATTTTAAATCTAGATCCAAAGCAAACCAGAGAATAAAGAAGAGGACAGAACATTAAATATAATTCTGTCTAAAGTTCTGTGACTTAGGTTTCTGTTAAAGTAAACTTTGTACTTTACCAGCTGTGTAAAGTATATGTATGTAGTATACAACAGGTTTCTAAGATCCTTTCTCTTTACTATCAAGACAGATTTTGGCCCCTAACTAATTCCTTGTTCTTTATCATAAAGAACCTTCTGCTATATCATAAAATTATATTACAGCTTTCACTTAAGAACAAATAATATTATCACCTGTATCTGGAAGGAACTGGCAAGGTAAAATTTGATTGGTACTACCTTAAGATAAGGAGAGCTAGAACGTCATCCTGAGAAGAGTACAGCCAGCAAAATCCAACTCCATTTTCATACCCCAAAATTCTGGTTCAAAACCCAGGTTCTTTTTCACCCTAACAGACAGATAGGAGAAAGAAAAAAAGTGCAGACCTACACTTACCCTAAAGCCAGAGGTCTTCACAGAGGCCTCTGTCCAACACTTTCCTCAACAACACTTTACACCATATTAGGAATAGCGAAAGAGGTCCTGTACTTACAGAGGTATGTGTGGCATTCAGAAAGTAGTGTCACGTGCATGATAAATGGAAAAAGCTGGAAGTTAAAATTATCCCCATAGCAAACACAGAAAACACCACATTTGGGCTCTGATGGGGAAAGGAAAAATCATTTATAAGTTCAAAATTATTAGTCTACAGGAAGAATGTTATAAATTCATTCTACGAATAGGGCTCCTTATGATGTCTGTCTCCATGCAATAATATATAGAATTTTCAGCATCAGTGAACTTCCTAGAACTTCATCTCTAAATAGGAAAGTCTAAACAATGGTAGATTTAGTGCATGCTCATGCTTGAATCCATGATGAGAACCCAGATCTTATATTGCTTAAACAAATACCACTGTACCATATAGAACCATAGTTCATTCTTCTAGCCCTACCGCCAACCAAAAAAAAAAAACAAAACCCCATTAAAAAGCATCTGTCAGAATGTCACTGTTAAAAAAAAGGTTAGGAAATCAGCTCTTATAACCTCAGGCAATGGAGAATCCAGAACCCTGGCAATACCTCACTCTCCTAATCATTACAATGTGGGTTTTTTAAAGGCTAACATAAATCTTCCTAGATTCACCCATTAGCTTTGGTTTTCTTTGTTTCTGAGTGATAATAAAGGAGTTGATACTTTGTCTTTTTTGTAACATGAACACTAAAAGTTTTTAGAAGGTCCAAATGTCGATAGGAAGAAAGAAAAAATAGAGGAAAAGCACAACCTTGCATTTGGCTTGATGTCATGCAATCCCAACCTTTTGTGAGACTATAAGGGTGTATATAAATCAAGTACGAGAATCTGTATGTACTGGGCAATGTTTCAGAGTTCTAAACTTACCTTCCTACCAAGATTACTTTTTTATGCATATCAACCCTACCTCTTGGCAGATATTCTTCCCCCCTTTTCTTCCTCCACACTCATCAGCACAATAGTTCTTATCTTGTTCTTTGCTTTTCTGTTAGCCATTAGGCATGTGGAATATTTTAGAAGGAAAACATGAGAAGGAAATAAGAGTGGATTTGGGTTTACGCCAACTAAAACTGAAAGCAGTTGATCTTGTCCTATCAATCTGATGTCTGTGTTATGGTATTCCATCATGACACCACACCAGAAGACTTTACAGGTGTCTGCCGAGTGGAAGGAGAGTGCTGAAGGAAGAGAGAGTACGCCAGAGCTGCTTTCCCTCTCAGCCTGTTTCTGGAACCCAGACTGAAGTGGCATTGGGACATTACATCATCTTCTCTCATAGCATAAGTCACTTGAGTCTGTAGCTCTCATTCACTTCTCTAAAAATTCATTCATTCATTATTCTGTCAGTTAGGATTACCCCTGTGAAAGCTGGGATATAACAATTCCTGGTCTTTTTACAAAAGGCTATTTGCTCATGTGTAGTTCTTCTGCAAGCAGTCATATATGTGTTCTTCTATTTACTATACAAAAGCATGATATGTCTCTGGAGCTGCTTCACTGAAACAACAAGAACATAGTGTAGAAGGAAAGATAATTCTGTCTTCGTCACATGATATCCACTGGTAACTCCAGGTTATAATTATATAACATGATGTCACAATTAAGGAAAAAAATTGTTTTCAGAGGGCAAGGGAAGAACACTTTTCTGCTGCTTCTCTCCAAGATGTCTTTGTTCCTTAGACCCTTCTCAGTCTGCAAATATCTTTTGTAGCCTTTACCAACCAACTTTCCAAGATTACCTACGTAGAGAGGTCCCAGGTCGAACAGGTGCTTATTAGTCAGATGTGGCCTTACAGAGATAAAATGCAAAATACATTTCAGTTCTGCCTTTTTTCTATTCAGCAGTGAAACCTACAAGACTCCTTCCTTTTTAGTGTTCTTTGTTAATGGAGTTCTAAAATATAGACTTTTAGGGTCCTTGACAATGAATAAGAATGTATGCATTTTCAACAGAAAACCATTCCAAGTAGGATTTTACTGAGAAACCTATTTGAAACAGATTTGTATTAACAGTCAGCTTCAAAGTTAATCAGAGTGTTTCAGCTGACACTGACTGATCTGACTCGTTCTCTGATTGCCTTCTGATTCGAGTTTGCTGGTGGTTGTGTCTGAGACTTGTTACACAGACATTTTACATTTTAGACTCAGGAGCACTGCTCCAGCAAGGCACTGTGCTCTAGTAAATACTGCAGAAAAAAGGACTCAAGAATTCAGACTACTCCTCCCACCTTTATCAGCAGCCTGATGGGTTAACTCTAATCACCTTGCCTACCCATGGCTTTGTTTCTCTGTAATTTGAGGCTGATAATACTTTGTAAAATACTTTGAGAGCTGCTGATAAAAATTACCTACAAAAAACAGTCAGTATTGTGCCTATGGTAGGAATTATTTGCATTAATAGCTCCTAATATTTGCTGCTTAAAAGTATCTTATTGTTTAGAGAACTCTCTTTGTCTGAACCTTTTCACCTCTTATTATTCCAGACAGCACCTTTGTGCCTTTGATGAATCTAGTCATTATCACAGATTCCCACTTTTACTCAACTTGCCCCATTGTTTATATGAAAATTTCCTTTCAGATGAAAAAGTAAAATCAGAGTGGGGGTTTTTTTAAAGAAAATTTTGCTGCAAGACTGCGTTGATTGATATAAGACTTGGAAGTTTAATTGTTAAACTGAAACTTTTTTCCTGTTTTTTTCAGTTGATATGCCTAACTGTATGTAAACTTAAAGTGGCCACTTAGGGAGGCAACAAAATATCTAAGACTGGAATTTGTCCATACTCAAGTCACTAGGAGATTTGTGCTGATTTTATCAGCAATACAAATCTCACCCTGAAATTTTACCTGAAAATCTTGGGTATTTAGATTTCACAGACATGACATTTCCTTCTCATTTCTGATCTTCACTTTTTCCATTCTTCTAGCTGCATCCTAGTTTTTCTACTCTGCACAACCCTGTAGGAGGGAAGCAAAGAAAAGAACAAACTTTGCTTTCTAATTTCCAAAAGGCTTTTCTGTGAAGAAAATGACCAGTATTCTCATACAGTATCTGGATAGACTTGTCTGTCTTTTGAGGTAAGGATAGTTCCTCAGGGGACATATAAATGCATGCTCACACTGGCAAGAGATGATCGAAGGTGCTGCACTAGCCAAGTCACTAAGTGACTTCAAATGACCAATTAGAGTGCACAATATTACCAGGAACTGCCATGGTTTAACCCCAGCCAGAAACTAAGCACCACACAGTCGCTCGCTCACTCCTGCCCCTCACCCCCTGGTGGGATGGGGAGGGGAATCAGAAAAGAAAAAAGGTAAAATTCGTGGGTTGAGATAAGAACAGTTTAATAATTTAAATAATATAATAGTAATAGTAATTAATAGCAGTAGCAGTAGCAGTAGCAGTAGCAATAGCAATAGCAATAGTAATAGTAATAGTAATGAAAAGGAAGAGAACAAAAACAGAGAGAAATAAAACCCAAGAAAGACAAGTGATGCACAATGCAATTGCTCACCACCTGCTGATCAATGCCCAGTCAGTCCCTACGCAGTGATCAGCCGCATCACCCCAGACCACTGCCCCAGTTTGTATCCCAAGTATTACATTCTATGGTATGGAATACCCCTTTGGCTAATTCAGGTCAGTTGTCCTGGCCATGCTCCCTTCCAGCTTCTTGTACACCTGCTTGCTGGCAGAGAATGGGAAACTGAAAAATCCTTAACTTAGATCCTAAGAAATACTTAGCAACAACTAAAACATCATTGTGTTATCAACATTATTCTCACACTAAATCTAAAACATACTGTACTAGCCACTAGGAAGAAAATTAACTCTATCCCAGCTGAAACCAGGACATGAACATATATTTCACTCAAGCAGAAGAAATGTGCCTTCTAGGCACCACTGTAGCACAGTAAAAAAGAAGGATGGGGTAAAACTGTGATCTCATGGCCCAGTGCTATCACCCAAGCTGAGATCAGTTCTGTGTTCTCACAATGATACTAGATATCAAAGAAGATATCCATGAAGACATTTCTTTGCACAGAATCTCACACTGTGACTTGCTTCTCAAAAACTGGGGCATTATCTAATTGGTAAAGCATTATTAACATAGCAGAATTCTTCCACCTCAAAAGTTAATTCTTTCTGAAAATGTGTAGTGTAATGACATTAATCAATGCTTACTGGTGTTTAATTTGTTTCATTACTGTTAACAGCTCCAAGTATCCTACTGGCAGGCTGTCCACTGTGCTGGTGATCTTCAGGAAGAGGCTGCTTCTCTGGACATTTGGCTTTAATCTGTGTCCTTTATTTTCTCTTACCATGTTGCTTTTGGATTTTATGAGTTTGAAATTTTTGGTGTGTGCGTAACTATCACTTGTTAATAAATTACTACAACAAACATGTACAGGACATCTGAAAAAACCTACTAAGAACTGGCCAGCACCTACTTTAAATTCAAGTGCAGCAGCAATTTAATAAAAACAACTCCTCCAGAACATGGCCATAAGGAAAGAGTTTGCACAATCTGTTCATCTGCATAATTAGTAATTGAGGACCTGAGAACAGTTGGAACATTGCTGTGGGCAACCCAGGTCAGATCACTGATAACATAAATAACAAAGATTCAGATTTCCAAAAACTACAAACATCGGAATGGAGCTAACAACAACCTTAATGAGAGCACACAAAACAAACAGAAAGAGGGATAATTCAGAAAGCCATGAAAGGCCATAAGGCTACTGAAAAAAACAACTGGTATGACACAAATTCCATCTGAGGCTTAAAAGAATCATGAAAAGAAAACGGGAAAAAAAAAAAGAAAAAAGAGAAGATAAATGAGAAAACAGAGGATCTTATTTTGCTTATCATTTGCATAATGGTATGAGTATCTGAATACTTCTGCCAGCCACATATTTACAACTATTCTACTTGAGCATTAGAGAAAATAATAAATCTAATTATTTATACCCATGTAGTAGTATGACTAATCATTTCAAGAGCAAAAATTCTTGTAGCCACAATGCAATCCTTTGCTTTCACCAGATTGCAGTGAAAAAACACAGAGTGCACAAAGCACTGCAGAGCCAGATGTTCTGCTTTGGGAGATAAAGAGTAATACAGGAGAGCGCAGTGATGCACTAATCAGCTGTGGATTCATGCTTTCCAGTGATTTAGTTTGCTGCATCTTCATTGGATACAGACGTGCATCAGGACGCCAGACCAAGGTAGACCCTTGCTAGATCTAAACCTTTTATACAATGGCTTCAGTTTGCCAGCTTCATTTCTTATTTACAGTACAAAAGCATTATCCAAATGAACTGGCTATCAATATGTAGCTTACATGTATTTATTTGTTTCACCCTCCTGGTAAATCATAAATAATAATGACACAGAAGTCTGTCAATTTGTATTGGCAGAAGGCCAAAGTTTTGCTACATGTTACTAGATCACAAGATTAATTCTTTTTTGGCAAAAATATGAAAAGTAGCCTATCTGCTTGGGTGTTTACCAATATTTGATTAATATAAATACTTGAGGACCCGAAATATCAAATAAAGTAAAAGGGGACTCTAGGTTTTCTGAAGTTACAAAAATCAAGATTGATTTATCTCAAACTCAGGTGACACAAAAAATAATACCTGGAGGTAGAGTTATGTTTGCAATTCTGTCCCTTGTATGAATATTATGTTATTTGCAATGGGATTAACATAGTGGTTGGAACTGTAAAGCCTTTGTTCCTTGGGTATGTAAGGTAAAAGATTAGGGTAGTGGATGAACACAGAAATAAAATATGCCAGAAACAGGAATATAAAAATATGACAGCGGTGAAATCAGTTGCACAGTATATAAATACCATCAATCAAATAGTTACTGCAAAGGACAATTGTTTTTATTTTAATTACATTTAGTAAACTTAAAGATATATACCTACTGGATGTACAAATAGTATCAGGTAAGATCTGCAAAAACCTGTTTATCTCCATTCTCCCAAAACGAAGCCCAATAGGTTGTTACCCTAGTCTTTTGGCCAAATTCTAGAAACAGGCATATAAAAACTATGGAAATGGCCGAACATAGAAAACCATACAGGACACGAATGAAGTCTAGAAAGGAGGAAGTCTTGAAATTCTTTCTAAAGGAGGTAAAAGCAATTACCAGTAACACTGAGAGAAATAAAACTGGTATGGGCAAAGAGGACATCAAAGCTTTTCCCCAGGTTCACTATGCCCTGCAAAATTAGCTTAACACCTGTGAGCGATTTCATTTCCCCATTTTGAGTTAAAAACCTGTTACAGACTCCATTCTGAAACACAGATTAAGAGTAACAACCTAGCTGAAGATTACTTTTGATACAGGAAAACTTGATATGGCTGATACCATTTTTTACAACTGTTAAACAGAAATAATGAAATATCTGTCAGACATTGGTATTGCTCTTGCTCAAAATTAACCAATTAAAAAATTCACTTCTTCTGGACCCTCAAGATCCTCAGTTCATTCTGTTGAAGGAAAAGATCTGAAATCATTTTACTGGTCAATAATCCAAACCCTAACTACAAATTAAATTCTTTAAGTAGGTCTCATCTGACTTTTGAAGAATAAGATTTGTCAAAGTAGCCTCTCTTTTAAGTATTATTAATTTCACTCTCATGTGACTTTTAGGGTTGTTTCATAACAGTACAGTTTTGCGAGCACCAACCATGTCCATATACTTTTCTTTCCCTCTCCACCACACCAGTGTGGCACGAACTCTGATGTTGCTTGACCAACTTGATAACCTTCTATGATGAAATGGCCAGCTTGATAGATGAGGGGGAGAGCAGTGGATATTGTCTACATGGACTTCAGTAATGGTTTTGACACTGTCTCCCATAAGATCGTTGTAGACGACCTGTTGATGTACAGGCTGGATGAGCACACAGTGAGGTGGACTGAAAACTGGCTGAACAACCAGGCCCATAGGTTGGTGATGAGTGGAACAAAGTCTAGTTGGAGGCCAATGACTGGCAGTGTACCCCAGGGGTCAGTGCTGGGTTCAATCCTGTTTAACATCTTCATTAATGATGTAGATGACAGAACAAAGTGTGCCATCAGCAAGTTTGTTGATGACACAAAACTGGGAGAAGTGGCTGATACACCAGCAGGTCATGCTGCCACCCAGAGGGACCTTGGCAGTCTGGAGAAATGGGCCAACAGGAACTTCATGAAGTTCAACAAGGAGAAGCCCAAAGCTCCGCACTGGGGGAAGAACAACCCAATGCACCAATATATGCTGAGGGTCACCCAGCTGGAAAGTCACTTGGCAGAAAATGACCTGCTACAGTTCTAATCTGTCTAAGTTCAAAACTGGAGTCACCATCAGGTCCACAAGATCTTGTCACTTTGGTCTCAACAAAATTTTCAGAAATATCATAAAGGCACAATTAATTGGTTCTTTGAGACAATTCTCTCGTATGTCACATTCCTTCAATGATGGCCATCTGCAACTTCTCTGAAACTCTTTTTACTGTTCAGAAACATAACACAGCCAGAAAGGTCACTGCTAGGTAGCTTATAACAAGGATTATGTAAAAATTTTTCAAAGCACTCAGTTTACAAGAAAGATAGTTCCTAAAATACCCAGGGTATGTCATGCTCCATCTCACCTTCAGAAGGCAAAAACTGTGTATAGTCACCATACACAACTATGGGTGCTTTTTTTCCATTGTGCAACTAATCACCCAAATCAGTTTTCTGCTTCCTTACTAAATTGTCTAAATTTTAAACAGATGACTACTAATGAAAATCAATGCACACTTGCAATTTTTACATATAATTTTTGTTAAATATCATTAATAGTTTATTAACCTCAAAACCTATTCCTATGTACCCAAGGATAGTCTGTACTTCCTTGAATAACTTGCTTCAGTTAATTAGAATATGCTAAACTCAGCACTTTTATTTAAGAACACAGTCATTGGTCTGGTTTGGGTTTTGGAAATCATTTGTTTATTACAATTCTGCCAGATCCACTCAACTGTGATCAAGAAAAGCCATCTGTCTGGATGGATAGATATGAAGGTACACATATATATCTATCAAGACCCATATGCGTACAGTATACACAGTGGAAACTGTTGACTAGCTTACGTTAATTCATAACATACAATTGCAGAGTCAAAGCCATGGCAGGATAGAAAGCAAATGAGAATATGGGACTACTGCACCTTATGTAACTCCTCTTTTCAACCACTACATTTAATTTTTTCTCTTTTCTTCCCACACTGTGGGCCACAATCCCAGTTAACTGGGAATTCCAAATTAACTGGAAAGGATTTTTTTAGGAGAGACAATGGGAAACCACAATAACAAATTTGTAGTGGTTTGGAGATGCCATCATTAAATCCTGATTTGAAAGAAAGCCAAATTTACATCAAACGTGTAAGATGTTGGAGGTAAACTAGGTGGACTTGGTCCTGTTGGTCTCTTTGGTGAACAGTTTCTCCCACGGATAGCCTCAGCTACTGATGGCTATATTATTCTTCTGAGTGACTTTGTACTAGTAGGAGCAAAGGTCCATCACCTAGCCTTGCACTGTATGTAATACAGATACTGGCAGGGAGGCAATGTCAGAGATACCTGACATTCTACTTACAGGAGAGGAAAAGTCTTGTCATGTGTCAGCCAATGCCTTTTGAACTCTATGGAAACACGAGGTCTTGAGCACCTGTGATTGCTAAAGATCCCCTGGCACCTTTTCTGGGAGTGGAGAATGTTAGCTCCAGTGTCTTGGCCAAATTTCAACAAGGGTAATTATACTCTGCCAGCATAATTTCCCTTGGAACTGCAGTTGGAGCAGTTATTTTTTACTTCCTCCTCCTAAAAACAGTACTTTGCTTTTTCTGGAATGGAGGAGTTGCTGTGTTCCACCCCAGAGATGGTTGCATTTCAGTGGTGGTTGAATTGATCTTTAAGTGCATACAGCTGGCAATACACTTGGAGTCCCTTCTGGAATAGAAGGCATTTTGTAAGTATAGAGTAGTCTTAAGAAGGTAGCACAAGATGAGATGTTATACACCAAAACTCTGACTCATTTCTCACTCTCTCAATTTGAGTAGACCAGCCCTCGAATCAGATTAGTATGAAAACATATTTTGGCCCTAAATAGTTAGTACAATTACTGCAAAAACCTACAGGTTTTTTGCTTCTGAGACATAGGATGCCATATTACTTGGTAAAAAACATGTGAATTCAATGCATCTATCTGCCTTCCTTCTGTCTCTCACCAATACAAACTCTACTCATTAAATAAGAATTACCTCCTTGATTTAAGAAACAGGCTTGGTGGGTGGCAATTTTTAAAGTAGCTTAACACAAATCACACAACAGAACTATGAAAAATGCTCTGGTTACACTGCTTGGCACTTCATGGTTTGGATCAATCCCAAAGCCAAGCCACTGAAAAAATCCTCCCACTCCAAGGGCTGCACAAGGTGACAACGCCTCCTCTAAGAAACATAAACTTTACTCACATGGTTTAGCCTGCCAATTGTTCTCATCTAGTAAATCACATATTCTTCGAACATGTTTTGGGACTAGCAGGGGGAGGACGTGTGAGAAGTTAACCTGTGCAGCTGATGAGGGAAGAGGTGGCTCCTTGAACCAATAGCCTGAGCACACAATAAATACCCTTTCATTATTTTGCTCATTTCAGCAAGCAGCACCAGGAAAAATCATTTTCCAATTAGTCAGCAGGTTTCAGCATCATTAGCTTCTATATCAGATTTGCTACCATTCAAAAATGCATCAGGAGACAAAGCAGGAAGAGTTAAGTATCTTTACTGGAATCTGAGGTCAGTAAGGAGGTGAAATTAGATTAGCTCTGTGGAAATGGGGACAGTTTACATTACCAGAGGGGCCCTACCTGTCTCTAGGCTTGACAATGAACAACGCCTTTAGCATATGGCATTACAATGGATTAGTGATCAAGTGCAATTAATCCTAATATATCCTCTCTTGAACCTCAGTGGCTTGTTAGTTGGAGGGAAAAAAATCTGCTGTCCCCGAAGTGTCAGGTGAAACTCTCACTTGAGGTAAGGATACCATGTGGAGCTGTGCCTCCATCTGGTGACTCCCTTTTGTGATATTCAAACAGAAGGTGTTTTAATGAGGCTTTTATAGCAGGCACCACCTGCCACTGATCTTCCTCTCTAAAAAGGTATAATTGAGGGTTGGTTTTACAGTATAGCTTGAATCTTAACCTTGGGAATTCATCAGGAGATGCAAATCTGGGAGTGATGTTGTAATTCTAAAATGCCATTTTGGCTTTTGGTTTAGAATGAATCGGTTAGAGAAAATTGTGGTTTGGCTAATTGCAACCAGTTATATGGTAGCTTCCCCCTTTTCAGATGGATTAATAGAAATGTCATCTCAAAATTAAATATCCAAGCTGATGGTGACCATATGTCTCCATTCAGACCCTTGTGTATTAGTGATACAGCTAAACTACAGGGAGCTCCTAGGACAAAATGGTTACAGCACTACTAATTTTTAAATGGTTTTGATTTTATGACCCCTTATAATGTTACTAAGTCTGTATTAAAAAATGGCTGTGTCACATAACAGTGGGGAAAGCTGAACCAACCCTACCTTTTTCTAAAAAATAAATTTGAGTCACAAGAAAAGCAGTGTCTATCTTCCACCACCATGCATTTATTTGTGAATTTGGGTCTTGCTGATGCCCATTCATTAGTTCTTCAATGAACGCACAACTTCTTTTACTAAGGTGCATACAACACTCTTGTAGTACTGTGCATTGAAACTCTTGCTGGCAGCTGACAGTATGGCACAGTCACCTTCACTTCATGTTATTCTTGAAAGGGCTGTTAACTACTCTCCCTCCAAACTGAATGCTTACCTTAATGCTATGCCTGTGGAATCAGCAATGAATCCCAGAAGACTGCCACAGGACCGAGTCAGAATTATTTTGTGAAGCATGGGGTCAACATCACTCCTACTTCTGTCCTTCCTCCAGAATACTCTAACCCCTTTAATGGCAGAGGTGTGGACTCCCCGTACTATTTCATGGGTACTGATTAGTCCTTGCCTTACTTGTTTTCCATTCTTGTCCACTCATCTGCTCAGAAGTTCAAGGATAAATCCTTTTCCCATTAAACTGAGTGCCAGAGGGTCGACATATTTAAAATGGCTTTGAATAAACATGCTTCACAAAACCTGTGCTGGGGAAGGGGTAGGGAAGCATGGCATTAAAAAATCCTTCACAATTAGGAGAATAATGACATTTTAACCATGCACAAATCTTACAATAATCACTACGACAGTAATGGTAGGACAGCAATTCTGTGATGTTTGAACTTCAGTTTTAAGGCAAGTTTAAACTACAATGTTAAATGAAGGAGAAACTTTTACTCCAAGGTAAAGTAAAAAATAACTTCTTGAAGGCATCATGATGCCTTCAAGTCATAGTCTGGGTACAATTTACCCTGAAGGGTGCAACAGTCTTTCCTATCATGCCCTCAGGAATGAACAAGATGAAGGTCCTGGCTTCACCTCAGAACTTTTTTACACATTCACTACCTGGTTAAATTGGCTTCACATGTAGGCACAGCTTAGAACTCTTCAGATGCACACAGTGTGAGCTGACTGGGAACCGTGTGCACAACAAGCAACACTGACTGTTATTCTCAGAGCTTCAGAGTTCAGTCAAGTCAAAGCCCATTTTCGTCTTCAGGCCCCCACTGGCCCTTCCACAGAGACTGTTTCCATACCTAACAATCATGACAGAAAAAAGTAGTTTCTTCTGTAGACATACAGCTCTCCCCTCTGATGCATATGCTTTTTGGAAGAGTTGGGGGCTGGGGAGAAAAGGCAGCAGGTGGATTTTTCAGGCAAAGCTAGAAAAGCTAAAGGATGAATGTTTCATCAAAGTAGTGGCTGAAATAGGAGTTTGGAGCAGAAAATGTTGCTCAGTCTTAGCTGTGGAAGTAATGAGTGCCTACAGGACACATACCTGCAAATGTCGCAAAATTACTGCATTTGGATGATGTTGTGTGGAGACAGAAAGGGAAAGTAAGGCATAGGCTGAAAGAAGGATGAGCTGCTTGCCTTTTGCTCTCAGCTCTTTAATTGCCAGCATCTGATAGCTAATAGCAGTCCTCATCAAATCATAGGCCAGAAAATAAGATTTTATCAGAATCTTTGTTGTACATTTTGTAAAAGGTATACCTTGCTATAAAAATGCCAAGTCTTTAGATGTGAATTCATTACCCGTAACATGGGATAGTAGATAAGTGTTCCCTAAGCCAGCGTAACATTTAAGTTTCCTTCCAGAAAACAAAGGCAAGAATTACTTTGAATAAGACTTGTTTCTGTGATATGTTGCCCAAAAGGCAAGAATTTGCATAGCTTTAGTGCTGGATTTAGCCTGAACCTTCAGTAATAGGAAGTTAGCCAACTACACCAGGGAGCAAAGCAAATTACTTTCACAAGGCTTGTAATATGTCATTCATTAAGATGACTCTCTTGGCGTCCAGTGTGGGTGTCCGCTTGCTCTACCATAGAGCCTGAGGGAATATGAAAGATGCCAAGCCACTAAAAGAGCTGAGCAATAGAAGCCACTGTGGTCACAGGGCTAATTCCAGCACCAAAGGCATGTACCAGCCAAGCTGCAGATGTTAACTCTGGCTATGTAACCCGGCATGTGGGCCTTTCGGATTAAATGAGCTGAAAAATTACAAAAGTTTCATCCTTTAGCTCGTGTGCATACGCCTAAGTAGACCTATAATTCAGTGTTGCTAAATGTAATCTTTAAATTTTTTTTTTCCCTTCACATTCACTTCTTCTCCCAAACTTCCTTTAAGCAGGCTGATTTTTTAACAGCTAATGTGAATTCCGGAAACGTTGTATTAGGAATAATCTGCTGTTTGTATGAGCCAATATTCTTACACATATATAGGTGAAAAATCTATAGATATGGTCAGCAAAGCAAATGCCCAGAATTATTTTCTGTGTCTTTATGTGTGAAACAACTCAGACCTGCTGAAAATAATCTGCTGTATTGAGTCTAAAGAAACTAAAAAACCTGAACACAAAAGAAATTAGCATTCAGATGCCTGAATTGCTTTCTGGAAAATAACCAGTCTAACTTTTTCACTTTCATGTTGTTACTTGAGGCCAATTTAAAACAAGAGTATTTCTTCTAAATGCAATGGATAGCATAAAAATAAAGGCTGAAGGAGGCAAATCAACCCCTTAATCTCTAGAGTTTGGCTAAGCAGTTTTTAAAAATCCTCAAATCAATTGAATAGTTTTCAACCAATTATATATGTTTAGAAATTTAGACTTCCTTAAGTTAGCTGAGGAGAGGGAACAGAAGGGATAAGGCATTTACAGCTGAATTTTATTTATGCAGTACAACTCAAGCTCATCAGCTGTATTTGTTAGGATGCACTACAAAGTGCTGATCCTGTTCTTTGACTGGATGAACACACCTATACCTCTGTCATCAATTGTCTTTTATGTGAATTCAAAATCTGGTTTCTGTAAGAATATCTGTTTCTGTATATAGCCCAAAGCCTGATTACATAAAAGTGAACACAGAAATGTTGTGGACTTTACATTGGAAAGCTTACTTTAAATTGGTGACAACTTAGAAAGAAACCGTTCCATAGTATACCATTTGATAGTATATATCAAAGCAGAAGAAGAGCTAAGCTTTAAGTGATGAGACACAAGGTTTACGCCAAATACACTCACTGATAAGCTATATCTGCGGAATAACTTCGTCATGTCCCCTGTTTACAAGCTAACAACTGCAACCTGGGAAAACAGACTTCAAAGCTGAAAACTGGGCTAGTTTTGAAGCTAGAGAGAATTATTTCCATGGAGCACCTATAAGCAATTGTTAACCTGTTAAGTATTATCTGCATTTCACCTTGTATCAGGCAACCTCTGTATCTCAGAATATCTGTCTCTTCCTCTTCCACCTGCTCACTGACACAAAAGCTTTCAGGCCTAGAAGTCTTTCCCTGTAACTTGGTACACATAGCCACAGGCCATAAACCCTCAGTGCTTCACTTCAGGAGCCTATGTGTCCTGCCCTGTGATTACTCTCTGTTTTCTGCCAACTATTACACTGTGAGGGATATAAGCTGCTGGTAAAATAAATCTAACCAACCTTGCCAACTCCCACAGTTTTATTATGAAAGTTGCAATATATGTTCTTAATTAAAGTTTCATATGATAGTATAATTCCTGACTTTGAATGTCCTAATTTTCCTTGATTCAGGACATCAGTCACTGTCTATTTCTGTTAATGAGGCCAAATTTAAGGAGTTTTCTTTCTCTGCAGCTTCATGAATAGTAGTGGGGCTACACTTCACAGAGCTGGCCACCAGCTTCCTCTGCTTTCAGATTCAGTGTGACCAGGACTAACTGAGGATACCCACAGAAAGGCAATCATCCACCTCATCACAGGAAGACTGATAAGAGGCAGATGATGCAAACAGCTGGCAAGAGTCTTGAAGCACAGGATGAAAACTTTGAAGGTGGTTGAAAATAGAGGGTGGGGAGAAGGGAATCAAAGAAAGTAGCACCACGACAGCCTGTATATGGCCATATTACGGAAATCAGGTACTGATATAGGCCCTAGACCCTACCCTACTACAGAACTCCTCTCTTTTCCTTTCCTTTTACCCCTCGCTTTTTGCATAACCTTGTTGAAACACAATAGTGCTGTTTCTGGGAAACAAGCTGAGTGGGTCAAATCCACCTTTCACCTTAATTTCTGTTTGAAGTGTTAGGAATATTTGAAATGAGAATGGTCCCAGTGCCCAGGAAAATAGGTTGCGTGAGCTCCAGAGCATCTGCCACCTCTGGTTTCTACAAATCTTTTACTGAGATTTTCTGTTTCTTTCCTACAGTTCCTTTCTATACCTGGAATTGAAATCTTTGTACAAACTGGTGTCAGATGCTTTATATCTGGATATTTCAGAATGCCCATTAGTTTGTTGTTATTTTCTTTTGTGTCCTACCCCCTTCATTATGTTCAGAAATAAATGTTACCTTTTCCCTTTGTGCTCTTTTTCTCTCGGCCTCTGATCCCCATCTGTCTCATGCTGTATCAAGGCATTCTCTTGCCTCTGAACAGGGGCTTCCCTAGCTGGTGCTGTATATTTTCCCCACATGGCACAGGGGAGAATTTTCCTGGAGTCAAGCAATAAAGCTGCATTTCTATTTCCAGTAGCAAGAATCCAGCACCAACATGAGGTTGAGAATGAGAGTCACAGGGCTGTCAAAGCACTGTTCAGTTGGGTTACTACATACAGTAGTGCAACTGGAAAGAGTTTTCTCGCTGTTGTGCCCTGGGACAGTGGCTGGACTCAAATTCCTCAAAATTTAACCAAAAAATGTTTCCATTCTAGCCACAATATCCAATACATGTTATACTTCACTATGCATCACCAGCACTGAAAAGCTCCAGACACCAACAGGAGAGACCGAACCCAGATGGCAAAGGGTTCCTTCCTAATAAGGAGCAGTCAGTCACTGCAAAAAAATGTCTCTTCAAACCTGTCATAATATTTGTGATATCTGGGAGTGGGAGAGAGTGAAGGAAAGAGATGGGGGTCGTTTGTTCGCTGGGGGGATTTTTTTGAACTGGGAGAGCAAGGGAAATGTTCTCCTCCTCTGAGGGATGTGCTTGAAGATTCAGCCTGAGAGAGGCAGCTGAGGAATCCACTCAATAGCGTCTGTGAGACTGTCCACACGTTGGGGGTTAGATCAACCCAAATGTAGAGGACCAGTACCATGTCTGCAAACTCATTTAGTTCCAATTAAGCTCTTGAAATAAAGTTTGTACAGTACTTGAGTGCTGCACATATGCTTTGGCCTTCATCCTTTTTTGAGTGCTGATATGTGAGTGAGAAAAATAAAATGTGATTCACCATAAAGAATTAGCTGTCAAGCAAGGTCACTTGGTAAGCATATTAATAAGACACAGCACTGGTTAGGGAACAAAAAAAAATCTCATCTCCAACATTGCTATTCCTTTCTTTTTATAAAAATTTTATCTATTCTTGGGTCACCTTGAAGAAAAACATTGATACAGTAAGGAAGAAATCCTTACTGAATACCAAATATATAATCTATTTGAATAGGTTTTAGGAGAAACATATCCTCTTTTTTCTTTTACTAGATAGTGCAATTAAACAAGCTGGTGGTTTTGAGGTCACTTCTGTGGAGCATGAGACTATAGTGGCAGTATGTCCTGGTTTCAGCTGGGGTAGAGTTAATTTTCTTTCTAGTAGCTGGTATAGTGTTATGGTTTGGATCTAGGATAAGAATAATGTTGATAACACACTGATGTTGTAGTTGTTGCTAAGTAGTGTTTATACTAAGTCAAGGATTTTTCAGCTTCTCATGCCCAGGCAGTGAGAAGGCTGGGACAGCCTGGCACAGTCAGGACAGCTGACCCAAACTGGCCAAAGGGTTATTGCATACCATGTGACATCATGTCTAGTAGAGAAACTGGGGAGAGTTGGCTAGGGGGGGGCGGATCGCTGCTCAGGCACTAACTAGGCATCAGTCAGCGAGAGGCGAGCAATTGCATTGTGCGTCACCTGTCTTGTATATTCCAATCCTTTTATTATTGTTATTATTATCATTATTATTTTCTTTCTCTCTGTCCTATTAAAACTGTTCTCATCTCAAGTCATTAGTTTTACTTTTTTTTTTTCCAATTATCTCCCCCATCCCACTGGATGGGGGGGAAGTGAGTGAGCTGCTGTGTGGTGCTTAGTTGCTGGCTGGGGTTAAACCACAACACTGTGATAACTGTGTCATTGTTGCTACTTTAACGTCTGGCAAATTCTTCGTATCCTAGCTATCATATGTCCCTTATCACCATATCTAACCATCTACTCTTTTTATTACATCAGCTGCCATGCTACCTTTTCAATGTAGACTGAACTGGTGGGAGGTGAAGGGATGCCACCAAGATGGTGAGGCTGGCACCTTTGTCCTGCAAGGAGGGGCTGTGGGAGCAAGACTGGTTCAGCTGGGAGAAGGAACAGCTTCAGGGGCACCCAGCAGCATCCCGAGCATTGGCAGGAAAGGATGGAGGAGACGCAGCTGGGCTCTTCACAGTGTTGTGTGGCGGGAGGGCGAGAGGCAGCACCACAAGCTGAAAGGTGGGAGGCTCAGGCTGGAGATAAGGAGAAGTCTTCTCCCCATAAGGACAGCTCAGCGGTGGGGCTGGGGCCCAAGGAAGTTGGGCTGTCTCCAGCTCTGGGGGGTTTCACACCCTGACTGGATGAAGCCCTGAGCAGCCTGGCCTGAGCCCACAGCTGAGCCTGCTCTGGGCAAGAGCTGGTGCTGGAGCTGGAGAATTCCCCTCCTGCCAGCCTCCATTGTCCTGTGATTTCTGTGGACTGTTTTCCCCGTCGTATTTGAAGAAATTGAAGCACAGAGAAACTGTGTGTCTCAACCTATGATCCAAGTTTACACAGAAAGCCAATGGCCAAACAAGGAATTTGATTCCAGTCTCCACCGAATCATGAACCTTTGGATTCCACTGAACCCAGGGATGCAGGTTTCAAGACTCTAAGACATAATTGTAGCTGCAGTTGTATTAAAGGCAGTGATGTCTGAAATACTGAAAAGAAGAAATTACTTCTGCTTTTAGTCTCCAGTCATTTGTGTTGTCCACGGAAGTCAATTTTGTGGGAAAGAATATGGAAAATACGACAAGTAGCAACTGATTACTCAAAAGACCAAAACAATTGATGTGAGGAGCACCTCAGTTATTAGGCTGTATTTGCTTCATGTAGCCTGTCTGACTGGAGCTGTTTGGGGATGAAGGGCTACTGCATGCAGAATTTAAATCTTGGGTCACATTAGCGCACTGTCCTTTAAGAAGCAAAGGCTAAACCCTGTACTCCTGCATTATAAATGTACTTTGTTTATGTAAGCTGATACTGAAGAGCACTAGACTGAAAAGCTACAGCATTTAGCTTTTACATGTGACTTACCAACTGGATTCAATTTGATTAGAAACGGGACTGGATGTAACAGAGCACAGGGTTAAGAAACCCACAACATAAAACTCCCAAAACTTTTATGCTTAAATCAAAGGGTGGGAATTCAAAATTACAGGGGAAGATGGAAATGAGGGAAAGACACTGTAAGAGGAGACTTTGGAGCTGTGACAGATGTGGTTGATGTAAATATAGAAGATATACAGCAGAGGTTCTGATCCAAGGACCACTCCCACCATGAGTGGGACTGTAGTGAGAAATCTCCTACCCCTTTCCTGTGACCCTGGAACAAGCTGATATTAAACAGCAACTAGGCAAAAACTTCAGAAGAAAAGAAAGGCTTATGGCTTGACTGAGATTTCTAAGAACTGAAAGTCTGAATAACTACCACTTGTTCCATGCCAACATGACAACCGGATAAAAAAATTAGTATGTCGATTTGCTCCACACAGGCACTTTCCTCTAATACTGAATCATAGGCTTTTCAAAAAATTGTGTTAACATCTGGGATGCACATAGAGAATTCAGAAAAATAATGTTTGGATGCCTCTACACCTAGTGGTTTTTTGGGAGCTCAGAGAATAGAGTAAGGTTATTTTTCTTAGGAATCTGGTAATTAGTGGCTCACTTTAACAGCTGATTTCATTTTTTGTTGACACTTTCATTTTTTCAAAGGTTGTTATTTTGTTCCAGCTAGTCATCAGACTTATTGAAAAGACAATGCTGGCATGTTCTATTCAGAAAGCAGTTTTTGTTTTAAGTTTGGCCAACACTCCCACAAAGCATTTTTTGTTGTTTGGTTTTGTTCCAGAGCTATATGTAAGTGAATGCTGACTTACACCCTAGCCCTGTGGCTTCTTTAGACCAGGTGAGTAAAATGTTTCAGAAGTCCCTCATTTCTGACACACCAGCTAGCATCATGTGCACTGATACTAGTGACAATATACCCAGTCTATTAATACATGGCTCTGTGGCTCGTGTCACTGCCAGAATTTGGGGTTTTTTGATAATGAGATGGTCTACACAGCACCAGGCCTGCTGGCATCAGATGGGATTAATCTTTCTCAAAGGGAGAAGAGGGTCTTTGCTCATGAGCTAGTGGGGCTTATTGACAGAGCTTTAAACTACACTTGAAGGGGGAAGGGGATGATATCAGGCTCGCCTGTGATAAGTCATGGGATGACACGCAAAGCTTAGAGGGACAGGGTGCTAGTGAGGGCCCTCAGCCTGTTGCTCTGAGACGTGCTGGGTACAGTGGAGCACATTTGAAGTCTTACAGAGATGAAACAGAGGATCCTGAGGTAATAGGAGCCAACAGGGGAACAGCAGTGAAATACCTCAAAGAAATTAAGATGTGTTCCTCTAAAAAGGTGACACAGCTGACAGCCCAGCTGAAGTGCCTCTACACCAATGCACGCAGCA
>JAOBAS010000072.1:49581697-49593964 GCA_025311575.1 Elanoides forficatus | reverse complement strand
AGGAACAGATTGCCCAGAGAGGTGCTAGATACCCCATCCCTGGAAACATTCACGGTCAGTTTGGATGGGGCTCTGAGCAACCTGATCTAGTTGAAGATGTCTCTGCTCATTGAGTGGGCATTAGACTAGATGACCTTTAAAGGTCCCTTCCAACCCAAACTATTCTATGATTCTATGAAAACAATTTGGACATAAATGAATTCTCGTATCAAAGGTAGTGGCATCAGATAACAGTCTTTTACTGAAGATTGTGTAACTGTACTCATTTTTCAAGTAAAACACACCTGTGGCAACCAGCTTAATTCCCAAGTGCTGTTTTCAAACTTTGCACTCAGTCTGAAGGTATAATTAGTCTTTATCCAATAGTACAGCAAACGGCAGTCTTTCCAACTGCCTTTAAGTTATGTCATCCTGAATGGAAGCAGAGAAAAAAGGTTGCATGAAGAAAATAATTGGCCATCTCCTCTTCCAGCCCACCTCCCAGTTACATTCTCAGTGCATTGTTAATCTTAGATCCAGTGACCCCATGGAACAGCAGATTACAACCAAGATGGTGGCATTCTTGGAGCTTTCATCCTCCATTTGGCTGTGATCCACTGGCCTTAGGAAAGGAGATAAGATTTTACATTTCTTATCAGCCACCAGATGGCTTTTAAAACCAGAGGCTGTCTGCTAGGATTTAAGTTAATGAACAAAAGTGCTTTTATAAACTACTGGTATGTACAGTCAGAGATGTAATTCTGGTTATTCAAGACAGTGCAAGAGAATAGATCCCACTGTATTTAACAACTTAATCTAGCAATTGTATAACAGCATTTCTGACTTATTTTCCATAAGCACTGTAATTCTAAACAGAAATGGATTAGCCACAGTATGTTAAAGCTTTTGGAATTGTGTGGAGTTCAGTATTAAATAAAATTGTAGTGCTGTTCAGTGGATGTTAATACAGAATTTTATGACTGGAAAATGTTTTAAAGAGAAACAAAGCCAATAATGCATTATATCTCTGTCACGTACAGAAAATTTTACTTCCTATCATCACAAAAGATGTGTGATGCCTGTTTTGGGCAGACAGCACTGCAAATCTAGCAGTAAAGTTATGCATCTAATAACATCTCCTTTCATAGAAATAATAATTGCTAGCATTATACTAGCAATTCAGACAGAACCAAATCTTAACAACAGTCACTGCCATACAGAGAGCCAACAGAGTAACTGAAAGAATAACAGAAACAATTTCTGGAGCTGGTACCTTTATATAAGATTGGTGAAATTTGTTAAGACCATATGTTAGGCATATTGAAGGAGGCATGGCTTAACTTTATGAATTCTGGATTTCTGCCAGCAAACTTTCGAGGTTTGATGTCTCAGATTTGCTGAATTGTTCATGTGATTGCAGAGTGGGTGCAGGTTAAAAGAAAAGGACTGATAGCAGAAGTTAAAGTTGCTGCCCATCAAGCTTACTATCAGGTTCCATTATAAATCCTGTTCTTAATTGTTTTATTACAGTGACTAACCAAACTGGCTTGATGGAGAAGTTGCCAGGTGTACTCTGAAAGACAAGCATAATTTTTCTGCAGAGACTGAAGAAAATCTGACCAACCTTTTTCATGTGCAAGCTATTACTCTGTCCAGTTTTCACTAGTCTTACTTCTTTATGCATTTCTAATAAAATGCAATTGTGAAACTATTCATCCAACCATTATCTTTAAACTGCCTTTTAAATGTATTAGTAAATCTAATTTTTAAGAGAAGCTGCAGTTAAGCAATTTACTGAATTGCTGAAATCAAAGAAGTCAGTAGTTAGCTCAGAAAATCTATAAGCCTTTCTGGTTTTTATCCAAGGATATGAGATGTTTTCCTTTAATATAACTGGTGAGGTTCTTCTTTTTAAGTTTTGTTTTTAGGTCACAACACCGGAATCCTAAAATTCTCAGAACAAAATAAAATTAGGACTTTGTCGAGACACATAAACATGCTGCATATTTGCAGCCTGTCGTTATAGTAGCAAACACCCAGAATGGTTCTCAGTGAAGTGGGCTTCCGGCCTTGACTCCCAGCTTTCATCAATCTGAATAAAGATCAGTGATATGAATAAATTCAGTAAAATAGCACTTTTTGTTGTTGCTGATCTGATTTTATTATGAGATTCTTTTAATAGCAAAATGATGCACATTATATTTTAAACATTTCATCTACACGCTGTAAACACTTCTGTACTGAAATGGTTAGTGATTAGAATTATTGCACAGTAAATATATGCATAGATACTGTGATAATGTTTGGCCTTCAGCTTGGTGCTGAGCAACACCCCAGGAATTATTGTTCCATAATTTGTATCTTGTTGCTGAATTAACTTCCAAGTTGTGGTAATAATTTTTTTGCATCAGTAAATATTATCCCCATAGCATAAAATGCATCACAATAATTCCTATTACAGCCTGAGTAAGGTGGTAAAATAATGTCATTCTCATCATTACATTTATAATGAAATCCAAATGTAAGTGTTGTTTGAGCAAGCCTCACTTATCCTATGTATTTTATGCTTATATTATTACATTTTATGTATTTATTTATCACATTCTTCTAAGAAAACAAAAGAATTAAAAAATAGATATGTAAAACTTGGATGCACTAGTGATACCAAAGCAACTCAAATTCCTTTACACGTTGCCTGAACTTTTGTGAAATAGTCAGCTTGTGACATCCTTAAACCACTTCCTGCTATCAGTCATATCTAATCAATAACAAATACTTCTGCACTTCAAAATCCTGGCTATCTTATTGTAGCCATGGCTACAGTAAAGCTAAAGATTTTTTAACTGAAAGAACTGTACTTTTTGACTATATTTTTGGGAATTTCTTACTTAAAATGGCTTTTGTCCTTTTGTTTAGTTCAGATGAGGATGGGAAAATTATTTTAGTTCAAAAATGCTTCAGACAGTTATATGCTTCTGAAGACAGATACAGAGTGTCCAAGTGATGCTGTTTGGCAGCATTTAGTTTTATACATGATGGTGTGATGCATATAAAGTTTTTCATTTCACTCCTATTGCTGTCCCCCTTTTGAAAGTAAGGCACTACTAAAACTACAGGCAAGATATATTCAGGCTGTGTTATGCACATAAACAAACACACATACACAAGTGTAGTATCTACACTGTATAGTCATGCAAGGATTTTATTTATATACACACATGCAGGAACAGAGCTGAGAACCCTTAACAAAATAATATAATACAGAGACTACTAAAATATATTTTTGTCACCTCAGAAGTCAAAGAAAAACTTTTCAAAATCTTAAAGAAAATAAAAGAGTAGCTTTTATGCCCTCTCCTTTACATGTTCAAGTTTGAACACATCTTCCACTTCTCTTAAAAGATCTGTTTCAAGTCCTGCAGGTGTGACTCATAGAGGATAGACATCTCTGACTCGTAGCAGAAAATGGAGGAGAATCTATGCAGAGCTGGCAGATGATATCAGCTGCTAGCAAGTAACAACCATAGCACTGCTATGTAAAGCTTTACAAATTAAGAATATGCAGCTCAGAGACCAGTAAATTTTTCCAGCTGCACATTCTTACCTTCTGCAATCTACAGTAGACGCAGGCTAGCTGCACATACAGTTTCCATATGAAGACTTACATGCAATCTACAGTATGGTCTTCATTTTCATTTCAGTGTAATCTCTGTGCTTAAAGGTTCTGTTTGGTATTTAACCAAAAGAATGCCAATACTCAATGTTATTAAAGAAATTTTAATAATTAAGTAAAAAATTAAAATGTTTAGCGCAGACCCAATGTTATCTATCTTCTCTAAAATTAATCCAACATCATTGTGCAAGAACCAAACCTCACTCCTGATAACAACCAAGAATACTTTCATATGTACACACATGCAAATTCACTTCCAATTAAGTCATACAGATTACAAGTGGCTACGTTCTGGCTTCCTTACCTGAACAAAGTTAATTGCACTGGGAACTCTTCTGGAAGAGCTACAAACCACCTTTGCCTATGAATAATCTGTGTGAATACTAAAATTTCAATACACTTGTGGTTTGTGGGCATGAATATTTACTGGAGTCTTCCAAAAGCATTCCGTTGGCTGTCATGGACAAATCCCATCAAAAGTTTTGTGCTCTTCAGTCTATAAAATATTGTCACTCAACACTTAGGCATAAGTACTTACAGTTGAGGTCTTCGGCTCCAATTCTTGCCCAGTCTCCAAAGTATCAACGTTTTTCTCTGAGATCCTTCATTAGCTTTGATTATAAACATAATCTCTCTCATATCTGAGATAGAACCATTTAATAATTCCTGACAAATCAGAATTTTCATTGAAGTGAAACAATTAGTGAATATCCAGCTTATTTTAACTCCCATGAAGTGTAAATTGCTAATGTAAATACATCAGATTTTATCAATATTGACGACAAACGCATATTTTTTTTCTTCCCAGAAAGATAGCTTACCACAGAAAACATGGGAAGGGTGATGAAGCTATAGTCATTAGGGTTTTAACAGCTGTAGCACTGAGTGTCTAGGAAACAATATCATTTTCAGAAAAGAAAATGAAATTTATTACAAATTGAAATATTAATCCTTTGAAGCACTGGAGTTCATCGAACTCCTTAAAGCCAAGTAAAATTGGCCTTCAAGATGTTTCATAGCTTCTTTATGATGTTTTAGCTCTTACTTTAACATTCAGAGGATTAAAGAATAAAATCTTATTCTGATAATTATAGACAAAGTGCCAAATCTGTGTCTTTATGGTAGAGGGGCTAGAAAAATTCAAGGTTTGTATACATGTGTTTGTACAAGTTTCACTGATGCTATCCAATTTTTATGTAGAACTCTGTGGCTGCATACCTAACAGATCCCAGGGAAGAAACAACAGACACCCCATTAAGATAAGGGTCATTACGTTACTATGTACTTGAATTTTTGTAGTGGCTGGCTAAAATACAAAAAGACACAGCAAGCTTTTCCCATCCCTTCTACCACAACTTAGTGTCCACATGCCTTTGCTTTTTGCAAATTGCTCGTATATCCATATGCTTAGGCATTCACAGAGTCATTTATATTTTCCTACATCAAAGTGCAGAGTTTAACCAGCAGCAAAAGACCACTACTAGTGGAAGAGTAGCTGGTCTGCTCTACAACTGATTGTCAAGTTGGACAGCTGAAGTATGCTGCTTATCTGTGGTAACATCCAGGGTCACCTTGGCTTTGTTTCAGTTCTCTTATTTCTTCAGACTGTCTCCTGTTACAAAGATTGCAGATGATCTGCAAGCAATCCCTTTAAACACGATGTAAATTGGTGCAATAGTGGTTTGGAGCTATTTTCAAAGTTAAGCAGGTGCTCATACAATTTTTCTGGGCCAAGTCCAGTGTGGTCAGTAACTTTTCAAGTTCACTGGAGAGCACCACAATTCTTCCTTTATATTCTTAGCAACAGGCACATATTCCAAGAAATTCTGTTAGTAAATGATAGGGGTATCACAGTTTTAAACAGAATCTTTGCCTTAACATTAATGAGAGTTGTACATGTTCATCAGCAGGAAAGTATACTCCTGTAGTGGTAAACACCTCAAGAATGCACCTCCTCTGATAGCAATTCATATTTGAAATATTTCTGTAATCACTTGGAAGTCAGTTGAAAACTTCCAGAACACAAATCTTTTCCCAGTGTATTTCACTCTTCATTAAGCAGTTCCAGCTAAAAGCACTGTAGCAGGTTTCTTTAATGGTTACTATGTTTACATGCTCATATTAATCTATGGTGATTTGGAGTGGTTTTCTTATCTATTCAGGGGATTTTTGGTGTAAAGAAAAAAACACCAGCATATATTCTTTATATTTTCTGTGGGTGCAGAAATAAAAGCGTCTTTGAATTCAGTCACTCGCATCATCAACACTGAATGCGCAACAATGCACTATTCAGCTCTCATATTGCACCCTCCTTTGGCATTAATTACATTCTTAATAGGGACATACGTGTCATTGAAGTATTTCTTTAAACCGTGCATAGTATTTTTTGAAAGTGTGGTTATGGTTAAAATAACTATTTAAAATGGCATCTTGTAATTCAACAGATCTTTGCATAAGAAGCATTCTAACCTCATACTGATTTATCTTCTTATCACTATAAATTGATACTACCTTTCCTTTTTTTGTACTTCTGTTAGCTCTGCAAGGCCAATCTAGCTATGAGAGAGTAAACCATACTCTAGCTAAGATATGACTTATAAAATGTTTACACTTCAGCTCCAGCCACAGACTGTTTAGCATCTGGGCTGTAAAAGTACACTAGAAAAGACAAAGAATGGCTTGTAGAGTATTGGCTGAGTTTCCAGAGCAGGAACGTGGATGGAAAATGCAGGATTTAGGTTTTCTTGTTATTTATTTTGTAATTTCTTACATTTTGTTTTGGGGTTGGTTTTGGGTTTGGGTTTTTTTTTTTTATTAAGCATATTTGTTCTTACACTTGCTCTTCTGTCAGGTGGCTGGAGATAAGATGAGAGGAAATAACCTCAAGTTGCAGCAAGGGAGATTTAGGTTAGATATTAGGAAAAATTTCTTCACTGAGAGGGTTGTCATACATTGGAATAGGCTGCCGAGGGAAGTGGTTGAGTCACCATCCCTGGAGGTATTCAAAAAGCGCACAGACGAGGCACTCTGTAACATGGTTTAGTGGGCATGGATGATGGTTGGACTCGATGATCTTGAAGTTCTTTTCCAACCTAAATGATTCTATGATTCTATGAAATTTTCTTTCATTAGAAATGCACCAATTAATCCTTGCATAGTATATAGTGCATATATACATACAGTATATACCTGTTTTCAGCATTCCTGATATTTTGTCTTCCAGCTGAAGACACAGAACATTGAATGCAAGTGTCAGCAAGTCAGAAGTGGTACAGGCTAGGCGCTTTGCTCTTCTACTGACTCACCTTTGTTGGAAATCTGAGATGACTCAAATTAAGCCTACAGATAAATCATAAATGACTAAAACTTGTAACTCTTGAACCTATACGTATTTCTGCTTTCCTATGAGTAAAAGGGATCATGAAACTTTTGCTTGTGAATAAGGAAGCTGCATATAACAGGTGACCTTAAACTTCATCCTACTTCAGAAAAGTTAGGACTTTAAAACTTTATGTAAGATGGCAAATGTTGCCAGAAGCAGGAAAAACTCCAGAACAATAATCAGCTTTAAGTGCAACTACTGTATATGCTGATTTATTGAATGGAATTAGACTGATTTTTAACATAACCTCTATAAAATGCCACTTCAAATTATGAAAACATACACTCTTACTAACCTGATCTTAAAGAGGGTGTGACTTTAATTCTTATAGCAAGTTTTGTTTCATCTTACTATAGCTCCACCTTCAAAATATCAAAAATGCAAAACTGCCAAAGCAAAAAAGGGCTAGCATTTAGTGTGTGGTGACATTGACTTTATTATGATACAGTGAGAACTTTTCCCACTCCTGCCCTGTTGCCAAAGTCTCACAGTAATGTTCACACTTAGTAGCAACTAGAGCCAAGTGAATTTTGCAAAGCATTTTCTGTATGCATCATCAGTCCACATGATCCAGTGATTCATCTTCTGTTATAAACATGCCCCCTTTTCGACAGTTTCCTAAGAAACTCGGAAAGACTGGGTTTTACGAAGATGGTAGGACACAAAATAAAGTGTCAGCACTGCTGGTACATCCATCTCTCCACAAGAGAGGTTTCAAGTTGACACATAACTTAATCATAAATTCGCATGGTCATCTGCTCCTCCAAATAAAAAGCAAGCCAAAGGATATGGTTGGTTGAACATTTTCACTCCAAGGTAGCTTTTGCCTCAGCAAATCTGTGAGACTTGCAATTGTCACTTATATGCAACTGAAAGACTTTTGCCTTTTCATAGCTCAACCAGCTCAAACTCCTTCTTTGGGACAGGACGAGTCCAGAAAGTCTGCAAAATATATTTTGGCCTTTTATGCTCTTCTTTCCTCTTTATTTTCCATAAAACAAACAGAAGCATTTGCACTATATGTTTGAAGAAAACATTTAGTTTTTCCATATTTAATATTTCTATTCTGCCAGCCAGTGGTGGGGTAGGAGGTTCAACATAGATCTGCAATTCCTTAGGCAGAATATTAAATATCACTTGATAAAATTAGTATACAGAAATTCTGGATTAAGGTAGATCTTTTGTCAATATCTTTGCAAACCTTATAAAAGACTACAGGAGAATTCTTCTGAGGGTTCACAGCCTGGCATAAAGTTTTGCTACATGTGACATTCTTTGATTTGAGTTGGAAGTCCCTGAAAAAAAGATTAGTTATAAAGAGTTAATGGAGCATTCAAAGCTTTAAAGGTTTTCAGTCTGAAATTGCCTCCATTTCATCAGAGTGACATTCTCATTGCACTTTTTATTTTACTTCTGACGTGCTACTCTATGTATACACACAGCATACATGGAGCCAAATACATCCCCGGTCTAAGTCTGCTGATATGCCATGCCACTTTGACATTACACTACCGAAGAATTTGGCCTCCGAGCTTTCAGTTAGATTTGTGTCTTAAATGTCCCCTACTGTTAATGTGGGAGAAAAAATCCTGTCTACAAAATCAGCCTAGAAAATAAAATTCTTCAGAGCATTTTATGGATCCTTGAAGAAAACAAGCATTTCTATTCTTTTCAGAGGTTTTTTTTCTAAGATAACAATAATAACAGCATTCATATGGGGTTTTTTTCCTTAAGTTTTAAAAGAGCCTGTATCTGCAAAAAGGGTGGAAAAGATTTCCCCATAAAAATTTGTAAGTAGATCTTTTGCAAAAATTATAAATACTTTCTGAACTAAACCAAGATAGTTTTGCACAGCTCTAGCTCTCTCATGGCTGCTGTACTCAAATTTTGAACTCTGTTCCCATCAAATATACTTTCCAAACACTGCATCTGTCTCACTACAAAACAAAGGCATCAGCTCCCAGCACAGAGCTGTCTCAACAGAAAATTATCTGTATATGTGATGAAGTTTTGCCATGTTACTATGCCTTTTAGAAACTCTGTTGTTGGGAATCATGCTGTCAAAAAAACCCAACAGATGTAATAAGCTCTCGATTTGTGCATTTCTAAATGGCATAATCATTTTGTAAAAGAAATAAAGAAAAAAGGTAAAGAGAGGCCCATGAACCTCCTTAATAGTGTATAGCAGGAGCATAGATCCTGCCATATGAGCCTCACTGGGGAAATTTAAAGAAGGAGTTCTAGCAATGTAACGTGATTTGGCAAGAGCTGAATTTGAATGTGGTTGTGAGGTCCCCATAAGCAACATATGCTTTTACTAAGCTGCAGTATTCCCTACTTTCGTAGCTCAAGCTTTTAAACTATTACTTTATATTTTCCAGAATTATATAGTTCTATGCCAAACCAGAGTTGTTAGTTGTTGATAGAACTATCATATTATGAAATTACAGCCCATCCAGAGGAAGAGAGAAAAAGCTGCTATTTAATTTTGACCTCTTTAAAAAAAAAAAAAAAAAGAAAGAAAGAAAGAAAGTGGAGAGAAGGAGGGGAAGAGAGAATGAAGGAGGAGAGTGGGAGGGAGATGTCTGCTTATGATTATGAGATGAACTTTGAACTTTTTCTATTCCTGCAGCCAGGGATTTTTGATTTTTTAAATACCTTACTAGAGTGAAAATTTGAAGTATACACTGAACATACAAAACTTTTACTTATATGGTTATGGAAAATTATACATTAAATCGGGGGAAAAAAAAATCCTTCCAGACACAACTGGAGATTGAAACATGTCTAAAAGCGAAGCCGCTAATCTGGAATTTGGAAACAAAGAACATTCTTTAATTTCTTTTGCTTCCCACTTGATGAGTGGGATGACAGTGCTGCCTAGGATAGTTCAGACATGCCCCTCAAATTGTTCTGCATACTTTTACTTCCTGTTTCTTTGTCATGTGAAAGCTGACAAGCTTTCTTTTTCAAATCAGATTAATTTAACAATCTTAATAATATCACCCTTATTTTTCTTGTATTATTATTAATACCACCCCAGAAGCATGCCAGGACAGGAAAGACATCTCTAGCACACAAGTTCCCAGCAAGACCAAGAGAACAAGAATGCTGCTTCCCTTCTTGTGGGGAGTTGCTTGCAGAAGGAAAACTTGCAAGACTAAAGGAGAAAGACTAGAGGTTTGCCAAGATGATTACCTTATTTTTAAGTGATATTTCAGAAATCAATGTAGCTGGGCTTATGCTGCTGTGCAGAACTAGAGCCCTGGTGTAAGGGCATGGTCCTGGGCTGACACAGGTGTGCTCTGCCCTCCATGTGGCACCAGACAGGACCCCACAGGCAAGAAGCATTTCATCATGAAGCCCATCCCAGCTTTGGAGTAAGGATCACTTCCCACTCCCCCCTCTGTCCCAGGTGCAATGCATTTCAGGTACACCTTCAGACCTTCTCCAGGGGCTGCTTTAGCCTCTTACTCAAGAGCACCTCTGCAAACCACAGGCAAGCTACTTTTTCAGCAAGTGAAAAGGAGCTAGGGCTGGTGTGGTGGGTTGACCCTGGCTGGGCACCAGGTGCCTATCAAAGCTGCTCTATCACTCCCCCTCCTCAGCTGGACAGGGGGGAGAAAATACAACAAAAGTCTCGTGCATCAAGATAAGAACAGTTTAATAAAGTGAAAGCAAAGGTCTCGTGCGCAAGCAAAGAAAAACAAAATTATGTTATTCTCTACTTCCCATCAGCAGGCGATATCTGGCCACTTCCCGGGAAGCAGGGTATGCGTAGTGGTTGCTCCGGAAGATGAAAAAATGTCCCCCTTTCCATCTCCCTTTACTTAGCTTTTATATCTGAGCTGACATGATATGATACGGAATATCTGTTTGGTTAGTTTAGGTCAGCTGTCCTGGCTATGTCCCCTCCCAAGACCATGCCCAGCCCCAGCCTGCTGTTGAAGCGGGGGGGCAAAAAATGCTGGAGAGACAGCCTTGATGCTGTGCCAGCCCTGCTCAGCAGTAGCCACAACACTGGTGTGTTATCAACACCTTTCTATCTACACATACAGAGCACAGCACCATGGGGGCTGCTATGGGGAGAATGAACTCCATCTCAGCCAGACCCAATACAGCCGAGAAGGGAGGAGAAGAAAGTCTTTTCTGAGGAAGTCTTTTCCAAGGAATCTGATATGAAAATGGACGTCTCTTAATGCCAAACGATAGAGAAAAACAACAACAAAGAATCACAAGAACCAAAGGAAGAAAAACATCCAGAAAAATCCCTGCTGGTTGCATTCACTGGCCAGTCTTACACTGCAGGTTTTTCAGACTGTAACAGAACATAAAGATGGCTAACAAAAACTTGTTATACCTAAAAGGTACAATACCAGCAAGAGAAGGTACATTGTTGGAAATAGTGGGAAAGGGTGTCCCCTGCAGAGTGAGCAGAAGTATAGGTTCATAACTTTACACTGGCAGGAGATAACTACCTTTTATCAGTTTTTATGACATTTAGGCCAGTCTTCAAATATTGATGAACGTGGGTGAAAATACTGGGAACATAAATGAGGTTTTTTTCATGGTTTGTGTTTCAAATTTCCTGTTTTGGCAAGGAGAAGTTGTCTGAAAAACAAATGTTTTTAAACAGAGCAATTCCACCAGAGTATTCCTGCAGAAAGTTGCAACTACACTTTCCGATGTACTCCCAGCCTTGATAACCAGCCCTTGGTTATCATTTGGAAACATCACTGTGAAACCACATCACATCTGAATGTTATGAAGTTCAACATGGCCAAGTACAAGGTCCTGCACCTACATGAGGGCAACCACCAGTATCACCAGATACTGGGAGATGGAGTGATTGAGAGCAGCCCTTCCGAGAAGGACTTGAGGGTACTGGTGGATGAAAAACTAGACATGAGCCAGCAATGTGCACTCACAGCCCTGAAAGCCAACCGTATCCCAGGCTGCATAAAAAGAAGCATGGCCAGCAGGTCAAGGGAGGTGATTCCGCCCCTCTACTCCACTCCAGTGAGACCCCACCTGGAGTACTGCATCCAGTTCTGGGCCCCTGTCGTGGTTTAGCCCCAGCCAGCAACTAAGCACCACGCAGCCACTCACTCACTTCCCCCCCCACCCAGTGGGATGGGGGAGAGTATCAGAAGGAAAAAGATAAAACTCATGGGGTGAGAAAAGAACAAGTTAATAGAACAGAAAGGACGAAAATAATAATGATCATCATAAC
>JAOBAS010000072.1:49567159-49581597 GCA_025311575.1 Elanoides forficatus | reverse complement strand
GGGAGAGTATCAGAAGGAAAAAGATAAAACTCATGGGTTGAGAAAAGAACAATTTAATAGAACAGAAAGGAAGAAAATAATAATGATAATAATAACAATAATAAAATTACAATAATAGTAAAAGGTTTGGAATATACAAGACAAGTGATGCACAATGCAATTGCTCACCACTTGCCAAACAATGCCAAGTTAGTTTCTGAGCAGTGATACGTGCATCCCCAGCCAAGTCCCCCCAGTATATACGGGGCATGATGTCATAATATATGGAATACCCCTTTGGCCAGTTTGGGTCAGCTGTCTTGGCTGTGTCCTCTCCCAACCTCTTGTGCCCCTCCAGCCTTCTTGCTGGCTGGGCAGCATGAGAAGCTGAAAAATCCTTGACTTAGTATAAATACTACTTAACAACAACTGAAAACATCAGTGTGTTATCAACATTCTTCTCATCCTGAATCTAAAACCTAACACTATACCAGCTACTAGAAAGAAAATTAACTCTACCCCAGCTGAAACCGGGATAGGCCCCCTTACAAGAAAGGTGTGGACCTGTTAGACTGAGTCCAGAGGAGGGCTACAGAAATGGTCAGAGGGCTGGAACACCTCTCCTATGAGGAAAGGCTGAGAGAGTTGGGGTGGTTCAGCCTCAAGAAGAGAAGGCTCCAGGGAGACCTTGTTGCAGCCTTTCAATATACAAAAGGGGCTTATGAGAAAGACAGAGAGAGGTTTTTTTGCCAGGGCCTGTAATGACAGGATAAGGGGCAAGGATTTTAAACTGCAAGAGGGTAGATTCAGATTAGATATTAGGAATAAGTTCTTCACTGTGAGGTTGGTGAGACACTGGAAAAGGTTGCCTAGAGAAGATGTGGATGCCCCGTCATTGGAAGTGTCCAAGGTCAGTTTGGACAGGGCTTCGAGCAACCTGGTCTAGCGGAAGGTGTCCCTTCCCATGGCGGGGCGGGAGGGGCAGACTAGATGGTCTTTAACGGTCCCTTCCAACCCAAACCATTCAATGATTCCATGATTCCAAATACTGGGAAACTGGAAGTGTTAATTGAAATTGTTAATGTCAAAACTCTTTAAAAGCTGACATTTTAAGCATCTTCAGAGCAAGATACCCAACTGGAATAGAAAATGTTCATAGAAGACATGAAGGACAGGTCAGTTTCTCTTCTGACTAAGACACCATGACAGAAACATGAACAAATGATGTATGTGAATCTGTATTTTTACAAGTGGACATGCGGGAATATAAAGCTGCCTATCGGAACCACCCTAAACACTGAGAAATTTTAAACCATCCACTAGACCCAGCCTGACATATTTCTCATAATAAGCAAAATCTAAGCACCCCAAGCTCTGAGGAAGTTCAGATCTGATTTCAAAGCTGGCAGCTTGCATTCTTTGTCATTTATGATGCAAGCACCTATCCCATGGTCTCCAGGCATAATTGTCACTTAAAACCAAAATTAATTAAGACAGATAGGAACAAACTCACAATAATATGCAAATAACAAACAATCCACTCATTAAATGCCAGAAATTACTGAAAATCTGTAGGAGTAAAAAAGCACAATTCGTAACCAACCTTTAGGGCACAATACATGCCTCAAATTTCTGTTGTGTTTAATGCCTCAGTAAATAGATGTCTTGCATGGTACACTGGAGGTTAAAGAGAAAAATGATATCTTATGTAAGTCCTAGTATTCAGAAATACATCCTCGAACATGTATGTGTGTGTTTCCAAGCTACTACTACTAAATCAGCCTTTAGATATAGCAGGGTATTAATACAGCTAATCTGCATTTCAGTCCTCTTTCAATAAACAAATGGAAGGAATACAGTGCTGATGTATTTGTAAACATCTCTTCTTTCTTCACATCTTACCATATCCTGCTTACTAGTCTGCGCTGTTACAAGATGGACAGAATAAGTCAAATAAAACTAAAGACCACAATTTTCTCTGTAGTTTCCTCAATAACTATGACTGTAGGTAAAAAATGAAAAGAAAATACAGTGATGACAGACAAGCCTCCTGAATCTGCTTCATTGCTGAAATTGCTCAGAAGGAGTTTTTCCCTGTAAAAAATATAGTTCCTGTGACACTGTCAAACTCATTAACTGGAGATGATGACTGATACAGTAAGCACTAGATTTGTGCATTGGAAGAACATTATTAAAAAGAATTTTGCCTATTGTTTTTTTTCTCTGTTGCTTTCAGTGTTCTTAAATAATGTTTCTTGACTTAATATTCATTTTCTTTCCCTTGTATTTCTTATTACAAGCTCCACATGGAATATTGTCAAGCCCTATTTATATTTGCTTACTTCGTTATCAGTCAAGAACAATATGGGAATTGAATGTTAATTAACTGGTCTAGTGGTCACAGCCTAGAATTGATAATATTATGAACAAAGAACTAGCTGTAGTTTTAACACAGGATTGGTGTGTGACCTTGGGCAAACTGTAATCCCAGCTAAATTACTTTCTCCATCTATAAAATGGATTAATGCTATCTGTACTGCATTACAGTACTCTGAAGCTTGATTCAATTAGTCTGTAAAATGTTTCACGATTTTCAGGCCAAAAGTTCTGAAGGAACATTACAAATAACTACTTCTGCAAAGGCCACTGAAAAAATCATAATAGCATGAAGTAGTTTCTCTGACACTTAGTGATTTATGAAAAATTATCTGCTATTATTTTTTAAAAGATATTTAGAAGACATTTTCACTTGCATTTCTCAAATACTCTGCCATTTGTTTACTGGGTTTTCAAGTTTATTTCTGTAAGAATTCTAGCAGCATTCATTCCAAAATTTCTGAAATAAAATTAAAAGGGTGTGCCTTTCTTATTAACCTGGAATAATTTAACAATTTTCTGTAGGGTATTTTTATTACTCTTTCTTAATTACTAAGATGACTTGCTAATTTCATCTACTTTTCACATTTTTGCTTCTGGCAGATCTTTTATTATATAAAATTTTACTGGGTTTTGTTTTTAACATTTAGCAGGAAGCCAAAACAAAGTACTTGGAAAAAGTTTTGAGTGGACCTTTGGCAGTGAAAAAGAGAGATGAGTAAAATGCCTTCCTGGCTAATACAGTTTTTCTTATTCTACCAAAAGGTGTTTGTTCCATGTTGGCAAAAAAAATCCCAACACACTAAATCTTTATTCTATTCTGTAATTTCATGACATGACAAATGTTTTACCTTGCATAAAAATGACAAGTCTTTGCAGTCTTTTGTCATGTTCTCACAAAATTAATTGTGACAAAAAAAAGGCTTCAGAAATTAATCACTGTGTAATTTGTGTTATTTAGCTTTTTGTTGTTGTTCATATCATAAAAGACCAACAAGACATAAGAAAAGAAAACATGTAAAGATATCCCTTACCTAATAAAGAACTACATGCTGCTAATTTGCTTTACTAGTACTCACAGTCAGTGCCATACTTGTTTACTTTTGTCTCATACAATTTCAGTGTACTACAATAATGGAGTGATACAATAATAGAGTAGAATCTATACTTAGTTTTTTGCAATGCATACAAAATGAGAAAGCATCTTGAAAATGTTGAGGGGGGCTTAGGTTGTCGGGATTCTTTCTTTTCAGTTGTATTGTTCTGCAACCCAATGAAACTATAAATTTAATTTCCATCACCACAGCCTTTATGAGACCAGCGAGTCAGGCTTTGCATTCTGCACTTTGCAATACCTCTCCTACCTTTAATAGAGACTATCAGATCAAGCTGAGCTGGCAAACTGATAGTGCAAGAAGCTGTACAGAATCCATTTCCCATTTCCATGCTCTGCTGCTTGACTGCAGTAGGACTTAAGTGCTGCCTTAAAGACAGGAGTACTCAAATATTCTGGCATGACCAAGAGGGACATCAGTGTTTGCATAAACCCTGTATTGAATCATGACCCCATTGTTTTACTGGTTCTACCAAAATTGAAACTTGAACTGCTAAGCAAAGCAGGGACATGGGATTCCCAAACACAAAGATATTTAGATTAAGATGCTAGGCTTTATACTTTTTTTAAACTTCATCTACTCTTTAATTGAAAAGGAGTAATGTTCACCCTGTTAATATTACTGCTGAGTATTTACTATGTCAATGGGTGGGAAAGGAAACCCAATCTGCAACCAGAAACCACTCACAGCCACAAAGAATGGTTAAGTAGTAGGACAAGGGCAACAGAATGACACCAAAGTCAACTGCTGGTTTATTTCTCGCTCTCTCTTTTGCCCTACCCCACCCCCCAACTTTTTTTAAAGTTTGGCCAAACTGCAGGTATCTAATCTTAGTTGCTGTACCTTGTTCTGACAAAACAAATCAAGCATGGATCACAGCCCTTCCTCCTCCTGAACACACACATTCACTTGCCAGTAGATCTGAAGCTTCTGTTCAGATCCAGGACTTCATCCTTCTCCTTCTACTGCCAAGTAAAATACATTTGCTAACACTTAATTAAGGTTCCTATTCAGATTATGTGGCCTCAATGCTAAGAACAAGGCTTTAGCTGCCCAACTCCCAGTAGCATGCCTAAAGCCACAAATATCAAATTGGGAACATAAACCTTCATTTAGATTTAATACGGAGAGTTACTGTAAATTAAATAATTATCAGTGATTATTAAACCTTACCTAAAGATTAACAAGCATTATTAATTTCATAGCTGTTAACCCTCTATAATTGTGTCCTTTGTAATCAGTTGACATTTACTCATTAGTCCCACAAAGTGCTGTCATAGTTTTGAACATTACACAACTGTTTTATCCTCATTAGGGATATTTTAATAGTCTTTAATTATTTGTATTATGAGAAGTAGCCATCTTAATTAATTAGCATTTTATCTCCTTTTGAGAACTAAAATTCAAAATGCTACCTAATGGCTATATCACAATGTGAAGTCAAACAAGAGGCGTATCAGGCCTAGCATATCAGTTACAACATGTTTTGCACAGAACAATACAAATGTTCTTTTTTTGGAATTTTTTCTCATGTGAGGAAACATTTTACAAGCAGAAGCTTACATTCAGCTGATGTAAAATACTGAAGCAGGTGATATTGAACACAATGATATCCGGTGTTCCAAAATTTAATGCTATGGACTTGATTCTGCAGAGCACACGTGTAGGGTGCTACAAGCATCAGTGTAAGTACAGTATAAAATGTGATGAGTAGAGAAGGAAGCAAGGCAATCTGATCCCATATTCCTGAAAGTACTGTAGTGTAGTCACTCAGTGACTGCTGTCTAAAAAGAGAAGCAATGCTCAAACAAGGGTCACTAAGGACTTAGTTCACCAGCTAATAATCTCACATGAGCTACTCTTTACTCCGGTCATCTTGCTACCTAGCTGTGCCATACCCATCTTTTTTCTGTTTTCTTTTGGCAGCTTAAGGTTTGGTAGAAACCCTTTCTCAATACAGAGTGGCCATTGCTTCATTACACTATTGCCCACATAGAGGATTTGTTTATATTTGCATTGGACACAACCATTTTCAACTCCTACACTCTAGATGTATGATTAAAAGTGATGCAGTTTGGAGTTCTTTTTTTTTTTTGTCTATTTGGAAACAGTCAGATATGGCCTTAAAACCAGTAAGGAACAGGGGGAGGGGGAAAGCAAACAAGCAAGAACATAACATGTCACTGAGAAAAGTCTGTTAGCAAAGACTGAGACAACACAGAGATGTGCAAAGTCACTGTTCCTGACTGCAAATCAGAGCATCTAACACTCCCCTCACAGGGCTTTCTGACCCTAATCATGCTTCTGTCCTTCACACGGTATATGCGTATGTCTATAAAGCAGGGATTCTTCATAGTCCAGCTGTAGTAGCAGTTGACCTGGGAAAGAGCTGGAACATCACTTGGGTGCAAATGGGATATTCTGCATCTTTTCCTCCCGTACCATGGAGATGGTACTAATCTTTGCCAAAGACCCAAAGACACAGTGGTGGTCTAGGCATGCGTCATTGACGATGCATGGTAAAAGCCCAGTTGTTCCTAGCAGGCACACTATAGGTCTGCTATAGTATGGCCCTTTCCCCAAGCACTCATCTACAACATCTTCAACCACATCCATAGCTCCATTACAACTGTCAGCTCTAACATATGGAGGGAATTTATCATGATAGTACATTCACAAGGACTAACAGGTCCATTTTTTCTGGGATTTTTAAACCTTACTTTGCTATGTAGAATTTGGTTCATCTCCTAAGATCATCTGGACAAACCTTACATACACAGCACACCGCAATATCTAGAGATTCAGGTGTTGGTAGTACCATGGTCCTTCCTGCTCCTTCCCTGGTGTGGCAGTGTGCTCCCCTCAGCCCAACCTGACCTGTATTTCCCGTAACCCTGCTCAAGTGATAACCACCAGTGGTGGCTGTAACAGATGCATCTGGTCGTGATGGCTGCACCCGGCTCAAAGTGTTTTCAGGGAAGACAGATAACAACACAGTAGCCAAGAGTCAATTTGAACAATGCACCCACCTAATCACAGTGCTGGTCGATGTCGGACTCAAGGCAAATTTGGAAGAAACTAACATCTGTAGTCAGTATGCAAATATGTGTATGAGTCAATTATCTTAGTCCATAGATAGTGGACAGCCCAGGGCCTTTTGAGCTCTCCTGCATGGCAGCAGGCTGCACGCCAGGATCTCCCCTTGAGTAAGGACACCTCTCAAGTTTACTTTTTGAGGTTAAGAGGTTCCTTGCTGCAGCAGATTCTCAGTAAGTGATTAATAGTATGCTAAACTTTGAAATCTTAGCTAAGTGATATAACAGATTGATTCTGCATATATAATCCTTTAGACATAAAATGGGAGAAAATCTGGGACAAGGAGTGGATCCAGCTACACCTAGACTCCTCTCTAAGAAGGAGTTTAGAAAGCAAGGGGGTCCTTTCTGAACCTTGTTACTCAACAGGAGGGTCTCCCTGACAGTTTAGTCTGACCCTGTCCTCTATGCAGTAAATATCAAGTGAACCTTGCCATCAAATCTTGTTAAACCACTGTCGCATTTACTATCAAACTTTGTAAATCACTGTTTTATATCAATAAACATATTGCTACTTCTCTCTTATGAGTAAAGTTCATCACTCCATCCATGGCATCTGGACACCATTGCTACTTTCTGACTGCAGAAATGCTTAATCCAGCTGATAGCTTTGGGGCTGAATACAGGGATAGCTAAGTGAAATTTTAATGGCTTGTGATGTACGGAAGGTGAATGGGGATGATCTAATGGTCCTCCCTGGCCTATTAAGTCTCAGGAAAACAAATTTCATAAGCACACCTTCAGGGATATTTTTTTCCTCCCTTTTATTGCTAATTTGGCAGTATTTCTGTGTGCCAATCAACTATAGATATGTCCGACTGATGGAAGGCTGAGGAGTTTCTGTCCCTGGCTCACCCCTAAATAGGCTGATGCAGTCATGTGGCACCAGTTCAAGCAAGAACATTTCCATCCTGTTTCTGCTATTTGCTATTAAAAATTGGTTCCCTATATAAGTGGTAGGAATGTAAGTGTCTGCAAGTAAACTGTCCCAGCCCAACCATTTTGTACAAACTAATGAAATTACATCACTGGGCAATGACAGATCCAGCCCTCACAGAGGCCACATTAAACCCTGAAGAAGTTCAGCTCCTCTCTCATAACTGTCTCAGACTATGGATAGTGACAGTTTGGAAGATTTAGAGGGTAGAAAATGCCTCTGTTTTTACTTGGCAATGAAAAAAATGAGACCAATTATATTTTAAAAAAATAATAATTTCAGTCTAAAAGTAACAACTGAAAGTTATATTTTCTCGTTTGTGAAGACTTTCCATGCTAGCTAGCTGACTGATTAACGGGTATCGTTAAGTTACTGTATTTAAAATGCTGTAATGTACTCAAGTGTTGGCTTGCTCTCCTCCCAGGACCAAGGATATGAAACACATTTGCGACTCTATAAAGATGCTTCTAAAAAAGAAAGTCACAAAGAACACATGGCTGCTTCCTCTGTGAAGTAAGCTGGTATGTCTCTGGTGGCTTCAGCAGAGCAGGCATAATTTATACCAGCTGAGGATCTGCCCCAGGGTATCTATTTTTCCTCACCAAAAGAAGCTTCCCTTGCCTGCCTCCATATATGCAAAGATATTCAGCCTGTAAGAAAAGGACGGCAAAATGTACTAGGACTACTAAACATGAAAAGAAGTACCTGTCGTAGTCGCCCCGGGATCATATGTAAAGATCACACATACACGCACTGACAAGATCAAAACCCTGCAACTGATCATGAAAACCTACCTGTGTCTTCCTGAAAGGTTAAGGGAACATGGCCCAGTAGGGAAGGGACATCCCAGTTAAAACTTTCACTTAGCTGAGGTACAAGTGGAACCAGCCAAAGACAAGCAGTGGTTTTGAAAGAAGTTGCTCACACTTAGAAACTTAGTCTCTAATACACTGAAAACCTGAGATCTCTCATTGCACAATATGTTTATTTTCAGCACACTAAAAATCCTCAGAACCCATCAAATAACTTGCAGTGTATCTCAGAGGCCGTTGTGAGGTTAGCACATAAAATAGACCACCTACATAGGGAAACTGCCATGCATCTTTACAATTTACTTTGTCAAAGAAGGACAAAGGAACTGTTTTAATGAGGTGCTTTTCAGTTGTCTTTTGTTTCATATTTTACACAGGAAAAAGGAAAATGTTTCTTCAGTTCGGGGCATCTGAATCATATTTCCAATGGGACAAGCACTTTTAGGACAGTAAGTTCTGAGGTATAAATAACCTTCAGTGAATTGAACCATAGTCATTTTGGTTTTTCATATGTGGAAATTCTCAGCTTTCAAAAGTTGTGCTCAAGTTCTGTTTCAGCTGAGTATTATATCTATGTTTAAATTAAAGATATTTTGGCACATGACAGCTCAGAAATACTAATTGGACAATACAGTACATCAAATATTGATGAGAAACTCAGCTGTATCAATAATGCAAATTTATTCCAGGTTTCTGTATACAGCCAGCATCTCTAGTCTATAAATTGCACAAGACTCTCTCAGTGCCATGAAAATTCAGTCCAACAGTTAAGTACTAACCTTTAAAAAGGTAAGATGGGGAATAGAAGAAAACGAATCTTCAGAGTTGAGGACACACATTAATGCCCTTCTCAGAAGATATTTTAAATGGACAGAGTAGCATGCTTATTATTCTTTTGTTTCAATTCTGATGCTAAACATACATTTTGAGTTTAATTTATTTCTTCAATCTTTCATTAAGGTTAATCTGAGTGTCATAGTCAGGAATATGTAAAAGATCACATTTACTACAGTTCAGATCTATACTTTTTTAATGGCCTGTTTGATAGGAGCAGAGCTTGAGTACACCTAGGATAATCTTTTTTAAAAGCCATTACTCTACTGCTGTCCTGGGGTGATGCGGCCAGGAAGCTGTGATGACCATGGCCCCAGTCTCACAATGCCTTCCACACAAGCTACACATGCAGAGATCTCCAGAGATCGCCAGAGAGCCCCGGAGAAGGCAGTTTATGTGTTCTGGGCTGATGCCTGATGCCTTTACATTTCTAGACGTGCATGAGGCAACTTAGTTATGGTCTTGGATATGCTGCCTGTTTTATGAGGAGAGAGGGACACAATGCTGTTATAAAAAAAACTTAGATTGATTCTTTCTAGTTCTCTAGCCTAAAATAATTTTGCTGGATATTGAGATTTTGAAGCATTTCACAGTGGCCTATTACTCAGCAATACAAGCTAAATCAGCTTTAAATAAAGAAAGCCTGAGCATTAAGTACTGATCAGAAAGAGTATTTTAAAACACATACACAAACACAAAAACAGGCTTCAGGTCAAGACTGGTTCTCCATTTGTACCATAAAAGATTTTTATTGAAAGAGCGGTCAAGCTGACTATTCAGAGTCCAAGGCAAAGTAAATCTTATGAGTGTTTAGAAAAGGCACAAACAGCACACAAACAGCAGTTTCCGGCAGACTTTCAGGGCTCTGCAGAAAACTAACAGTACAAAAATAATAAAATATTTATTCTGATGTTGTGTTTCTTGAATGACAAGACCTTGAATTAAGAAATGTGTCCTCATATGTGTTTGTACACTTACTAGTGGATCTGTTTCTAGATACGGCAACTATATTCATGTAATAAAAATATGAAAAAACATCATTAAATAAATTCTTCAGGACTCAGCTCCTGAACTTATCTGACAATGGAAGAACAATTTATATAAAGAGAATTAAATATACTGCTTCTCCTTTCTCTATCTGCAATAAATCACTCTAGGGCTTTATTCACTGTAAGTCATGCCTCAATGCTGGGACAGTGCTCAGAGCTTGGGCTGATCTTGCCTCCACTATGAACATTTCACAGTACTGCTGGAGGCACATGCTCTGTCATGTTTCTGTGTTTAATGAAAGCAAAGTGTACGGAAGACATGGTGATGAACATCATCTTCTAGCAGACAATTAAATTCATCATGTTTTCCCTGGTTTTGTGTGTGCAGAGAATGATCTCTGATACACAGTCATCATGCAAATAATAACAAATACAAGTGAAACACTGCACTAATCATCTGAGTTCAGTCAGTACTAGGTGTGCTATGAAAGACAAAATGTCTTGTTGAAAAGCATGAATTATGCACCCAAGACAGGTGGCACAGAAAATAGGGGGAGGGAATTGCTATTGTTTAACAGCTCCTGTTTTTCAAACAGTTTCTTCAGCCTTGAAACAATGCAGTTAATACTGTTCATACCAACAAGAGTGTCAGAAAACCATTGCTGGTGTCCCAGAGTCAGTGACTTGAAGTAGACAACACCATAAATCCAGCTAGGAGGCACTTTCTAAATTTCTTTTATGATAAAACCTGCTATATTTCTGACCTATTGACTGTATAGTGCAGATCATGAGTGATAAATGTGCATCATGATCCTAGAAAATTAAAGATTATTGGCACCATTTCAAATAAACCAGAGAACTCTCAGGGCTTAAGTCTATCTCTTTTTTAAGTTACTGAAGCATTTCTTGTAAAAACATCATCAAGTTTTTAACTCAGAAATTATGGTTATCCTGCATAATAAACATGCAGAATTTAAGGATTAGTCAGCTAAGTGTGTGGTTTATGATGAGTAAATGGACCTGCTTGATAAAATTTAATAGGAGTTTAAAGTATTTCACATGTAAAATTTTCCTCTCATAACTACTGTTATGATTTGGAAGTGAAAAAAGATACATCAAGATAAGGTATGGGGTTATTCAGAGGCTACTGAAGGAAAAATATGAACCTCGAGGAATAAGAAGCTGGAATATTCCAGCAATCATAGAAGTTGAAACTGTTCCTCTATTGCTATCCCTTTCTTTTTCCTTAAGTTTTAAAATTTAACCTTAGTAGTGGGGAACTGGTCTTACACAAAGAAGATGCTCAAAAAAACTGTGAGCACATCCTGCACTGGGAAAAGAGGCTTTGTCAAATATTTCCAGGTAAAAGCCTTTAAATGTAGATTTGCTTAAAGCTGTGAAATTAATGATATGCTTCATTAATTTTCAAGTGTCAACTTAAAAACTTATCATAGGCATGTTTGGTATGGAAATCATATGTTTACTTCCTGCAGACTGAAAGCTTTTGCCACAAGTTTTTACCTAGAAAACCTTTACCAATTTATTTTTGTGCTGGAAGACCGAAGAAGTTTTTAACTACAAACATTTGACTAAAACCTTTAAAGAACTTAGGGGACTGTCCATCCATCTCAAAATTACCAAGTGTCTTTTTGATCTGAATTGTACTGCAGTTTCAGAGAAGGTTAGATGGTAGAACAGCACCTGCATACTGATTAGGCTAGCCTAAAGCTTACAACACTGGTAGCCACAGAAGCCCCTCCAAAATAATAAATGTTAAAAACATTCCATTTGTAGAGTCATCCATCCTCACCTTCAGTTCTTTAAAACTGATAATATATATATCTGAGCTCATCTCAGAGCTCAGTTTGATGATAGCAGATTCATTAAAAAGATTACGAAGAACAAGCACAGACAGGTGACAAGTGAGGAATCAGTTTCATTGCAAAGCCTGACATGAACAAGATATGATTGAGCATTTTTATAGCACTTTTCATCTTCATACGATAACTGCTTTAACACCTGGAGAAACTGAGACTCATGATTAGATAAGCTGCTAAGTTAAAAGAAGCAGCAGCGAAATTAGGGAGAAAAAAGACTAAATGGGAAGCAGTCAAGGCAAGCTTCAGCTTCCTCCCCCAGAACCCTATATATTTTGAAGAGATACCTTCATTCTTGGGGAACTTACTTTGGGGAAAGAAAGATGGAGAATGGCTGCAAAAGTGCTCAAAGCAAAAGCCCTCAGGCATAAAAAGAAAGTGACCATCTTGACACTGCTCTCCTTTCCTCTTCTCCTTAACTACATCTGTCCATCTATCTTCTTCTTATTTCATCCTGTCTCTTTCACTTTTTCCACCCCTTCATCCCATTTCCTTCAAATAATCTTCCTCACCTCACCACATGTTCCCTCCCCAATCATCAAACCAGAGTGGCATCTGCTGTTGTTGCATTGTTCACACTGTTTATTGCAGTTGAGCCTTCTCTCTGTCCTGTTTGTCCCTCTTCTCTGCAACAAGAAGTTCAGAGGAATTCTGAGCCCCCCTCCCTTTTTTTAAGCCTCTAGGCCCTATCATCATAAACATAATTAATTACATTAAAGCAAGGAGTTAGCAGTCAAGGTTAGAAATCTCTGGTCCCAATCTTCTGTTGAAATATCTCTGCTCCCAATCTTCTGTTGAAATCATCCTGTTTTGCCATCTCAATTATAACAGGTAGCTGGACCATATACCTCAATCCATCTGCCGTGAATGCCTCTCTTATGTTTGTGTATTTTGCTTTGTTTTCAGAAGCGTTACTGTACATACTCTGAGCTGGCATAGCTGATGAGGCTGGATAATTTCACTACCTTCGATTAGTTTAATATCATAAAAGTCAGATCCTGTACTGAGATAAACTAATGCAAAGTGACACCATGTGAGAATCTGGCCCATATATTTCAAATGGTTATTATCACCCTATCATCCACCCCTAACCATAATTAAAAACAGTGACTTCAAGAAAAAAGCAAGCAAATGTTCTCCTTTTTTGTGAAAGTAAAGGGGGAAATCCCTAATTTCTCTTTACAGCCTTCCAAAGATATATCTAGATGCATGATTTACAGTGCTTAGAAATAACTGTTAAACACAGTCAAGATGGGAAAACGGATGTATCTTGTAATTAAGATAAATCAATGAATGTTTTTGCTCCCTTCAGTTTTACCTATAGGCTATGTGCTCTCCATGGAACCGGGCCACCCATTGAAGCAATCCACCCCAGCAGTGGCAACTGTTTGCTCAAAATCCCCTAAGAATAAAATGCCCCTGCACCTCAACAAGCGCAGTGTGAAGAGGCATAATTATTTGTAAACATGTAACTTACAAATGTCCTAATCAACCTTAAAAAAAAAAATTTAAAAAATAGAGTTTGGTTTGCTTCTGCTTTTCCTCTCCAGACTTTTGATGTTAGATCAAATATGACAACCGTTATCAGTCAGCAAAATGAAGCAAACTCACTCAAAAGCCTCAGGGGTAAGGAATTTCTTTAATCACATTCACACCAATTATGAGGATTTCAGCTACATGTGGTAATATAGTTCAGTATTAACTGTTGCAATTTAACATCTCATGAGGCAAAAAAAACCCTAAAACCCACATAGGTTATGTCCCCTTTGCTACATAAGTGATGAGGATGAATGTAAATCATGAAAATATATTTGCACATCAGCTCTCTTGTTCAAGGAATCCAAAGGGACTTCTAGTAAGACTGTCCTGTTGAAAGTATACCCAGCCTAGTTTACAAATGAACTAAGAGCAAATTGCAATCTTCTCAAACCTCTAAGGCTGCAGAAAAGGAAGATACTATTTGTGTGTAATCAGCATAGGATTTGTGCTGAGAAACAAGAACTGGACAGTGGTCAGAAAAGACAAACTGAGAGTTAAAGCTGCCTTCATTTTTATGGGGGCAATATATCATCCAGTACCAAGCTACCCTGAAATCTAGCAAAGAAATCTTGACCAAAGATGCTTTTTTGCTCAAAGGAACTTTGGTTTTGCATGAATTCCAAAATTATTGCTTGTACAACATGCATTGCAACAGATAAAAATTGTGAAAACAGATTGAGAATGCAATCATTGGAGTAAAAAAGGTAACAAGCTGCGGTACTGAGGGCCTTCAAGCCCTCCAACCCTGAGCAGGAATAAACAATCAATTTTCCTAAACATCATTATGCAATATCAGCCTTTCTTCATAGGAGAGATGCTCCAGTCCCTCCATCATCTTTGTGGCCCCTTGCTGGACTCTCTCCAGGACATCCATGTCTCTCTTGT
>JAOBAS010000072.1:49543891-49567143 GCA_025311575.1 Elanoides forficatus | reverse complement strand
CTGAACCCAGCACTGCAGGCATGGTCTCACCAGTGTGAGGAGAGGGAAAGGATCACCTCCCTCGACCTGCTGGCAATCCTTTATCTAATGCAGCACAGGATCCCATTTGCCTCCTTTGCTGCAAGGGCGCATTGTTGGATCATGTTCAACGTGGTGTCCACCAGGATCCCCAGGTCCTTTTCTGCCAAGCTGCTTTCCAGCTGGGGGGGTCCACAGCATGTAGTGGTGCATGGGGTTGTTCCTCACCAGGTGCAGGACCTTGCACTTCTCCATGTTGAACTTCATGAGGTTCCTTCATCTTCAATTCCTTCAATCCTCATTGCTTCAATCTTTATTGCTATTAGTACACTTCTGTGATGACTTGTTAATTCTTCCATTCAAGGTAAATAAGATGAGTTCTAGAAAGCTTATATTATCCCTCTATGGTCAATCATAGAAACTAAGGGACATGTTTTTTTCTAAATTAATTTAAAATCTTGCATCACTTTGTGGAAGAGTAATGGCTCAAATCTGCATTCAAAGTCATCCTTTCCTCAATATGGTCACTACAATACCCTTCTCACAATGAAATTCCATCCTGATGGTTGCATTTTGGTATTGAGTTCCTAAGGCCGCACAGGAACAGCTTATCCCCTAAAGCAGGACTAGGAGCTGAAAAGCACGTTTGATTCCCTCTGAATGAAAGGCATTATATAAATGCAAGTTGAGATTGTGTAGCACTCCGTGGAAAGTGGGTTTGCTGTTTCCAGCTTTTGTGCTAGAAATTATTAGAAAGCAATATCACTCAATCAAATGTGAATTGAATCTAAAGGGTTCTACAAAATGCCAAATGGAACAGAAAAGTCCTGTGGTAAGGACAGAGGAAACCAAGCCTGGTTTCTGAAAAGCTTTGTGGTTGCCCAAGAATTTCAGCCATGAAGAAGAAACAGCAGACAGGTAGATGTGGTGTTTTTAGACAGGAAGACACACAGGTAATCATGTGTTAGCATGAATGAGACTGCTGCTTGGTATCTGCCTGTGAAAAACAGGAAGGTGTAAACCAAGTTGTGATTATGTTGGTTTGATGCTGGTTTGAGTATGAACTGAGGACAAAGAAGAAAATGAAAATATGAGCTAGTGTATTTCAGTGCCATTTCATTTGCAACAGCTAATAATACAGGCCACTCATATGACAGTCACCCCCAAAGTTATAGATTCACACAGTTCAGAAGTAACAGATGCAAAAAGGATTGTAACAAAAGAAAAAATCAACTGAGAAAAAACTTCTATTATTCATTCCTAGATTGTAGTATCATAGATTGGATCATGGAACTAGAAGTAAGGCTTATGCGCCACTGATGATTTCTAGACAATAGAAAGAAAATGCATGGCCAACAAGAAAAACTTTGTACATTTTGATATATTAAAGAACCAGTCTGCTCAAAGGGCAAGTCTGAATCCCAAAAGTCAGGTTTCAGCAGCAGCAGGGGAATAGCAAAAGAAATGAAATCTTAATTAAATAATTTTCTAGGCAATTAATTAATAGAGCATGGAAAAGATTTCAAACTCATCTTCCCACTTTATACTAGAATAAACTATCAGCATGAAATCCCATAGATAAATATTTCAACTGTATTCCTTCCTTGCAATAGCAATTACTGTAGGACTTAGGAAATTTTAAGGAAAAAAAAAAACAAACTCAATTATCTCATCAAATGAGCTCATACAATTTCCTATCTGCAATCAGCTGTTTGATACTGCCCAATATGACAGTGAAGTTAACTAATATTCATTCAAGAGGGAGAAAAGCCTTTTGGAATAAGTGAGTCACTTCTCACTCAAAATCTTCTTACAAGCTTATTTCCACTGTGTCATAAACAGAAATTTGGTTGCTTTAATCACCTTGGAAACATAGAAATTTTAATAGCTCAGAGTAGCACCATGCAAATATGGCTTTAGGGCTTCCACAGCCAGTTGGTAAGTCTTCCTTGCCTTCCCTAGTGCCGCAAAAAGGTACCTCTTCAGTGTCCTCCAGGAGCACCAATCTGCATTGCATCCCCGGTTCCTCCTTCCCATTTCTGAGGTGATATTTCCTCTTAGACCAATAGTCTATGCCTCACCATTTCCCATAGCTCTTCTCCAACTTCCTGCTGTAGGTAGTAAGAAACTTTCTTACAACCTAAGGCTTTTAGCAGTGGGGCTAAATCTGAAATCTAAGGTGAAATTATGGCTTTCCGCAGTAACTACTACAAGACCAAACAACTCTCTACTAAGAGTATATCTTGTAACTCTGATCGCTTCAGGTGCTGCAGAAGTCATTGGAATACATTTAAGTGGTTAAAAAGCCAATATATTTAAGTGGTTAAATTATATTTAAGTGGTTAAAAAGCCAATATACACCATCAAGCATGGTTCCTGGAAGGAGAAGGATTTGTAACACTTCACTTATCTTTATGGCAACTGGTTTCCCTTGTGAGACAACAAGAAAGTCTGCAGTCGATTGCTACCTATCCCCGTGTCATACATCTAGAAAACCCTCAAACTCACATCTAGAGGCTTCTTAGTATCAGCTACCCTATACAGATTGGTATGCAGGTTAGAGGCCAAGTGTTTCCTTGTTAGGAAGGTTTAAGTAATAACCATCACTCAAAAGGTAACAGTCATGTAGTGCGCTTTCCACAATTCCTCCAGAAGGAATTGCTGCAATGATCAGGGAGAAATATTGGGATGTCTTAGGATAAAGGCCATATCCTCAAGCCCAAACAGATCAAGAGTAGAAACAACAACGTCCTGGTATCAGAGGTAGGTCTTTGCCGTGGGAACATTTGCAGTCTTGGGTGTTAATACAGGTTAGATGTGCATGCCAAAAATTCACGTTAACTGTGTAGTACATGTTTACACTCACAGTTGATTTCTAAGTTGTTTGTTTTGGGGTTTTTCTTGCTGATCCACTAATGACACCTTATTTATGGCACATTGATACTATAAATCAATTAATTTGATACAACTAAAACCCCTGGAAAGGGGCTGCAGCAGAGCCTTTGAACTTACCAGACACAGTACTATTCAAGTAATGATTCAGCCTGTCACAGCATTCCCACCTCTTGAGGAGCAGAGAACATTTGAGGCACTCTTAAAAAGCCCTTTGTTTACTACTATGAAGCAGGGTCGTTTCAAAGTGTGACAGTATTGCTACAGATATCTGCAGACCCCCATCATGAACTATCATAAAATCGTTTGTCATTTCCATCTGGTTACCCTGCAGCATATTACAGAAACAGCAGCAACAGAAACCACACATTGCTACGTATTTTCTAAAACCAAGTATAAGTCAATGGACACACCTGGCTTACTCTAGTTCAATATCCTTAAGGCATTTCAGCAAACCAGGGTGGGGATACATGTTGAGGGGACTATAACAGCTGTCAGGCCACAAGATGAGGCAGAGTTTGACACCAGTGTGTGATAGATCCAAGTGCTTATTTGTGTGAGTAGATCATCCAAGCATTCCAAGAGATGTGCTGACACCTTTCAAGGTGAGACCATGCCAGCTGGCCTGGTTCATGGTCTGTGTTATTAGGGGAACTAACAAAAGTGGTTTCATTCCACTCAGAATTCCAATATCCCCAGATTTGCTCGTCTTCCAGACCAGAACAAAGTTAATTAATCATTTCAAAGCAATGGAAAGTAAAAAGTCTCAGACATTTGTCTTCCATTATAGCCAAACCTGATACGGTGGTGGTATAATGTTGTACAAAAGCTAAATCTGGTCGAGAATCTAAACAACTTACTTCAACAATTTCTGTCACAAGAAAAAGTTCTGATGTTAAGGTAACAACTTTTTTTTTTAAATTTCAGGTTTAGACCTGTTGCAAAAAAAACCCTAATCAACTGACTGTACCTGCATTACCATTTGATAAGCACATACAGAATGCAGAGTTTTGTCTCCTTCAGGATTTAAGGTATCTCTTTGGAAATGGATCAAATGTGCCTTCACCTGTTTGAATGTTGATTGATTTAGCCAACTGAATTAAGTGCAATGAGCATTAAGTAATAATTTTCTGGCTACAGACTGAGCCTTAGCTACATATTTTGCTAACAACCTCCTGTAAAAATACACACACATGCTTATTTAAAGGGGAAATTGTTCATAATCCAGTAAAAACAATTACAAGCAAAATAGATTAATAACTTATAAAATGTAGCATAGAAAAAAAGAAAGTGAAATCTTATTTTCATACATTATTTTGACATACACATTGGAACATAAATAAAATCCTTCCTTTCTTCTTTTAAGTTTTCTAATTTTAAGGTAACCTAGTTCCCTATTCAACATCTATATGGCCGCATTGTCCCTCTTTATACCTGGGGGCAATAGAGCAACTACATGAGCTATATAATAATCCCTCTTTACAACAACTTGCTCACAGAACAGAATACCTCAGTATGTTTGCAAATCTGTCCAGAAACTCTGTTGTTTTCCATGCTTTACCAGCACTGTAACTAAACAGGTATAAAGAAAGAGCCTCCAAGACACTAGCAAACAGATAAGCACAGAAAGCAGTTCAGACAACTTCAACCTTCCCAATTCCACTCCAGAGAAATGGAGAAAAATAAAACAGGTTTCATGTTTTTTTTAAAGGCTGTTTGCTGTGAAACACAAGCTGATGACACTCTTCTTTCTAGAAAGAACATGGAACATGAACAACAAAAGAAGATTTAAAGCTCATTATTTGCTATTATCTTGAGACATGTCAAAAGGCCTATTTTGGAACCTGAAGACTGCTGGTAACAGTGCAGAAAAAGTATAGCATTATGTGCAGTGCACAGTCCTCCTAGAGATCAACAGCTGTAACAGGCAATAAAAATACAGATAAAATAAATCAAATCCAGTCGAAATGAAGTTACACAAATTTGTGTGTCTGAGCTGGCAAGGAAGAATTTCTTTCTGATCAGAAATCTGTATATCTGCAATCTATTTCTAAGAGTGAAGGATGCATATGTAGCTAGCTGCCTAGAATGCACAGCGTTGATATTACTTGAAACCCAAAAGTCAAAACTAGTTAAAACTGAAGTTGTACAAAAACAACATTAGCATATAAAGTAGTCAGGAGTGAAAACACTTTCCTAGGACAATATTCTCAATGAACTAATACACTGATGACATCAACACAGTAGGTATAAACTGGGTGATGAAATCCAAACAGCAGGTGTAATGTTTTGTAAGCAAGTCTTTTCAGTAGATATTTGTATCCAATACTTCAAACACAGGCAGAAAGTTTCAGAGTTTGGTTTGGGATCTGGACTTTTTTGATTTTTTAAATGTTCAGTACAGGAAACTATTTGAGGTGGTCAGGAGGGACTCTGATCTACCTAAATTTCACACTTACATCATTGTCAGTCGTCACTTTCAGCTTTGGTTTAGAGCGTGGAAAAGAGATTTGTGTCCCTAGAAACTTTCACAACAACAAACTAGTTTAAGTCTTGAAGATAAAATTGTAAGAGACAGCATCATTGTGGTCATGTTAGGCTTTCATACATCAAGATGGGCTGAATACCTTTAGCAGATGCCAAGATGCCAGATTTCGTTTCCTGCATGATGTTTTTACCATACGAAATCCTGCCATTAATAACATCCCTCCACACATCCTCCATATTAAGTCAGTCAAGCAGGAAAGGGTCTGAAAAGGAGGAATATGTGCATCTTGCCTGTCCAGCTTTGAGGTGCTGCTAGCAGGTGTGCCAGCTCAAAAGCTATTCCCTGCAGACTGGTGGGTTTTTGACCCCTTCAATCAGTCAGGTTTCCCAGCAGACCAATATACTAATTTTTTTTTCATGTCCGCTCCATATACAGATATTTTATGTACGATAAGAAAAAAATTTGTCTGTTTTTAAAAAACAAACCAAACCAAAAAAAAAAAAAAAAAAAAAAAAAAACAAACCCAGAGTGGAAGTAAATGTTTTAAAGGGATATTCTATTTAACTGATTTCTCTTGACAATTAGTTTGTGTAAACAGTTCCCCAGGTTGCCTCATACAGAGAAAGACCAAAGAAAATGTATACTATTTTTGTAATTTTTCTTGTTAATGTCTGTCATTGTAGCAAACTGTGGGTAGAAAAAAACAGGTACAAAACCTACATGGTCAATTTTAGACTCAAGAGGTTCTTTTCCTACAGTAGAAAACAAGCTGTCTGAATGAAAAATTCTTTACCTTAGAAACAAGTGCATCAGTATCATATTATTGAAGTGCTTCAAAAAACTGCTTTTCTTCTAGCTAAAGGTATTTGAAAGAGTGGTATGTCCTAAGAATGTCCAACTTGGGATAGTTCAAGAAAGATTTTTAAAATGTGCTTAATGTCTGCAAGACCAGCTAAGGAACCAGCCACTTGACACTTGAAAAGACTCAGGTCTCCAGTGTCTCAGACTGAGCTCACAGACAAAATGACCTTTACTTTCTGCCTCTAAGATGCAAAACAAAAGCAAACAAACAAACAAACAAACAAAGATGTTTTAACTCAGGGTGAGTATCAGAAATAGTAAGAGGCAGCTGTCAAACTTAATGGGTTCCAAGGTGGAAATGTGACATGGCAAAGATCTCCCTATTCTGGGTCTTCTTGTACTTGAATATTAAAATGATGAGGCATATGTTCCCATGGTTTATGTCTGCATTTATGCAAATTTTTATTCTGATTTGTTTTGCAAAAGTGTGATGACAGATAGGTAGTCTTCATATCCATTAGAATTAGAATTTCTTTACCTCTCAGCAGGATGTAAAACAGACTGGCATACATCCTGGTCCTGTAAAGAAATTAGTGTGCACAAAAGTTTAATTGGAAGAACAAATATTTAGCAGCTCTGTTGTTGTATGAATGTTATTTATTCTAAAGTTCTTCATTATTACAATTAGACTTTTTTTCTTCCTCTCCTCAGATTCACAGCAGTGTTACTGACTCTGAGAATGAATCAGAGAAAAAAAATGCACCTGCTGCTAATTTGTGTATTTACAAGTGTCATTAAATTTGCCTGCTTACAGAAGTTACGTTCCCCACTTTTCCAGAAAATCAACACATTTTACATGACAAAAATCCAAACTTGGAATGAGTCCAAACCCCAAAGTCAGATCCAAACCTGCATCAAACTTTGGTAAAATGTGGAGTTACTTATAGCACAGGGGGCGGTTTATGTGCACCTCTAACCCAAACCTCAAACTGAACTTTGGATTTTATTCAACATGGTAAAAGTACAGGTTTCTTCCCATTCTATCCGAATCGTTCGGTTAATTTCTTGTCTGGGGTACAAATTACTCAAGCAGGCAATTTGTCCACTGAATAGTGATTTAATCCTTTCTGCAAAGATATAATATTAGAGCTGATATTATAAAGTTTGCATTCATAGATAAAGCATCTGCAGTTGGAGTTGGCCCACACTGGGAATTCCTCACGAGGCCCTAAAAACCACAAAATGTACAAACTACTTTTTCCCTTCCAGGGCCCTTTCTTATTATTATTCTTTTTTTTTTTTTTTTTTTTTTTTTTTAATCTGAGAGTGCAATTTGAAACTTGATCCTGTTTCAGGAGGTGGGGACTGGACTGGAGCAAGACAGAGAGGAAAAGAAGAAATTTTAATGCCAACAGAAGTTACACTCCAGAAGTATGCTCTGGAGAAGTAATAGCATGAAGTTACAACTTGCAGCTGACATTGGTTACAGTAAAAGATTAGCAGCCTGCTGCCCTCTGCATTTACTGATTTGGAAGATTGTTTCAGTTTGTTTTTCCCACTCCCATGTACTCACGTTCCCTTGGGTTTCCCTGTCTAGCTGATCCTGCAGCATTCTTCCCTCTAACTGCCTTACCGTCTCTATAAACAGTGGGAAAAACTCCCAAGGGCAAATTAATTCAATGCACCACTTCTCCCTGCCTGTTTTCCATCCTTCTCCCTCATCACCTTCATATGCCATTTTTACTTTTATCACTGCTCTGGGATCAGGGCTGATGGGACATCATTCACCCCTTTGACTCTGTGTGTGTGCCCCAGCCAGGTCCCAACATCTTGAGATAGGAACCAGGGACAGCTAAACTAGAAGGGAGCAGCAGCCTGATTTCTGAACTGTGTTACTGAGAGACCAACCCCCAGACAAGACCTTAGAGATTTCCTGCGGCACTGTTTCAACACGACCAGTACACTGCTTGCATATGCATTGCCTATCAGTACAGCCTGATCTGCACTGCAGCCTCTGGACACTATCACCGTACTGCTAAGTAACACTCAGCCATGCTGTGAGGGCTAGCAGGAAATGAAATCCCCTTCAATTTTTTTGCTTTCTTCCCTTTTTTTATTTTCAAGAAAGCAAAGCCTGAAGATTTCTCTCCCCTGCCTTTAATTGGCAGGACATTTGCTCTTGAGCAGTAATTTCACTATTAGCAACTCTTACGTGAAAAAGAGAGACACTCTGAAAAACACTTTTCTAACGGAAATCTGGATAAGAAGGTAACTGCTGGCAACACTTCTCGCTTGTAGCTGTTAAACACTCCTCACAAGAGTTCTATGCTTCTATGAACAGCTCAAATACCAATTATGCCTTCAGGACCCAAGGAACAGTATGCCCCCTGTGCTGTTGGTGCTGAACAAATACCTAAGAACATCACTGACAAAATGAAAATACAGAATTGGTGAAAGCAAGTATTTTGAGTGGAAAAGAGAACTTCAGGAGTCTTGGAGACTCATCCTAATGAAAGGCCTGTCTCAGAGCTGGGAACAAAGTATGAGTAACCTATGGCTGTATTACTTTCAGGATAAACCCGGGTGCAAAGGATAGGAGGCTGTTTCAACTATATAGTTCCTCAATATTTTGACTACTGTTTTCATGGACAGTGCTAAGTCATTCAGAACGGTACAGAGTGTCAGGAACTATTTGAAATCCAGGACAAAGCCATGGTAATGGGAGCTTGAGTTCATTGCTAACAATGTAAATGCTAGATATTGAAGTTATACAACAGCCTTGCAAGAAGACATGCAGTTGGGAAGTTGGGACCATCCAGAGTAGAAGTAGTATCTGGCTGAGAAATAGTGAGCTGTTTTGTGATTGCACACATTGTTGTGGTGTGCAACATAGCTCATAAAACTTATGAGCCATGCTGGACAGTGTGACCTGGCCACCATTTGTTCAGCTTCATTGACAGGGTAATTAAAAACAATTGCATACTTGGAAAGATAACACTTTTAATCCAGCATGTGGCCTGAAGGCCAAACTGAATTTCTACTGAATAATGCACATTTCAGGAATCTTTCACTTAAAATAAAATTAAAAAAAAAAAAAAAAAAAAGGAAAAAAAAAAAAGAAAAAGAAAAAAACAGTGTTAGAAGAAAAGTGGATGCCAGAACACAAAGCTTCTGGATGGCCATTCCATAATGAAGCACTGCTGCAATTTACTGTGCCTGTGGACCTACCCCTCTCTTCTTTCAATTATAGGCAGTGGTCCCATGGTGGATAGTAGGTTGGTTTTGTTTAGCTCTCAGTTTGCACTATGTTCCTTTCAGGAGAAGCATTTGGGTGAGCCCTCCCAGAGAGAGGGAGGGAAGAGAGTGCTGGGGGCTGCAGGGGAAGGGAGCATGCCCTGGGAAAGCCTGAGTGAGCAGCCACACAAGCCAGATGTGACAGAAAGAATGTCTGGGCGACAGGAGGAGGCTGCAGTGCCGCCAACACTCTGAAGGTTATGGAAACCAATTCAAAACAAGCATGGGACCTACCTGCTAGGCCACAGTGGGAAGTGGGAAAGCTGTATATAAACAATATTTTTAAAAAGAAACCTATTCTGTCTCCCTCTGACATTTTATGTTTCTCTTTCAAAAGTTAAATGCCCTACTGTTTATTGTTATAAAATCTAACTTTTTTTTATTTTGAAAGTCTTCTAATTCTCACACTGGGAGATGATCTCAGCATATTCATCTCAAACCTCTATTTAACTTGGTTCTTGTAACATATCAAGGGTCATGATCTTACTCACTAACCACTCTTGCAAGAATTTTTACAGACCAGGGACTGGCATTTTCTGTCACTGGAACTGTACCCTAACAGTTAAGCTTCTCAGAAAAAGCATCATCAAGCCATTGCAAAGCAATTTTTGTTATTCATAGGCAGTTGAAGTCCTTAACAGAATAAAGCATAACTCTTGCAACTACCTTAGACAATGAGTGATCACTTAACACCACAAAGGGCCAGATGAACCAAGGAAGTATCTGCTAGGCTGTTTAGGTATATATAAATAACACTCTTATATATATTTGCTAACAAGAGGCCCAGCAAAAGGAAGAATATGTAAAAAATGACAATATTCCAAGCTAGCTTGGACTGATGTATTTGATGTTTTAAATTTGAAGTTCTGCCTGACTTTTCATTTGACTTCTCTAGAGAGAACTAAGAAGAAAACGAACAAATGGGTTTATCAGAAGTGTTATATGACGCTGATGCGTGGGATACTGTCAAACAGATTATATAAAGAGAAGAAAATACTTGGCAGTAGTAGATGAAGCTGATGGGTTAAATAGTGCAGTTTGGAGGAACCAGATCTGAAATAACTACTGGAATAACTAGAGTTAACCAATATAAGCACTCATCTGTCTCAGGTCAAAGCTTATGGAAGGCCAACAGTGTTCTGGTACTGAACACTTTTTAATAAATGCAAAACATTACAAGAGGAAAAGGCTTTAGGAGTTCCACATTATAGGGGAAAATGCTAACCAGGTAGAGCTTCATATGCTATTGCAAACAGCAAAAGTCAACACCATAACCAGCACATGAGAAGAATGCAAAACCTTATATCACATCAGCAAAGTGAACAATGAATGAAAGCACCACTAGTTCAGCTAAATTTTTGAAAGGAGAGAGGGATACTGTAGTAGGAGTCATCATTTGAAATATCATTCTAAATGCAAATGTTATGCATTAGTTTTCAGCAGGACATGGGTACACAACCAATAGTACAAAATAGTGTTATTAATAAAAGAAGGAAAACTACATGCATTAGAGAACAGAATGTAAGGACAAGGAGTACTAACTACATTGTTAGAGGCTGATGTCAGTTACCAAACTTGCAGTAAGATGCAGGGGACAGAATACACAGAGCATATGCAGAGAATGTAGTAGTATAAGGAAAAAAGCCAGAGCAAAAATGTAATTTTCAATCTCTCATTCCATCATGAGACAGATCTGTTCATCTCTTTTATGAGTGAGAACAACTGAAAACTGCAGTATTCTCACTGATAGTCAGGGGAGGTTAGAACTCAGACACATAGGCATACAATGCCATTTCTTCCACTTTACCTATCCAAAGACCCCGAAGGGAGATAATAAGGGGCTTCACATCTAACCTGTTGTCCAAACAGATTACAGGCAGTTAAAAAAAATGCAACAGGACAGATTGAAGGAAGAAAGCTTCAGGATACAATGACTGGAACAAGTGGAATTTATTCTTAACAGTTGCAGTGTTTGTTTTAGAAGGAAACCCTTGGAGGTCCAGGTGAGGGGTACCTCAGGGCCTAATCAGGCATTCTTATGGAAGTCAGCTATTAGATGCAGTATGAATATTTGTAATTGTGTTTTATGCTGTTGATTTAAGAGTTGGGGAATTAAGTTTGGGCTGGAGGAGGAAGATACAATAACATAGGTTGTGTCTCTCCATGGCAGAGAACCTGGGTGCAGGGATATCGCTATCATACACAGCTAGTCAGCACGAGCTGGAGACTAAACCAGTTGTTCCACAGGTACCACAAACTGTCATCCCTGAACAGTGAAAAGGGGGGCAGGGCATTCTGTCATTCAGTTTACATCTGTATCTGAGACAAGCAGACCTCATGCCTGCCCTCAAACAAAGCTGATTATCAGTTGGCATTAGGAAAAAACTTCTATGCTTAAACTCCTCCATGATTCTGTGCCTTGCAAGTAATTTATGCCATCCACTGAGACACCTGGAAACTGTTATAGACAAGAGATCAGCCTATGTCTCCATTCATTTGTTCCACTACCATAATCATTATCATTAAGTTATAAAGATTCTTTAAAGATTTGTGAAATAACTTCATTGAGCCAGAGGTTCAAACAGGCTGGACAAGGAGGACCAGCACTAGAGCAGGAACTGTGTGAGGTGTTCTGCATTCTTCCCAGTCCAGGAGCTGTTCTGTCAGGGGGTCTTCTGCCAATTTGTGTCCAATCACACACAAAAAACCCCCACCACTTCAGGTTGCTACAATAAAATGAGCTGAAAATTAAGAAAAATATTAATTAATAAGCTATGCATGATTGCTGTCTCATTTGCAGATCTACATCGCACTCCTAGCACAATTACTGCAGAATTAAACCCTACTTACAGTGCCCAGTGTGGTTGTCTGGTTTGTTTTATCTCATGTATAATCATCCTGGTGCAAGTTATTCATTTGAAAATATATAAACTTCTAATTTTCAATATTTTGCTGCTTTTGCTGTCAAATGCAAATTTGTTGACAATATTCTTAATGGATTAGACTTCAAAACTATGATAAATATGTATTCTTGATTTTTTTCTAAAAATGTAGATTTTTCTATGAGTGGAGAAGATAACACTTTCTTACAGAAAGCAGCAGTTGCACTATCATTTCTAGTAAAAACAAGAACTTAATCTATAGCACAGCAGAATTTTTTAATATTAATATATTAAAATCTTGCTGCATGAACACAAACATTAATAGTAATAGTCTTTATCATTTCACTAAGGGTATTTCCTTTTCCTAGAACATATGCTGGCTATGATGTGAGCTGGAGTTTAAAGAGTTACAAAGTCAATGCCAAAATGTTTGATCCAGAAGCCACTGAAAGAAAGGACATACCATTTGAGTAGTCTTAAGCTCCTACAGAGAAACTCGACCCACTCGGTGTAACTGCTGTCACAAAGGTCAGTTACATAAACAGCATCTAGACTTGGCATTCTTTTTTTTTCAGCAACTAGGAAGATGGTGGCTGCCATATGAGGTGTTCAGGTCAGGGGTGGGAAGAGGGATCAGGTAAAAATCATGCAATCACAAAATTGCATAATCACAGGATGGTTGAGGTTGGAAGGGCTGTCTGGTCCAACTGCCCTGCTCAAGAAGGACCACTTAGAGCAGGTTGCCCAGGACTGTGTCCAGACAGCTTTTAAATATCTGTAAGAATGGAGACTCCAAAACCTCCCTGGGCAACCTGTGTCAGTGCTCAGTCACCCTCACAGTGAAAAAGTGCTTCCTGATGTTCACAGAGAACCTCTTGTGTTTCTGTTTGTGCCCATTATCTCTCATCCTGTCACTGGGCAGCACTGGAAAGACCCTGGTTCTGTCCTCTTTGCGTTCTTCCTTCAAGTATTTATATACATTAATAAGACCCCTGCTGAGCCCTCTCTTCTCCAGACTGAACAGTCCCAGCTCTCTCAGCTTTTCCCCATAGGAGAGATGCTCCAGTCCCTTCATCATCTTTGTGGCCCCTTGCTGGACTCTCTCCAGGACATCCATGTCTCTCTTGTACTGGGGAGCCCAGAACTGAACCCAGCACTGCAGGCATGGTCTCACCAGTGTGAGGAGAGGGAAAGGATCACCTCCCTCGACCTGCTGGCAATCCTTTATCTAATGCAGCACAGGATCCCATTTGCCTCCTTTGCTGCAAGGGCGCATTGTTGGATCATGTTCAACGTGGTGTCCACCAGGATCCCCAGGTCCTTTTCTGCCAAGCTGCTTTCCAGCTGGGGGGGTCCACAGCATGTAGTGGTGCATGGGGTTGTTCCTCACCAGGTGCAGGACCTTGCACTTCTCCATGTTGAATTTCATGAGGTTCCTGTCAGCCCATTTCTCCAGCCTTTCAACGTCCCTCTGAGTGGCAGCACGATCATCTGGTATATCAACCACTCCTCCCAGTTTTGTGTTATCAACAAACCTGTTGACGGTACACTCTGCCCCATCATCCACATCATTAGTGAAGATGTTAAACAGAACTGGACCCTGTATTGACTGCTGGGGTATTGACTGCTAGTTACTGGCCCCATACATTAACAGGTTGTCTACAAGAATCTTCCAGGATGCAGTGTCAAAAGCCTTACTGAAGTCCAGGTAGGCAGTATCTATTGCTCTCCACTCATCTACCAGGCCAGACATTTCATTGACAAGTTTATCAAGTTGGTCAAGCACGACTTCCCCATGGTGAAGCCATGTTTCTGATGATTTTCTCATCCTTAATGTGCTTGGAAATGGTTTACAGGACTAGCTGCTCTGTCACCTTCCAAGGGATCAAGGCAAGGTTGACGGACTTCTGAAAAAAAAAAAAAAAATTAGATCAAAAAAAAGTAAATCCACAATGGTCAGATTATATATGCAGATTGATATGTTGGTTTAAAAGGGTTTAAAAGTATTATGGCCTAAGCAATTTTGGCCAAGGACTCCACAGGCATCTCAAACACAGAATAAAGTCAGTAACAAATATACAGGGAAAGAAAGCACATCAGATGATTCCACTTTGCTGTATCAGAGTTCAATACAGGAGGGTTCATTAACTGGACAGCACAGTAGGATTCATTACATGCAGTACACCACATCTTAGCCTTTCAAAACTCTACTTTACGCACAACTTTCCTGTCTCCTCCCACTCTGTATTTTCAGTTCAAGAATGTTATATTTAAAAGCAAAGAGAAAACGAAAATCCCTATATCTGTAGTCCTTCAGGTCTGCTCTAACTTAACTAGGAATTTAGAGTTAAGTACTATGTCACACATTCTGATATTTGGCCATCCATTTTTTCCCCTCAGCATGGAAAGGCTAATTGTTTTGCTGAGGTAGTGTCATGTGCCAGAAGTGGCTGGGAAGGAGTCACATAATTAACTAAGCTCCTGCTGAGAATGTAGACCTTTTTCCCTTTCTTTTCCCTTTCAATAGATTTCTTTTTTTACCCTTCTCAGAGCCATTATTAACTTTTCCTTAACTGTTATAAATTGCAGGGAGTGGACAACCTCAAATCTAACACATGAAAATGCAAAGAAAAGGGGAAAAGCTTGCCCTGTAAAGAATTACTTTTAAAAAGTTTTCGTGTTCCATAATAGAATATTAAAACTCTTTAGGTGCAGTCACAATGAAAACCTTGTGTTTTATTAAAAATAAATCTTGCTCAAGGCATCCATTACTCATTTCTGGATTAAATAGAAAACTTTCAAATTTTAAAGGAACAAGGGCTCTTCAAATGGGCTGTATCTGGGAGCTGTCAATAATATGGCATCTTTTTTATATCTATCTTGCAGGTTTTTTAGCTATTTTATTGCTATTTTCTGGACACTCAGGTCCCTACCCCAGATCCTAGTAGGAAAAGAATAGATATGGCTGCATACCCTTAATGAAGTGTCTTTTTTTCTACATGTTGTTTGCTTGCTCCATGCATAGTCACCATGTTTGTTTGTTTTTCGTGAGCTTGGATGTTAGCATTTTCTCTGTCTGACCTTACCTGATTGCTCCATTGGACTTTCTTGCAGGCCTGAGCTTCTTCCCACACTAGACGTTTGAAAGGACACCTTCTGACAGGCATCAAAGCCTATCTGGAGAGACAAATGGGAGACTCCAAAGTAGCACACAGCAACACTCATGCCAATTCCTCATCTGGAGGGTGGAAGAAGCACCTGGTCTTCATTTACATCACTGCTATGGTTAATGCATTGCAGGTGTGAAAGTGTGTAGGTGAAATCTGACAAAACACCTGTCTTTCATACCGACATTAGATCTGTCTAGTGTAGGACACTATCCCCTCATGTATGTTTTATCCTGCCCTGAAAACCATAGTAAGCACTGTCCTGTAATTATGAAATCAGAGTCATCATTTCCTGGGATGAATTCTTTAACAAATTATACCTAATTACTCTGAAATTACCTTTAATTCATGGTAAAAGCATGGCTAAACTCTGTTCTATAACACCTTTCTTTTTATCTTTATGCAAATATGATTACACACTATCAAACTGGCACAACCAGTCATAATAAGCAGCTGCAGCTAGTTCTCTGGTTAGTAAATAGGAACTGGACATGTGCCATAGATTATGTTTTTTGGAATGTTACATAAAAATTATCCAGTTCATTCCTTGACAGCACTAATTTTTTCCCTCCTACTTAAGCTAGGAGTGTTTGGATTTAAGGTATTAGTTCATTCCATTATACAGACCAGAAACAGCAGAGGAGATTGGATCTGTCTCTGAATTTCTTCAAATACAGTGAGAATTTGAAGAAAGAGCTTGAGCTTACATCTCAGTTTACTACCTCAGGGAGCCAAAACACAGCTACAGATCTTGCTTAATTAACTTGTTGCTGAGTAAGATATAGATTTGCAAACATATACAACTCTCTCATTTTTTTACTATTCATATTATCAACTTCGGGCAAGATGTCCATTTATATATGCTAGGAGGATAAAGTATTCAGAAGCAGAACTTAATATGGAAAGGGGAAATGCAAACTATTTCACTATATAACTACACAAAAAAAATTACTCCTGAAAAAAATCTTTCCTCAAACACACATAATTCATTACCATGTCATAAGTTGTCTTTGGACATGATAGACTTCTTTCTGAAATAAGGGTATTATAAACTGTTTTTTCCACTTCAGTCTCTTCTTCCAATCACTGTGCCATTTAGAAGACAGTTTTAAACATATTTTCTTGTAAGGTGCCTAATTAATATAAATGTAAGTCCCTAGTAACACCTACCCAAAGACCAGCAATGGTGAAGTTGACTTTTAAGGAATTTATACTCAATAGCGGTTTTCTTCCTCCAGACAGATGTGTTCTGCTGTGAAGACAAACCTAATGTATCCAATAACATTCTCTTTCTTTCTTTCCTTCTTCCTTTTATTTTTTTTTTTTAAGTAGGTTGTGGGAAATATACTTTACATTTAAATAGTACACAGTAAAACAGGATCTCAACTGTGAGTAGACCTTCAGGAATTACTGAGATACAAAGAATCCTGATAGTTCCAGGTGTTTGCCGACATGTCTGATATATCACTTTTAGGGTCTGCCTTTTTAATGGGAGCTTGTCTCTTCAGAAGGTCCTCTCAGAAACTTGGAGGAATACAATCACAAAGCAGTTAAAACATGGAATAGCAGCTAGGACTAGACTTAATGTTATTTTATTGTTCAGCATTTATTTATTTTAAAAGAAAATACTTTAGATGGCCCTTTGGAAAGTATACTGAACTCCCTCTAAGCAATTTTTCTTATGGAGTTTCCCTTTTCCAGTACAAGATGCAAACAGTGGGCCATAATCAGTTTCCAGAGTTTCTTTAGTGAAAAGATTCCCTTCTCATTTAATGCTTCCAATGCAGGATAATACTCCCTTCTGCATGGGAAGAATGTCTGACTGTTGAACTCGAACACATAGACTCCTAAACTACTATAATCCAACCTACCTGCTCCCTAAATGTTTTCAGCAGTTTATTACTATTTCAAATATGTTATTGAAATGTGGCCTCATTGTGCAATGACTGTCCGTCTTTAAAGGAAATAATATTTTCAACATCTCAGTAGCCTTGTATGGCAAAATTTACATAAGCATGTCACTGAGCAAAGAGTTCCCTCATCTTTTTTATTAAGTTTTTAGCTTTCTTATTGAAGTAACAATAATTCCTTCATTATGCAGCAACAGAGCTGCAAAGCTTGTAGGGGTGCTGATCTGCTGCATTTTGATAGTCTTTACTTTCAGAGTGTGCATGAGTCCTGTTTCATTGAGCAGGTGGTAGAAGAGAGGCAATGAAAAAGGATCCAGTTGCATATACAAAACAACTTTCATCAAAAGGCATCTGTTAAGCAGTTAGACTTTGTTAGATGTAGTTCAGACTCAGTGACCCCTTTCCTACTACAATATTGAGCCATTCATCTGAGAAACCTCTTGTTCAAGGTTATTATTGGAGACAGTATAGTGTATAGGGGAAAGGCTCAGTGGGACGGGAGTGCTTTAAAGGGTTCATTACATCAGTATTGTTCTCAGCACAGCTATCATATGGCAATTTTTGCTCCTTTCATGGAAAATTTCACTCTGGATGCGTACATCCCAAGACCCACTAATAGGCAAGCCATTAGCACCTTTTCCCACTGACCTGTAGTTGTGGATGGGCCAGCTGTTGCACAACCACAGCTGCTTCCTGCTTTCAAATTCTCTGTTCTAGAGCCAAATCCAAAGAAGAGTTTACCTCCAGTCCAGCCTCAAACCAAAGCCCCAAAGTACCACAAAACAGTCTACTCTGACATACTTCCTGGCAGCACAGGAATCTAAGAGTACTTCCTAAGGTAGTCATATGTAGAAAATTTGTGCCCTTCTTACCATTTCACCCATTCTGTACTTGCACATACCTCAAACACACCCCCAAAGAAACCCCTAGAAGAACTACCAAGAACTGTAGGGCAAACCTTAACAAATTTTTTTTTAAACAATTCCTTTTTTTGTGCAGATACGGCCTTTCTTTGTCTCCCCAGTATCCTTATATACATTTAACAACTTTTCTGATCATCCCAGCAGCTTCTGACTCTGATATACTGGTCATTTTAATTTATTTTCTTTTCATGAAAAGGGAATGAAAGGATTATTGGTTTTCCCTTATATTGCAATTATTTTAAATTGCTTCTAAATAATAGGTATTTAGAAACACCAAATATTTTTTTGGCCCAAAAATTAAAATAAAGAACAAATATCTGTTAGCTACAAATACGCATAAAATCTGTGTTGAAGAGAGCTCAAATTTAGTGCCTGTTCCAGGGTAATGGCTGGTAGTTCAGCTGCCTGTTCAGAGAGGCCGTAGCTGTCCCAGCAGGCTAGCAAACATCGCAGTCCAGACCAGTGCCCCCGCCTGCTCCCTCCCACCCAGTCAGGTAGAGATACAGGCAATCATATGCCACAAGGATACTGGAGATGCAGAAGGAGTTTGAGGTACAAATAGGTTTAAGGGTGGCAACTGAGCTTATGGTGGGGTAGTGATGGCAGTTGAAATAGGAGTCAAATTCACTAAAAACCAGGCTTCTTTCATTTTGTTGTACTTGCATACATTGTTTGATGTTCTTTATAATTCACACTTTATCCTTACCAGCATTCTTTAATGATCCTAATTTAATCATGATTGACCTTCTCCCAAATGCTCTAAAAATGCTATAATGTTGCAGTTTACAATAAACTGAGAAAAACACATCTAAGTGATATCAAAGCAGTTCATTGTAGCTACAGTACAAAAAATATGGTTTCTAGGTCAATTCATTATTAAGTGTGTGTTTGCATTTGTATCTATATGTGCATGTACTATGTCAGAGCAAATTATTTAAAATTACAAAAAAATGGTAAAAACAGCCCAGGCCAAAGTAGTAAAAGAACTTTGGGCATTTTTTAGAAGAAAGAAAGAAAAATAACAATATTTATGTCTGAATAAATTCTGGACACTGAAATATATTTTTATGCAACATTTTAAAATAACAAAATTATCTTTTTTTGTAATGTATGTGCTGTGGAAGTGAATGCATTACTTACCCAAATCTTTAAGTTTTCGGTCTGAAAAGGTATTGTAAAACAGAGTGCCTTGTGATCCATTCTGAGCAGTAATTTGTCAAATACTACAGTACCACAGGGAACAGGCACTCATGAACTGATAAACACAGTTCTGTTCCCCAGGCTCTGCACTTAAGAAAAATAAAACTGTTTGCCAGTTTGGAGTGATGTTATCATTTAGTTCTACACAGCAGCATGCCACTCTGTTCCCATTTCATGGGAAATTGTATCAGTTCTTTCTTTATTCAAGATATTGGCTTGTCTTTTCTAAGATAGCTATTAGTTTGAAAGGTCATAATCACCTTTGGAGAACCCTTGAAATGTTCTCAGTCCCTTTAACCATCCAGAGAGCTGCAGAGGTTTTTTTAAAGCACAGGAACTTCCGTCTTCATAGTCAGCAACAGAAATTTAATCACTGTACAAATCACCTTCACTCAGTTTCTGTTTGCTGCTAATTGAGCAGCATTATTCCTCAGCCTTTTATGTGAGTGTGTCATATAGGTGTACCTATTTTCAGTTTCCATACTTTTACACATGTAACCCAGCAACTGGAACAACCCACTTAGGCTGACATGAGGAATTAATTTGCTCCAAAACAAGCAGGGGGAAGGACTTGGATGTTTGTCAAAGATCCAGCTAACCAACATCAGAAAAAGACTTGGGCTGTATGCACAGTTCTCCCAACCAGGGACCCTATCCACCTTTTGTCTTATTTTCTCCACACAGTGGTGACTCATCTTTGTCATCACTAAGATATAGAATGAGACCTGGGGCAATAAAACCCTAGTACCATTCAACTATTCAAAAATACCCAGTAGAAAATTGCTGTGCTACTACCAGCTTAGTGCCCCTTCCTCAAGTCACAGGATTTCGATGCAGAAGGTAGACAGGGCCATGTTTCCCTTCAAGGAGAATGCCTGTTTCCAGCAGTCCCTGTCAAATTAAGGCAGGCTTGGATGACTGAAAACAATCAAATTCAATTTTGTTGTGATTGGATTATAATGTCATAACAATTCCTACCGAAATGCAAGCAATTACACAGAAGATTTCAAGCTGTTCACTGGATCTTGTTCTTATACAGACACATGAACAGCATATATATATATATATATGTGTGTGCAAGTGTATGTATTTTTCTTTTGTATGCAGTCATATAAATACATATTTTAAAAAAATCTCATCACACACAAAATGTACAGATGCAGAGCTCTGAAGCAGTGAGTTACGATACTGTTGCTTTGTAGTGAAAGGATGAGAAGACAGTATCCACCTTCCCTGTCTTACACTTCCTGATACATTCACTTCGCTCCTCCATGGTTCCAAGAGCTGCTTAAGCCAATAACAACTTAATAACTAGTATTGTGATTAGCTGAGCTTGAGCTGATGTTTTGGCAAGTTGTTTTCATACTCCAGCTGAGTCAGGAAGATTTTCCAGGCGGCTTTCACACAAAATAAAGCTATCCAGAGATGCTCAGCAGGCATTCTCCAAACAGTTCCAGTATTTTCCTGTAACAGTAAAAGAGTTCACTTCAGGATTTATCTCCTGTCTCCTCCACTAGCCCCCATGTGCACCAGTTCAAAATGTCCCATGTCCTGACAAGCTTCCCTCCAACTAAGGAGCTCAGGCAAATGTCTTCAGGATTTGTCAGCCACAGAGGAAGTTAAGCCATGCATCCTACCTTTGCATTGCTTCTGGCTTGCTTTGTAGTGCTTGACACAAGGAACCAGGATCTGCAGGCTAGCCACAGTAAGATATATTTAGCCACCATCTACAGACTTCACACATTGCTGCTTGGCACTATTTCTTGACACAACCCAAGTGTGAAGTGTAAGGAAAACCACATGCCAAGCTGTTATGCACCTCCAGCAGCACAATAGTTTAATTGCACTGTGGTCTGTCTTAAAGACTTTAATGCTAAGTGCTAGAAATGCTTTCTTTACTATGTGGTTTGGAGCAAGGCAGAGGATAGAGTGGAAGACTATCCAATGTGAAAGACAATTAAAGAACAAGGCATGATAAGGCATGTGTTATTACAGTAGTTACTACACCTTATGTGTTACAGCTCACCAGCCTAGGATATGACATTTTCTTAAAGAGAAGTGTACTGGTTCCGTTTGTTTCTTTGACTTGATTTGGGACAAGTAGTATAAAATCTGCAATGTCTTCACTTTGAATATTTCTCAAAATTTTAACCTCTGCCTGCTGAGGTGAGGTGTAGAAGAAATTTTAAATCTCTTTGCTCTCACAGCCACCTTGCTAGTTAAGCTGGGAAGCTTTTGTTCCTGTCCACTCCTCTTCGCCTACAGTATCCTCAGCTCAGAGATGCTCTGTTTTAATCATCACCTTTTGAGTGTTGACTCTTACTTTTCTGGCAGATCAAAACCACAGATGATCTGCCATTGGCCTTCTGGGCAAACTGGACTGTGTCTCTTTCTTCTGCCTCAGCTTTCCCAAGTGTAAGATGGTGAGGATGGTACTTCAAGGTCCACAGGTCAATGTTCTAAATAATGGAAGGTTCTGCTGGTATGTATTCAGAGCTGCTGAAACTAGCAGCCCAGCAGTGGTGAGGCTGCTTGAGCTTCATGTCCCCAGGCCCGATGAGTACCAATGCTGAGTACATGCTCCCAATAGGCAGACATGCACACATACGAACAATAGATGTATAGAAGTACACACAGCCCGCCTCACAGAAGAACCAGCATTTACGAAAGCACGGACAGCACTACCATCTTCATCCTGTTCCCCTTCCGGCTAATCAGGATGAAAGCCTGTTAGTGGAAAATATACACACATATATATGTATATATTCAGTATGGATCCCTCCCTTAGACATACATCTGTCCAGTAGCTCTGGACATCATTGCCTCCCAGTTGCTCCATGCACATGCATACACACACAAACAGGTATCTCTGGTAGCTGGTCCAGACTCATGGAACTTACCAGTACCCAGCTCAGATCCCTGGTCTGCAGTAGCTGTCTTGGACCTATGGCTGCTCCAGTAGCCAACTCTCAGACCTTCTGGTCTCAACAGTATCCAGCCCAGTCTTAGGGCCACTTCAATTCGTGGCTCCCAAGCCCCTTATCCTACTTACCACTAGTCTGGCTTGATGTTTGCTAGTGATTGCACACATATGCACCCATACAACATGCAGACACTCCAGGCTCTCCGGTTGCTGACACCCTGGTGCACACCCCTGTGACCTGTGATCCTATATCCATATCTGGCACTAAGCCTGTCATGACCCAGCCTGGACAGACCAGGGAGTCATGTTTAATTCGAAATTCCCTCAGGCTAAATTAAGGTGAAACAACACCAAACAATTGGTTAAAGATTTTATTTATGACAGAAGCAAACTGAACTGGGGAGGCGTGGTAGTAGGTGGCAGGGATTCTCACAACAGGAATTGGCATAAGACTACTTCTGTAAACCGTATAACCATATACATCAGTTCAGGGAATAAGGAGATCCCTCCCATTGAGTCACGAGGTTCAGAGCAGACCCCCTTGCTTTCCAGAGTCCTCCTCAGAGAAGGGTCTAGGGGTGGCTGGATCCACTCTTAGTTTCAGACTTGGTCAACAGTTTATATCTTGAAATGGATGAGGTGTAGGGATTGTGGAAAAGGAAAAGGAAAGAGAAAAGAAGACAGAGAGAGAAAAAGGAAGAGAGAAAGATTTCACCAGTCCTGGGTCCAGCATTGGTTCAGTCAGCCGAGGGGT